>CM067351.1:35734633-35996463 GCA_034190875.2 Urechis unicinctus | reverse complement strand
TTGTTACAATTCAAAAAGATGGATTATATTTGTAATACGATTGTTTGATAACACAGCAGATTTAAATTGTGCCTTGGTAGGACGGCTTTTGTGTCACACATATAAAAGTGGTTGCTGTAATTGTTTCCCTCTTCATAGTTGATGTAACCAGCGACACGTTTACAACAGGTAAGTGCTTGATATTGTTAAATAGTCGTGCTTATAAATTCCTATTAGAATTTAGTGTAACCTTCTTTGTATGTAACATAACAACCACCACGTCCACACTAGATACGTTGGGCTTTATCATAATCGTTAATAACTTTGTTACAGCACACATATATCGACTATAATTGTATTCACTTTGTTAGATATCACAGCAGATTGAAATTGAGCCTTATAAAGGCGGCTTATGTGTCACATATATAATATTAGCTGTGTTAAATTTTGCCTTCTCTCTAGTTGATGTCACCAACGACACGTTCACAACCGGTAAGTGTATGATATTGTTCAATTGGCATGCTTATTAAATCATATAAGTGTGAAATGTTACCTGTTCTGTATGCAACATAACAACCACGTCCACACCAGATTAGTTGGGCTTTATAATATTCGTGAATAACTTTATTTCAGCACATAGAGATCAATTATGATTTAATTCACTTTGCTGTATTTCACGCAGATCCAAATAGTGTCTTAACAAATACGGCTTTTGTGTCTCATATATAAAATGTATCCTTCTCTCTAGTTGATATAACCAGCGGCACATTCACAACATGTTATTGCCAATTATTGTTTCACTTAAACAAGTGCTGATATTCTACTGCGTAAATAGATTGGTAATTATACGATGCACATTGCTCGATGTCACTGAAGATTTTAACTTACATGGTTAAAATTGTTCTATTATCATGCTAACAAATTCAGCTAAGTGCTAAATATTTCCTTTGCATATAACATAACAACCACCACGTCCACACCAGATTAGCTGGCTTTTTCATATATTCACAAATGGCTTTGTTGCAGCACCAGATATTAGTTATTGTTGCTTTCACCTTGTTTGATATCACAGTAGATTTGAATTGTAACTTACAAAGTAGGCTATGTGTCACACATATACAATATGTTGTTTTAATGTTTTCTTCTTTCTAATTGATGTAACAGACTCCACGTCGGCACCGGGTAAGTGGTTATCTTTTTTTGTATAAATGCAAACGCTGCTATTGTACAGCTTAGAGAGATTGGTGGTTATATGTTGCGCATTGCTTGATGTCTCAGAAGCTTTTACTTTACATGGTAAAAATTGCGTAATTGTCCTGTTTATAGAATAAGCTAAGTGCTAAATGTTTATTTCGTTGTGTGTAACTTAAGAACGAACACATCCACTTCAGATTAGCTGGGTGGTTGAAGTAGGGGTGGGGGGAGAGTTATATTCACAAATGTCTTTGTTACAGATCAAAAGGATGGATTATAGTTGTAATAAGATTGTTTGATATCACAGCAGATTTGAATTGTGCCTTGGTAGGACGGCTTTTGTGTCACATATATAAAAGTGGTTGCTGTAATTGTTTCCCTCTTCATAGTTGATGTAACCAGCGACACGTTTACAACAGGTAAGTGCTTGATATTGTTAAATAGTCGTGCTTATAAATTCCTATTAGAATTAAGTGTAACCTTCTTTGTATGTAACATAACAACCACCACGTCCACACTAGATACGTTGGGCTTTATCATAATCGTTAATAACTTTGTTACAGCACACATATATCGATTATAATTGTATTCACTTTGTTAGATATCACAGCAGATTGAAATGGAGCCTTATAAAGGCGGCATATGTGGCACATATATAATATGGTGGTTGAAGTGGGGGGGGGGGGAGTTATATTCACAAATGTCTTTGTTACAATTCAAAAAGATGGATTATATTTGTAATACGATTGTTTGATAACACAGCAGATTTAAATTGTGCCTTGGTAGGACGGCTTTTGTGTCACACATATAAAAGTGGTTGCTGTAATTGTTTCCCTCTTCATAGTTGATGTAACCAGCGACACGTTTACAACAGGTAAGTGCTTGATATTGTTAAATAGTCGTGCTTATAAATTCCTATTAGAATTTAGTGTAACCTTCTTTGTATGTAACATAACAACCACCACGTCCACACTAGATACGTTGGGCTTTATCATAATCGTTAATAACTTTGTTACAGCACACATATATCGACTATAATTGTATTCACTTTGTTAGATATCACAGCAGATTGAAATTGAGCCTTATAAAGGCGGCTTATGTGTCACATATATAATATTAGCTGTGTTAAATTTTGCCTTCTCTCTAGTTGATGTCACCAACGACACGTTCACAACCGGTAAGTGTATGATATTGTTCAATTGGCATGCTTATTAAATCATATAAGTGTGAAATGTTACCTGTTCTGTATGCAACATAACAACCACGTCCACACCAGATTAGTTGGGCTTTATAATATTCGTGAATAACTTTATTTCAGCACACATAGAGATCAATTATGATTTAATTCACTTTGCTGTATTTCACGCAGATCCAAATAGTGTCTTAACAAATACGGCTTTTGTGTCTCATATATAAAATGTATCCTTCTCTCTAGTTGATATAACCAGCGGCACATTCACAACATGTTATTGCCAATTATTGTTTCACTTAAACAAGTGCTGATATTCTACTGCGTAAATAGATTGGTAATTATACGATGCACATTGCTCGATGTCACTGAAGATTTTAACTTACATGGTTAAAATTGTTCTATTATCATGCTAACAAATTCAGCTAAGTGCTAAATATTTCCTTTGCATATAACATAACAACCACCACGTCCACACCAGATTAGCTGGCTTTTTCATATATTCAAATGGCTTTGTTGCAGCACCAGATATTAGTTATTGTTGCTTTCACCTTGTTTGATATCACAGTAGATTTGAATTGTAACTTACAAAGTAGGCTATGTGTCACACATATACAATATGTTGTTTTAATGTTTTCTTCTTTCTAATTGATGTAACAGACTCCACGTCGGCACCGGGTAAGTGGTTATCTTTTTTTGTATAAATGCAAACGCTGCTATTGTACAGCTTAGAGAGATTGGTGGTTATATGTTGCGCATTGCTTGATGTCTCAGAAGCTTTTACTTTACATGGTAAAAATTGCGTAATTGTCCTGTTTATAGAATAAGCTAAGTGCTAAATGTTTATTTCGTTGTGTGTAACTTAAGAACGAACACATCCACTTCAGATTAGCTGGGTGGTTGAAGTAGGGGTGGGGGGAGAGTTATATTCACAAATGTCTTTGTTACAGATCAAAAGGATGGATTATAGTTGTAATAAGATTTTTTGATCACAGCAGATTGAATTGTGCCTTGGTAGGACGGCTTTTGTGTCACACATATAAAAGTGGTTGCTGTAATTGTTTCCCTCTTCATAGTTGATGTAACCAGCGACACGTTTACAACAGGTAAGTGCTTGATATTGTTAAATAGTCGTGCTTATAAATTCCTATTAGAATTAAGTGTAACCTTCTTTTTATGTACATAACATTACGTCCACACTAGATACGTTGTAACCTTCTTTGTATGTAACATAATAACACAGCTCAGTCACATCATCATTTGAAATTGGGCTTATCATAATCGTTATAATAACTTTTAACAGCACACATATATCGATTATAATTGTATTCACTTTGTTAGATATCACAGCAGCATATTGAAATGGAGCCTTATAAAGCGCGGCATATGTGGCACATATATAATATGGTGTTGAAGTGGGGGGGGGAGAGTTATATTCACAAATGTCTTTGTTACATTCAAAACCTTGGATGGATTATATTTGTAATACGATTGTTTGATAACACAGCAGATTTAAATTGTGCCTTGGTAGGACGGCTTTGTGTCACACATATAAAAGTGGTTGCTTGTAATTGTTTTCCCTCTTCATAGTTTGATGTAACCAGCGACACAAAACAGTTACAGGTAAGTGCTTATATGTGTTAAATAGTCGTGCTTATAAATTCCTATTTAAATTTAGTGTAACCTTCTTTGTATGTAACATAACAACCACCACGTCCACACTAGATACGTTGGCATTTTATCATAATCGTTAATACTATTTGTTACAGCACACATATATCGGTTATAAATGCTTTCACTTGTTAGATATCACAGCAGATTGAAATTGAGCCCTTATAAAGGCGGCTTATGGCACATATATAAATTATGTGTGTTAAATTTTTCCTTCTCTCTAGTTGATGTCACCAACGACAGAGGTAAGTGGCTTTTATATTATTCACAAATACTTGTTACAGCAATTGTCATTTATGCTTTATTTGATATCACATATAATTGAAATTGTACCTTACAAAGTCGGCTTATGTGTCACATATATACTATTACACTGGATTAAATGTGGGCTTTATCATATTCGTCAATAACACGTTTCAGCACCAGGTAAGTGGTTATTATTTTTTTAATACATTGCTGTATTTACACAGCAGATCCTTATAGTGCCTTGGTGGTTACGGCTTTTGTGTCGCATTAAAATGTCCTTCTCTCTTTTACTTTCAGCGGTTGATTCATTGCGTTATTGTCAAGGTAAGTGTTTCAATAAACAAGTGCTAATATTCTGCTTCGTAAATGTGGTAATTATACGATGAACATTGCTGTATCATGTCAGATTAACAACCACCACGTCCACACTAGGGGGGGGGGGCTTTATATTATTCAAAAATGTCTTTGTTACAGCATCAAAGATATCGATTATGTTTGTAAAAATTTTGTTTGATATCACAGCAGATTTAAATTGTGCCTTGGTAGGACGGCTTTTGTGTCACATATATAAAAGTGCTTGTTGTAATTGTTTCCCTCTTCATAGTTGATGTAACCACCACGACACGTTTACAACAGGTAAGATGCTTGATATTGTTAAATAGTCGTGCTTATGTGTCACAAATTATATTAGTGTTAAATGTTTTACCTTCTTTGTATGATGTAACAACCACCACGTCCACACTAGATAAGTGTTGGCTTTTTATATATAAATGCAAACGCTTTATTTTACAGCTTAGAGAGATTGGTGGTTATATGTTGCGCATTGCTTGATGTCACAGAAGCTTTTCGCTTTCATGGTTAAAATTGCGTAATTGTCCTGTTTTATAGAATAAGCTAAGTGCTAAATGTTTCCTTCGTTGTGTGTGTACTTAAGCACGAACACAACACTTTATTAGCAATTATTTTTTGAAGTAGGGGGGGGCTGATTTACACGTCACATGATCTTCAAAATGTCTTTGTTACAGATCAAAAGGATGATTTATAGTTGTAATAAGATTGTTTGATATCACAGCAGATTGAATTGTGCCTTGTTCTATTATCAGGACGGCTTTTGTGCTAAACATATCTTATATTTCCTTTGTTATATAGTGGTTGCAACCAATTGTTCCACCCTGTTCATAGTTGATGTAACCAGCGACACGTTACAGCACACAGACAGTTATTGTTGCTTTCACCTTGTTTGATATCACAGTAGATTTAAATTGTACCTTACAAATACGGCTTGTGTAAATTCCTATTAGAATTATGTTTAACCTTCTTTGTATTAACATAACAACCACCACGTCCACACTAGGTACGTTGGGCTTTATCATTTTCGTATAAATGCAAAAACTTGTTACAGCACACATATATCGATTAATTGTATTCACTTTGTTTGATATCACAGCAGCTTTGACTTTTCATTATAAAATTGCGTAATTGTGGCTGTTTATATATAATATGGTGGTTGAAGGGGGGGGGTGGGGGAGTTATATTCACAAATGTCTTTGTTACAATTCATTCAAAAGAGGATTATATGGATTATTTGTAATACGATTGTTTGATAACACAGCAGATTAAATTGTGCCTTGGTAGGACGGCTTTTGTGTCACACATATAAAAGTGGTTGCTGTAATTGTTCCCTCTTCATAGTTGATGTAACCAGCGACACGTTTACAACAGGTAAGTGCTTGATATTGTTAAATAGTCGTGCTTATAAATTCCTATTAGAATTTAGTGTAACCTTCTTTGTATGTAACATAACAACCACCACGTCCACACTAGATACGTTGGGCTTTATCATAATCGTTAATAACTTTGTTACAGCACACATATATCGACTATAATTGTATTCACTTTGTTAGATATCACAGCAGATTGAAATTGAGCCTTATAAAGGCGGCTTATGTGTCACATATATAATATTAGCTGTGTTAAATTGGCATTGCTTGCTTTAAATCATATAAGTGTGAAATGTTACCTGTTCTGTATGCAACATAACTTTGTTACCATAAGAAAAGGACAATTAATAACTAGAAAATGAGTAAAATCTTCACTCTGAAGATCAGATTCCCGTCTGTGTTCCGATATTTAAATTGCCAGATCATCAGTTACAGGAGCAAGACTTAAATAAATCTATCCCCCGCATCATCGCCAACATTCTACGCCCTTCCCCATTTATATCATTGATAACGGCTCATTAAGTTAATGATACTATTGCATTGCAAAAAGTCACGGGTCGCCTGTGGCTGAAAGAGGAGCAAATCGTACGTGCTCGACCCAATTGTAGTCCTCTTATGCTATCCAATGCTGCTGGTGAGCCATTGATTTAGATGTTTAATATTATTATAAAGTGATTCCTTGTTTCTGTACACTGCAACAAGGCAATATTTTGATAATGTTATCACAAGTTTCTGATGTTAAGTTCATCAAGGCTGCAGTCCACACAATTGGTGTATTTATGTTATGATCTAACCTTCGTATTATCCAATGTTAGCAAGTATATGATGTCGAAAAGCAGTTATATTAGTATGCAGAGACGAATCATTTCATGCATCTTACATGAATGCAGATACCCATTGCAGCGCCGTCTTATCTGATCCTTTCATCGTGGAGAGGCGGGATGTGACGCTTAGAAACGGGGCAGTCGAAGAGGTGCATCGCTTTGCGTTCAAATGCAGCATAATGCAAACGCCGATATCAAATTCAACTATGTTCAAAGTCGTTTTTAAGTTCCGATTTTCGTACGGATCTGGTGAAGCAACTATTGTCAAATCGACGGATGCCAGCAACTTGGACGTATATCTTTATGAAGAAGAGCTGGCTCCCTACTTTGGATCATTGGTAAATCATTTGGATTTGTTTATCATCTGTCCCTTCGGCAACTTAACTGTCAACCACCATGATCTGCAACATACAATATGACAAAACCAATGGTCACAATTTCGTGAAATTGAAGATTCGTTGAGAATCTAGATTGTTTCTATGGATCCTTAGTGACGATTATATGGTTCGACAGTTCAGAAGCTGCTAATGGTTTTGTGAATTATGTTGTACTTACAGGTCTCTTGCTGTGTCTCATCAGACGAATGTCAGGAGATTTACTCGAATTCGTACTTTGCTGGATTCGATGTAATGATATTTCCACACGTTTTTACTTCAGAAAATCTTTCCAAATTTGAACTGAAATAAACTCAGCGTTCTTTCTGTTGTGTCAGGTGACAAGTGATGGAAGTTATGACTATGGATACGGAGTAAGTCTATCAAATGCATTATGTGTGAATATGCCCTATACGCGGCGGTTCGAATGGCAAGCACATTGCACAGTTACCGACAGGAAAAAAGATAATAAATCAAAATCTCTCCCAATTTCAGGTGCCAAACACCTGCCAAGACTGTATAGCAACATTTGACGCTTTGACCAATTTTATCTGCTAATAAGTATTGCAAATCCTTTTGTTAAACAATGAGAACAGCTCATGCTAACATTACTTCATATTTTGAGTCACAAAACATAACTGGATGCGAATAATGCTAGATAAGTTTGTGTCTCCTGCAGGGTTTCCCATCAAGATACTTTTATTACTATCGATGTGATAGGACATCCTCTCTGCAGCTGAAGCTCCGGTTGACTGTCCCCTTGTCCTGTTGGCATTACACTCGGAGCCCAGGCAACCAGTCCTGCCAATACCAACCACGCATTATTGACACTAATCTACTCAACCATGCTTGTCCTAGTGTGATTACGCCTGGCAATTACCGCAGTACAGTAGACATAGAGCCCGTGCCTCTACCAGGCCGCTCCTATTATTATGCACGGATCTTGTTTCATAAATTCCCTTGTGAATCAGGATTCTTGGGCGGATACGTGATACCAAGCATCTGGGTGGGTATTCTAAATCCGGTCTGTTAAAGATATAAGACTATCAAATATGAGACAGAGCTTGTTATAGTTTCTGGTCTACTGCATGGACAATTTCTGCTCATTTTAAAGAGTGTATATTATGTTGTGTGTTGTGCCATTTTGCAGATGGCTGTGAATGGTAGATGTCGGCAGAAGACGTGCTACAGCTATACGGACCCTAACATTAGAACATTCGACTACTATTGGTAAATTTATTAAACAAATTCGAGATCGATGCTGTCTAACTTGTTGACCTGTCGGTGACTAGCTCTATTGTTTATTCAGTCTCAACGACAGACAATTTAGAACGAGACTCCTATGAAGGTGTCTTACGATCTAATTCAGTAATTGATAATTTAGTAATCATGTAGTTGATAATGTCTTATGATCGAATGTAGTAATCCAGTTATTGAGAATGTCTTACGAACGAATGTAGTGATCCAGTAATCACGGTGTGCTATAAGGTACAGAATGCTGGAGGTCGGTGATTACCTGCTGTTTAAAGTACAGGTCAACGAGACAACGGTTGTTGAGGTAGATGCATTGGTGATGAACATAAATTCGCTTAACATGTTGCTGCTGTGGTCATCTGCCCCATTAAGTCACGTGTCCTATGTACAATAATCAAAGCCTAT
Source organism: Urechis unicinctus (assembly GCA_034190875.2). Classification (NCBI taxonomy): domain Eukaryota; kingdom Metazoa; phylum Annelida; class Polychaeta; order Xenopneusta; family Urechidae; genus Urechis; species Urechis unicinctus. The sequence continues at coordinate 35,987,606 of CM067351.1, read as the reverse complement.
CTTAAGCAGATCTGCCACTGCTAGATGCAACGAGAATAGTTTGAAACCTTCCTTTAATATGTCTCTATAGGTTCATACCAGAACAAGTGCGTGTTCGCGTCGCCGAGGAGAATCTTGCAACTGCGGAGTAATTGTTCGGGAAGGTAATCACGTCGTAGGAGTAGACAGGTGTAATGGAGGAACCAAAATCATCCGTTACCTGATGGACCCTGCTGCCCCGGCACCTGTCATCAAAAGTCGATACTCAAACCAGTTCTCGGTTGGTAGATATTCTTCTCTTAATGTGTTATTACGTGTCATTTTCAAGTACATGGTAGCATAAATATGATTACACCAATCAGCTGTATGGCTAGTATCGCATGAGTTACCCCGAATAAATGCAAATTGTCCACATAGCGTTAACGCAAGCCGAGGCACTCAGTACTTGCCTGTATGTAGGCCTTCATTTCGTGTTTGTATTGAACCCTTGTAGATAACGATGCCATCTGGTACAGTAATAAGGGGATGGATCCCTTCGCATTTAAACATATACGCGACTATACCGGGGTATTTCGAACGATTTAACGTATCAGGACTCTGTGGTAATGCTAATGGAGATCGCTATGATGATGTAATGGGTACACGGCCACTTCACTACCAGAGCCACCAGTAAGTAATAATGTGAATTACATATAAATGTGATCCGCATTGACAATCTGTTATATATTTATTATTGAAAGAATATGATTATACAATGTCTAATATGATATGACCTTTTTATATATCATCAATTTGTGCTTCCAGGTTGTCGGCCAGTGAATCATTTTTTAACCCAGCCAACATTGTATGCAGGCCAGATGCTTTTTATATATCTAAGACAGGGACTCAAAGACGATGTGGCTGCACAGCTGACGGAATGAGTGCTGTTTGTAATGTGACTATGCCCGTCCCTACCAGAACTACCGGCGCTTCCTGCTCTGACGTGTCAACAGGCCGGAAGAAAAGACAAGCAGAAAATGACAACTTTATCTCGTTCAATGAGCTCAACTATACATTTCCCATCCCAGCACCACGAACTACGCCCTTCGAGCCCGTTGTATGGCCTACACCAAGCGGTCTCTACGAGGACGAAGTCAGGACACTATGCACAAAAAGCATCAACGCTAACCAGAATGCTGGCCTTTGCGGAGAGTTCGATGACGACGCCATTGAAACTTGCGTGTTTGATGTTGGGGTGAGTTTGAAATATTGGCAAATTCGATTCGAGAACTGGACGAAGGGCGCTCTTGTTGATTACTCCAAACATCCCGAAATGGTTGTAAGGATTAAATGTTGATATAGCGGTGACTTGTTTTGGACAGGCTACTGACTCAACTAAATACGTCGGCCACTTACCACAGCTATACACTGACATATGCACAACCGAACTAAGTCAGAGGGAAGACGTGAACGGTACAGAAGAATCCGACCCTGTCCTCGTTTATAATGCAATAACAGGCTCACTCATGTCACCGGAAATAGCCGCAGCAACGGCGGACAATTGTGGTCCAAACATGTGCACTGGACGTGGTGATTGCTATAATGGCGTCTGTAGGTGCTATTCAGGTGATCAGACGACTTTCTCGAGCATTATATGATATCATCTTCCTAGTTGCATTGCACTTTGGTAATAACTACATAGGAACCGTTGCTCCTGTAAAAGCGCCTGTCATTTTATTTTACGAAATGTGCTCCAGTAGAGGTGTCTAACAGCATGCAAAATCAGTGGTGGCTCGTTCAAGAGCACGTATTAGCTGATTAAATCAGTATTATACAACTGTGTCATTGTGTAGGTTTTGGAAACCCGGATTGCAGCTTTGACAGCAATCAACAATCCACATTAGAACACATAGAACCACGAGTGTGTGAAATGTGTGCGATCGTAACTGTGACAGGCACTAACCTACCAACGGACGGTGTAGAGAGCAAGATAGAGTGTGAACAGGTAAGGGTTGGAAATACACCTGTCATATTGACAGATGTTTCCGCATACCTGACTGGTAGTAACCTTATCTATGTAATCGTATCTTAAGTAAGATATTGTGTGATGATTATAAGTATACCATAGATGACGTCGATACCTTATACAACACCACAGATCAGTGAAGTCATTGTCAGTAGACCACGAAAGCATTATCGTCAATGACTGGGGGTGTGATCTGGATAATTTGTACAAAAGCTGGTCTGCTTGCTCGGTAGAGGGTTGTGGGTTCGGTTCCAAGACGTGTTAACCTGACTGGTTTCCCTTGACTCGGATGATCACGTTAGACACTTCTATGAAAAGGGATGCAACCGACCCAGCAGCTTAATTGTGCAGTGCTGAACCTTTATCCAAGCTGGGTGGGTTTCGCAGCCAGGTCTAGGCAACGGGTTTGTGCCAAGTGGGCGCTGGCACTTGTGAGGCCGTTATTCGTAGCTGTAGCGTAATGTATATCTTGAAGACGGTACTCATTGTACAGCTTCCGAACGAATATATCTATCATAACTCCATGATTATTTATATTCAATAATGTCATCACAGCCGCCGGCTCAGGACCGATCACATATTGATCAACGCAACTTCTAATATATATTGTTCATGCTTTGTGCTTTAATCATCAGAATGGAGTTCTAGTCACGGTCATGGGAAATGCGACATATTTTATGGGCGGAACTTACGAATGTTCACTGACACCCCAGCCTTTTTCCGTCAGCCATTGTAACGTATCTCTCATTTGGACAAGCAAAGAAACGAACAGCTTACAGTTTACTGTGTATGATTCGACGTGCCAGCAATGTCACACAGATCAAATGTGCACTCCAAAGGTACGATGCGCAATACATCTAATCGACCGATTAAATGAAATTTGCAAGTATCCATATGTACCGGTTTTTTCTGTGACTAGGCTGACGCGTGTGAAATTGACGGTAAATGTTACATGGACGGAGAGGGCAATCCTGACAACCCTTGTTTAACATGCAATGTGTCTGTTTCTTTGATCTCTTGGACCCCTAGTAAGTACTCACATGGAGAGGCACCGAGAAGTTTTCATTTGCTTGAGTAACGACCACCATTAGTGTAACTCCTGAATATCTTAATCAAGGTTCATCACGTAAGGTTATTCATGAAGAGTAACATGCAGACAATCATGCATTGGCCAGACATGCTTACGTTTGTTTTTATTTCAGTATTTGACGCCCCTACACCACAGAGCCCCGTAAGCATCTACAAGTTTATGGGGGAGAATATCAACCATCAACTTGTCATATCTGGCGTGAATAACCCTAATCTTATCTATCTCTTCGCATCTGGAAGTCCATCTGGACTCACTCTCTCTGCCAGCGGCTTGTTGGGGTGGCCTACCGACAACGATTACCCTGATGTGATTGTAATCGTTATGCAGCAACCCTGTGGGTTTCAAGCGGAATTACGTGTCAACCTGACGGTAGTACCGTGCTTGTGTCAGAATGGTGGCACGTGCATGCAGACCTCGGGACCTGGTGGACTTTTGTTTACATGTATTTGCGTGGACGACTACAATGGAGTTCTGTGTGAGGTTGAGCCCGGCGTTAAATGGGGACCATGGTCAGAATCGAGCAGTTGTGATATATCGACGTGCACGAGGCAGCGTGAGCGGACATGTCTTGTACCACCGTGTACAGGTGTGTCATCACAGTACCAGTGTTGTCCGAATTGTATAAGCGCAGGTGAGTATTATCGACATGCTCTTACAGCTTCTCAAATAGACACTTTGTTCATGGTGTTACGTGAAGCATGAATCGGACTTAATCGCATGTTTGCAGTTGACAGCAGTGAGGTATCACAGGGCATACATATCATTTTCAATAGCACATCAGACATCAATATTGTAAGTTGTTAAGTTTATGCCGCTGTTCATGTCGAGACCAGTCATGTCATTGTTGGTATTCGGCAGAGTATCAGAAGGTACGGGAACAATGTCATCATCACGATGTCATTCTTATTCAATACTATTTTTTATGACATTAGGTTTTGACCAACGCAGAGAACGGATTCCGATTTATAGCTGATGCTGTCAATGCCTATTGTTCACGTAACATAAAGACCTGCTGCACGTCACTCGGTCTGGACAGTAAGGGGTGAGTTGTATGAATGTAACGCAGCACAAGCGATGTATCATACGAACGGACATCGTCCAAATATGACCGTAGCTTCTTTTGCTGTCATCGTTATTAATCCCTGTGAATAATACCTAAGCATTATCCACCTTAACAGAGAAGACACTGGTGGATTTGTGATGACGTCATGGGAGCTAGTTAGGATTGCTGCCGGCTACTCTACGTGTAGCCACAGGTGTGCCATGCTTTATGCCTCTCGCTTCTCTCGCCATAACTACACCTACTACAGACATCAAAGTTTTATGAATCATTACCTACATACAATATTTACACCATTGCTATGAGGTGTTGTTGTCTTTGCAGAATGAAGTTCCTTGTAAAGGTGCTACTAGATGACGCGCGGGCAAGCTGTGGCAGCCTTGATTTGACTGGCAGGAAAAAGAAACGGGCCATTGGTTACCAATACGTGGACAGCAACATTGTCTTAAAGGCCCTGTTTGGTCTAAGAGAGGGGTTAGAAAACGTGAGGCTAAACCAAAAATTTGTTCATCAGAGCAACCGGTTTTATTTGATTTTTGAATACTGCCTTGCATGCTTTGACAATGTGAGGTTATTTCTATGTCTAGAGATTTGGAGTGGATATCCTGTCGACGGACGTCCCAACACATGAAGAACCCAATGACTTGACGCTAATACTGCTGGCTGTGCTGCTGCCACTAGCGGCCATCTGTTTGCTGGTTATCATTGTAGTGCCATGCTACGTCTACAAACGGAAAGCCAGCCGTCGGTAAGGCTTGGCACTTCCTCCTGTGCATTTGAGGCGGAAGATAGTTATTTGTATGGAGGCGTCAATCAGGGTCACGACCAGGATACGTCTTGAGCAACAGTTGTCCATTTACCACAGCTCATTTGAAACCTTGCTTTCTCTCAATCTTATCAAAGTATTCATTAAATGAAACAGCAACCAAGAGAAAAGCGGTTGTGCGTGTACGACGGCCTGTCATCTAAGAAGGCATTGTCGTACATACCGTGTCAATACATCGCCCAGTATGGCTTTGGGTGGTCCTTATATGATTTTGATTCCGGATATTTATTAAATTAAACACCCATGATGGAATAAATCAACTATCGGATGCCTTTTTTCAGGGAGGAGAAACATTATGACAACGGTGGGTTCTGGCGACGGCCTGCCTTGCGCTATCACGGGGATCACTGGTTAGAATCGGACCGCAGACGATACTCCTACTACTCAACGGACAGCAGCCTCATTATGTCCCGCAACCGCTATTACTAGAATGGAAGCAAATAGCTCATACCATGATGCAAAGACCCTATTCAGATACGCAGCTATTTGTGTATTTTATCGTTTGAGGGAGGAAATAGAATGAAACACAGTTTATTGGCGTCGATGTAGGTTTTGGCCCTAACTTTGAATACGCAATATTGACATGTTTTGTAACACCTTGTGTTACTAGAAGTATTTACCAACATTAACAAGACTAATTACTTAATCCATTTTATATTCTCTCAATTTATATCACACTTATTAAATAAGTATTTAATAACTTACCATTTAATGGAAGGAATAGTTTCTTGTTTGCGCTGAGGTCATGCTTGTTTCAGTAACGATTGCTATGGATGTTTCGCATACATGTTATACCTTCTAACCAGGATATATTACACTGACCATTACTTTGATACTTGGCCAAGGATTCCTTCACACTCAGTGATATTTCATACTTCAAGAGAATTGTGTGAATATAAGCCAGGATAACTTCGATAGCATATAGCATTTTTATTTTAGTAAAATAATGTCAGTATACACTTGTTTTATTGTGTGTCAATATTCATTTCTCATATATGTATGCATGTTACACATTCTAACAAGGATATATAACACTGCCCATAACTTTGATACTTGGCCAAGGATTCATTCACGCTCTGTATTTCAGTGATATTTCATAATTCAAAAGGATTTTGTTAATAAAAGCCAGGATTACTTCGGCAGCATATAGCATTTATATTTTAATATAATAATGTGATTATACACTTGTTTTATTGCGTGTCAATATTCATTTGTTATAGTCATTTTAATCGATTTAATGATGTGTGTGAATTTTTTCACTTTTATCTTTCAAATAAAATTGCTTTCATATGGTTTATGATGTTACTTATCATTCCGTAATGTTCAATCACCATGTCCAGAGGCCTGAAATATATATACTCCAGCCTTGTTTGGAGCAGCACGAACCACCAGCGTGAACCTCATCTCCAGCCACGCCTGCACCAACGATTCCATACACACTAACTCAAACATGACACATTAAATGCAAACACGCCTATAATGATAGTTACCTTACCAATTAGGTACATCGTGCTCCCAAAGAAAATCAGTACCAGCCCGCCACTATCAGTGCCAATCCGCCACTACCAGTACCAGCCCGCCACTACCAGTGCCAATCCACCACTACCAGCCAAATACTACCGGTACGGACTGCCAGGATCACTACCAGCACGACATTACCACTACCAGCCCGCCGCTATCAGTACCAAACAAATACCATCCGTCTCTGTCAGTACCAGCCTGCCCCTGTCAGTACCAGCCAACCATTATCACTAACGGCCCACCATAATCAGTAAGGTCCCGCCACTATCGCTAGGTGCTCATGAAGTGGATTCAACTCGGTGTCTCCGGATGCCATCACGTGCTCATTGATGATGTCGTCACCACTGCAATCGTTACGGTGGTTTATGTCTGCTGAATACATCGTGATTATAGGTGCAAATTTCTTATTAACCTAGAAAAATACCCGTTTTATGCGTTCAAGGCATGTGGAGCAATTGTCTTGGTTAGAGAGGAGTATCAAATCACCACAGCTTTTATTAACTTGCATGGCATTTATATAGGGCCCACACAAGTTACAAACGGTCTGTTGATTATCTTGCAGTTTTGACGCGAAGAGGAGCGTATCGAAAATGTGTTCTTCCGCTCTTTGGCGGTGTTTGAAGCTCCTCTACACCTGCCCGAAAGCGGAAGATCGCTCTACCTGAGACGCTGGTATCATTGATACAATGTAAAATGCCGCCCATGAATATCAAATTTTTACGCTCTGTCTTATTTTGATGACGCTTTCTTATCCGTCAGTAAATCGCCAAACAAAGGCACTTGTAATTATAAGCTAGCCCTTGACGCACTTAATTGCGTTATTGTATTTATATAGCATCAAACAGCGGTAATCCAGCCGACCGAGTATTCGACAACAGCTGCTTGTCAGATTCCCGAATCTGGATGCGGATGACGTAATTGTCCCTGGCACGGCCAGACTTGCGTTTAACATCGACCTGACCTCAACAGACGCTAACCGAACCGTTGTCAAAAACCTTGGCAGAGCATTGATCAAACAAATGACAATTAAGATCTCTGGCAACGAGGTCATGTCCATTGATGACTCAGATGTCTGCTACCAAGACCTCTTGATGACTGGTCAACGCCTACTACCAGCGGATTGACACCACAGCCAATCAAAATTCAAAATTCAACCAAAATAAGAGTTGGAGCCGTGGATAAGGACGAAACAGTTTCGGCTGACAAGGCGGTGGCCGATGTCTATGGGAAACGGTTCTACATTCCCCTCGACTTTGAGGTGCTAGAGAGCCACATGCCGTTCTACCAGAGCGCCCTTGCCGATCGTCTTGAGTACGAGCTGACCTTCAACGATTACGGCAGAGTAATCCGCGCAACGAACGACGCCACATACAAAGTCGACGGGATTTCCCTGGAGTACGACATGGTAACAAACCTTACTAGAATGATCAGAATCCAGTGCCTTGGCAGAGTTGCAATCCTGTACGAGAGGGTCCGGAGGCATAGGAAACTGGCATACAACTAATCTAACACGCTATGGAACATAAACATAAACGTTCCAGCCAGATCGATGAAGGGGATACTGATGCTCTTTGAAGACACCGAGACCAGAGCTTCTACAACCCCAAGATCACAAAGGTTGAGGTTCATTCGAGGGCGTCCCCAACCAGCTCTACGCCCAGGGAATGCGTAGCTACCAGAAGTGGGACGAGGCACCAAGGCCTTTGGAGGGTCTAAAAGAAGGTCTCCTGATGTTGGTCGAGCCCTTAAAGACCTATCCCTGGCAGGTGTTTCCATTGGTGAGGATCTAACCATCTAGTATGCGCTATGGCTTGATGTGCAGACGATGATGAGCTGCATGGAACTGGCAGGGCCGTTGAGAACGCCTCTGAGGGCGTAACCATCCAGATCTCAAAGGAAGCAGAGGCTGCCGGTGCGTCAAACATGTATATACTTATAGATGTACTGCTCAACATCAGCGATGATAGATACGTCAACGCAATGTACTACATTCTTGTGCCCTGCTCGGCAATAATCTGTGGGCAGACCGGGTGTGGCAAAACCGTCTTTATCCTGGATCTGCTAGAAGGGCCGTTCCGTGGGGCCTTTAAAAACGTCGTCATCATCTGCCTTACAGTAGAGCTTAATACGGCCTATCAGAAAAGAGGGGGGATATGGACCGATTCGTCAGTCCACGTTGTCAACCCCGGCGAGCAGCTACAAAGCTGGCTGAGGGTATTCTACACTTATTGCAAGGGTGAGCCAACCCTATGCATAATAGATGACTGCTCCGCCACGAAGGCCATCGCCAAGAAGAAGGACATGCTATCAGATCTTGCATTTAGCGGGCGGCATGGGCTGCAGAGCGTCTGGGTCCTCACCCAGAAATATAACTCTGTGCTGAAGGATTTGAGGGAGCAGACCCGTTGGATGGCGCTTTTCCATACAAAAGACCGGGACTCGTTTTCAGACGCACTGCGAGAAAATGATGTCATCCCAAGACCGACCAACCAATAGGGTATTCCCTGTTTTAGAGCTTATATACTATTGACTATTATGGATCCAGAAATGATTATGGCTAAACTACTTAATGACCCAATCAAGCCAGTTGCAGTCCAGGCCCCGAGGGGTGAAATCTACAAAAGAGAGCGGTTGGCGCCCGTAGTGGCTGGCGGGAGGTCCAAGCAGTATCTCGGCGCTCAAAGCATAACAGTGGAGAAGATCGATACAATGTCAGACGATGAGGTTATTTCGCTGTATGCTAAGTATGAGGCTAGATTGGCGGCAAGTATGACGCCGACCCTTGGCCGATCCGTTCTCCAGCTCTGTTCGACGCTTGCTCGTATGGTTCTGCCAATCCCCCAGGAAAGCCAGCCAGATATGGTTACAGAGCTAGATGCTGACCCCTTCATCACATGTGAGCTATACCATCGCTATGGTATGCTTCTGGCCCCATTGACGGGCGCCATAACGATCGCAAAATACTGCAACTTCAACAAGTCTGCGGATGATGAGGTAGTCGATACCCAGACCCAGCCCGCCTCAGAGAATGATCAGTAATTCTCTATTGGAGGTTAGATGTTGGTGAGTATTTTAGAGGAAGAAACCAATACTCAACCCCAGCCCGCGCCTGTGATGGCCGTAACGAGTGGCCCGGAGGAGGGTCGCCCCAAAAATGCAAAAAGGGTGGAGGCTGGCCGAAAAAGTGCCATTGCTAGAAAGGCGAATAAAGCCATGCTGCTGAAAGAGCTTAACAAGGCCGCGGCCCATGCACCTGAACCACTCCCATCGCTCCCCCACCCACCACCTCCATTACGGCTACCAGCCCCGTCCAGTCCTATGGTGATGGTTGGTGCTATTGCCGTCACTATTGGTGCTGGTGTCTCTTTATGGCAAAATTAGGCTTCTCAGCCACCAGTCAAGCCGGCAAGGGTTTTTAGGGCGGCACCAGCACCACATTCGAGCGGTATGTTGAAGGATCCGTTTTACATGTCATAATGTTGTCACTTAACCCAGAAAGTCAAGTTGTTCTTAACTCTGCGTACCAGGGAGTTGTTGTTGGGCTCCTGGCCGTCGGATTTTGTAAGATTGGTAGAGCCATCTTTGGCGGCCAACCTGCGAAACTCGATTTCAACCTGCGGGATCTTGTGGACATTTCCGCGGGGGTTGTTGTGAAGAACCTACAAATTAAACAGAGAATACTTCCTTCAGATATCTTCAAGGCATAATGGCGACGAATGCAATGATGATTGGTGGCGCCCTTGTCAACGCGCTGGCGTTTTCAGGGAGCAACTACATGTTTTCGATGCTAAAAAAACAGCGGGGTAAACGCAGAGCGGGCACGCCACGATACGGACATTGAAAAATTACAGGCGGCTCAGGAGGCATGGTCTATTAAACGGACCAAAAGGATTGATTTCATAAATTAGGACTGCGGCGGGCTGGCCACGCTGAATCCACCTTCAGAGACGTAAATACTGCTATGATTGAGTACAAGGCCGTGACTTGACGATGGAAGCCGAGCCGGTGCTCTCTGATTATTACACGCCATCTAGTGATCAGAAAACGCGTGAGCTCGTCTTCGTTGCGTTGTTATGGGAGCCACTGCTACGTTCACATATTTCTTTATCAAGTGATCCCCATTTAGATAGATGGGTTGATGGAGTGATGGAGGAAAAAACTGGAAGATGTCCGTGGATCCTCCCAGGGAAGACAGAGGCCTGTAGGAACGAGTTCTGTGCTGGACACAGATTTAAGTTGAAAAATGGCGTCATTAGTCGTACCTCTACCGTTTGCAACCAAGGCATCAAAAACGATGTTGGGCTTTGTATGGGCTGCGGTTTCGAGCGCGTCAACCATAAACGCCTAAATGACATGAAAAAGAAGGCTGCAGCTGCCTTGGCCCAACCGACCCAGCAGGCCAACACAGAGGTCAAGGAATAGGCCGTCTGATCCACACATCTTTTTTTCTCTTTTTGATTTCCATTTAAAGAAACCGTTAGTATATGGAGAGCGATACATACAACAGAATGCTCGCGCGAATGAGGGCTGGGGTTGCGGCTGCACGCCGACCCGCTGTCAGAGCCAGTTGTGCCGCCAGAGCCTGTTCCACCACCGGAGGCCCCTATCGCACCCGCCAGACATTGCGGTGAGTCCGCTTAGATCACGGATGATCTAAGCGGACTCACTCTGACTGGCTCTGCAGTTGCCATATTACCAGATATTCTTCTCCAATTCGAATATCCTAGCTTTAATTGAAAATATGTTCAGGGTTAGTCATTACTACCTTACCCTGAGTATAGCCGTTAAAGTTCTGGGCTTTGGACAAAATGTATGCGTTTTAATTACTGTTTAACCAGAAAGTTAAAGTATGTGACCAACAAGGTAAGCCACAAGCGTCAAATATTCTTTCCGCTTTGCTGCTTCAGCTCAAAGCTGTCATGCAGACGCGTATCTATCGAGGTTGGAAACATGGGATTATATTGACAAGGCGGTGTTGTGTGTATGGACTTAGATCCTTACACTATGCGCAGTGTGCTCAACAGTTCATTAAAGCTCCAGTCACTGGTCTATTGGTCGAGCCCTACCCGACTACAAACCGGCCTCTACACGTGTAGGCCAGTACAACTGCGACTGCTATACGTCATTAATCATCCGTAGACAATGATGTGACTCATTGCAGCATGATCTGAACACCGAAAAACATCACAAAGATATTACATCATGGAGTGTATGTTATATGTATCAACGTGGGCTGTGGGTGGACGAGGCAATCATTTCTGATGAACCTGGGATTTTTCTTTCCCAAATTATAGATACCAGTGTCATTGAATTTGCTTTTTTATGTACATAAGGAATTGACAACCGGATATTCGCCGCCCACTCCCTATTATGCAACTCTCCGGTCGACGTGGTATATTGTACGTGTACGTCTGTCCCTTTCTTTTATTAGTTCTACCTGTCTGCTGCTTGAGTCGGTTAGTAGTATTCACCTGCAAGCAGTGTAGTGTAGGGCTCCGCTTGAAATAGGCCGATTCACAGCGAATTGATTGCGCCTGAAGTATCGTGTCTAGTCATGATAACGGGCTCACATTCATGCAAGCATCGACGAGCGCTGTTGTAAATATGCCCTGCGCTTTCTGACCTCATTATTTCGCCTGTTTTTTACTCGTAACTGATACTCTGACGTAATGACTGGCTAAAATTTTCTCTCAAAACCATCAGTTTTGAGAAACGTATGTTACTTGATGTTAGTTCAGAAAGTTAATTGGATTTGACGACTGCTGCAGATTCCTGGTTGGGATTATAGCTATCGTTCTAACCACCGTTCATCTGGCAATAATGAAATGCAGCATAATGAACTGAATTCTTCTGACTTGTTCACTCCGACTTCTTGTTTTTACACCTTCGTTTGTGGATGTGATGTCAATCAATGCAATAGCAATCATTGCTGTATATTGGAAGGATACAAGGTGACACTGAATGCTGTATAGAATTCCACTTCCGGAGGCAAATATACATAGTGCAGGATGCAAACTTTACTAATTTCTTACCGCTGGGCACGTATTGCAGTGTGGTATTGGTTTACTGCTGCACAATCGATATACACTATAACAGCTTACTTGTGATTACATGCGCAATCATGTGGTGGACGCTGCATGAATTGCTATCTTTTAACATTTTAGCTTTGAACATTGGTTCGGTGATGCGTTACTGGTCGGAATAGCATGCGTGGACGAATCCAAGTGAATGGGCTATTATTGCCATTAATTGAACGGCTTACACCATCATGATGTTGTATATGTCCGTGGTATATTATAATGGTTTCAAGTGCCAATCAATACACTAAACCGTGCAAGCATAGTCGCGTCTATTTTTCGGTAAATATTAATAGCTGGAACAACACATACATGTCATAAATCTGTGTGGGCTTGCGGCACACCATCACACTGATAACGGAATGAACTGTGGACATATGGAACTCCACCAAGTTTGAATTATACACATTACACCCTCATCATACGGCCGAATGCGTTTTTGGTTGTCTTTCACTGTACGTGGTACCTTTTCAGTTATATGAAATGATTGTTTAGTCGGTACCATGACCCGCCCTGCTTCTATGTTATCCTATATTCTAAAGCTCCTGCGGTCTTGGTAACATCAACACACAGTGTAATCTAAGCTATCTAAAACGAATAAATTGGCATCTTCTACCCGTGCTAACGATATATGGCAATCAGGGGACAAAATCGTACACGGCCACGCAATGGATCAGCAATATATCTTCGCCTCAAAGCGCAGACTTTAATGTGGCCAGCGATAAAAGTGATGAAATGCATGACCAAATGCACGAGGCAGTGTTCATTTTAGCTATAATGCAGTTTTTAGGAGAAGCTTAGAGGTGTGTGAGTTGTTACTGAAACATTCAGGAATTATCAGCGCCTTCCGCTGTCTGGGTGATGATGTATCGGATTTACCAACGTACCACCTGAACGTACAAGCAGTTAAACGAGACAATACAGAGCCACAAATGCAGTAGATCAAGTATTGTCGTTATGACTTTGCATCCATTTTGTCTATGGATAGCATTATGAAGCGAGAACAAGTGGAAACCGTACTCGAAAGGGCTAGCTGATTGACTTCACTTTATCAGCAGCTAACATAAACCCCGACGTGGTGGCATCATGAAATAATACCCTTATAAACATTCGCCTACATACTGAATAACATAAGTTAGGGCAATGGCATAAAATGAATGACACTATAAAATGCGCTTCATGATAGACCATTAGGGCACATATTAAAATTATTGGAAAAGCTTTATAAATTTGTTCAGGGTGTTTCGGGAGAGCAAATTGACATGGTGCGTGTTGTTTAATTTGATAATGGCCTTCTACTGGACATAAGTGATTTTTAGTAGCTCGACACAAATAAAAACCATCATTGGCATGGTAGTTAGCTAATCAAAACCCAAAGGCAAGATAGTGGAACACGAAAAAGCTGAGATGCCAAACATCGGCGACAAGGATAGACTCTTAAACACGCCTGAACGGTCATATCAGGGAGCTTGAATTATGCGTTAAGACGGAATGGACTGTTCATCGAGCTGCAGGTTGAGTGTGCAGTCTCCAGTTATGCGTGGAGTTTACATAATACGACAGTACTATCGCATATATCAATGTCTACAACGCTACGGGTGTTGCTATTGATACGGCCTTACATAACGTTATTATTACTTGAAACATATTAAATTACTGGCTTCGGAAAACGAATAATTGGCATGGTAGTCAGCTAACAACCAATCAAGATACAAAGGCAAGATAGTGGAACACAAAAAAGCTGAGATGCCAAACATTGGCGATACGGATACAGATTTCAGTATACAGTACAGAGCGTTTGAAGTATATGCTACATGAACATCCTCTGCTTTAACACATAAATATTAGGCGTGCTTAAGGCCTCGCTAGCGCTATTTCATCGCCACGTGGGAAACACAGGTTACAAAGGTAATATAATCCCGTCAGCGATCCGGCCCTATCAATCTGCAGTCTAATTCCTAATTAACCCAGCAATATATGTGAAAACACTATGATCATTTGTGGAAACAAAATAGCACGGCAATAACATCCCTGCTTACTAGTGTCATGAATATTGTTTTTAAACATCGAACGACAATAACCTCCCTGCTTACTGTCGTCATGCCTCATCCGTATTGGTTAATGTGATATGCTCATATAGAATGACCAGAGCTGTAGAGTAACATCCAAGTAAATTGTTGACAGGATGAAACTGCATAAATGATTGCTGATGGCATGTGACAATAACATACCTGTGCAAGGCTGCTGTAATCATAGCCATTTGTTGAGTGATGTTTATGGTTGCTAACACTACAGTTACCTACTGCCGTACATGCGTATTGTTTATGGCAATTACAGTTTAATATCAACTGGTTCAAGGATAATTCGAACTTCTGGCTGTTATTTATTGCTGTCCCACAACTCGCAACAACGAAAGAGACATATAGGATTTAATATTAGCTATATAAAGCAGTAAACCTTAAACTAGTCTACCAACGCCTAACTGGTATAATCCATTTTAGCCATACTGCAGCAAACCTTGTGCAGAACATGTAGGTAGTGTTATCGATGGTTCCGTCATCAGCACTGGGCATTGCGCATGATTGTTTTGCGATTGTAGCAAAACTGTATCGTTGCGGAAAGATTACAAGACAGTTAAGTGGCAATTGCATATGCAAAATACATTTTGGCCGTATACGATAGAATGTATGAATTTCCGTATTGGAAAAATATGCAATAGCTAACTAGCTACGATTTTAGATACAAGTGTATGCCTTATGAAACAGTCCATATCTTATAAATCAGCTTGGGTTTTTTTAAAACGTCAAATTTCCGTTTAATTGTGAGCATTTATCCCTATCTGTCTATCTGATCTCCTTTAACCCAGCAATTATCTTACCCACCGTAACATACCATATATCTTACTTTAGTTTAACTTATGCAATTGACTGTATAAGTTATTTTTTATTGAATGTAAAGAGCATAAGTAATGGAATTAGCATCAGCTTAACGTCATAGCCAGCTGATATAGAAAGAAAAAGCATGATTCTCCATTACCCATTCGCTGACACGGATATGCATAACCCTGACTTCTGTGTATTTGCAAATAGGATATACTACGCCAACAACGCAGTGTTGGACTCGCTTGTGCATGCTGGCGACAGCTGGTCGTAATAAACACGCCACGAGTCAGATTAGAGGACATTTGCTCCATGATATGGAACAATAACGAAATATCGTATCGCACTATGTAGCATCAGCTATCACATTAAAACATTTGGAGCATGCATGCACTTTGTTACCTTTTCAACGCATATTTGAAACTAGGACATTTGGAGCATGCATGCATCTCGTTACTCTTTGAACTCATAATTTAAGCAACAACATTTGGAGCATGCATGCCTCTTGTTATCCTTTGAATTTATAATTGTAGCTTGGACATTAGGAACTACGTAAAGTGACGTTAAACTTTATCAGTGTAAAAGTTTATTGTTTACAGTCAAGTTTGCAAGCTTCATGTAATCATTTTCTAAGTGATGAAAAAGGCAACTTTTATTTTTACATGGCAAATTAAAGAGGCAGATATCTGCAAATCTATAAGCTGCGCCAACATATGCAAGAAAGCTATAAATCAGTTGGCAAGGATGCAAAAGTCTAGCAGGGGTTGTTTTCGTACACTAGTTTATGGCATAGAAATGCATTTACAAATATCCATAGCCTATGGAAGGATTACAGGGATTTATAATGCGGGTTGAAATGATATGTTTATACTCCTGTGGGCGACATTGTAACTAAGCACCGTAGCAATAACTATATCGACTGAACAGACCAATAAGCAATGCATCAAGTTAATAGATACCCAACACGATATCTCTTAATTGTTTGTACCAGCAAGGTCAATACCCATTTTTTTTAAAAACCTTTAATAAAGAGTAATGACTTCACAGTAAGTTAACGTTCAGTCGTGATTTACCTGCACACATGCAGAAAACGACGGGCCCCTGCACACATTATATTGAGTTGCTGGTTTACTGCAATTATTTACCTTTCAAAGTAGTATGGTCGCAAAAGAACAATTTCCCATCACACATACAGCATTATCTTTTCAATCTGGTGGCAAGCGCTCTTGTTTGCCAGTAGGACCGGACAATATTCGCATCAACAACAAAAGTGACAAACTAACATCGATATAATCAAATCCCGTATATCTAAAATATAACGCTATAGGATAGCACGCTTGGGGGCAGCGCAGGCAAACTTAAGCATAACCCAATACATCAATTCGTAGGAGCTGAGTTGCCAATGATTATGCTAGAGCATGTTATATCACTCATGCTATCGCCCCATGCTTACGTCAAACGTGACACCGTGGGCAATAGTAGCGAACATTGGTAAGGTAGACGCAAACACTGCTGACATGGAAAGGATATCCTTGTGCAAAAGGATACACTGTGCTGCCATGAAATTGGTCGGTCGATGCTCTAATCGTTAACGCAGTTTATGTGAGCGACAAAATGTGTCTACAACTGCCATAGATTCGCAACTCCCATAATTGGTCAAGGCCTTCCAACAGACTGTAGCTGCAAATGGCTGAAGGCGGTGAAATTACGCCAGGTGTGTATATTATGAATACTCATTTTGAATGCAGAAACTAGCGCCAAAATTGCTGTCTAGCATCAGCAGACTTATGGTTTACTTTCTTTTTGGAACTGTTTTGGTGAGGTATATATTCGCACTGTGTCCCGTTTGAGGTTGCTTGGCCAATAATATGACACAGTGCATTCACGTTCTACCCAATAAATAGTTATGTTAACCACATTGCTTCCTCTTACGGAGTGGTTCTTTGGAATATAACAGTTCTGCTCATGCCTTACCCCAATTGCTGCCATTGCCGGTGCGTTCATATACCCCCTAAATTGTATTAACGGCCGTTGCTGATGTAATTGATTGAAGGTTTTTACTCAATATTTGGAATGTAGACTGTTAAAGGGATAACTGTTTTCTGACCTCGTCTCTATGACGGAAGGTAATTACAAAACCTTATTCGAGCCCAATATTTGCACGCGAAAGAGTTTAGCTTGGACTACTAAACGAAAATAGCCCAACAGGCTGCTGCAGGGAAACATATAAGCTATCAGGGCGCCCATTATTGCTGTAATCTCTGACAACATGCCAGAACAAAATCATTTTGACACGTTACTGCTCTTTGCTAAGGTGTATATCAGCCTGTGCGACATGATGTGCGTGTCACTGCTGCATATGAGCACGATGCCAGGTTCATAATGGCCTAGCTTATTATCAAATTGTCCCCTGGTAAAACGGCTAATGTTAGCAGGATACATTTAATCTGTCGGTGAGTAGATGAATCAGGTTCCTACGCCTAATATAATGAGATTGTAAGCTTTGCAATAAACCAACGGTTACATCCGTAATACACATACTGCATCGTGCTGATCTATCGCCATATATTTGCTGCGTAATGCAATAAAAGTCCCATTATTCACCGGGGATTTCCATTACAAATGTCAAAACAGCCCTAGCAGCTTTGTGAGTTGTAATGCTAGAGTGACCTATGTTGAAATTACAGGTCAGTGTAAAAGGTGACTGGTAGTAGCTAATTAACAAACAACCTATATGGTTGACATATTGGACATGATATCAGTTCTTCTTGGACATATCACTATGTTGCATCAGCTTAATAGCCCCGCATTTTTCAAAAGCCAGGATTGGAACTTAAAGATAAGCAACGAGAGTGTTTGGCGAAGTTGTTCGCTGGAAAAGACGTTGTTGCCAATCTACCAACGGGATATGGGAAGAGCCTGATTTACCATTTGATCCCAGATTTTCTACACCCCCCCCCCCCTACCCCCCCCCCCCCCCCCCCCCCCCCCCCCCCCCCCCCCCCCCCCCCCACGATGGAAGTCAGCGCTCGTCGGTAATAGTGATTTGCCCGCTCAATATCATTCAGGCCTACCAGCTCCATAAGCTTCGGCAGCGCAACCTCACTGCCTGCTGACTAGGTATAGACTGCTGAAGGGTTGACCATTCATGTTTGTTTATGTTTGACGCGTGCGGCCGGCTGTTTGTCATCGCCCGGTCATAGGTCAGACCGGGTCAAATCGCATGTGCTCCGTGAACTATTGCAGAGATGTTATGTTAGCAAAGCGTCAAACATGTCTGCCATGGAGAGTGGGTTAACCTGCCTTTTGCTTTGCACTGTGATTGTTATCGACGCATTTCTTACGGACGTCAGCGACTAACTACAGTCATTTGAGACAAGCTGTTTTACCTCGCATTGGCCCGGGTAATGTGGACAGTCAGATCTGCTTGGCAGTTGCGAAGAGGCAAGCTACAGGTACCATATTTGCATATTACGTTACACTTTTATAGGCAGACGAACTGAGTCAACAACAGCCATCCATTTACTCTACCTCGGATGATTTCGCTTGTCAACTTCAAAATGTGCACTCCAGAATAGGCGCGTCAGTATCGAATCGGCTAATCAGTGACTACATGCATCACTTTCACCAACCACTCCTTAGAGCAGTTCAATATTATATCTGTTCAACTAATTAGCCCCGCCAAAAGTTATATTTTATCCCTTAGTGAGTGCATATATGAATACTAGCTGCTTGCCTACGTACAGTGACCTCGAATTTGACAGACAAACGCAACGCTGTACAACATATTTGTTGGTGAATAACTCGGATATTCAATCATCATAATATAGCCAAACCTCGACGAATCCGCCTCTTATCATATGCGCTGTAAAGTCCGATCCTCAATGTATGCGGGAATGTCAAGAGCATGCACCAATCGACTCTGATCCTTGCCATTGATTCATTAATCATTTCCTTACACTGATTGCTGTATCATGATTGACAGCAAAATTACATTATACCCAAATAGACACCTGTCCGACAAACACCTTGCTCTCCTTTTGATCCTCCAATGTTCGGCTTAAAAGGTAATCTTACATTGTATGGATCATCCATATGCAAATTTTGGAATGTACGTCATAACTTTGGCATCATTTTCGCCGCTATGGGATATGTTGATGTACGATAAGATGTTAATTACCTTATCAGAATTCTATGCTCTTTATATTACTTCCGGTTACGACCCCTTATTGTACCATTGACCGCCAAGCACAGCTGTCTCCGTCTATTGGGCTTTTTGGTGATATTAGTTACGAATAAACGGAATACAAAACATCAGGGTGTTAATTAAGCGTGTGCCGTAATGTATGTTTCTCTGGTTGAATCATTGTTATAAGCGAGGGAAGGACATATCTTACATCTGTACCCCAAAAGTGACAATTAATCTTTTTCCCCATGGTGGGGAGGGCAAGTTAGTGCCAGAAGTTTGTTACTGGGCAGCATAATGAACCACTATGCTGGGGGTTTTTTTGCGGAAAGAAGCACCATCCAGTAGTAAACCAGCTATGATCTCGTCTACATCTCACCTGACCCATGACAAATATGTTAAATGTTCACTGAATAAGTATAATATACGAAGACACATCAAAATAAGTAACATATCAGCTGTCAAGGATGGAAAGGTTCAGCCGCGGCGTTAATATCTAATGAATTCGCTGCTTTATAGTGATGCAATGTAATCAACATCTTCTGACATTGGCGAAATAAGAACAGCACGATTTCCGGCAATCAAAGGATATTTAACCACGACATATGACAGGTTTGTCTGCTGGGCTCTTATGTTTAAGACGGCAACTCAGAGGTTTATAACCTGACTGCATAACTGTGTATTCCATGTTTTCTAAGCCTGTAACCATACAATTTCGCGTATCAATAACGGCTTAATCGTCTACAACATCGAAAGACAGATTTATTGTTAATGACTGCAACAACCACATCACACTTGGGACGGGGACGACAGTTTATTAGCGCATTAGAAAAAATCATAACCTATGGCATATTTTGTAATATTTGTGAATGTATAGTAATGCTTGCTTGCTCAAGTCACGATAATTCGTTTCATAGCGGCTGTAATATTGTGTCTCATCTCGCTGTTGCAGAGCAGATGTCTACTAATGTTGTAAAATAGTTACCGTCTGCAAATCATCATTTGGTTTTGGGCACCAAAATTGCCAAAAGATTATGATATTCAGTCAATATATTTTCGGGAATCGTCAATTTAATTATATTTTGACATGATAACATTATCAATCATCAGAATTTGAATAGGACGGCTGAATGCCTATTTCACGGTTTCCAAGCAATTTGATTATCTATTTCGGGTCTTCCATGATTGACTACAAGAAAAGAATACTAATCAAACTATGGTTTTGTAATATGCGTCGCACTAGGGTTATAGTGACTGCAGATCAAAAAAGCTGCATTCTTGCCAAATTATTTCTGTGGTATGTAAAAACAAGAAATATTCCGACAAATACCATTGCCATTGTCTTTCCATTTAAGCAGAGGTAACTTTCGCCATTCTACAGCTCGCGTGTTACTAATAATGCATCGTTGTAAATAGATTTGCTAACCACCCCCACGCGTGCCTGTATGCTCGCTCATGATAAATCATTATTATTGACTCTGCAAGGAACGATCAATGACGCCAAGCCTCATTATAAGTAAGCATTCTATATCAGGCGACATACTTGATGCTGCTAAGGAATTGCTGTAAACATGACCAATCCCCAATCACTCCTGTCATCCAGCTCCCGGATGGATATGTGTAAAGGCACATGTTCTACCTAGGTCGTTTATGATGCTTGAATTCATGTTTGGGAACAGCGATCGCTTTTCGCTACAAAACAGGCATTAATATTTAAATGTTCGTAAGAGGTATCCTAACACCTGTTGGAATACAGCTAAAAGTTTAGGTCAATATCACTTTCTGTTGGATATTTCTACAATGTGGTATTGTTTATGGACAACTAGAATGGCCTCATCCTCATAGTTTAAGGGTATAGCGTTTTGGGTCTGAACGAGTGGAATTGATCAGCATAATTCAAGGACAAGCACCTTACTGCAGACGATCAGTCAATCTACTCGCCCAACCCGAAAGACAAATTCCTGGATAAGCATCATTGACAACGCAGTACAATGGTTCTTCCCATCCGAACATTATGACAACGTGATGACAAAAGCAAAACAAAACTTACCAGATTGCCTACGGACCGAAACTGCCTCAATAATGAACTCAGTCGTATGGATTGACTTGACAAGTGCCAACGGTAAGTTGAATCACTTGTCATTAATGTTCTCTTCCTCGCCTGTCAAAGACACACATGCTATAATCGGATATAAGCCACGACAAGCAAATTGATAGCTCTGCATTATTAATTTTTCATTAGTGGTGCAGGACAACGCAGTGCGTCTCATTCAACGCCCAAATTGCAATTATTGTTAAAAATGAAGGACATATTCAACGACTGATAGGCACTAAGCAGGTCCATAATGTCAAAACACACCCCAGAATGAAAGCGGTGATAAAGCTGTTGTAACTGTACTGCGATATACAACTAGTCTAAAGATTACCGTTCACAATTGTTAGATCTGCCACAGGAGGCGGTAATCCATCTAGTGGTGATTGCATTTCCATCAATATAACATACAACGTTCATATAACTGATTTGAATTCTGATATCTCATTGCAGGTCAATATATTAAAAGAACAATAATATAAACAGGAAGCTCGCAGGGAATATTTTCGCTAGAATGACATATTTATTAATTGATCTGGCAATCACAGTAACTAAATGATAATTTCATGCTCGGTGCTTATAATGTACACTGCAGTTTCCGTTGAATAGCTTCATTACATGGAGGCTTGCTGAACGATCGCTGTTTACAACCAGGTTTGCATGCGTTATAAACGATCCGGGTCGATGAAGTGCATTTTTTGTATTTATTTTCGCTTGAACACAAGACTCAGTTTCCATCAAATCTAGGGAGTGATCGGGGTTTGGTAACGGCCAGAGCAATCCATAAAGGTGGACGCCTGATATAGCTTGCTTACTTGCAAAACGTTTGAAGCCACTGAGAGAATATTGCACCACCACGCTGCGAAATTGATAGAATGTGATGGAATGGCATGATGGCTAAATTGATCCATTAGTTAGCAAACTCAAACATGCCACCAGTACAATGGCGAAATAGTTTTCCGCGGATTCAAGCGAAGGGAAAAGGAAACCTCAAGCACCACTCATTCCTCGTTCCACCGGTTTGTGGTCACAACAATTCTCTTATTTATATTCCACAGAAACCTAGGATGCAGCTTCACTTGTTTTCAGATGCTAGAGTCAACGTGTTACAGAGATTGAAAAACTAGTCTGATTAACGTTCTTCCTTGAACAGCAATCTAGTTCAAACATCTTGTTTATGGTCAAGAATAAATTGGAGTATGTGATTTGCATTCGTAGTAACTAAATTCTATTGTTGTCACCCCTGTTATATAACATAATAAGCTCTGGTAAATGCACTGTAATTAAACACCATATTTCTATTCTTAGTTTATATGTAATTCTGCATTTCTTGGCATACTGCGGGTCCACTATAACCGAACGAACGGCAAACTACCTCCACACATGACTGCATATGTTAATTGCTCGATCCAGCTGGTATAAATCAGTAGCTCACATGTGCTTAAGTATTCACCAGCGGCCCCAAACATCAAAGGTAACTTACCAAGCAATCCACAGCACCGTTCTCGCCTACCAACAGCCACAACGCATGAGTGTTCGGATTTTCTACAGCAGCCGTCAGTAAAACCTAACCACTGGTCAAGAAAAGAACCCTACACTCGCACATTTGCAGAATTACACATGCGATAACCTTTATTCAATAGGTGTTTAAATTGATAGCCCTGTAAGACTGAAGCGATCATCTTAGTCTGCAAAATGTTCTATTTTAAACATTCGCTGCACGTTCCGATGTACATCGTAGCTCATGTGGGACACTATTGTCATACAATAGTGGCGTCAATAGAACGTGCATGATCCCCTTGAAATATAAAATAGCAATGATACTATTTCTACAAGTACGTTGGCTTGGATATGATGAGCTATACCTGCTGATGAACTACTTCTCGATTTTTTTGGCGTATATGTCAGCGCATTAGGCTAGATGTAAGAAACAACACGCAGTCGCCACCAGGAGGTGTTGGCATGTAATGTAATGATATATTAACTTACGTTGTTGGTCACATCACCACCCATATCCACGGGAACCGGTTCGGCCCTCTGGACAACCGCATACCCACCTAATGCATTCGATGCCATCAGAAAATCATACCTTGTGCACAAGGAAAAACGCCAATTTATGGCTGGATCTGAACAAGTATCTGTAGAATGAGCCGCGCATATTATTCATGCATATTGTTGCTAGAATTACTATCGATGGCTATGTGTGACTCAACGTCGGCTTGAACACGGTGAATCATAACGAACGCAGCAGGGGATGTTGTGCTAGCAGTTTTGAAACCTCTGCGCTTTCAATATGGGTCATCGTTTAATCACCAGCTACTATTGGATCTCATTTAGGCACGAAGAGGAAAATATATATTGGCAAAAGCGCTAAAGGTTCAGTAGCATAAAAATCCATTACAACAACGTGGGTTAGCGGTTTGTATTCTCATTTCCTCCCCAATACATTCTTTGGAAAGCAACCGACGGAGAAGTTACACAGACGAAATACGTCTTGCACATCGAATATATTACTGAAATAAGGTAAAGCAGTATGGTATAACTACATAACCCACTTACACCAACAATACTACACCAGAGTATGATGCTATGAATCTATTTTCAGGATGCGTGTACTACTGGAAGCATCATAGAGTTGTCTGTGCACGAGTAACCTACACATTCTATCAAAGCACGGCAGCAAATAAATTCCTCTTCGCAGGAAACATACCCTCCTTGCCAAGAAACACTCATTTGAGGTTTCCTAGTTTGTTTGTTCGCTAGTTAGCTGCCCTCATAATTAGGCACGTTAACTGCTAAACGAGAACCTTTCTCGCTATAGAATGCACAGCTGTTCAATAGTTTAAGCCTTTGATACATCACTTGTGGACATGCAATGAGCCAGTTTCCTGGAAATTAAGTGTTTGTTTGTACTGTTTAATTTATCTGATAGCTGCACAGAGCTGATTGGACATCGCAATGGCGTGACCAGGAAGGTAAATTAAGAGGACACACCCTCAACGTGCCGACAGTATATTGATTCGATCACGAACCTCTTGACTTTTATATTGCGTTGGTGTCTCACAAAATTGACGAGATATCTGCAGTATTCTTGTCACATGCATTGGACTGATAGCCAAATTGATCAACGCCTATTGTCCTGCCTATCAGCCTGTCGCTATTTATAGGAAGTGATACAATGGAGACTGATGCGATCGCTCTTTGATATCCCTCTTTTTTCACAAGGGTATCTGCTTCCCAGCGTCTATGGTCCACATTAACATGATTGCACTCCGTATGCGCATCGCTTTAGGGAGAACGAAAACATGGTGGAAGCAAGCTATCTGACGGCTACGAAGAATTAAAAAAGAATATCATGTCGAGCAATGACTTAATTAGTTTTAGAGATTATTTGGTATCAAATTTTAAATTCACTGCTAATTAATCTTTGCTATATGTGGAATATATCTACACGAAGAACTACAATAATTGGTAACATTGTCTCAACTGATGCTAACATCCTGCTTAGGCTGTTTAAGAATAATAACTGAGGTGATATTAACGCTTACCCCTTTCCATAGATTACTGTTCATAGAAGGGACATGACCGCGTTAAACATTCCTGTTCTAAAGCACCCAGCGATTCGACAAATCTAGCCGCAGTTGGACTAACCATTATGCCACTAACTATAGCCGTACATGCATGGCAACTGATACCTGCTGATGGGTCTCTCGAGGAATGCATATTAATCAACGTTATACAATAGCAACATTTAGAATTGAACAGCTCATGGGTGCTCTAAACGATGTTCTCAAACAGTTCCAATCTATGTGTTTGTTCTCGAGTGAGTTCAATCATCGCTTAACGACCCGGAACTTGTGGGGAATCAAAATGATGACTGCGTCACAATGTTTGCTTTGACGCGCCTCTCAAATAGCGTGGTTAGCAAAACATGCAGTCTCGCCACATGCACGGATTCTGACTGCATTGGTTAATTAATATCCCGAGGCCATTTCGCTCGGTATCCCTATTAATAACTAATGCGCAGAATTAAGTGGGGTCTAGTATGGAGTCAACACCATTCCGAATAATGAGGACAACATGGCTCCAAAATACAATGGGACCAAACTCGAAGACAATTATGTACGGAGGTTAAGATCAGAAATATATCAGTTCACGGAAGCCGTCTTACATGCATCAGCGACGATATGCCGAAGAGAATGCTTTGTGCCTGCCCCCAGGCTGATTTTGCTTCGGGCAGATAGCACTAACTGTACCCGGTTAGATCAAATTAGACACAGTCAATTGTTCTTGACAGTTGCTCACAGGTTGGTAATGAATATACCGACCATTATGTGAGGGTATTGTAACTGTTGTTGTGATTAAGAAGGAATAAAGCAACGTGGTCAAATTGTCTCCCATGACAGTGTTATGTTACAAATGGGGGACATAAAGCGTGCCAATGATTTGATGCTCACTGGTATAACATGGCCGGCTTCCCTAACGGTTATAAAACCTTCGCCTCTCTATATATCGCCCCTTATCCGTGTTATTTGCTCATGAATGCGGTTGGTCTGGGTAGGCATATGAAGAGAACATAATGAATAACAGAAACGATTAAACAGGCATATTTAGGTTTCAGCCCTTCACATTTATTAGCACTATCATAGCAACAAACACAACGGGCCTTGTCATTTATCATATACCTCATATGCAGTAGAGGTGTATATCATTGAAAATAAACGAGTTACTCACTAACATTAATCATCCTCTTAATGAGCCACAAACACACGAAATTACCAAAATGTTGAAATACAAGCACAACTGGACATCATCCAAGCGTCATCCGACGAAAATCAGAGAATGACTAGCAAGGATTCAGACAAACCACTGAGCACTAGTTCGTTGGTCGAAAAATCTAAGAACTGCTGATTAACATTTGCAGGTAGGCTGTGGCTGAACGAATAAAGCAAACCTAGGATATTACATTTGTAACAATGAACGTCGGGCCCTTGTCGACAAATTGAAGTTAACAAATATAATACAGCTAATAAAACTTAGTGAACTACAGGGTGATAGTGCAAAATACTTTCAATACCACTATAAATAATATGCCGCAATGCAATATGATGGTACACGTGGCATTGGCTAGCTGTAACCTAGACTTTGATCGTTTAAGTACCTGTCAGCATCGTCGAGACTTATGCTGAAAAGATGCTACGTTCTGTGCCCATCAGTCCGATATATATGACTGTAATACAGCTGTTTAGTTTTATACAACTGGATTGAATCAACGTTAACCGGACTTAGATAACACAGGAAGACTGCGCTGAAATCAAGTCTGATTTCAAAGGAAAAATGACGCATGATTGCTATGTAATGTACATGGCGGCAAATCGGAATCTGGCACTGAGCAGCAGCAGCCACATTGCTACAAAGTGGAACGCCTATAATTTAGGGCTATAAATGGCCGTGCATATTTTCACATAGAGGAGCAATGAAGCAAATTGCGAGCAAACAAACCCTTTTACATATAGCTTTATCCTCTCATGCGTATATTTTACCTGAATCGGCAATCACTATACGCGTAGTGGAGACCGGTTTGTATCTAAACACAACGCACTTGTTTTAGAAGAAAAGAAATTATATTTACGTTGTCCCGCTACGATCTCTCCTTCTCAATACGATCACATCAAGCTAGTCGCATTGCAAGGGTAATACAACGTCACCTAATAAAGCAACACACACAAGCAACCCATAGCAGAAGTTTAGGTGACGTTAGCTAGGATTTGTCTTTCCACCTGTGATCATTATTGACAGTAACCAACTTAGTATATTGGCAAAGTGAAGGCTTTGAAATCAGGTACGCCAGTGACGCATTTCGCCTGTCTCGATTATCGAGCTTAAACGGGCATGTTTATCAAACACTGTCTTCTATATCTTTAAACTCGCATTACTAAACTTGCATTGGGAAAATTGATGGCATACTATAATAATATTTTTGCACATGCTACATATCCGTCATTCGCAGCCAGCCAAGGCACTGCCCTTTGATCGCACTTAGTAGCCAGTTCGCCCTGTTTTTGTTTACAGTTCAATTCAAATATTTATTGATAACCAATCAATTGCACGGATATCCGTCTTAGCCTTAGACCTCGATCCAGTTTTCATTTGCACACTCGTGTCATCAGGAGAGCTTCGTACACCCAAAGACCATCCGGATATTGCCTATATTACTGCATTGCCGATTATATTACATCGTTTTGTAGTAACACGCCGAAATGTGACTTCACTGGCCCTAACCGACCCCACTATTGACCCAGCACATCCCTTGTTTCCATGTAAGCCACAATGCTTCAAATTATGCAATTCAGATCAACTAAGGTTTGGACTGTCTGACCAAACATGCACGTCGGATATACTATTTACATCCCATGCTGGGCCTAACAAATCGTATTGATGCCCCGGCGTTGTCGTTTAAGCACATTAAAAAGACTCGAATTACTATATTATCGTCCACTATGAATTGAATAAAAAGCAATTTTGCGCCATGTTATCGTTTTATGGGCGGTAACAGGTGTAGCTGTTATAAACAAAATGATTTGACATGATGTGACACACACAGACAGTATAACAAGTGATAAGCATCCGTACACTGATATGGATTTCCCCAATACTTCCGATATTTATCAACAGGAACTTGATTCCACAGTGATTGTACTTGTATGTAAAAGCACCATCACCACTACATAAATTGTCTTTAAATATAATGATGTAGTTTCTAGGTTTCTACGACAGGTAGCCAAAGCAATGTTTTTAAACCTGGTGTGGTGATGAAACCTATTTGTTTTCGTTACAACAAACACAGCGATCCTCTGTAGATGGTCAATATGCACATTTGATATACCATGACATGGTTTATTTATCTAGTCAATTTGTGATGTTACATATGCATGCATGAGTGTTGCAGTGTCTATAGCATCATTGTCGTTATTGCGCTGATGTATTGTGATTTTCACTCTGTTCGTTTGTCTTCAGTACGTTTAACCTCACTGCCCCAGATACAAACCCACATTGCCCACCGAATAATTAAGTGGTGCTATCAACGAAGGTAGATCTCCATCACCCAGGTTCTCACAAATTCAAAACACGAAGCCTCTTGCATATGCTGCATATGTGACATTTCTGTTGGTGAACGATGTGCTATAGAGTCAGAGAGCATGGATTAACAACACTATACTCATGCACAATCTCTCCCAGTTGGGTCCTGTACATTGGTAACAGCACTGGTTCCTAAACTAAACCCGCCATCCCCCTAAGGCACACCGCAATTCATCGAATGTACATAGGGAGTCTTTCCATTGATAATCTGCTCTACTCTGATTCCGATACGATTCAATCCATTTTTTAACATTTTTATATATGTTTAATTGATTTTCAAGACATTCTGCTAGTATTCCATTGTTCAATGCTGCTGATAAATCCAGAAGGATAAGGATTGTTACTATCGACTGAGACACTATGACGCAAATTAAAGGAAACGGTAAGCAGGACATATATCACAGCATAACCAAGTCATAAGAAAACTAGCATAATTTTATTTAAATTCTGCCTGTAGTTGCCGTGTCTGTTTATGGGCATTTTTTGGGGGATGAACGACTATTGACATTGAGACATATTGGCTATCGCAATGATTGTGGCAGAGTAGCCTGCTTCAGTGATACCAAGGTTAAAAGACAGCCAAGTGGTTAATTGGATATATAAGGAACAAAGCAACCAAACTATAGAATAGTGTCATGGAATGAAATTGTTCGTACTTCTATATCTCTGAATAAGTCAAACAAAGCCAGTCAGAATATTGACGACAAATGTATCCCACGAATGTCAGGTGCTTAACCCGGTATTATTTGTGTACTGTTATCGCAACCAATATACCCACTTATTAGGAGTTATTTTAACCTTAGCACTAATAGCCCAATTCAATCGGCAAGACAATCCTATGCATTCGCTGAGAGACATTTGATTGTGAGCTACGTAATTCACGGCTTTTGTCTCTGCTTGATTAGTTACTCGATAAAAGGTACACATATAAGATAGAATCACTTGGATATTATGGGCGCCAACTGACACGTTCCGTAGACACGTTTCAAATGTAATGGCCATCTATTCACACGAATGCTTCCATCTCAATTTAGATTTCAAACACAGTTAGGTTTCTCCTGAGCCATAATACACCATATGATATTGTCATCGGGCGAGAAGGCGCGATGTCGAGTGTACATCTGACCCGAGAGGATTGCAACTTGGCCAATTGTGCAGCTATCACGTGTTTATTGCATCTTAAAGGGACACAAATGGCGAATCAAACCCTGTTAAATGGCTGCCCACAAATATAAAACTCTCACCATTATTCTAACATACTCCTCCTCTCTTGAATATAGAGAGCCATTAGTAAGACGCGTTCAGCTGATGATAATTTGATAATCCATATATAACGATGGAGGCATTAAGAGTTTGAATAAGATGAATGTCTTTAAGGGATACTGCTTATCGCATTTTGCTATTATAAGAATTCGAAGCGAGCTAAATGTTTTAGTCAAGGAAGCAACTTGTGTTGTAGATCACATCTTATTATCGGTCCTAAGTGACGAAGACTCGGCGAATAACTTGCACTAATGCACATTAGTACATTAAACTGAACCTAATCAATGATAACAGCGTTCACTCCTCATGTATCCGAGGGTCTACTACCATGAAAACGTGTGCTGTAAATCCAGCAGTTATTGAACTGCACACGCAAAATAAATGTCCATAAGGCATTAGTCATGTGTTCGCAATAACCTTAGCAATATATTTGGAGAATATTCAAGGTAGACAAATAACAAATGTTACGCTATTTTTCTTCGCAACATCACATATAATGATTGAGTGTCGTTTTAAAAGTAGCATGAATGAAAACAATATCATTTGATGCTGCATAACCGTTTGAGGGTAATAATATGCATAACTTGCTTAAGCCAGCTGAGCATTAATCGTTACCTGAACGAGATGAGGCAATATAGGTACATTAGCATAGATGTGAGGGGTATTTAGTAGGATTTGAGATGAGCACACTGATGCGCTATTCTTTGGATTCCACATAGCATATACATTCACTCTACTAGCGCAATGCTTCTGTCGGATAAACATGTAAAGTGCACTCGTTCTATTGTAAAGGCACATAAGAACGTGTTATTGTAATATATAGAATAGACATTTGTAATATATTTAGAATGTCACTTAGTAATTGATAAGCATTAGATATTGACATGGCTGACCATGCATAATAACTTATGACCTGTCGCGATCCAATGCGTATCGCCCACAATCAGAGATCACAAACTCATTTCGCCCCACACCATGATCAGCTCAGAATAAATCGACAACTATTGCATGCAGTGGTAGAAAGCGTACTTAATATATTTGGCGTTATACTAATTAGCAGGGCTTCAAAGGTTACGAGAAGTGCAACCACCCTCGCAGCACATTGGGGACAAGCAGCCTCCACATTCATAGCCTCGTGATTTTCACCGGTGTAGAGAGTTAATTTATTGTACTCCAGGACTCAATGTACGTCCGTTTAGGAACTTTAGTCAGCCAATAATCAGGCACTTAGGCACATCTAGAATGCAATATCCTAAATTGGGTAAAACCACTAACGTTTGACTCATCTATTACGGAATGACTGAAATAAGGCAAAGTGGTCGGGGCTTTATGGCTGTGGCTTGCTTTCAATTATGTCAAATAACGGCCACTTAGCCGACATAAAAGAATTGATTAAAAACCCCAGGGGAGGAAGGGGGGAGGGGGTGGGATCTAACTCCTCGAACAGCCTGGCTACCATCATGTGCCGTGTCAATGCGTACCGGTTTTGACGAACCACAAGTTAGTTCAATATGAACCTACCCCTTGATGGACAACAATAGTAACTATCGCCCGGAAACCGTTGATCATTGTTTTTGTCATGGCGGCAATGCCTTCTTGCTCAGTTATTTTGCATGCAAAAGTATATTTGAATATAAAGTTTGTTGTATGTATATAAAACCATATATATATATATATATATATATATATATATATATAGATATAGAGAGATATATATATAGATAGATAGATAGAGAGATATAGATATATATATATATATATATATATATAGATATATATATATATTTATATATATATAGGATATATATATATATATATATATATATATATATATATATGTATATATATATATATATATTATATATATATATATATCTCTCTCTCTTTTTAAATATTTTGCTTTTGTACGACTGGATACAGCTCAAAGCCCGCATATATATATGTATGTATGCTAATATATATAGATCTCGTATGAAGCGTTGTCATTGTTGTTAAATATGACCAATATAATATATAGAATCATTGCTTATGAGATCACGGTATTTACTTATCACATATCCTGGCTAAAGCCCGCAGGACTCATGATAGAGTATTGCTTATGAGAATTCTCGTATGTGCAGGCTTTGTCATTGTTGTTAAATATGACCTATTAACCACAGCGAAAGATTTCACCTCTGAGCATCACGGTAATACTTATCACATATTCTGGTCTATTGGGTGCGAGGAATCATGATAGAGTCGCCGCTTGTGAGAATTCCCTTGTGCAGGCTGTATACGTGTTAAAGGTATTTATTCACCCGAATAGCATATGCCGAATAACGTATTTTCTGGTCATATTTTATATTAGCATCTAGCATTAATGGTGAGTAGAGTTGAGCCGCCGGATCAATCACCCACGACCAGCTGCTGTCAAATCATCTTAGGGTACAATTGTGAGTGCGTAGTTCTATCGTGCATCGGTTGCCTTAAGTCGCCTTCAGCTTGATTAAAATTGTAAGTAGAGTTACGATCATGATGCCATAAGATGAGCGATTATCCTGACTACCCACTTATGTGACAATACTACAAAATGATAAGCTCATTAGAAGTAGTTTTCGCAGATCATTGATGCCTTAAGCTTTTAGCTGGTTTATCGGTAAGTAGTGCAGTTATATGCGAAGTATATATGATGCGTGGGCCTGCCAGCTGAATTTATCATTCCTAATTTCTTGACACGGATGCTAACATACAATGGAATGGCTATTTCCACTTCGGTCTACCCACCCTCACCCTCTTTACGAGATGCAAAATCTCAACGAAAACATTTGCTAAATAGCAGAATAACTTTTGCTTGCCTTATTTTCTCTTCATATCAACTTCTCCCTACAAGATGCATTTAGTGTGTAATGCTTATAAATTTACCTGTCCAATATTTAAGGCACTGGGATGCTTTACAAGTGTGTGTCCGACCCCATCCTAATTCCATATCTTGTCATTATGAGCCACTTCGGTCCCCCTTTCAGTCATGGCAAAAAACCAAAGCAACACATAACAGTGAATTCAATTGACAATGTGTGTTCCCTATAAACTCAAACAAATATAAAACGACGTTCTTTGTCACTGAACTGGAGCTTTGATCTTAAACACAGTGCGTATTTGAGATAAACGTGCCATCTTGCACTCTCTATCAATTGCTTAGAAGATGTAAACATCGGTGTTCAATTGCTCATGTGCGCTCAACACAGAACATGCTATATATCGGACTGGTCCATATTATCATTGAGTGACACCGTCAGCATTATGTCATTGACAATCGCCAAGTTTATCTTATTCAGATTGCATAGAGAACTTATATTTTATATATGGACAAGTTAAATATATAAGTGCTATATGTATATATATATAGGCGGGAATATATATATATATATAATATTGCCATCCTCCAACGCTATATATATATATATATATGATATATATATTTATATATATGTATATATATATATATATTTATTTTTTTGTATTTGATGATGAGTTTGAGTTGCACATCTTCTCATATTGAACATCCGAGGGCAAAATGCTGATTATCTTATGTGTATGACTTCTCAAGAATAAATCTCTTTAGTACAGTTATTTCGTTTGTGCAAATGTATGTGTTAACTAACATGGTTGATTATGTTCATTCAATAGTATGTGTGGGTAAAATGAACAAACACAAGCACAACTTGACAAACAAACGTTCATAAAAAAACGCGTGCAAAGCAATTCAACTTATTCAAGGTGTATATTTGACAAGTAACAGTTGATGATGAATTTTCAAATACGCTGACGAAAAGCGTTCCAACTTGGCTCACACAACACCATTGTCACATTGGTATATTGTCAACCACTGTTCTGCATATCAACATTGCAAAGTCACATCTGATTCGCCGCCAATTATCACCATTTTCTCTACCTCCGTAAACGAGGTAAAGACGTTCTCCAGCAGCAAAAAGTAAAGTTAGTAGCTCGTAGCAGCTTGAATTCCAAATGAAAAGTGCTATATCAAACCTATAAGCGAATTTTCGACTTGATATATATATATATATATATATATATATATATAGATATATA
This sequence comes from Urechis unicinctus, assembly GCA_034190875.2. Lineage (NCBI taxonomy): Eukaryota > Metazoa > Annelida > Polychaeta > Xenopneusta > Urechidae > Urechis > Urechis unicinctus. The sequence continues at coordinate 35,953,399 of CM067351.1, read as the reverse complement.
TATATATATATATATATATATATATAGAGTATATATATATATAGATATATATATATATATATATATATGGATATATATATATACATATATATAAATATACATATATATATATGCATGTGTATATATATGTATATATATATATATATATATATATATATATATATATATATATATATATATATATATATATATATATATATATATATATATATATTGTAAATAAACAACATGCAGGCATTAGTCGTTTAAATTGGTTTCCCGCAGAATGGTCATTCCTTAGGCTTGGTATAAAAATATTCGGTAAGTATATTTAGTTATATGCGAAGTATATATTATGCGTGGGCCTGCCAGCTGTCCGTATCATTCATAATTTCTTGAACCTCCATACCCTGTACATACAATGGAATGGCTATAAAAAGTTCCACTTCGGCTCTACCCACCCTCACCCTCTTTACGAGATGCAAAATCTCAACGAAAACATTTGCTAAATAGCAGAATAACTTTTTTGCCTTATTTTCTCTTCATATCAACTTCTCCCTACAAGATGCATTTAGTGTGTAATGCTTATAAATTATGGCAACAATATTTAAGGCTGTGGGATGCTCTTACAAGTGTGTGTCCGAACCCCCATGATGTATGCATGTCTTGTCATTATGAGCCACTTCGGTATCTTTGTCAGCCATGGCAAAAACCAAAGCACACATAACAGTGAATTCAATTGACAATGTGTGTACCGATAAACTCAAACACAATATATAAAGATGACGTAGTGAACTTTGTCAACTGAACTGGCGCTTTGATCTTAAACACAGTGCTTATTCTGATATAACCTTGCCTTAACTTGTCACGCACTATGAATTGGCTTAGAAGATAATAAACATAATGTCAATTTGCTCATGTGCGCTCAACACAGAACATGCTATATATCGGCTGGTCCATATTATTCATTGAGTGACACCCTCAGCATTATGTCATTGACAATCGCCAAGTTTATCTTATTCAGATTGCATAGAGAACTTAGGGCATTTTCATCTATGGACAAGTTGGAAGTGCTCTGGGTGTCATCAAAAGGCGGGAATCAGGAGTAAAATTGCCATCCTCCAACGCTTGTTCGCTGAATCGGCTGACTGAAAATGGTTGTGTGGTCTGTCGGGTGAGTGACGTTATTTGTTGATTGGATGATGAGTTTGTGTGTGTGTGTGTGTGTGTGTGTGTGTGTGTGTGTGTGTGTGTGTGTGTGTGTGTGTGTGTGTGTGTGTGTGTGTGTGTGTGTGTGTGTGTGTGTGTGTGTGTGTGTGCGTGTGTGTGTGTGTGTGTGTGTGTGTGTGTGTGTGTGTGTGTGTGTGTGTGTGTGTGAGTGTGTGTGTGAGTGTGTGTGGGTATGTGGGTGTGTTTGCGTGTGTGATGGATTTTGGTACTGAAGGAAAGCGTTCGTCGAAAACCGCGTGCAAAGGAGCTATCAACGTGTGTCGATTCACATCTTATAATCGGATTATGTTATAGTAATAAGCGACTATAACAGACACAAACGACCGTGGTTATTCAGCCTGTGATGTTGCTTGTACAATTGGGACATCCCTTGTGGTTAGATGTGACAGTTAGACTTTTCATACAGATGTATGTACGTCCTTCTAAGCAGTTATTAGCCATCCGAGGGGAAATACGCGTTAGTTTGTTCGTATACTTCCGCCATGACGTTACAGGCTAGCGAGATCAATTCTGACTGCAGAAGACCGATCTTAGGATAAAAAGCAACTTTCGCCTTGATGCATCATAGGCTGTCAGGCAATGCGTCAATTGCTGGGGTATAATATGTCTGTTTGTAACCGATAGATTGATGTCACAGACGCACAAAGCCTGGTGGATGTAGCTGTGATGTGTCTGTGAAGGTAAAGGGAGAGGACACACCCTGGTCTGATTAACACTTGCGTCGCTTTCATGAGCCGGCTATGACATCCAATACAATATTTCAGCGCAGGAGAGGGTGAATTGATTCGTCCATCACAACGCGTTGCAGCAACTAATGAATACAGCATCTTTACAACAACAGCTTTTGGCGTCAGTTTCTCTTTCACATCAGAAGAATGTCATACAAACTACGACAACAGTTTTCCATCTGGTGTGGCAAATTTCACTTCCCCTGACCTATCTCATCGTTTTGTCAGCGAATTTCCACCCTTATACTACTTCCATCATTTACTTCATCAAATGTATATTTGAGTAACGCAAATGGTAATTATTTATTAAATGTTGGAGAGTGAGTTATCGCACAATGAACGTTTGTCAGCGGAAATACGAATATTAGTAGGCAAATCTTCTATACAAGCGGTTCAAACATTGCTTCATAATATTTTGTGAAATTCATGCGAGATGGAAACTGCGAGAAATCTTCCCACTATATCCTCCGTTATCGGTATTCCACTCGCGCTCTAATTTCGTCTAGGCAACTAACATGCGAATATGTACTAGAATAAACCTGCTAATAAAAACGTGCCAAAATGACTAACGTAAAAAGGACCACTAGAAATCATAGCGAGCGTTAAGCTAGAAATACTTTCAACGTGACATGAATCACGATATTTATGAGAACAAATTTTACACTGCTAGACACAACACGCTTCGCTTCGAAAATAATAGAACACGTCAACGAGATATTGATTCTTACGGGGTCCTCAAACAGCAATATCCGGCCAAAAGTGGCAATTCTTTCTCCTTAGCCCCACACAAGCCTTTTCTACATACAGTAATCTTCTGCGACGAAAGTTTTGCTGAAATGGAAATGATGTTAATAAACAGAGCTGGTCAGCTTTTACCTAAAACTTTATGAAGTCAATCAATTTGGGTTCATGCCCGAATCAAGTGGTCACGTATTGTTATATGTCGTGGGACGATGAATACGTTCCACGCGCATGGGCAAAGGGGTTTATTATATTGCATTAGATTTCTGTGATTATACACTTAAGATATGCCGCCTAACGACCCAGTCGGCGAATGAACTTATTTACACAATAAAACGTCTTAAAGCTGTCATTTTAGTGCCGCACATCATAACATGCATGAAGCGATTAAGCGACACTCGCCCCTACATTAACACCATTTATAAAATATCGTCATAACTCTGGTCATAGCACACAATTAATACACTGTCGTTGTAGACAATCAATTACACGCTGCTAGGTGCTTTCTATAAACTCCGCTCCATCATGACATATGCCAATTTACATATAGCAGTTGCAAAGAATGTGATTCGCATCAAAACCAGAATTAATAACGGTCCACTAGTGTGTGATACAATAACCGTGAACTGCGGAATGGTTACAATGGGACTAACGGTTTTCTTTCAGACACTAGTTTTTCACATGATATGATAAATTAAGGGCTATTGACTTTTTATATATGAACAAGCCTGGCATTGCAAGCCCCTACCATTGAAATAAGAATGTTAACTATCCGCGAACTGAAATTTTCTGTTTTGAACCAAACCTCAGTTTTGACCTCTGTTGGTTAACCAAGAGTCCAATTGCAAGTATTGGGATGATTAAACGATATCCCGATAGACATGCCCGGATGTTAAGTGATGATTTGACAAACCAGTGTTATTAACGCTGAACTGATCAATTAACACGTCTCAAATATGCCATGCATTACTACTGCCACGAACAGAATATAACTTCCGTTTTAAATCTGCTCATACTTGCTGCATAAGCATTCTGTTATAAACATAATCAACTAGTTTGTGCATCGACCGAATCAATCACACATGGGAATCTGTTGTTTGCTTGTTCTGTTCTCCTCCAAGATAATGGCTGCAAAGTTATTGTCATTAATTGCATGGCTCACGTCATCAAGATGATGTATGCGCCATCGTATGTTATAAAGATTTCAAACGCCTATCCATCCACGCAGATGATATCTGAGACAATGACGACGTCGGTGCGTCTATTGTTTAGGAAATATTAATAGCTGGAATAACCAAGTCAATATATTAAAGGTTTGTGGGCTTGTGGAAACGTACAATAAAAGCTTTTGTCCAGAGTCACAAACCACACTCTCTACCCTCAAATGATTCTGTCGTGGAACTGTCGACTGTATTTCGAACATACGCGATATTGAAACCGTAAATATGAACCTGCAAATGCCAACACACTTTGCTGTGAAGAAAGTATATTTGAAGGTGACAGGATGTGATACTATGAATTGCCGTGGAAAATGCTTGCGTTGTTAAGTAAAGATATCAAATCATTGCGATGCCGCACTCAGTTAACACGATGCTATGTAGGTAAATGCGATTGATATCGATCACGGGATGATGGTTATGGTGTATGACTGTACGGGACTTACATGTAGGTTGTTTTCATATAAGATCTTGCAGCTAGGTGTCTTAATCAGGCTGCAGGACTTGTTTGAATTAAGTTCCAGTGGGAAAATTTGTCTCTTTACCTTCTTCAAGTGTTGCACCCGACATTACGAGCACATTGAGACATATGTCGATTGGGAGGATGGTCAGCAAACGTCAGTGACTATATCCGTCAACAGTATCATGCTATTTAATTGCGTAAACTGATTCGATGTTTGGCAATGTAACCTTTGGTCACCCTATCGGGACCAGAAAGTGCGAGGGTCTCACTGCACGGATGCACTTTAAACTTTCCTGTCGGCTTCATTAATGGTGGTTCACTGTTATTCATCTGTTTGAACCGTCTTCGCCCTTGGCGTTCCGATACTGTATTTTTTTGGTCGGTTTTGTTTTTACATTTGCTGATATTGTATGGATATTGACAGTGGATAAGGTCAGTTGATAGATTGAGAAGTCTTTTCCATCATTTGAAACGAAACATTGCGTATATTTATGATCACCAGATCTTAGGCGTTGGCTGGTAGGTCTTCTTAAATCGTGCGAGCAAACTCACAGGCAAGTCCATTACAAATGCATAACATTGAGTTATCAGGCACTCCCCGCAGATGGTGGAATCGAAAGAAAGAAAGAATAGGATACAACTCCATAGAAAATGTACCATTGCAAAATGAATTTATCATCGCGCTTGTGTCCGCTGGCAGACTGATTGGATCAGACATATCAAGCTCTGATAAATGTGACATCCAAACCAATTAGCGTTTTGCCCTCCAACGACACACCGTAGATATCCTGCATGCTCTTATACCAGCAACGCACCGACAATGGAATAATGTCTGTCAAATGCTACTCCCGAAAGAGCAGGGGCTTTCTTTAAATTAATTCAGCTGTACTTCAGCTCTTTCAACAATTTGATTCCGTCGGTCCGTAATAATCCATTAGTTCCTCAGCGTTTTCTTAACTATCATTTAAATTAATTCATGAACATTGACGCGCTTCATGGTATTGTTATTGCACGTTTATTCTTAGATTGGCTATAGCGGGTTCAATATGTCACAGCTTATACTGTTGGTCCATATTCGTTGTAGTTCAATGCAGTTTGTCAACATTGTATTCAGGGGAACATAACAGACTGATAGCTGATACATTTCTAAAGGACCGAATCACAGCCTGCTGTAGAGGATTGTCCATGAGTATTCTTCGTTTGCTGTTTAAGAGGTTAAGCGGATGACTTACCTTCACAAGCATGCTGATAAACAGGTAATCAGCCCATGAACAACGTGGTTTAAGACTGTGAATTACTATCATTCAACTTCCAATAACACATATTGCATAATCACACCTGTCACTTTTTCATTTATACGTCATATTGCGTAGGACTCGATCCGTTGTAGCACAGCTAAAAGCTCTTTGGTACAATGTAAAGGAATGGAGATAAGTTAAGCGTATTGGATAAGTTTGGATCGTTTAATGATTAGACAACTACCACGAAACTGCATTGTAGCTAGATGATCTTCAGGCGGCGCGGTATGAATGTCCGAGCTGCACAATTATTGGGCCTTAGCAGAAGTCCCCTGGACCAGTCTAATTACTGAAACGCAGGTTTCCTACTGAATAGCTAATCAATGCGAATTGCACGAGTACATGTTTGGTCAAGTCATGATAGCTCTTGGTTTGAGCTAATATGCCGCGATGAGTTACATGAAATTAGTACTTCCAAATCGAATACGTGTTATTAAAAACTAAAGTAGAGAGGATTTCGCCAGTATGTTATGCTATGTGGTAAACGCATAAGTGATAGGCATTATATAGAAGCTAAAAGGTTTCGCTGCGGCAAAGGCTATAACTGAGCAAGATGACATGCTACAATTTACACCGATCCAATGCAATACCTTCAGCGATCCGACCCTATCAACCTGCAGTCTCCATTATGATTAACTCAACCATGCATCATAAACACCCGACGCCAATAGCCGCCAGATACATGTTGACCGGAACTATTACCAATGCAGTTTTACAGCATCCGTTTCGTAAAAACAAATGGGCAATTATTTATCAGCTTATAGCGTACATGACTAAGTAGGATTAAAATCACATATATATACAATAGTAGCAATATATATATATATATATATATATATATATATATATATATATATATATATATATATATATATATATATATATATATATATATATATATATATATATATATATATATATATATATACAAAATATATATATACAAATATTTATATCTAAATATATATATATATCTACATATATATGCATATACATATTTATACATATATATATAAAAAAACACACACACATATATATATATATATATATACATATATATATATGTAAATATATGTATATATATATGTATGAACTTATATAGGTACATATATATATTTATATTTATATATATAAATGTTTATATGAATATAAATATTTATATCTATATATTATAAACATAAATACATGTATTTACATATATATATGTGTGTGTGTGTGTTTGTGAGCGTGTGTGTGCGTGTGTTTGTGTGTGTTTGTGTGTGTGTGTGAATAAATGAGACCATTAATTTACTCACTACAAAGAGCGACTGGCAGTCTTGGATGGAAACCAGCTTTGATCTAGCCCGCAACCAATATTCTTTCGACAGAGATATGTTGCAGACATGTCACAGAACTCTTGGTTCAATTTATATCTGTACGTCAATGCAACAAGGGCGTGTCCATGCTCTAGACCTTCCAGGCATGCAATTAAGCCATAAAATCAGCTTTGCGCAACCCCGCATCCACACTAACATCCAAACGCTATCTACCTATCATACTGGTTCATAGCTCGTCAAAAAGTGATTTATTAAGCCTGAAGCGTTAATCAGTATGTATGTGTATTTTGAAGCGAACTTGTAATAAGTGTAGTCTTATGAACTAATGAACAAAACAATGGTTGACCCGCGAATTTAATTTTTCTAACATGTTTTTCGCTGATGAAAATTATTTGCTCATGCTCTAGCAAATATCTGCTTCCTCTCGATCGCCACCGCGCTAAACAAAACGAGCATGAAACGTGTATGATGACGTCAATATTACTATTGTTTTGGGAGGCCGGAACATTTAAACATATTACCTAAATTGATCGAAGACAAGCAGGCTGGATATGACTTTTAATAGACTCCACACATTTTGATATGATGAAATACTATTTATTAAATAATTACTTGCAAATATACCATAACAGAAAAATAAACCAGTTGATTTGTAGGGTTTGGCGAACCAGAATGTATATGGATCGATATGTAGACATAGTTTATCAAACTACTAACCATTTCGAGATAGAGGTCGATAAAAGGGATTGTAAAAGGACCCACCCTTGTGTCCGCCTAATGTCAATACAATTTATATATTGAAACAATCGTACATAAATTGCTCTAAACGTTTTAATATTATAGTCGGCTTTATTACATATCCATGTATATATCAAGATTTAATATATATATATATATATATATATATATATATATATATATATATATATATATATATATATATATATATATATAAATCAATATATATGTATATATATATATATATGTATATATAAGATATATGCTATTCTTCACTCTGTCGTTTAGTAGTTTGTTATTTGGCACATGAATAAAATCCTACTTTTCATTGCCGAGCAGCTATCAAGCACCTCTAAACCAGATTCAACACACGTCATAATCTAAAACGATATCTAGTACGTGGTCCATTGCTTCGCTGGTTTAAGGAGCAGATGCACACGTCCCTAACATAATAAACATTGGTTACGTGACACGGAAATATGTTTTCGATTCTGTCGATGCTTATCCTAAATTGTGTCATGTAAGAGCCCTACTGCTGTGCGCCGATCCCCATGCCTTGATGGAAGACGTATCGAGCGCTTACCCTGTGAACTCGGGCGCAAACGCGTAAAAACAACTTTTTTATTATATCAATACGACTGCATGAGCATTACTACGTGTAATTAATTTTGGTGATAAGAAAGCCCTTGTTTGATATTAACGCTTTGTCAGAATACTACCACAGTTGATATACACGTAACCTGTTATCCATAGGGGCAGTGTGAATCGGGAACAGAAAGTTTGTCATTGAATGTGCGCCTTAAATCAAGAGTATCCAACCTCTTCAAATTGTTTTGCCATCTATAAATACATCGTAAACAGCCCGATATGACGGCATTTAAGAGGGTTTAAAGAGCTTGGTACATCCATACGCACTTAAACTCGTCGGCGACCAAATATATGAGACAGAAAGCCACCCTATAAATGACTTAAGCTTGTTTGGCAACAATAGCTCTTATATTTCGCTGTGCTCTCTCTCTTGCTGCGCGGCTACTCTGACATGCAAGCTTTTATTATGGGCATGTAACTGGCATCACGCCGTCAATCATTGCCAGTAATGTACGATTTCGCTAACAATGACAACTGTCAGTATCAAACCGGTTCGACGCGGTCATTTCTCGATCAAGCGTACTGCGTCAATATTCGTTATAATAATATTAGTGTTCAGGTTGTACGTTGGAATTATGTATGTCATTTCAAAAAAAGAAAAATGCGCAATAATGTTAATACAAGCAGTGCAATGGTTTGCAAAGACAATAGCAGTTCTTCTGTAGTCATCTGAATTGAGGGCCATGTTTTTTGTCATTCTATTTCGTAATACTAATAAAATCCACCTGTTACATCAGATTCAAGAGAAATCAGGTTATCATGAACAAATAAATTAATTAGAGCCCATAACGCCATATATATATATATATATATATATATATATATATATATATATATATATATATATATATATATATATATATATATATATATATATATATATATATATATATCATATATATATATATATATATATATATATATATATATATATATATATATATATATATATATATATATATATATGGTGTATTGAACCTTATTATAAACCATAAAAACGGCTTGACACTCGCTCACCTCCCCCCTGATTTGTAGTCTTAAATACTTTTTCCGACATGCAGTATAATTACAAATATGGCGTCAGAATAAACTTCCTTCCACACGAGACGCTTATCCTTAGCTGGCCTTAGGGCTCAATTCAATGCGCCGGAATTCAATGTACGTCAATCCCTATGTGGAAGGTTAAACCGCTAACGCACCCTGTGAGCTGACTCTGACAACACTTCAAGTTTACATACTGGTCAATTTCTGGTAGTGTGCTTTGCGAAAACTACTATGACATTGCCTACACAACAAAGGCACATCAAAGCATAATGTACGCTTATGAAGGCTGGGAAACAAGGCAGTTGATATGTCTGTGTTGCTAATACGAGCGGTAGAGCTTAGATAACGAATCATCCTTGCATATAAATAGACGTCGTACGTTATTTTCTAGTCATTATACTAACAAATCTAGCTACAGTTCTTCGTACCATTTACCACCACTTAGCATATCTCATGGAAGCATTCATTCTGTAACACACATTGCGAGGATTGCTTTGATGCTTACTGCAGTGCAACGGTTGGAGGGGGTGATGTCAAATGTAATCTATGGGTGTGGATACTAAGTCCGAGGACAAGATAGGACGGGCGATAGAAGCGAGTGTCTTTCGCATTAAATACGTTGTTGCGTAAACGCACATGATATCTTAAGATAAGTTAGATAAATGAAGAATGACGTTCAGTTAGAATGGGATATCAGTCAAAGAAGTGAAGTTACTTGTAGTTACATAGTACAAAGACATATATCTTGCTGCATGGCATCACTGTAAACTCATACAGATAACAATATGTTTAATGTCCACCGAAATTGATATTAGCATACAACATTTGAATAACACAACAAAGCAGATCAGCAAGAGTATGTTCGGATATTTTGCCTGAATCTACAATCAATAAACGTATAATACACTATACATGTTGTCCGGTTGAGAGCTCCTCTTAGCAACTTGATCACTTCCAGCCAATCTCATTACATAGAAAATACAACTTTACCTAATTAAGCAGCAGACACAATAGCACGAATTTTGATAAAGTCGTCGCATGATTTTGCATTTCGTGGCATGAACATCACTAGCCCTACAGGATGTCTGAGTAGACGTCTTACGAGGTTCGATCCCACAATTCAAATTAGAGAACTTGAGCGTATAAAACCGGGTGAGTTATTTGGTTTCATCGCATGTTTGGATGGTAATGAACAATTTGCACCTATAATCATGAGTGATTTATCCAGCTGACATGGATTACCATTACGATTGCAGTCGTGGTGCCATTATTCATGAGCACATGTCGATATACTTATCTTTACACTAAGGTGGTAGCTGTTGGCAGGCGCAGTTCGAATGCATTTAAACAGATGACAGTTAAAAGCGCGCACACATAAAATATTCATCTCAAAAGCTTTGTCGCCGTTGATAATAGCTTTCGTGACAAAATTGTTTGTAAGTCGAATACAACGATACGGTGGTGAAACAAAATAGGATAATGCAAACAGAGTTTAACGCCGCGGGAAACAATCGACACCTGGTCTGTGAAGACAATGGAAGCATTACAGATGTGACAAAGCTAATTCTCCCCAGTGAAAGCTGTCGGGAGATCTTGAAAACATATGTAAAGCAGTGCGAATATGAATCTTGATCGTGGTGCAAAACTTTACGCAACGAATATGTCGCAATGTAATGTGATTGAAGAAGGAACATGGGCCAGTAGCAATTACGGCGCAATTCGAGTTAATGTATATTTTTCCATTTAGCTGAAAAAGGTAAAATACTTCAGTGATGAGCAGCAGCTGATGAGGATGACTCGCTCTTGCAGTACATTTTTATTCTGTCCGCATCAAATTGCGCATGAGCAGATGTTATGCTGCCATAATCTGTCTATGGGACAAAGAAAGTCATTAATGGGGTAATTTTACAAAACAACTTTCAGGCGGACCCACAGGGCACGCAAATCGTGCAATGGTATTTCGTGAGACTTGCTGCCATCTTGCGTTCATTTCATTCGGTATTGTCGTCAGTCTTGTGATAAATGCCTTTAGTTTATAATAAGTCTGATAGCTCGAAATTATTTAATGGTATAAGCTAGTGGATAGAGTTAGCATGCACATGGATGTTATATTGCTACACTCATCGCCTCAGCGCTTGGCTTTATTTACCTGACAATAGCCTGCTCAATCGGAGCATCTTGGTGCAGTCATCTTCGGCTTCTGACGCTGCCGTATCATCCATAAACTTACATGTGAATGACGATAGCAACCAGGCTCATAATACACATAGTCGAACTGATTCAAATGCTCTCAGTCCTAACTGATGGTAGCATCGAAATATGCTGAGATATGTGAAATAGAAACTGCAATAGGTAAATATATCGAGATGTTGCAGGTGTTGGTTCCGAAAATGTTGTAGCTGAGCCCATGAATGAAACATTCATAACGTCGATTTTCACAGTAAATGGAAAGGATCAACGGCAAGCTCGTCTCTGGTATGTATATAACTGTCCAAGAAAAATGACGTTAGTTTGGGATGTCATCTCTTAAATCTGGTCGTCCCTGTTGGGCTCTTATATTTGCTGTGCTGAAAAGAACGTACCAAGACAATTCATTCATTTTGTTTAAACATAGGGAAATGTCGCAAGCTCCTTCTTGCATCAAGCGTTTAACCCCATCGAACAGATTACCGGACACCTAGATGCTATGCAGTTTCAAAACCAAATGTATGCATATGGCCAATTAGTATTTAAACCGGTTATTTCTGGTTAATACTTTATATATGTTGCGTCTAAGTCAATAAACACTTGGGCAGTTTGTAGGTCTTTTTGCCCTTGCCACCCGTTGAACGGTCTTGGTGACTTGCCAAAGATGCCGACATTCGGTGCTCCAAATACACCAAGCAGCTACTAGTGATGGAGATGCAAAAACATCGGATTTTCGCAACATTAAAGAGAAAGCGAAAAGCTAACGTAAACAATAGACGCTACCTACTGCAAGGGTGTGAATCTAATGCGTAGCTCTGCCATACGCGGTATTGACGTCCCTTAAAAACAACATACATGATTTCCAATGAGTAGCGGTCATCAGGCGGCAGATTAGCTCTCACTACCTGGCCATTGGAAAGGGCAGATTGGGGAAGATTCTTGGAAATCAACAATTTTGTCCATGCGAAATCGCGTGAAGGGCCTTCACATAAGCGCAAAATACACATTATTTGCACTGTTAGGATGTGTCACCCAGCTGTCATTACCGTTCAACTGCCAGACATCTTCAATCACCAAAATTCCACTGAACTCTGTGGCATGAGTTAAAACTTTTGACGGCATGTTTTAAAAGCATAGTACTGAACTCCTTTACGAAGAATACGCGGTAGAGAGCGCCAGGATGTTTATTGCTCGATTGCGTATCGTAAGGTGACAATGCCAATAACTTCTAATGCTTTTTTTGTCATGTTTGGACAACCTGATTATGACCATATCATAAGTATGCCATCAATGGTTTCCTCGTTTTTGCAAAGTACACGAACAGTTGTCTAGCGGTAGTTCTTGTCTAATTTGGACTACCTGAATATGACAATATCGTCAATGTACCATCGATTATTCCAAAGAATTATCGATTGTTGATATATTTACATGTAGCTTAATGTTATCTCACCCGTAGACAATAAACTGTACTTAACTAACGAGTACTTCAGGCTAACTTAATGACATTTCGCTGTATTCAGACCTCTGGCTAATGCAACATAACTTTGAATGTTTGGCATTACACTTTCAGTGCATGGAAGGTTATCAATAAGGCGCCATCAAACGTTTTTGTGCCGAGTCAGTATTATTTCAAAACCTGTTACGTAAGCTTTATAGACCCAGCCAGTTAATCTGGTCACATAAACATAAGAGGAATAGTAATCACATTTTAAGAACAGATTTATTCACCGTCAAAACTGAATCAGTTTTGCTCGTGTGGCCATCCTCTTCATGTTCCTGATATGCATTTTAAAAGCAAAAGCCGTCATATAACGTCGGTCGCCTTATTAAAAAAGTCTATGTGTTATAGGTATTGACAATTTCATGGGGGCAGGTCCAGTGCTTACTGCTAACTCTATGTGAATGCATTGCATTGTCTGCTATTATATGATTACAATGCATTGTTGTGAGCTTACAACTATATAAAAACAAGTATGCTAACGTAAAATCGCCATTAAAAGCGGAGAACCTCTTTCTACACTAACGTATAGCGAAGCAGCACATCAAAGCATAGTGCGGTCAATAGCAGCAAAAAACGTTATGTTGACGTTCGTTGTAGTGACCCGATATTGACAGAACACACCAATAAGGCGCATCCGACGTTATGACATCATAATTACATTGCAGGTGATATTCATAGAGAATACCGCCATAATTATGTTTCAGAATAATCCATCGACTCTGGTAAGCTTACCAACATATTGATCGAATCAAGTAGTCAGTAAGACGTAAAGCATAAAGATTTTTTCGACTACTTTTATTACAATAACCTTAACGTGCGTGGTTGAAGGATGGGCTGTTCCATGATAAGCGACACAAAACTCGAAAGGTCAGTTTCTTCATCGAATGAAGCGATTGTCAACAACACCTTTCCAAAAATATATATATGCGACATATAGGGGGAACTGGGTACGTATACACCCAATTACATTCATTTGACAGGAATATATATATATATATATATATATATATATATATATATAACGTGCGTATATATATATATATATATATAACCTATATACTCACATATATATATATATAGAGATATAAATATATATATATATATATATGTATGTATGTGTGCGCGCGCGTGTGTGTGTTTGTGTCTATCACTTATTTTCCTATGGCTTCTCTATCTTAGGGGGACCCACCGGTATACCATTCTCATCCACTCTCAAACTTCTCTCGATATATATATATTTTCTGTATCTCTATTTATATAAAAACGTGCGGTTTATATATATACATCTATTAGATTTACTAATTGTTCGTCCTAACATTTAATCAATATGATTATATATAAATATGTATGTGCGTGTGCGCGCGCGTGTGTGTGTTTGTGTATCCACATTTGCTTATTTTCCTATGGCTTCTTTGTTTAGAGGGGACCCACCGGTAGCAACCATTCTCATCCACTCCTCAAACTTAACTCGATCAAAGGGGATTCGTTCTCCGTGAGTAGGTTTTATGGAGTGTTTGGGTTTAACCCCAACAGTGAAGAGTACATTGTTCGTCCTAAGAGAATCATTTCGATTGGCGATTCGACAAATTGCCGGGTCCAGGTAGTTTTCTGCTGCCACGGACAGCTTGAGGGCACTTTACTTTGCTAGATTTAGAGCATGGATCGTTTTGTGGTAGTTTCAGTCGTGAATGCATTCTCAAGTTTGCCGGGAACGGTCCTAACGGAAATAGCTGAGAAACCCTTTATATTCAACACCATGTGGCTGTACGGCCAGCACTGCCACAAAGGTTCAACGCCCACTCCCTCGCTTCATTCCCATTTCGAGGTCATCGTATTGTTAGGACCACTTATGGCTGTAGCGATTGCAATAGGACCATAAAAGTGAACATTAACCTTCAATTCCCGAAGATGTCAGGTGAAATATGCGCATAAAGGCTGGTACTCTAAGACCATGCATTAGTCCCCTGCCGGTGCACTTATCTTCTCTGTTATATCTCTTCGACTTAACGTGTTAAGTATTAGTGCTGCTTTTACAAAGCTGCTTTTTTAGAGCTTTCTAGTGGGTAGCTTATCGCTGACAGCCCGAAACAAGGGAAGACGCTGTCCACATACCGTTTCATTATCTGTGGGAGCGTTCACAATTAACATTATGGTAGGGCAGGGGGTATTTGAGTAAGCCTTACGGTGCGATTATTTTTTTGTGAAGGAGGATGGAGTGGGGTTCGGGTGTGTGCCCCGGCGTTATGTCAGTCAGCACATATCTTATGTGAACCGTTTAGTAAGGATGTTGATGTAAAATGAGCACTCCAATATATTCAGGTAGCTCGTTATTTTACAGCATGCCCAAACTAACTACAGACGGCCAATTTCGAACCCTCTGTTTATTTTGTACCTGCTACAATTCCACCGCAGATAACCCCAACAATGCGTGTATCCAAAGCAGATCTGTTTGATGTTCGTCACGAAAACCTTATTGCAGGGACATTCCATCACTTTCCCCTCGCTTACTGTACTATTTCAAGTTCAGACCAGCACTTGTGCTCTGTGCAGCAACGAATTGATGATCCTCTCAGCCAAACTACCCCCAGGTGCTATGGCGCAGTTTGAGCGTCTTCTCCTTTCTTCAAGACTGACTCCGCGCCAACATCATGACTCAAAATGGTTCCCGACGGAACCAGCGAAATTTCTTGGAAAACACTCTCTAGGGCAGCATCGAAGGTTCAAAACAGCGAAGTAGGCATCACATTTACCCTCTTTTAGAAAAATTTCTTGGAGAGCATATGCATCAGAATGCTTTCTAATGGCCCAATGGTTCAGCTTATATTGGTATAGTTACTACATCAATCTGGCCAACGCTTCGGTGGTTTTTCATAATTTGAGCAGCCTTGAGAGGTCGGCCCGCATCAGCTCTTGCCTTTCAAAGTTTGTAATATGCTGACTAGATTTGTCAAACAATATTTGAAGATGTTCAGGTAGTACTTAATGCGTATTTGATTTGGTTGTTGTATAGAGGACGCTGGAGCCCAGCATTATGCAATTGGATGGACGAAGCACACCTGGTCGCATTTGTTGGTGCATAAAGGTAAGGTCTGAGATATTGAGTGCTCATTACGGAATTAGATCATTTCTGCCACAGCCTCTACTCTGGTTGTTACAAGCAGGCAAGCTGAATTTAGACGACGAACTAGTTGATGCAATATTACTATTTGTCTCCATTCTGTGGGAAGCTCTGAACAGGCCCCCTTGCAAATGTCATGTAGTAACTTTCTATGAACCTTGCGTCTGTGGATTCTGGTTTGTTTTCTGCACCAACCAACTTACTTTTCTTTCGTGGTGTTGAACCGGATTGAAAATTGCCATCCGTTAAACGTTCCTCACTGCAAACCTACACATTCGTATTTCTCGTCCCTACCCCCACATCCCGCTAAATTCAGGTTTTCTTAATTTACCTAAGCTGGCCTGTGATACGCAATGCTGATTAAACCCCATTTGTGACTTTAACATTTTCTCTTGGCAGGCGAACGATGTGATTTGCATCTGTTGCGTTTTTTCTGTTTTTCTGTTTTCCCTGCCGCGCTCCTTGTACCTCTTTTGTGACTCCTTAATTCCCCACCTAGCAGGTCAGTACTACATCCCCGTAATTGTTTACATTTGGAACTCCCTGAGATCCCCATAGCAGGCCAACTATATATCCCTGGGATTGTTCCCCTATGGGACTCCCTCATTTCCCCCTAGCAGGCCAGCAAAACATACCCCTGGTAGACCAGCGATACATCCCCGTGCATGATCCCTTTAAGGACTCCTAGATTTCCCCCTAGCAGGCCGGCAGTACATCCCCGTGAATGTTCCTCTTTGATGAGCACCGATTTCCATCTAGCAGGCCAGCAATACTAACCGTGATCGTTCCCCTTTGATACTACGGATATCCCCCTAGGAGGAGGTCAATAGATCCTCTTGATAGCCACCTTAGGGACTCCCTGATTTTCACCTAAGAGACCAGCAATACCTCCCCGTGATTGTTCCCCGTTGGGCTCCCCGATATCCCGCTAGCAGGCCAGCAATACATACCGTGATTGTTCCCCTCTGATATTTCTGATTTTCCATAACAGGTCAGCAATACATCACGGTGATTGTTCACTTTTAATGCTGCCGGATTTCCCCCTTGCAGGCCAGCAATACATCCCCGTGAATGTTTCCATTTAGGAATCCCGGATTTCCCGTTAGTGGGCCATTAATATATACCCGTGATTGTTCCCCGTTGATACTCCCCGATTTCCCCCTAGCAGCCCGCAATTCATCGACCTGATTGCACCTTTTTTTGACTTCCTGATTTTTATCCTAGCAGGCCAGCAATATATCCCCGTGATTGTTTACCTTTGGGACTCCATGATTGTTCCCTTACCTGGCCGGCGATACATCCCCTTGATTGTTTCCCTTTGGGACTCCCCAATTTTCCGCTAGCAGGCCAGCAATACATACTGTGAATGATGCTTCCCGATTTTACCCTAGCAGGCCGTCAATACATTCCCGTGATTGTTCCCAAGTGGGACTCCGATTTCTCGCTATCAGGCCAGCAATACCTACCATGATTATTCCCCCTTGTGATTCCTTGATTTTTTGTGGGGTATGCAGGCCAGCAATATACCCCACTGATTGTTCCCTTAATGGGATTCCCCGATCTCTCTACTAGCAGGCCAGTGATGCGTCTCGCTGCTTGTCCCCCTTTGTGACACTGGATTTCTCCCTACCATTCAAGCGATATGACCTGGTCCTTATTCTGTGGGATTCCTTGATTTCCCACTAGCGGAACAGCAATACGTTTTGCTGCTTGTTCCTTTTTGGGACTCCCTGATTACCAAATCAGCAAGGCAGCAAAATGCCTACCTGCTTATACCACTTTGTGGTATGGTGGGTTCATTATCGCCCAGCCCTCAAGATATTGATATTGATCTACCTATAGGCACTTAATGTTCGCGTAAATTATGAAGTCACTTCTTCGATGTATACCCCATAGCATAAAAAAGTACATCTGGCGGTTCTGAACCACAGGGGTAAATATCAATATGACGCTTTCACACATTCTTCCACCCAAAACGACCGAACACAAGAGGTTCACTTAGATATCTGGCTTCTTTGCAGAAAAGTCTGGGTCATTTGTAGTATTTGATTAATGTCATTTAATAGTAATGTCACCAAGCGTATGAACCTTAACATCAAGCTATTGTACTTGCAAGCACGAGGCCATGTAGGCAATTTTCACTCTCCAATTTGCTGTTAGCTTGCCGTGATTGACGTGGGTCACTTGTTGATCTGGGAAGCTGAGGTTTATAATTACTATCAGCTGTAGGGGGTTGTTCCATGAGAATGTACGTTATGATTATGGGTAGGTTTGTTGTCGATTAGGCACTCAACATCTTGTACTTGTGAGAAATTAGTATAGAATAATAATTTATGTCCTGTCACGGCTACAGCGAGAACACTTGCATTTAACAGGCCCAGGCAATTTATTTGAGCGTAGGATTACATATAATGGTTTTTGACTTATGGAAAAATTGTGCCCCGCATGTGATGGTAAAGCTACTTCACATATTTAATCCTGACCCACTCTCCAGAGAAATGGAGGACAACGTTACTAACAAAATCCATGTTGCATAAAATCCACCCATCATACTCTGATCATGACGTCATTAAGCCTATGATAACTCTACTTCCATGAGAGTTAAAAGTTGAACACAATGTTGCACTTATAATCAAACAACATGCCATGATGTTTATGATAAGAATGCAAGCACATGCATGCCGTCCTTAATACCTCAAGGTCAGAAATGCAGAGCAACGGCTCTCTTTTATGTATCTATCTGCATCACTGCATAAACTGTCCATCGCTCACTCTTTATTTATGATGCTGTATTTCCTTTTGGCAATTTGACAGAGAGCAAATATATGCAATTATTAAGGTCAGATATATGAATTTTACAAACACGACAACGCAGCCAGTGAGTTAACAAACAATGTGCAGGAATCAGTCGGGTACCTCATGCTATTCAGAATTTTCAAAATCAGAAGTGTCATTTCATTCATCCGGTAGCTAAATATTCATCCCTTTTGTGGGCATACCAGCTGTGAGAATTATTCGGAACTGTCGCATTCCAATTCATTGTACTTTGCCATCGAATCACCAGTCGCGCATTAGCTTCTCCGTGCTGTGCGTTACACTGTGCAAAACCTCAATGAGACGATTTGCAACAGTAATTTGATTAATATCAACAGATCATGGAACCCAGAATATGCAATTTATGTTAGGTGTTCTACAATATTACTACAATATTAAAGGCTTTTGGATATCCTGACTATGTCGTGACCCAGATTTTTTGTTTTTAGATCTCGTCATCGCAGACAACCACCATGCCATTTGCATTGTCGTGACACGAAAACGTAGAGGCGAAATTGTATGACCTCACGTTTATTTCCAAACGTAACCGCAGCACTATTGTTTGTAAAAGAAGATGGGGGCTACGGCAGTGACAAAATTAGCATCTTTATTACATTTAAATGTCCTTTGCGTTGAGTTTGACAGATCACTGCACATATAAATTCATATCCGACACGAGAAGGAACTTAAACCATCGTTCAACAACATATTAGTCGTGTCATTTAGATTACCAGAGTATGATGTCTGCGTTTATCAAATATATATATAACTTTCATTGACATGTCACAATGCTGTCAGTATCTCAATATATTAAAACTGCGTTCTTATCTGCCACAATATTACCAGCAGTCCGCCCAATAAGCCGACCTTTTCAACCAGAGATTCACCAGCCGCGCCGTTACATAAATCTTTCAGACAGCTACATGCACTGTACCCACTGTTTTCCAGGCAGCCATTGGTTGAAGCTGCTGAACATCCTCTAGCTGCAGTTCCACCAGCTGAGAGCAAATTTACATACAAATGTATACAGTTGCTACAATCATCGATCGAAATAGCATTCCTATAATTTGAACTAAGCGCAGTGATCTTTTGGCAGCGTTTACTCACGATATCCCGCTTTGCCACACCCAGTGTCACATGACATTGTCGCAACATCTGTACCATTGAACGGATCCATACAGGCGTTATCAGTTACTCCGCAGAGATAGCATGTATATGCCGCTCCTGTAAGAATTAAAAGTAATAAGCTCTGTTCAATCGGGGATCGATAGCACATGGGGTTGATGCATTCCGCTTGCCTTATAAAGCTGCGACATTAATGAACAAACGGCAATACCATGCACAAAAATATGCGAAGAATTGTACAATAGACGTTTGTCAAACTCAATACGTGTCGTGCACTGGTTTCCCTTCTATTAGAAAATCAGCAATGACTTCTAAATAAAAAGTTTGAATGATATTTGGTTGTGTTTGGAGGTGTTTCGACGAAAGTGTCTTTCCTGATAGACTGTACAACAACAAATATTCGTCAGCGCCTACGCTTTGACAAGTGACTCGTTCAATTTTCTGATTGTTGAACAATTATGAAACAACTTACCTTGCTCTAGAAAGCAGAAAAGCACAAGAGTCAGGAGGACCTTCATTTCATCGATTGATGTAGGCGCCGTGGACTGACTACTGACTATGAGATCGTGCTTACTCGACTGTGAATATATATGGTGTTATTCAGGTCGCCTATGGTGTCTAACTGTAAACAGACACAAACGCTGCTGAATGCGCCACAGGAGAGGGGGAGGACAGTGTGTGCCGTTAACGTCTTCGTCCAAGTACCTCTGCCTTGAAAGTCATGCTTAACGGCAAATAAAGAGCTGTAAAGGGATCGCTCAAATTGTGGCAGATTAAAAACGCGGTTCAAATAAGGTGAGGGTCGTTCACGCTATGCTCAGCTCATGGGAGCCATGCACAATGGTTTCCTTTTTAACACCCTCAGAGACCCGACACAGCACAGTCTTCTACATTTGACCTGGGCGGTGGGGATAATCAAATGGAAGTTTAAAAATAACTGTTTGCTTTCTTTATGCGGCATATAATTTGAAGCAGTTCAGAGAGGAATTGAAATACTGCCAATTAGCTCTTTCAAACCAAGTACGCGAGATGCTGCTGCGCTCCCTCTTAGTTCTGGCGTCTTACAACAATTCAATTTGGGAATTCAACGGAATGATCTGTGTTCCCGTGTTTTATCCATTTTTATCCAATAAAATCAACTCTCCGAACTTTATCTGAATTTAAGACGAGTTCCAACAACTTAAGATTACTGTGAATTAGTATCTCGGCCTAAAATCACACCAAGCGGTAATATCTGGGCCTGACTTGGCAACATGCAGCGAAGCTTTTCACCAATTGGAACATAGGCGAGGCAGCAAGTAATGCGCGGGTTCGCAGGGACTATTTATGGCACGGAGCTAAAATGAACTTGTCTAACATGTAGAAAAGGCCACAAACATTCACTGTCACCAAAATACCACACCGAATCACGAAGAAAACCACGAAAACTAGTGGAAATGGCGAAAGGAACGATCAGCTATAGTTTATGGTTCTCACCGCACATGTTTACATCCGAAGTTTCCTTAGGCTCTCATGCATACCGTCCTCCATGCTTCTTATATTTCGGTAGGTAATATCACCGGTAAACTTGTAAAGTTATCGCGAATACCATTTTTCGGTTGTGAAACATTATCTTGATCAAAACCAAATTGTCACTTTCGACACTGATCGATGAAGCTCAACCGAACACGAATTTTATCGTGATAAAAAGTGGTGTGTTCCGTCAGGATGTGTCTGTATCGACAACAATCGCATGTGTTCAAAAGGATACGCTGTGAGGCGCCTGAATCATAAGCGCGAGTCACGCGCTAGATTTGTCATGAATTGGTCTGGAAAATGATAGCCACAATGTAAATTTGCTCATCTTTGCGCCCTCCTGAAAATTGTCAATATCGTGGCGAAAGCTGGTCAATATAAGCCTTTGATTGACGCTATCGGTGGTGCGTCATGGACTGACAGCTGATATTTACCTGCGTCATCCACTAACTAAGGAGGGTGTATGTCATCAAGTTCAGCGTAGGTATTCTTTTATCTGGGATAAAAGTTGTGGAAATATTTTATCGTGGGGTCTTAATTCATCAATCGGGTCGGCTAGGGAGGACGAATGCAATGTGACTGATATTACAAACATACTTTGGTTACTCGCTGTGTGTGTGCGCGTGTGTGTGTGTGCGCGTGAGTGTGTATGTGTGTGTATGTATGTGTGTATGTGTGTGTGCGTGTGTGTGTGTGTGTGTGTGTGCATGTGTGTGTGTGTGTGTGTGTGTGTGTGTGTGTGTGTGTGTGTGTGTGTGTGTGTGTGTGTGTGTGTGTGTGTGTGTGTGTGTGTGTGTGTGTGTGTGTGTGTGTGTGTGTGTGTGTGTGTGTGTGTGTGTGTGTGTGTGTGTGTGTGTGTGGGCGTGAGGCCTGGACGACTTAAAAAGTTTTTCATCAGCTGTATTTCATTACCACTATGAGGTGTACCAACCAATTGACTACAGTACTTTTTCCTAACCATCTTTAATACGGGAGGTGTAGTAAGATTGGGACAATTTGGTCACATATAAACTCGTATACCACCCAAGACTTCGTGCGAGCCACGCGAGGTACTTTGTACTTGGAATTCGTCGGCATCGTGAATATTTGTTGTGGATGCAAATATATGTAAGAAAAGTGACGCTTGCCCTACTTCAAAAGGAGGGACAAGTATGAGCGTCAGACAATACCTCGATACGACATAAAGTACCTGTAAAACCAAGCTGTCTGATGTTAGGATCACTTAATTCGTCAAACCCAAGATGATGATATAGCCTTAATAATGTCAACAAGTGGAAGATAGAAATTTTACAGGGAGCATGAAGAAGAATGCAAATTTGTTTGCACCTTCGTATATTTTCCATACTTTTCAATTCAATCAAACATTGTATTTTATGCAAACGTAGGCCCTACTTTCGCAAGTACCGCATTTTGAATGTACCATTTCAAATCAAGTATTTTCATGGTATTCCATTTAATCAAACATAGCATTTTATGCTTTGATTATGCAAACGTAGGTCCTACGTTTACCGAAACGATTGATGTTGGCAATGAAGCAGCGTTGCTTGCACTTACATCTAAACATTGGTATGATACGCAAAGGTTCGTTTCTATACCTACGGGACGCCTGAGTAGACGTCCTACGATGTTCGATCCCAACGCAACGCACAAATTCACTATTCAAACAGATACCGTGAACGTATAAAACCTGGCGATTTACTTGGTTTCATCGCATGTTTTGATGGCAATGAATAATTTACACCTACAATCACGCGTGGTTGTATTCAGCTGACATGGACAACCAATCACGATTGCAGTCGTGATGGAATTATCGATAAGCACATGTCGACGTGTTTATCTTTAAAACGAGGCAGCATTAGCTGCGCGCTGACTGTATCAAACATGACACCTCAAACCGCATGGTTCGCACATAGCGAACACGGAGAGCAAACAAATACCATGTGACCTTATTCCTACCCAAATGGTGGATATTTCATCTGGATTTCTCGGTAATCTATACGAGATGGCATTTCCTAAGTAACCGCATCGATCGAGGTTAAGCTTATTGTGTGTGGCAACCTATTTTTTCACAGCCCCTTGATATATGTTGTTATCTAGATTCTAAAATCCCCGTAACATTCAAATCACATTGCCCAAGCGCGCTGAAATTAAAGATTCAGAGCGGTATATAAAAATATCACCATTCGACTGTGGCTAGTTCTTTTCGTGTATACACAGGGATGTTCTAAGGAATACTAACTTCGTTATTTTGTTTATTCTCTGATCCAACAGAAAAAATAAAAGGAAATTCATCTAGTAAGCTCAAAGGCCGGGGACAAAGTTCTGCACAATTAGGTCAAAGGTTATTAACGCTATGACAGGTATACGTTATGATAATGGTATTGAGATATATTATGACACTTATTTTGACAGCGGCAGACTCAATTTTGATTCTGGCTAAGGGATCAGCTGGAAGCACATAACAGCAAGCATATAATGAGCAAATGGCACCTGCTCTTCCATTAACAGTATATATGAAACAATGCAATAAATCTGGGCCTAGGTATTTTTGTGTATGATTTGCAGAAATGGACATCTCGTCCCTAATGGACATCTCGTCTGTATTGTTTCCGTTTTGCTGCTTCAGATAATAGATGTCCTGCAGACGAGTACCTATCAAGGCTGGGAACATATTGACAAGGTGGTGTTGTTTATATGGATTTAAGTAGTATAGAGAGTAGCGGTTCTGGCGCAGCGGGGTACGGTTTTGGGACCACCCTAGGAGAGGGTTCTGGCCCGATCTGTCCTTTCTACAGGCCCACAGAATATATATATCCAACTCGCGGCACATACAACACCACCGCCAGCCAACAGGGATATCCCCACCCCAATGCCACTAAGACATCGGCCGACGTACACATAGATAGGTTTGAACACAGAGATACTTTTTCTCATAGAACAGAGCAACCAGCAGCAGGATACAGCCTTGTACACATAGGCAGAGCTACCAAGGGTCGCAACAAAGGAAGTATACCTACATGGTACCAACTTGTACTGTCGGAGCAACTTGTTGAACAAATAGGACCACTATAGAATACCATGCCTGCAAAATGCACACTAAGACATCATTTCAGGAGCAGTAGGGCAACGAGAGGCCAAGAGTCAATATTAGATAGGGGCCCGCAGATACACGCGCATCCGAAATGGAGAAGAGACGTACACCCATAAGCCACAAACCAAGAAGTACTTTGTACACAACCGGGTGCTCCCCGACAACCTAGTGGAAGGCATCCAGGCCAGCAGGATTGGACAAAGAGAAGTCCGAAGAACCTACCGCACAGGCACAAAAACCTTTGCCAAAATCCGCCAAGACGAGATCGAAAAAGTGGTCCCAGACGACATCATATACCAAGAATGGTACAACAAGGCCTTCAAATACACACCCAACTTGTTTCTGTACCAGGAAGAGTGCGATGTTCCCTACTCCATCCGAGGTACTACAGCAGTGCACCTTGTCGATTTCGCCCGCCAGTTCCGCGAGCTATACCAACTGATTTCCCAACATGCTTTCACAGGAGGCTCATTTACATTTAAGATATTGTAGAGATCTCCACGACAAACAACGGTCTAGGCCGGATGTGTTGCATCCAACCCACACGAGAGGATAGCATACCAGAAGTAGAACGAAACAACGACTGCAGCAAATCCTGCGGCGAAGAAGAGCGATACGATATACCAGCCATACGGACCATACTCTTGAGCAACACAGAACGGGATCAGCACATGTGGCGCCTTCGACCACTGTAGCAAAAGCGATCGCTGCGTCCTACTACACTCGACTACGAAACGGAAGAACCCGAACCACCACGCGAGAATCAAGACTACACAACAATCCAGCTGCCAGAGAAACTACTCCGCAACAAGGCCATTTTGAATATCGAAAACAAAGACAATCGATGTTTGATGTGGTATATACGCTATGCAATTGCAACCCGGGTCTTGCAGGAAGGCTGCACTTGCAAAAGAGGAAAGGATTGTTTGTGGCAACGGATATAGGAACAAAAGTAACGGTCCACTGGTCTACACCTAGCGATCCATTGGTCTGCACCAAGCAATCCACTGGTCTGCTCTAAGCAATCCACGGCCCTATCGCCAACAAAGCCTGGTCTGCCCTATCTATTGGTCTACACCAAGCAAGCGATACATTGGTCTACACCAACCAAGATATCCTTTGGTCTACACCAAGCGATCCATTGTTCTACACCAAGTAAGCGATACACTGGTCTGTCCTATTCATTGGTCTACACCAAGCAAGCGATCCACTGGTCTACACAAAGCAATCCATTGGTCTACACCAAGCAAGCGATCCATTGGTCTGCTCCAAGCAAGCGATCGATTCATTGGTCCACACCAAGCACTCCATTGGTCTACACTAAGCAAGCGATCCATTGGTCTTCTCCAAGCAAGCGATCCATTGGTCTACACCAAGAAATCCATTAGTCTACACCAAGCAAGCGATCTATTGGTCTGCTCCAAGCAAGCTATCCATTGGTCTACACCAAGCAATGATCCATTGGTCTTCTCTACACAAGCACCAGCAATCCATTGGTCTGCTGCCTAACCAAGCAATCCATTAGCTACACCAAAGCAATCCATTGGTCTCCTACACCAAGCACGCAATCTATTGGTCTGCTCCAAAGCGATCCATTGGACTCCAATCCATTGGGTCTACACTAAGCATGCGATCCATTGGTCTACAAGCAATCCATTAGTCTACAGTCTAAATCAAGCAATTGGCCAAGCACCAAATCTATTGGTCTGCTCCAAGCAAGCGATCCATTGGTCTAAACCAAGCAATCCATTGGTCTAAACCGAGCAATCCATTGGTCTACACCAAGCAAGCGACCCATTGGTCTACACTAAGCAAGAGATCCATTGGTCTTCTCCAAGCAAGCTATCCATTGGTCTACACCAAGCAATCCATTAGTCTACACCAAGCAAGCGATCCAATGGTCTACACCAAGCAATCCATTAGTCTACACCAAGCAAGCAATCTATTGGTCTGCTCCAAGCAAGCGATCCATTGGTCTAAACCAACCAATCCATTAGTCTACACTAAGCAAGCAATCCATTGGTCTACACTAAGCAAGCGATCCATTGTTCTACACTAAGCAAGAGATCCATTGGTCTTCTCCAAGCAAGCGATCCATTGGTCTACACCAAGCAATCCATTAGTCTACTCCAAGCAAGCGATCCATTGGTCTGCCCTATGCAAGCGATTCATTGTCTGTACTATCCATTGGTCTACACCAACCAATCGATACATTGGTCTGCCTTATAGCCTACAAAGCCTCTCCCAATGGTTTCTTTGGTCCGCCCCAATCTTTGTTTGTACATCTGATGTCAATTAATGCAATAACAATCATTGCAATATATTGGAAGGATACAAGGTGACACTGAATTCTGTATAGAATCCCTATTCTGGGGGGGGGGGAGTAAACATTGTGGAGGACGCCTAATTTACTAATATCTTATCCCTGGGCACGTATCGCAGTTTGGTATTGTTTTCACTGCTACACAATCGAAAAACACTATAACAGCTTACTTGTGATTACATACGCAATCATATGGTGGACGCTGTATAAATTATTATCTTTTATAAGTTTGGCTATGAATATTGGTTCTGTGATGCGTCACTGGTTAGAATAGCATACGTGGGGGAATCCAACTGAACGGGCTATTATAGGAAGGAATGTATCGAAGCCACAACTGACATGACACGCAAGATACACATTTATTGTCATTAATTGAACGGCTTACATCATAAGGATGTTGTATATGGCCGTTGTATATTTTACTGGTTTCAAGTGCCAAACAATACACTAAACCGTGCAAGCATAGTCGCGTCTATTTTTCGGTAAATATTCATAGCTGGAATAACTACATACATGTTATAAATCTTTGTAGGCTTGCGGTAAACCCACGCACACGTAACGGGATGAACTGTGGACGTATGCAACTCCACCAAGTTTGAATTATACACATTACATCCACTTCATACGGCCTATTGTTTTTTTTGTTGTATTTCACAATACGTGTTACCTTTTCTGTTATATGCAATGATTGTTTATTCGTTACCTTTACCCGCCCTGCCTCTACGTTATCCAATTTTCGAAAGCTACTGCTACATTGATGTCGTCTTGGTAGCATCAACACACAGTGTAATCTGATCTGTCTAAAACGAATAAATTGGCATCTTCTACCCGTGCTAACGATAAAAGGCAATCAGGGGACAAAATCATACACGGCCACGCAATAGACCAGTTAGCAATATATCTTCGCCTCAAAGCTCAGCCTTTAATGTTATAAAAGTGATGAAATGCATGACCAAATGCACGAGGCAGCACCCACTTTAGCTATAATACAGTATTTACGAGAAGCAGTTCTCTACTTAGAGGTGTGTGCCGCTGTCTGGGTGATGATGTATCGGATTTACCAGCGTACCACCTGAACGTAAAAGCAGTTAAATGAGCCAATACAGAGCCACAAATGCAGTAGATATATCTATGAATAGCATAATGAAACGACAACAAGTGGAAACCATACTCAAAAGGGTTAGCTGATTGACTTCACTTTATCAGCAGCTAACATCAACCCCGACGTGGTAGCATCATGAAATAATACCCTCATAAACATTCGTCTACGTCCTGAATCCAATAAGTTAGGGTAATGGCATAAAATAACTGCCTATACAAAATGTGCTTTTTGTTAGACCATTTGGGCACATATTTGGATTATTGGAAAAGCTTTATAAAGTTGCTTAAAGTGTGTCGGGAGAGCAAATTGTGTGTTGATTAATTTGATAATGGCATCTATTGGACATCAGTGATTTTCAGAAGCACTAAACATACCCTATATCTTCCTTTAGTTTAACTTATACAATTGACTGTATAAGTAATTTTTCATACAAGGTAATGAGAATAAGTAATGGAATTGGCATAATCTAAACGTCACAGCCAGAAATAGAAGGGAAAAAGCATCCATTGGTTCTATTAACATTGCTTAGATCTTCCAAATAATAACCGCTGATTCTCCATTACCCTTTGACACTCATACCCCGGATTGTAGATATACTACGCCAATCACGCAGTGTTGGACTCAATTGTGCATGCTGGCGACAGCTGGTCGTAATAAGCATGTCACGCGTTAGATAAGAGGACATTTGCTCCATATAGTTACCATTAACGAAATATCATATCATGTGTTGCTATCACAGCATTTGGAGTTGCATGCATCTTGTTACCCATTGAACTCATAATTGTAGCTAGGACCGGGAGCTACCTAAACTTTATCAGTGTACAAGGTACTGTCATCAAGTTTCTAAGAAGGTGGACTATATATGTACAGGTAATCATTTTCTAAGTGATGAAAAAGGCAAATTGTATTCTTGCATTGCTAACTAAAACAGACAGTTATTTGCAAATATATAGGCTGCGCCGACATATGCGAGAAAGCTATAAAGTTGGCAAGGATGCAAAAGTCTAGCAGGGGTCGTTTCGGTACGCTGATTTATGGCATTGAAATGCAGTTACAAATATCCATAGCCGATGGAAGGATTATGGGGATTTATAATGCGGGTTGAAATGATATGTTTATACCCCTGTGGGCGACATTGTAACTAAGCACCCTTGCAATAACTATATCGACTGAACAGACCAATAAGCAATGCATCAAGTTAATATATGCCCAACTGATCTTTTGTATAAGGCTGGCCACCTGCACCTATGTCATTGAACAAAAAGACTAACATGATATCTCGTTATTTCGTTTTGGACACGGCCATCGGTTTCAATGATGCTGCTACATTATTGTCGACGATAGCACACATGGCCTTTCGAATACAGAGGATATGTCTCTTAAATACTGGACTTCTACAGTATGTTATATCTAAACAATAATCATAGTATAGGTATCCAACAATGCGTGTTCTTTGGCAGAAAGAGATTTTTTTATATGAACGTACTCGTTATAATGAAGCTACCAAGTGTATAGCTGCTTACAATGTATGCTGCTTACAAACGATGATGATGTCTAGACAATCATACCCATCTCATCATTGTTTGAACCAGCAAAGTCCAACCCCAAGCTGTAGTCTAATGCCGTTCAAATTTTTAAAAAACGCCTTTATAATGAGACATGACTTCACCGTAAGTACACTTTCAGTCGTGACGTACCTGCACACATATGCATGAAACGACGGGCCCCTGCACACATTCTACTTATTTGCTGGTTTACTGACATTATTTTCCTTTCAAAGTTGTAGAGTCGCGGAGAATTAATTTCCCATCCCACATAAACCATTATCTTTTCAGTCTGTTGACAAGCGCTTTTGTTTGACAATAGGACCGAACAATATTCGATTAGTCTTCTGATCGCCCACAAAGGATACAAACTAACATCGATCGAATCAAATCCTCTACATCTGAAATATAACACTATAGGATAGCACGCTTGGGGGCAGCGTAGGCAAACTCAAGCATATGCCAAGACTTCAATTCGTAGAAGCTGAGCTGCCAATGACTATGCTAGAGCATTTTATATTACTCATGCTGTCGCCCCATGATTACGTCAAACGTGGGCATTAGTAGCGAACATCGATAAGGTAGAGGCAAACGCTGCTGACCAGCAGTGGGTGCTCGTTAACATTCGCTCTTTAGACCTCTCCGTGAGGCCCTTCTCGTTGATTCATAGCTAATGTCTAAGTCACACGAGATATATAGCTTGTTACAGGCCGCCGTAGCAAGCCTGTAGCACAATCATCCCCCTTACGATGTTGTGGTCACATTCCTTGAAGGCCGTAAGGGGATGTGGTCTGTAATAAGCCCGTGGTCACTACACTACGTGCCTAAACGGACCCTTGAGAACCCTAAAATGGCCCCGCAAGCCCTATATTTACTAACTACGGGCCTTGTGTCTAAAAGAAGTCCATTTATAACTTTTGGCACATGCTCTACGGGGCCCCATACGTGTCCGAGAATCTCCCAACAAAATCATACGGGCCTCGCACGGGTCTACACTACACGCCGCGTGGGCCCGCATAGACTAACATGGTTTAGGGACACGTACAGAGCCAATAGACATCCCATAGCCAGTCCACAAGTGTCATATGACTAAGGCATTACATAGTTGAATTCTACTTTGGGGGTGACAGCCGCGTCCAAAAACAGTTTGAGTTACATATATTTTTGCGGATGATCATTAACGCGTAGCTGGCCTGGTACTGTTTATATGCCTAGCATAGAAATTCAATCCAACATATAGTGTCAATTATGCAGCAATCTGCTGAGTGAGTTGTATCTACAAAATTACAAGCATGTTAGGCTGCTGAATGCCACCGGCATTAAAAAGTAAATTATATCAACGACTCGTTGGCTTTTAAGTATCATATTTTCCCTAACATTTCATTTGATGTTAAGTTCCTTGATGACAGACATATTAAAATAGATAATTAACGAAATGAGCGACAGCCTTAAAAATGGACTGAAAGGGAAAATTTATATTTTGATAATTCTTAGAGGACACTGAAATGATTACTAGCTCCGAATGTGAAACTGACGACAGGAACGATTTTAGGCAAAGGCATATGGATGCAGTTTGGAAAGAATGTCCTTGTACAAAAGAATACATCATGCAGCCATGAAGTTGGTCAGTCGATGTTCTGATTGTTAACGCAGTTTTTCAGAGTCGACTAAATGTGTCTACAACTGCCATGGATTCGCAAATACCGTGTTCTGTCAAGGTCTTCCAACAGACTGTAGCTGCAAAACTCCAATGGTTGAAGGCGGCGAAATTTCGCCAGATGAGTATATTATGAATACTCATTTTAAATGCAGAAAATAGCGCCAAAATTACTATCTAGCATCAGCGGACTTATGGTTTAATTATTTTTTTGGAACTGTTTCAGTGAGGTATATATTCGTTTGAGGTTGTTTGGAAAACAATATGACACAGTGCATTCACGTTCTACCAAATCAACAGTAGTGTTGACCACATTGGTTCTTTGTGCCATGAATGTAACAGTTCCGCTCATGCCTTAGCCCAATTGCTGTCATTGTCCATGCGTTCACACATCCCTTAATTGCTGATGTAATTGATTGAAGGTTTTTACTCAATCTTAGATAGATAGTTTTCTGACCTGTTCTCTATGACGGAAGGTAATTACATAACCTCATTCGGGCCCAATATTTGCCGCGAAAGGGTTTAGCTTAGACTACTAAACGAAAATAGCTAATGATTAACCGGCTGCTGCAAGCAAACATGTAAGCTATAAGTGCGCCTATGAATTATTGCTATAATCTCTGACAGCATGGCAGATCAAATTCACGTCACTGCTCTTCTCTGGGGTGTATATCAGCCTGTGGGACATGATGCGCGTGCCATTGTTGCCTTTGAGCTCGGTGATAGGTTCATAATGGCCTAGCTTATTATCAAATTGTTCCCTGGTAGGACGGCTAATGTTAGCAGGGATGCATTTAATCTGTCGCTGAGTAGATGAATCAAGTTCCTGCGCCTTATATAATGAGGCTGTAAACTTTGCAACGCGCCCAAACAATGGCAAAGGGTAAATCCGTAATACAGATACTGGATCGTACTGATCTATCCCCATATATGTGCTCCGTTATGCAATAAAAGTCATATTATTTACCGGAGATTTCCAATGCAAGGGTCCAGACGGCTTCGTGAGGGGTAATGTCAGAGTGACCTATGCTGAAATTACAGGTGACTGGTAGTAGCTAATTAACAAACAGCCTATTTGATTGACAAATTTGGGCATGATATCAGTTCGTCTTGGACTATCACTATGTTGAATGAGATGAATAGCCCTGCATTTTTCCAAATTTCGGTATGATTGCCTGTTGCCTCAACGATTTTGTAAGCATTACCTGTTAATGTATACATAAGTTATCAATGTGTTTTCAATGTGGCCGGTACATCTTTACCAAGATCAAATGGTGAGAAAAAGGACTGGACTATTATGGCATCAACATGAAAGAAGGCTATTTCTTTCCGTGTTATTAATACACAACTGCTACTGCATAAAACAACCCATGTAACTTTTGCTGTTCCAGAAAGACCTGCGCAATTTTTTACCGTGGCAACTAAATGTATTTTTTGTAAATGTTTTAACTAGGTGCTACTGAGAACATTGAACTTGGTGTATCGACGCCACGCTGACGCCGGTATGTACGAACAATGGCGGCATCCTTTTGTCTTAAAACCGGAACGTTCTATGAATAATAGAGCAGCTAGTCGATAAAACCGACTCAAAATACCCATTAAACAAGTTCAATTGACACCCGCCACTTACTTGTACCGAATCTGATATTTTTATGTAACTATTTGAATGGAATGATCTTTGTTATGCTAGAACCAAAAGTGAATGTTCGTTCCGTTTTTATGTGGCATTATGAGAAAAGATATTGGAACGCGGCCAATCTGCCTCAGCGACTAACTATCGTCATTTGAGGCAAGCTGTTTACCTAACATTGGGCCGGGTAATGTGGAAAGTTAGATCTGCATGGCAGTTGCGACAAGGCAAGCTACCATAGTTGCAAATTACGTCACACATTTGGAGGCAGAAGAAGTGAGTCAACAACAGAAGTCCATTCACCCTAAATGGGCTGATTTCGCTTGTCGGCATAACAACGTGCTCTACACGTGATTCAGTATCACATCGGCAAATCAGTTACTACATGCATCACTTCCACCAATCACTCCCTAGAGCAGTACAATATTAAATCTGTTTAACTTATTAGCCTCACCAAAGGTTTTATTTGATCCCTTAGTAAATGCATGCATGCATACCGGCTGCATGCCTACGTGTCGTTATCTCGAATATGACAGAACGCACGCAACACGGTACAACATATTTGTTGGGGAATAACTCGGATCGTCATAATATAGCCAAGCCTCGACGAATGAGCCTCATATCATATGCGCTGTAAAGTCCGATCCCAAATGTATGCTGGAATGCAAAGCGTACACCAATCGACTCTGATCCTTGCCAATGTTTCATTAATCAATTGCTTACACTGATTGCTGCTAAACTTTGTATTATGGTTGACCTCAATATCACATTCTAACCAACAGGCCATCAGAATGGAAAATAAAAATTGAAGCTTAGATATTTGGCGCCGACAAACACCTTGCTCTCCTTTGGATTCTGCAATGTTCGGCTTAAAGGGTAATCTTACATTGTATGGATCATCTATATGCAAATTGCGGAATGTACGCCATAACTTTGGCATCATTTTCGGCGCTATGGGATATGTTGATGTACGATCAGATGTAAATCACCTTATCAGAATTCTATGCTCTTTATATAACTTCCGGTTACGACCCCTTATTGTACCATTGACCGCCAAGCACAGCTGCCTCCGTCTATTGGGCTTTTTGTGGTATTTGTTATGAATAAACAGAATACAAAACATCAGCGTGTTAATTAAGCATATGCCGTAATGTATGTTTCTCTGGTTGAATCACGGTTAAAAGCGAGGGAAGGACATGTCACGGATAGAAAGGTTCAGCCGCGGCGTTAATGTCTGATGAGTTCGCTGTTTTGTAGTATTTCAATGTAATTACATAGATCAACATCTTTCAACATTGGCGGAAATCCGGAACAGCATGATTTTCGGCAGTTAAAGGTTATTAAACCGCGGCATATGGCAGGTTTTTCAGCAAGGCCCTTATGATTAAGACGGCAACACAAGAGTATATAACCTGACTGCGTAACTGTATATACCGTGTTTGTCTAAGCCTGTAACCATCAATTTCGTGTATCAATAACGCCTACAACCTCAAAAGACAGATTTACAGTTAATGACTGCAATAACCACATCATACTTGGGACGGGGACGACAGTTGATTAGAGCATAAGCATATATCATAACCTATGCCATCTTTTGTAATATGTGCGAATCTATGGTAATGTTTGCTTGCTCAAATCATGATAATTGGTTTAATAATGGCTGTAATGTTGTGCCTCAACTCGCTGTTGCAGCGCAGATGTCTCCGAATGTTGTACAATAGTTAACTTCTGCAAATCCTCATTTAGTTTTTGCCACCAAAGTTGCCAAAAGGTTATGATATTCTGTTAATATATTTTCGTGAATCGTCGATTTTCTAATCAATCATCTGTATTCGAATAGGACGGATGAACGCCTATTTTACGATTTTTAAGCAATTTGGTCATCTATTGCGGGTCTTCCATGTATGACTACAAGGAAAGAATGCTAATCAAACTATGGTTTTGTAATATGCGTCGCGCTAGGGTTATAGTGACTGTAGACCAAAAAAAGTTGCATGCTTGCCAACTTTTTTCTTTGGAAGCAAAATCAAGAAATACCCAAGGTATAAGCGGTGCTTCCTTCCATTCAAGCAGGGGCAACTTTTGCCATTCTGCAGCTGACGTGTTCCTAATAATGTATCGCTGCAAATAGATTTGTCAACCAACCATTTACGCGTGCCTGTATACTTGCTCGTGATATCTCATTATTATTGCAAGGTACGATCAATGACGCGAAGCCTCGTTATAAATACGCATTCTATATGCAGCGACCAACTTGATGCTGCTAATGAACTGTTATAAACATGAACAATCCCCAAATAACTCCCGTCATCTAGCTCCCGGATCGATATATGTAAAGGCACTTATTCGACATAGGTCGTTTATGATGCTTGAATTCATGTTAGGTAACTGCGATCACTTTGCACTACAAAACAGGCATTAATATTTAAATGTTCGTAAGATGTATCCTAACACCTGTTGGGATACAGCTAAAAGTGTAAGTCAATTTGGATTCTGAAGGGTCTATATCAATTTCTGTCGGATATTTTCACAATGAGGCATTTTGTATAGACAAGTAGAATGGACTCATCCTCATAGTTTAAGGGTTAAGCGTTTTGGGTCTGAACGAGTGGAATTGATCAGCATAATTCAAGGACAAGCACCTAACTGCAGACGATCAATCAATCTACTCGCCCAACCTGAAAGACAATTTCCTGGATAAGCATCATTGACAACGCAGTAGAATGGTTCTTCCCATCCGAACATTATGACAACGTGATGACAAAGGCAAAGCAAAACTTGCTAGATTGCCTCCGGTCCGAAACTGCCTCAATAATGAACTAAGTCGTATGAATTAACTAGACAAGTGCCAACGGCAAGTTAAATCACTTGTCATTAATGTTTTCTTCCTTGCCTGTCAAGCAGGCACATGATAAACAATATCATCGGATATAAGCCATGATAGGCAAAGTGACAGCTCTGCATTATTTATTTTTCATTAGTGATGCAGGACAACGCAGTGCGTCTCATGAAACGTTCATCGCCTAAATTACAATTATTGTCAAGAATGAAGGACATATTCAACGACTGATAGGCGATAAGCAGGTCAATAATGTCAAAACACACCCAAGATCGAAAGCGGTGATATATTTTCTGCAACTGTACTGCGATATCAACTAGTCTTCGGATTGCCGTTCACAATAATTACATCTGCCACCGTGGGAAAGTGCGAAAAATCATGATTATTATCGAATATTGGTTTGAAAACCAGATACGATGGTTTCTCATGTGAGTCGATTTTCCCTATTCTTATGGCAACTATTTTGCCCATTTTAGACACTCAAGAGGAGGAGGATATCATCAATATCTTTATAGTGAACGATAACTTTTGAGGTTCCATCAATTGTATATACAACCATTTCACATTTCCTATTCGTCGGGTACTTCATGTATCCATGTTACTACCATACAAAAATAAGATAAACCAACAGTCTGTCCTCATTACACATGACGGACACCATGAATCACTAATATATGTCCAATGTATTATATATCTAATAGTGAGAAGTTATCATATGCGTAAGCAGGAGTCACATACAGTAACCAAACAAGGCAACTCACCAACATTTCAGTGTTTTGCATCGAGGCTTATGCTTTTACGTAATCAGTGGTCACGACCAAATGTGCACACAGACTTATATATAGGTCTTGAATGCAGGTGCCTAATAAGATGTGGCATGTTGTCAGAAATAATTGATAGACTGGCAGTACCAGTGTTGATTATATGTTTATCTTAGATGCTATGTCACAGGAGGCGGTTATCAATCTAGCAGTGATTGCATTACCGTCAATTTAATATACAATGTTCAAATCACCGATTTAAATTCTGATATATCATTGCAGTCCAATATATTTAAAGCTGATAAATGATTTCAGAACAATAACATCAACAGGTAGCTCACAGGGTAAATTTTTTCTAAAATGCCATATTTCTTAATTGATCTGGCAATCACAGCGAAAGTTTCATTCTCCGTGCTCATATTGTACACTGCAGTTTCCGATGAATAGCTTCATAACATTGAAGCTTGTCAATAGCTTTCTTGTCCTATGTTTGATGTTTGCGGATCATGTTTGTTTTAGGGAGAGCAGGAGATTCTTGAATCACTTTTGTATCTCTTTGCAGACCAAGCTGATATTGTGCTAGCACGGTCTAAGTCAACATCTTATGTGTTCAAATGTTTGCAATATTCCTCTACGCGGGCTGTGAACATGTCATTCTCCGCAGGTGCAGCCCAAGGGATGGAAATGATAAAACTGCTAACCTGCATATCTTAACTATGCTGAGCAAATCTCCATTATAACAAAAATGCTGGATGGGTTCAGCACATCAATGCCACAATATGACAATTAAGATGCTATATTCTACACCGTTACATTTAGGCAATTGAGGACGACTCGCCCATGAGAACCTTGTGTGTATGAAATACATAAAATGCGGCATGACACAAGTCAGTCCCTATCGATGTTTTTAACCACAGTAGGATACTTTGGCATTTACCACATTTGAGTTAAGGTTTATGATGCTTCCTTGATTGAAGATGCTCATAACAAATTATCCTGAGAGAAGTGGTAGCTTTTAGAATGTGCAATTGGTGCCAAATACGTTCAGAATCAACAACTGTCACCAAGGAATATTTTTAAACTGCACTAACAGCCCAGAACGATCGCTGTTTAAAAACAGGTATGCAAGCGTTATAAACGATCCGGGTCGATGAAGTGCCTTCTTTTTTATATGGCGAAAGAGTTCTCCGTGGATTCAAAGGAAGAGCAAAGAAAACATCAAGCCCAGCTCATTCCACATGTTTGTGGTCGCAACAGTTCTCTTATTTATATTCCACAGAAACCTAGCATTCCGCTTCACTTCTTTTCCGTCACTAGAGTCAATGTGTTACAGAGATTGAAAAACTGGTCTGATTTATGTTCTTCCGTGATGACTTGACAGTACGCCAACTCATCAACGGTTTAATATTTTGCTTTGTTCAAGAATAAATTGGAGTACTTGTTATGCATTCGTAGTAAGAAATTGTTATTGTTGTCACCCCCGTTATATAACCTAATAGCCTCTGGTAAATGCACTGCAATTTAATTCCATGTTTCTTTCTTGGTTCATAGGTAATTCTGCATTTCATTAACCTACTCCGGGGACCACTATAGCCGAAAGGCAATCTACCGGTCTGTAACCTCCACACATGACAGCATATGTGAATTGCGCGAACCAGCTCGTATCAATAGTCACCAGCGGTCCCAAGCAGCAACCCAAGCAGAGGTAACGTACCAAACAATCCACAGCGCCGTTCCTGCCTCCCAACAGCCACACCGTATGAGTGTTTGGCTTTTCTACCACAGTCGTCAACCTAATCACTGGTCAAGGTCTAACCTCACACTCGCATTAGGCTGGCAGCCAGCAGCGACACGCAGTCGTCGCAGGGGGTGTTGGCATATAATGTAATGATAGATCAACTTACTTTGTTGGTCACATCACCACCCATACCCACGGGAACCTGTTCGGCCCTCTTGACAACCGCATAACCACCTAATGCATTCGATGCCTTCAGACAATCATACCTTGTGCACATGGAAAAGCGCCAATCTATGGCTACATCCGACCAATTATTCGTAGAACGAGCCGCGCATATTATTCATACTTATTGTGGTTGGCATTACTATCGATAGCTATGTGTGACTCGGCTTGAACACCGTTAATCATAACGTACGCAGCTAGGAATGTTATGCTTAATAGCAATCCGGA
Organism: Urechis unicinctus; assembly: GCA_034190875.2. NCBI lineage: Eukaryota > Metazoa > Annelida > Polychaeta > Xenopneusta > Urechidae > Urechis > Urechis unicinctus. The sequence continues at coordinate 35,914,602 of CM067351.1, read as the reverse complement.
CACCTCTGCGCCTTCAACATGGGTCATCGTTCAACAACCACCTACCACAGGATCCCATTTAGGCACAACGAGGAAAATTAATATTGGCAGAAACGCTTAAGCTTAAATAACATCAAAATCCACTATAACAACGTTGGTAAGCGGTTTGTAGTCTCATTCCCTCCCCAATATGTCTTGAGCAAGCAACACACGGATAAGTTACATCGAATCTCTTACTGCAATAAGGTAAAGCGGTATGGGTTTAATCAACAACCCACTTGCACCTGCAATACTACCGCAGTGTATGATGCTATGCATTTATTCATTTAGCGTGTATTACTGGAAGCATCGTTTGCTCTGGTGTCAAATGAATGGATGTGGATGGAAAAGTTGTCTGTGCACGAGTAACCTAAAAATCTCATCAACGCACGGTAGTAAATAAATACCTCTTCGCTGTAAACATACCCTCCTTGCCTAGAAACACTCATTTGAGGTTTCCTAGTCTATTTGTGGGTAGCAGCTCTCATAACTGGGCACGTTAACAGCTAAACGAGAACAATTCTCGCTACAGGGATGCATGGCTCTTCAATACTTTAAGCGTTTGATACATAACTTGTGGACATGCAATGAGCCCGTTTCCTGGAAATTAAGTGTATGTTTTTACTGTTAAATTTATCTAATAGCTGCACAAAGCGGATTGGACATCGCAATGGCGTGACCAGGAAGGTAAATTAAGAGGGCACACCCTCAACGTGCCGACGGTATATTGATTCGATCACGAACCTCTTGACTTTTGTATTGCGTTTGTGTCTCACCAAACTGATGAGATATCTGCAGTATTCTTGTCACCTGTATTAAACTGATGGCCAAATTGATCTACGCCTATTGTCCTGCCTAGCAGCCTGTCGCTATTTATAGCAAGTGATATAATGGAGACTGATGCAATCACTCTTTAATCTCCCTCTTTTTTCACAATGGTATCTGCTTCCCTGCGTCTATGGTCCACATTAACATGACAGCTCTCCATATGGGCATCGCTTTAGGGAGAACGAAAACATAATGGAAGCAAGCTACCTGACGGTTAAGATGAATTAAAAAAAAGTGTCATGTCGAGCGATGGCTAAATTAGTTTTAGAGATTATTTAGTAACGAATAGCCGACTCTGAACGAATTAAACTCAATGCTAATCAATGTTTTGCTTTAACCAAGATATACGGAATATATCTAAACGACGAACTAAAGTAGCGGGTAGAATTGTCTTAACTGATGTAAAAAATCTGTTAAGGCTGTTTGAATGTAATAACTGGATAACATAGGTGATCTAAACGCTAACCGCATTCCGCAGATTTCTGAAGAGACATACACACGTTAAACATTCCTGTTCAGAAGCAACCAGCAGTTGGACTAACCAAGGTGCCACAAATTATATGTACAAAATACATGCATGGCAACTGATACCTTCTAATGGGTCTCTTGAGGCACTTATCAACAGCCTTTATACATTAGCAATACCGGGAATGGAACAGCTCATGGTAGCTCTGAAAGATTTGCTCAGACAGTTTCAATATATGTGTTTGTTCTCGAGTGAGTTCAATTATCGCTTTACGGCCCGGAACATGCGTGGAATCATAATGATGACTGCGTCACTATGTTTGCTATTAGTAACAAATACGCAGGGTTATGTGGGGTCTAGTATGGAGTCAACAACATTTCGAATAATAAAGACAACATACCTCAAAAAAGCAATGGGACCAAACTCGAATGCAATTGTGTACGGAGGTTAGGATCAGAACTATTCCAGCTCATGGAAGCCGGTTTTCCTGCACCTGCGCCTTGTTGTCATTGTTGAAGATATGCCGAGAACAATGTTTGTTGCCTGTCCCTACATATATATCAGAAAGCTGATTTTGCTCCGTGCAGAATGCACTAACTGTTCTGGCTAGATCAAATTAGACACTTCATAATAACATGATGACGTTCAATTCGTTTTTGAGTGCTGCTCACAGGTTTGTTATGAATATATAGACCATCGCGTGAAGGTGTTGTCACTGTGATTAAGCAGGAATAAAGCAACGTGTTCGAATGGTCTACTATGACTCCTTTGCCCCTCGATATATCGTCCGTCATCCGTGTCATTTGCTTATGAATGCGGTTGGTCTGGGTAGGCATATGAAGAGATTTCATGTATTAACAGAAAACGATAGAATAAGGATATCTATGTTCGGGCCCTTCACATTTATCAACACTATCATTGCACCGATGTGCTAAACGAAATTACGCCTTACACCCATAAAAGTGCCTCATTCGACTTCTAACTGGTAGAACACATTGGTGCTTGGTTGGGAATGCATTCAGACTGATGTAAAGCGATTACAAAACATTGTGTGATTACTAGTGACTGGTTACGTTCCGTTTGTGAATCAAACAACTGCCGGGATAAACGTGCCACAGGGAACTATGTGAAATGGATATATAATTGTATGTTCACCAACCATACACTTCAATTTATTATGTGGTCGCACATGGCTCAGACGCTCAGACGCTGAATGCTTGTGAGTAAACAACAAAACACAGTTTGCATTGGCGTAATATTGGTGATGGCGGATGCTCAGCTGGGACAGACGGTTATAATAACAATGCCAACATTGAGAGTTTGCTGTGGCTAAAATCTTATCTGCAATCAGTAATCAATAATAACGGCGTTCGTGCTGTAACGCAGAACCATTCTCCGAGTAATAGTATATTGTACAAGGCGTGCTACCCTAAGACTGCAAACATATATATTTCGTAAATGCGTTCTGAGTGTCATTACACTTTTACGTGGGTCTTTTCCACTGATCTGTTGTTGTAAACCACCACGCCATGATGTTGTGGCTGTTATGTATACCATGCCTGATAAGGCCATGATAATCACGATATGTGAAACATGGTATTATTTAATCAAGCCAGCACATTAAAAGCCAGTGTTTTTATTAATAAAATTGCATTGCTACCTGGCGACACAAACGACTATCAGTCTCAATTATGTCCACCCAGATACAGCCCCGGCCGACGATTTTAAAAGTCGTTAGTAAGGAAAGACAACGAGATTGGATTAAGATTATTCACGTTGGAACAATACGTCAGAGGAAATCCCGATAAAAATACCATACATAGCGTTGATATGTAATAATCCATGTATGTAGCACATCATGACGACTTGAATAATTATAATTATAATCCAAATGCATGGATTTCCGCCCTTATATATACAGCCATGGCGACAACTAGGTTTCGGTCTAAAGCGGGCTAGATAGAAAAATTGTTTCCCATAAGGGTCGATCTACATTCTAGCACCGTCTCTGGTTGAGAGATACGCCAACTGATGGATAGGTTTGGGGAAATAATGTTCACGACCAAGCGTGATCATAAAAGAATATAAAGATGGGATGTCCAAAATAAACATGAGATGTCCCAGGAGCGAAAGGTCACAGCTTTATCGAAAAATATAGGCCGATATTTGCGGCCTGATGTCCAGAAAAGAAGTAGATATGTTGGTTTAGAACCTACAGTCATAAAAGGGGTGTGTCATATGAGGGGTAATTTTAGTGCGTGCAAGGAGGAGTTGTATAAAGCCGATGAGATACAGCTGTTGAAGCAGGAACTTGCTGTGCAAATGGGGACAAGTGACAAAGTCAATGTGTTCATAATGCGTAAGAGTAAGACAAAGCCTGAGAACCATTAGCAGTTTCAGCGCACAATAATAATGGATATTCTGAATTGTGTTATCATCTATTACTGGTGTTCAGCGCTTAGATTTCACATTCCTGAACTTATTTTCGAATATATACGTACACATCCATATATGCACATATAATACATATAGATACCTATATATGCTATATATATACATATAATATATCATATCATCTATAGATATATATAACTGGTATAGGTATATATATATTCATTGCTATATATATATATATATATATATATATAAATATATATTACACTCTCACTATCAACTGTTTTCTATATAGTGAGCATTCATTCATTGCTGAAATTTAAGCAGTGTCTCTACATATATTGTTCTCTGCAGCGTGGTTTTAGGGTCGCAGTGGCGATGATGCCATAATATCAACTGATAGGCACCCCACAATTGACACGGTTATCTAGTATTCAAACATCCATCATTGAGTTCGATCATTAGCACATTGTGAGGGGGTGAAGAAAAACCTCCTAGCCAGTAAAAACCATGAGCTGACAGAATGCGTAAGGTCGATTGCTAACAAGCTCTCTAAATGTGCTGCAAAATGTCAGGGAAGTACTCAAGGAGCATGTTGGTTCTGAATGCACATTAACATAACTTAATGGAGCGTTCATGTCTGATCACCTGTACAACACAGTCAATAAAAACGGAATATTTCAGTCAATTAAGTTTATGGTTGAATCTAGCTTATGTATGCTGATGACTTTGAATTACTTGGCCCTGAAAGTGGTAGTTAAGCTGTCAAATTAAAAGCTCTAGGTTATATACAAGCTGAGATATTGACGAAAACCTTTTTCACGGCAGCCATTTTGTAAAATCCAAGAAGGCGGCCCTATATATACTCGGGGAAAATTGAAACAATGTTTTTCTGATTGCTTATACTATACGTTTTCCAATAAATGCATAGTTTTCATACTCTCCACAAATATCCAACGAAGCTCAAATCCCAAAATAGTGAAACTGACTTTAAGGTCTATTGCTTAGCGCGTATATCGGCCAGACGCCAGCTGAAATATGATGACAGCATATCATCCTTACCGATGATATTCATGATCGTATGGAAGTTATCTTTCAACCGCAATTACAAATCAATTACCAACCGAATCATTAGTGACTTTCGCGTGAGTTTGAAAGGAATTTACCCAGGAAACGGACATCGTTACTACATTATCTTAGCATGAAACCCTTTTTATCTAGTAATTTACATTCCCCTTCAGCACGATTGCATTTCAATCCTCTACAAACATAATACATAGTCCAGTATATGTACATGACCGACTCGTATTGACATCGGAGCTCTTGTGCTAAAATTGCATTCTAAAAACCATGGCCATGATCTGATCTCGCACAGTCTGCATACCACAGAAACCAAATTGCCACCGGCATTCGCAGCCGGACGAGTTTGGTGCCTCTTCCGGCGAACTTTTCCTATGATATGTTATTATGGCGACCATTTCAATTGGATAAATGGGCTGAGGCAGCCAATTGTACAAGTATGTACTTTGCAGAGACATTTCATCATCTCTTCAGCTTAGACACCTGTGCTCTGCAGCTTAAAATTTAGTCGTACTCAGCCGCCGACTTCTATAAGCCGAACAAGGCCGCGGATGACAAAAACAGCTGGAATATGGATGGCCAATTAAACACTCAGTATGTGTAGGTCGTCCATAGCCTTTGCAATCTAACGAACAGCTGATTAATCTAGGGATCATCTGCAAATTATTTTCGCTTTATGCGAGAGAAGTGCTGTCAACATACCTATCGACATTGGCACCTAGGTCGCAGTGGCAAATGCATTCAAGCAGTTGCATATTCCTGGCAAAGTGAAAAAGCTTCCCTATTTAACAAGTGCAGTTGCTGTGCTCATGCAAAATATAAGGATGCGCGGCTCTGGTCTAAAAATGATGCAAAATTGACATGGCAGGACTTGCTACGTCAACTGAATCATCTGTTTCATGGAAATGTGATTTGATCAGGTAAAACTGCAGATTCTATGGCTGCTGCTGTTGCCATGCATTCCATATCGGTCAATGCGTGTTTGAACATTTTATTAAAAATGCAGAACATCCATGGGGCTGTTATGTTTGAGGCGGAACATTAATTCCTCGAAGTAGCGCAACGCACGTCGAACGGATCTGCAAAAAATAGTTGTGACGTGGGTCATTAACGATCCAGCATGATCTGGCGTATACATATGAGTTTCATTTTGTTATCGCACGAATTTACTTCCTGAGCTGCTGTTTTGGTAAGGATGCCATTATTCCACCCAACTGTTTGCACAATAAGCGTTCATGCTCCGCACTCAAAGGTCATTTTATAAATGGTACTGGACGGCAGAAACAAAAGCTTATCCAGTACATATATTCAAAATCCCCATTGTGTTGAAACAGCTGCTATGGGTCGTTCAAGTTGCTTATATGTGTAATGATTGTTTCATCAGCTGTATAATAAAGGACACACAAGAACAAATGAATGAAATCAACAATAATGCACTTCTTCCTGTAATATATGAGATTATCCTGGTCAGCAGAACTGGTTATATTTGATGCAGTTGAAAAAGAGTAAGCGATTAATATATGGAATTACGGGATTGTATATTCGTAGCAAATATAGACCATTATCAGTTAAATTACTAGTGTGTGCCAATAAAAACTACACGAGTATAATTTATATGGCATATATATTCTGACAGAATTCGAAGCATTGTTTGCTATCAATTGGCATAACTGCTAGTGGTCGCCGGGAATATATTCCAAATATCTAACATTTTCAATGGGTTTTCATAACAGCATTATCGGTTGATGCTCCGGTGCAACATAGCTTAATGGCCAGTAGATCAGAGCTCAGCTGTGTGGTCAATATATCACTTACAAAAGACGAGGCAATAGACCTTGTGGTAGCTTGTGGTAGTTTAATTCCTATGTTCGGTCGCCTCAGCCATAAATGGATTCATTTTAACAAATACCCTCTGCTGTGCAATACAATACAGCTTTAATGTATATTTTAAAGACTATGATATCTTATTTTACAATTGGAGTATCTAACTTTCATCCCAATCGAGCAACATGGCCACTATTCCTTTCATGAAATAACAGCATTCAAATCGAGTTCTTACTTCGACAGTTATCACTTTCACGGATGCATCAAATGAAAAGTATTTTAAGGTCACCACACACGCAGTGCGTCAATCTCATGTTTGCTTGCTGAAATAATGCAATTCACTACAAAGCGTGGATATGCTATAGAAATATAACGCATGATTCGGCGACCGACTTAGCATGTACAAACGCGGTGTTGATTGGGCAGCTGATATGCGACTGCATTTGGGAGGGAATTTTGAAGGTTACTGACGACTGATGTTTTTCACATGCGATTAAAGTGAACGTTTTTCCAAATCATTTGCTCATTTTGCATGACGTGTGACGTAGATGATTTCACAATATGAAATGAAAAATCCGTTATTACTGGGGTGTCCCATAATTACAAATTAACAACTGAAACGATTGTACACATTTGGAACGGACAATTGCCCGATGTCGTCTGTACATTGTTAATTGCTCGCAATACACAAGTTCTCATTTTACTAGTAGCTGCTCTTGTGTGATTATATAGACGTGAAAGGAATATTATTGATAATGACCGAGGCTGTCACTAGTATTTCGCTTTATGAAACGATATTACGGGTAATCCTTTTAAATTGGTATTTGTACCGGAACTGCCAGCTCTGCGAACGCGCATGTAGCACAGAAAACAAATCCAGTTTAATGTGTAAAGAATAGACGCGATCATGAGGCTTCATTGATTATTGGAAGAGGGAATCCCCAATATTTTGAGGAATATCAACTGCCAGTGATGATAACGCGTTCTATTTCTTGTGAGATGCATAAATATCTCAGCTTACTCAATCAATCCTTACCGAAGAAGTGCAACGCCGCTGCTGCCTCAGACAATCTAAGTTTCTCATGAGCCACATTCAATCATTCATGAATCAGTCCTGACATTAATGACCTCATCATTGTACACGTGGGCTATTTTGGAGGGATTGGTTTCAAGTCAACCGCATTTATTTACCTCTGGTGGAATGATCCTTCAGATGGGCGTTAGCGATTGTACGACCACCCTCTCGCTGACCGCAGCTTGACCATTTACAACAGAAGATCACAATATTCATCGCTGCGAGTGACTTTGACTAATATTTGACTTTTCAAGTATCATAATTCTGTAAAGAAACTCAAAAGCTACCTTATTCTCAGTACTATGATATGTTATAATTGTTATAATGGAAACTAGTGGAGACACTCGCCAAAAAAAGATGCCGTTTATTTTGCCGTTGCATGGTACGCATATGGAATCAAATAACGAGTCCATACTGACTCGACGTTGCTAAATGCCATCAACAGCAAAACATACAACCGACGCTGAACGTTGTGCCGAAGTAACGTCACAATACCAATAAAAATACATTTTTCAAATGGAGGCTCATCAGACCGCTCGACCGCTTATAAATGGGCAGTGCAAACTAACATATGAATGCATTGTTCACTTATAACATATATTGCGACATTTGCGGTTATCGTGAATAATACAGATGAATATCATCATGGCGTAGCACATGTAGCGTTAGCATATTGTATACATAATAATTATCAGTGATAGACTAACTTGCTGGCATTGTGACGTCTCGCTCGATTGCGTTAACTAGCGATTCAACTAGATGGCGTAGGCTTACGAATATGAATTGTCTGCCTCCGTACTTATGTTGTGAACAGATATTGTTGGATGGTTCTAATACCTACCAGCAAGTGTAATTCTGTGGTGTATCAGACAGCAATATTGCCACATAACGTTGTCGCGCATGTACTTGCTTAATAATTACACACACATACACATATATACATTATATCTATACAGTCTACATCATGATAGTAATCATGTAATCCCTTTAATGGTGTGTCCGTCGAGCAAACTCCACCATTATTCGCTCCTGGACAATGTTATCCAAGACCTTTGCAAAACATTTCCATAGATTAATAACAACAAGCATTTAGGGATAAATCATTGTGGTGACTGGTTAATATTTCAGCGCGTGTATTTCTACACTGTAGCTGCACTGGAACATATTATATAGGGAGGCAAGATAGTAGATTTGTCGCAAAGTGTATCTATGTGCGATTAGAATGCTCGTAGATGTATGTTGGTTATTCAATTTTATAACCATAATCTTACGTATGTTAATGACAGGGCAACTGCTATCGACAGTGATGTACTGTACTGACATAGGTAGCAATCAATGACGCGATTACATACCGACATGAGCTCATAAATGACAGGCCCGATGTTCTCTTTGATCGGCCCGTATAAGACTGCTGATGTTCATCCAAGTTTCCTTATACATGCATGTCTGACGAGCTCTATTGTGACAATAGAGTGCTGTTCGTATTCATTTTAATTTAAGGGTATTTGCGCACATCTTCAAATAGGCGTGTCTAATCTCACTCTCAAACCAGCTCCCCTTCTGTCTCTACCTCACTCTCTCATATCCCCCTCTCGAGCTATTTATCTTTACATGTGTCGGTCTGTCTGTCTCACTCTCTCTCTCAATCTCTCTCTCCCTCCGCTCTCTCTCTCTCTCTCTCTCTCTCTCTCTCTCTCTCTCGTGAATTATTGACAGAAAATCCCCAAAGCTAGCTTATGCTTGCGTATTGAGCAGGTGTATTATATTCTTGATGAACACAGCTAGCAATAAATCCTGGCAATAAAAGTCAATCCTAGATATTTGACAGGCCAGGTTATTGGGCGCAGTCAACCGAAACAGAGTATGTATTTACTGTCAGTGAAGTCACAGACACGAAGATCTCATAGTTCGCTTCCGCTATATATATATATATATATATATATATATATATATATATATATATATATATATATATATATATATATATATATATATATATAGATATATATATATATATATATATATATATAATATATATATATATATATTATATATATCTATACATATTTATATATAAAAATGCATATATATATATATGTATATACATTTATATATATAATATGCATATATATAATATATATATATATATATATATATATATATATATATATATATATATATATATATATATATATACATGTATATATATACATATACATATATGTGTATGTATATATTTATGCTTAAATATATGTATCTGCACCAAACACAAACATGCAAATTACTGTTATTTATAAAATATACTTTGATTGGTTACCAAGGCGGTAAATGCTCTAAAACATCCTAGCTACTGTATTGTTAAACACCCAAACTCCTTTACTAATCGGATAAATACGCATAGCCCGAAATGCCTAAGAACGAATGTGTGTCGATACAATATCTAAAACGTCTGTAAGACTAAATGCCCCAAGCACAACTATTACGTATGTCACCAATACGACCACAGCATTTCGTACCCTGTAATAATTCAAAGGGATGTTTGCAAAGCAATTGGTTACTATTCTTAATTTCAAATTGATAATGCCAACTGTGGCATTCTTGAACCACCCAATAACATCCCCGTCCATTACATTTTTTAAACTGGCGATCCCTACTATGAGAGATCAAATCATTAATTTTGACCCACCTCAGTTCCTCTGCAAAGACTGAACAAATACCGCCAGGGGTAGGTCAGCCAAAGGAAAATATTCCCAGCTAATGTAATTCATTCGTTGGTATTAAAACCAGTGGTGATTATTAGAACAAAACAGCACTAGCTGTTACTCCCGGAGCGCTCATATACATTCGTGACTTGCTTAGGAACGACTAGGCCCTGTCTCCATTAAATCCACGTTATTACCGCGAGGCTAGAGACCGTTGTTGGTTCAATTAACCTGCTTTCCCGAGCATACACTCGAAAGATTACACATCAAATGATTAGCCATGTAAAGAAAAATAACGACCGCTGGACACTCCAATCAATCATACATGAGACATTACAGTAATATGCGTTATAAACACACCTAATCCAGGGTTGCCATTAAGTTAGTAATCAAATTTTATTTCCTTCCTGACCGATGAATATTTGCCAATACAGCCACATATGTATACTAGTGGGTCTTTACACTGGATGGGACCGTGATAATTGTTAAGTGTCATGTTCAAGAAAGTGGTGAGTTTGTTATATCGATTTGTTAAATGCCGATGACAATACAAAGGGCAGTTACATTTCGATTGTGTTTAATGCTCTTCCTTGAAAACTAAACAAGTATCAGCATCCAACCTATTTCAGCAAGCCAGTTTTTTAACAAATAAAGAGATTGACGGATTATGCATCAAGCTTTAGACGCAACAAAATCGGAATGAATCAATTCAGTTACCATGATAACGTTCATACGGATTCTCAGTCAACCAAGCCAGTAATCCAATTCTATAGTCATCCAAAAGGACTATTCCCCGGGGGAATACGAGTGATAAATGTCACTGCCGTGTTCAAAGATGGTAATCAGTAAAGTCATAATACTTACAGAGCATTATTTACGTGATCCCAGTTGTCCAAGATGTATGCCATGCTATTGAGCAAACCACTTTTCACTCTTCTAACGCTTACAATATACAATATTATGGGGCAGTATGGCGCCATCAAAGACGCATGCAGAGCACGCTGATGCAATAACAGGCGATGACACGGCATTCATTGTGCGTGCTCAAAGATCTTGACCAGGTGGTTGGGCCACTGACCGAACCAAAGCATGCACGACATTAGACCCGCCTGGTACTCGGGGATAAAAGATAAACAAGAAGTTACGTAGGTAGTTATATATAGAGCCCATATGTGTGATGTATCATGAATAGCTTTTAGTATGTCACAAGGCTATTGACAAGGGCAATTATTTTTGCTGAAATTTATTTATGATATACATCGCGCTTGCCATTTTTTAAATAAGCCATTGGGGAGATTTGTGCCACTGCGGCCATTTCGCTGCCCATGCTCAGCTTTACAATAACACAAACACAACCAACATAATCCTCGCTTTTGAGGACATCGGCACATCCGGTTGCTTAAGGACAGGGACAAACATGCAATCCATGATAAAGCAGGAGTGTGGCATCATGGATATGGGTTTTAATCGTTAGGGTATATCTTTCACGTTAAAATATATAAGTTATACGCACAACAACTACTCGAATAATTCCCTAAAGCCTCCGTGTACTTCGGTTCATTGCGGTAGGTTCCCGCCTCGTCACGGTCAAATTAAGACGACACCGAATTGAAACATGCATTCATAACAATATCCATTGGATATATACTAAATGTTCTCCAGGCGCTAAACGGGTGTTAAACCATAATCTAATTGACATTCTAAGGTACCCCTCTGTAGGCACGTTGCATAGATAGTATAGAATCTAGCACCCAACCCTAACCCTCACGACTCTTTCAAGTGAGTGAAATATCACCATGCACTTCTGAGGGGATCGCAGGTTAATTAAGCAAGTAGTTATAACGGATCGGCGAGCACCGGGCATTGGGTCTAATTGCTTATGATCATTGAACATGAGAACCACTCATTGCCGTAAAAGTCATCTTTGCACCTGCCCGATGACCTCTTGTGGCTGCCTAACATTTTCGGCCTATCGATATTTTAGTCGCGCAAAGCAATATTGAAACATTAGAAGATCGTTTTGTCAGGGTTTACACGGGACAACCCTACCCAATATCGTTGTTTGCGATCTCAATTTATCTGTACAGTTGAATAAGCCTTATGCTGCAGATAGACACGCGCGTCTGTTCATGCGGTGGCGTTTTCAATATGTCTAATCCTGCACTTAATTAACCACAATCTTCAAGGTTTTATCATCAAGTAATGAAATAATGGACTGAACACAACTATGGGGATAAAGGCAAGCATCCAAAGGGGACATTTATGCATGGCGTATGTGTTTGATCACATGGCACCACTAGATCTTCGACGGCACCAGAGATCACGTAAACAATGACAGCGGTTGTTTTGTTCGAAACATTTTACTCAGACCTCCCAGTATGTTATTTATTCTCGTAATGGTTATTATAAGCTGACTGTCAGCAAGTTAAGAAAACATGTGAACGTTTTTTATTTCGAAGAAATACACATGTTGTGATGCAGTGCTCTTGAGTACCATCAACAGACGACAGGCGCTCATTCACGTGGCATGGCAACAGATTACATGCGCTCATTCACTCGGCATGGCAACAAACTACGTGCGCTTATTCACGCGGTATGGCAACAGATTGCAAGCGCTCATTCACTCGGTATGGAAACAGATTGCAAGCGCTTATTCAATCGGCATGGCAACAGATTACATGCGCTCATTCACTCGGCATGGCAACAGACTGCAAGCGCTTATTCACTCGGCAATGCAACATAGTTCAGACGCTCATTCACTCGGCATGGCATTAACTATCGATCAAGAGAGCTAAAAAACACAAGTACCAATATATATTATATGACCAACGTTTTAAAGCAACGGTACGCCATCAGTCTTAAGCTTGACACGACTTTGCGTGTTATTCGGTTGTTTTGTTTCCGGTTGCAGACGACGTCCGATGGTATCTAATGCCAGTTTTGACAAAATCCCTATGCCAGATGTGACCTTTGTTGCAAACCCGCAAGGACAGAACTCGCTTGAATGCTTCTCGGAATTCCACATTAAATATACTGAATATGAATGGATTCATGGTGCTATTCAAATACCCGAGCCATGTGAAAATGGCCGTTACTAAGGGCGGAATGCAGTGAGTACAGAACGCCGAGATGATATTAACTGTAAAAAATGGCAGCCAGCAAATGAGGAAAGTCCCCATGATCACACCAAGCGTCAAAGCGGCTTTGTGATCCTGCAGTTTATACTGGTTCTGCTGCGAGATATCTCTTTGCCCAGTTGCTAGAGGTTGTATCCTATCACAGGCAGCGGGAGAATATTGCCCGGACGCCCAGGTTCTTTTAATGTTCTTGGTATGCATCCGAGCGAACTTATACAACTTTGTGTAGAAAATGAGCATGACAAAACATGGCAGGAAGAAACTGATAATGGACGATATAACGGCATACGTGGGGTTCAGTTCCATAATACAGTGACCGTGACACAAGGACGAATCCGTTAAGATTGGAGGTGCTGCTGGAGTCGCGGTGGAGTTAGATACCGATGTAGAATTGAGTAGGTCTTCCACGTCCGTTCGTTCATGCTCCTTGACGTGCCAACCTAAATGTACGGGCAGGAATGATATAAGCGCACTGAGGAACCAAACACAACCTATTGCTAAAATACATCGCTTGACAGTCATGCGTCGTGGGTAACGAAGCGGACATTGAATATGCAAGAACCGGTCAAAACTGATGGCGCAAAGGTTCAATATGGACGCAGTCGAGAACATCACATCAAATGAAAGCCAGATGTTGCAGAAAACGGATCCAAACACCCAGTAGCCAATGACGTCGTTAGCTACAGCAAATGTCATCACGAGCACCGCTACTAAAGTATCGGCCACAGCTAGAGATATTATGAAGTAATTATTTGTTTTTCTCAAGTTCCGATCTGTCAAAATAGCCACAATCATCAAAGTATTTCCACATACAGCAATCACGATAATAAGCGAGAGAATTATTCCAATGAGGAGCTTTACCAACGAGCTATAATGAGTTTCTGGATACACCGCTATTTGGTCCTCCATGGATATATTGCCACAGATAGATCGCCACATGTTGCCCTTTAACATCGGTGTCGCTGCGGAAGATAGGTGACCCAGGAAGGGCGAACTTCCGTTTGAAAGCTATCTCGCTCAATGCCGCTGAATGCCCCATGTTTTTCCCAATCTCTAACCGATACTCAGATAGTCCAAATACAAGATCATTTTGGTCTTGAGGCATGCTGATAGCGGTCCGCGTCAGGCATGATGAGTCTCATTATGCTGTTTGTAGTTACACGTAAACGGCACCGAAGAATTTCCGTCTAAGACTTGCGTCAGGTGTGCCGTGAAAGAGACATCGTGCTTAATGTTTCAATGGGTTCCACGCAAAGTATGAGCCTTCCAGGACAATGCGTGATATGTTCAGCATAACGTGCTCATTGTCGGTTGGTGGGTTAGTTGGCTGGTGTCTTCTGCAATCAAAACAAAAACAGAATTACGTGTTAGACAAACACACAGGAGTGCAAGAAGTAGATCAATTTGATTAGCTAATAGGATAAGTCAATATCACAGTGTTTGGTATTTTAACAAGCACACTCGAGCTCAGAATAATAAAATGACAACACCCCCCCCCCCCAGACCCACACACACACTCCAACAAGCTAAGTAAACAAACATACTATCCTTTAAATTAAACAAAATTCGAGCCCCATATTGTCAACTGTGCGTAGGCCGGACAGGTCACTGCTACCTGTCGCCATTGAAATCATATTTACCCTCAGAATCCAAGAACGTCAATAGTCAGCAAAATTGACATCCGACGAGGATTTCTGGTGGAGTTGATAATTTTATCGATGACAGCTTCAAGTTTTAACTTATACCTAAAAGAAGTACTCCACCAAGAACAATATGATTGTTGTTTTTGTTGATGCGCCAACCCGTGATTTTGCGCAAATCTTACTCTATTGTTTAATGGTATATTGACGTAAGTGTTCACACCTAGCGCTGCGTTTTGAGTTATCAAAGAAAGCGCCAATCAATAGACACAGCTATCGTACGGGGTGAAACCTGGGTACATAGCACCCAATTTTTAAATGCATGTCTACTGTAATGTAAGTACGTCTGTCTGCTTGCCTCTCGATGAAAATAGTTAAGAACTATTCTCGAAATGTCCTAAGAGACTTAAATTGGGTAGCCTTTTTATGCTAAATTCACATTCAATAATGTTTTCAAAGAATTTATCATCAACGGTCATTCTAAGCAAGTCTGGGTAACTTGACTGTTTGAAGTCATGGGAACATTGGATCGAATCGCTAAGATTGTATTTGAGGAAGCAAAGTCCCAACCATTAATATTGAGGCCGCTAGAACTGTCCAAGGAAAGTCAAAACTCTTTACTACGCTGATCTCCATTAAGTAAATAAGGTCAAATCCATTCTACAAAACGTCAAAGCTAGGGAGGCCATATCTCGGATCAAGCTTCGGATACGGAGGACAATGGGATCAGGGTGGGATCAAGCATGAGGAGGCCATGCGGATGGAGTCAGATAAGGGATCAAAGTTGGGTTAAACCTAGAGTCAGGATAGAGTCACGCTGATGATTAAGACAGGGTAACGGTGGATTAGAAAGGGTCACAGCTGAGCTTGAGGTGTGGTAAAGAGAGGATCAGGTTTGGGTAGCGCCAATGATTAGGATAATGTAAAAGGTAAATTATGAAGGGTCACAGCAGAATCGGCAAACAGAGAATCAGGTTTGGGTCATCGTCAATGAATAGGATAAGATAACGGTGAATTATGATAGATCACAGCCGAGTTTAAGGTGGGGCAAAGAGAGAATCAGGTTTGGGTCATGGCAATGATTGGGATAGGGTAAAGATGGATTAGGGTGGGGTCAAACCCAAGAGGTTAAGGAAGGCAATGCCGGATGGTCAATCAAAGCCTGCTTTCTCGGTGCCCTAAGCTATCCTATTTGTAGGTAATAAAACGGGTGGCACAACTCGCATGGAGAGCTTGCATTGGCAGCACGCAGCGGAAATACAGTCTGCAAACGAATTTGCGCTGTTGGTTTTGTTTGTAGACGTGTTTGAAAGGGCTGACTGCAATCCATTTCCCTTGGGATCGATAGACTAAAAAAAATGCTTTCATAGAAAAATCCTTGAGATAACTTAAGATTGCTTTTGTGCAACCATTTGTCCGTGACAAATTGTGAGATCTAGTCTGCAAAATATTAACGGAGCTATTTGTTCAACTGTGACATTAAAATGTTTAAGAAACGCTGTACATGACGAGGCTGGTTTGTTCTGCTAACACTGCGCGAGGATTTATTAATAACGTTTGGCTTTGCAGCAATATAATTCATTAAAAAGTCAACAATTTATGCATCTGCAAAGAATATGCCGAGTCTTTGCACTATGCATGCCAAATCTGGCCTTGATTTGTTGGGTTGGGATGGCTTTCATGTAAATTTGCAGTTGTAGGGCAGCCTGTATCTATTTGCACTGCTGTAGCAGGATAGCATATGCTAACAACAACCTCCTCGATTCCTTATTCATTGCTTTAACACTTAAACGCATTATCGTTTTAATTGGTCAGTCCGAAAGGCTGTCAAGTGATAAAGATTATCCATTATCCGTTATCCGACGGCATCAGATAATTCACAAATGTAACAAAAAACACTACAACTTCGGATTGTGGTCAACTAGTTAGCTATGATTGACCTTAGATAGCAATATTTGGTCCATACTAAGCATGCACGGACTCAACAGCGTGGGAATGTAACAATAGACAAGTACCAGCTGTTGTAAGTTAAAATTGTAGACAAACGTCTGTCTAAGCACGACGTGACATCCCAAATACCGGTCGGCTTATTTCCATCATCCATGACCTCTGTTGGTGATCCTAGAGGACCAAATCAAATTGTAACCCACTTTCAGTTATCTGCCCCGGTAAATACATTGCTTGCGTGGATTACTAAGGGAGTGTTCAGTGAATGGTTGTACAAGTAATCTGCGGTTTGGAGTACATTCGATTTGATATGACATGTCATCGTCGTTACTGAGATTCGCCAGACCCGCTGCGTCTCTGCAATTCCGCCCTCCTGTTCGCTTGAACAGATTGCATACATTCGTATGGAAATAGGTCGCGCGCGCGCCCCAGTACCTTAACTCCTACTCAACCTCAAGATTATTTTTACCCACTGGCAATGGCACTATAAACAAAACGTCACTCATCAGTTTGAGAGTCAGCCTACTGACCCTGATCCGGATTAAAAAATTGGATCAGACGAGGGAGGGAGGCTTCCTCTTCCGGTAGTCCTTCTTATATATCTTGGGTTTCGGTGGAGAGGTGAGGAAATCTTTCTTAATGGTAGGAGTTGAGTGAGTGGGGTCATCCTTCTTAATTGTAGGAGTGGAGTGAGTGGGAACATCCTTCTTGATTGTAGGAGTTGATGGGGCGTTCATCCTTCCTAATGGTAGGAGTGGAGGGGATAGGGAAATCCTTCTAAATGGTAGGAGTGGAGGGAGTCGGGACATTCTTCTTAATGGTAGGAGTTGAGGGGATAGGGAAATCCTTCTAAATGGTAGGAGTGGAGGGCGTGGGGACATCCTTCTTAATGGTAGGAGTGGAGGGGATAGGGAAATCCTTCTAAATGGTAGGAGTTGATGGAATGGGGAAATCCTTCTAAATGGTAGGAGTGAAGGGAATAGGGGGACATCCTTCCTAATGGTAGGAGTGGAAGGGTGGGGACATCCTTCAAAATGGCAGGAGTGGAGGGGTGGGGACATCCTTCAAAATTGTAGGAGTGGAGGGGTGGGGACATCCTTCAAAATGGTAGGAGTGGAGGGGTGGGGACATCCTTCAAAATGGTAGAAGTGGAGGGGTGGGGACATCCTTCAAAATGGTAGGAGTTGAGGGGTGGGGAGGGGTGGGGACATCATTCTTAATGACAGTTGAGGCAATATATATATAGGGCTATTGTACTCTTTTCCCGTACCTGTCTTTGATGTGTTGTCTGATGAGATCCCTAAACGGGTAGTACCACATTGCAAACATGAATGTTTATGAACAAGTTGAGCTAGTTCCCATGTGGTATTTTTCGTCAAATGCCTTAACATCTGACCAGGCATATATTGAAAAGTCCCAATTTGTTTGAATGACATTCACGGTCGCTGCGGGCACGCTCAGACAAGGTCCCTCGAAAGAAAACTATTGGTTACCGAATGTTATCACTTAAGTGCATTTGTCAATTTGTCAATGACTATCATTTGGCAATACCTACCTTACAGGGGGATAATGTATTGAAAGATATCGCCTTGACAAAAATAACACTTCTGTATACCCGCAGCCACATGACGAGTGAAACTGAAACTGCGTAATGCAAGTCATATTTCCAAGATGGAGGATGCCGTGAACGAAAGAATGATTCTCAATGAGTAAATGGCAAATGCTTACTAATAACGAGACAGTGGATATTCAAAAGAGTGAGGATCAAGAAATATTCATTTCGATTCTCGCCCCATATAGATGGGTAAGTGAACGACCGCTTGATATGTATGTTCTTTTCTTGGCGTGGATATGCTGGTTGCTGGGCGGTATATATTTATATACGGTCCGAACGGGTCTATGGCTGACACAAACCTTGCTTCGGAAGAAGACAACGTTGCGACCCTTCCTGACAATATGACTTAACCATACCTCCCACATTAAAACTAAACAGTCCGATATGGTTTTGAATATACAGGTTAAATTTTCCACCACAAAAATGTGGGAGACTATTGCCTTAAATTCATTCCACTGACAGGGGTTTGTATCACACTGTAGAATCAGCACGATCCATCTTCTGACACCTGTAGCATTCTCAAAGGCACCGTTTAGCGTTATATCAACAACATACCAAATTTTAAGTGGGAGTATACAAAAAGAAACAAGGAGGCTTTCTTGAGTCCAAATGAAGGTTCAAAGTAAATAGTATTGATTATTGTTTTATACGAGGAATATAATACATGTTATGATGGGTTAAGTTTTCTAGAGAAATAAAATAAGGTTAAATTAACGGACACAGCCAATGCCTTCCCATTACAAACAACTTCAGTATAAAAATATACCAGTTATACCAGTGTAAGGGGTGGCTGTTTGCCTCCGACACGGCACCACACGTTCAAAATGTTCCTCTGAATTGAAACTCTCGAAGAGGCAACCGTTAAGAGAGGGTGGGGGAGGGCGAATCCCAACAACTTTCATGTAAATAGCAATAAATCTTATATCCCAAGATAATAGTGCCAATTAACGAATATTGTCTGTGTTGGGGGTCGTTTGCATCAACTAACCTGAATACAGGCACCTTTATGTTAGTAAAACAACGGAGACAATCTCAAATACTTCCTCTCACTGTCGAGACTAGAGCGTTAAGTCCACAAAAACGACGCTTTCCGCCATTTCAACACAAGCATTAAGTCACTACCAAAGACATTATATAATTGAAACTTATCATCTCACCTGAGATAATCTTACATGCAAAGGCAATTCAAGATAGGCAAATCAGGCGGACCAGCTTGGTTATGTGTGGGAAGAGGACCCCAATCTGTGTAACCTGGTTTAGCTTCAACTCGTTCGCATATATTAAAATGCGAATCATACACAACCGGATGTTTACATTCATAAACAAAGAAAGTGAAACTATATACATAGAGCAGCATGACTGACAGGCTTGCAGCACCGAAACGACCCTCTCTTGTCACATAAGTAGTGTTGGCCTATTGTGTGGGCAAAAGAATTGCCCAGGTGCCGATAGCGCCCCAGGGCAGCTGCCTCACTGCTCCAATAATCCTCAAACATCAACGCCGCAATATCACCTCATCTGGAAAGCAACATTTAAATCATTCGATTTTCCTCATTTCCATCGTCTGCGTCATCACCGCTCACGTCATGGAACATTGATTCAAGGTGACATTCACCTTTGCCATAAGGCGTAGCAACCAATCGTTCCGAGTGACCACATGACACCATCACCTTACCTGACTCAGTTAACCACAAACCAACACTCGTTATTATACAGAAATAGGTAACACATGCTTGATGACGAGGCACGTCTAGAGGGTGTTTATTGTCATTAGTGCTGACACGCTAACAGAGACCTAGAATGGGGCGCACCTTTCGGGGCCCTTATTGCCCACGCATGCTATCCATTGAGAGTAAATGATGTCCGCCTGCGATTGGGCGGGGACCAGAGTAAATTGTGAATGCGCCGCATAGTAAGCGTGAACCCCTGCCGGCGGGTGACAGCCCGAACAGTAAATACGAGCGTCGCTTTGGCACCTGTGGTTCAAGGCAGTGGGCGATGACATATTTAAAGTTCCATAAAAGGCCACCTCCAAGTGTTGCACGCGCTGCATGAGAAGTAAAGTACACTTGCGGAGCGGAATTCTCAAGGCAACTTAATATTCGTCACCTCATGCCTTCGTCATTTCAATCCCCCATATATTCACACCGCCCCCCCCCCCCACATACCCCACGCCCTCCATCCTTTCCGAACCCGGTGGCGAATCCCCCGCGTCTTGCTCCGTGAGCTCTGTTATCACCGGGAGTGTGATCTATAGTCACACAGGCTTTACTGACGACGCGTTTATGTTGAGCGGAGCCTGCTGACCCATACGGAACACATAATCCCCGCGTCTTCGTTGGCCACGGCAAGCGACCACATGGGCCTCGCCTGTATCATTTATTTCTAGCGCCCACTGCGGGTTCGAGGCAAGAATGAAGCCACTGTATCCTCTTCCATTCCGTAAGAGGCGACCAATTGGGAGCAACTTATATGCGGTGGTGTGCGAATCGTGTCGGTGGATTTCACAAGGACGAGTTAAGGAATGGCCTCATCCTGTCTATCCACTGGTGCTGACACCGTCGTGTTCAATTTCACGCTCAATAGATTTCCCTCTATATTCTATTCATTCTAGAAGGCGTCCGCGCAATCAGGCCAAATTTATACTTGCATTTTAACTCTACTTTAGCGGGCACATTAGTGTGGGTGTGTCGTTAAATCCTATGCGTACTAACTAACTTACTTCAGTCCCAGCGCTTAAGCATTGTCGCCCCGTTTGACCTTGACTGGTTGAACAACGCAATATCAACTAGGCACGCAAACCGACGGCAAGAAATACAGGATACACATTCCCATGACAACTACTGAACACCATCGGAAGGAAGTAGGTTGGCTTATTCTTACCTGACTTGGCATTGCCGACCGTTCATCTCACTGTTCCTGTTTGTTTAATGAATCGGCCAACAGGTAGAAGAGGAGAGACATATGATCAGGGTTCTCCTTCCCATCTGCTGGTATATCACGCGAAATCTGTTTATTCCTCAGCTCCGACACCTGATAGGACAGACACTTCTCTGAAGAGCGAAACGCGTAGTTGACCGAGCAAAAGTCAATCATGTGTTACGGGATGAAAAACATAGCCAGCGTAACCTATTTTGTAGGCGAGTCACGTGGCCTCAGCCTGCACGCCCTAAAAGGTATCGGGTGACATATGGTAGCTGCAAATCGAGAACGTTTAACATAGTTGATTATTAATAGAATGTTCTGGAAAGAAAGTAACGTTACGTTGAGTAAAGGGGCGTTCCCGACAACTGTAGCGATTGGTGGCCTGTATGCGAGCGAGTGATCTATAAATAACCGCAGGCGTTAAATTTCCTTTATAAGTCTTCAGTGTCTGGGGTATAAATCTAAAAATATACATAACAACGCTATATATACATCTAGCCTTTCAGCGTTCGAAAATGTGAGGTCTGACATTGAGCGCCTGTGCTCTGTCGTAGCCTACGCTAGCCCATGTAATACGAGCTGAGAACTTTGTGCAAGCCTATAGGAACCGGGCTGTAGATGTAAGACAGGCGAGTTGACTCCCGTGCGTGTTAGATGATAAACAACAAATAGGCCCATGGGTACATGGGGGAACTTGGCGAACTTTGATATTTTGTAATCAAAATCATCATCATCGCTAGTATAATCATCAAGGTTACCTTCAGAATTACCTTCATAGCAAAAATCTTCATTGACCTCATAATTATCAATATAACTTTTATCGTCATGGAAATCTTACAATTAGTTATTTGTATAGAAAACGCTTACAAATCAATTTAGCACCAATAATATGTAATTGTTTTTACGATCGATTTCATTCTCCAGAAAGATATTGATGATTTGGAATTTGTTTTGATTGAATTGACCTTAGTTTTCATTCAAGATACACATCTTCTGCGTTGTCTGCATCCATTACACCTTCTATTTAGACCAGCCTTATCCCAATTTTTCTCTGGCATTATCATTTGCGGGTCACATTAGCTGACATCCTTAATACACGACGCGTACACATGACCATTTCAAACAATCATCTATTGTTTTTCCCGGTAATAGATGCAAAATTAGCTTTGCTTTTGATATAAGTACACAATGCATCCAGTTGGCCAATCCATCGAAGATAAAGCTTTTCACTTACCCTGTGACTCGTTATAAAAACAAATGCCGTTCTTCAAGCGCTCTTGATGTCATTTGATCAAATACGTTTATTATCAGTCCAGGTACAGTCAGTACCTGGTTACTTACACGTGCTCCACAACAGGTGCTACTTCACCTACAAGTCAAAGAGTGGTACGAAGTGTGCATGTGTCAATCAGACACAATCCTACTCTGGAGGACTCCACCATCAACTACTCCAATGTCATTCAAGATTGATATATTTATGCACATTCAGGCATAAATGTCTTTAGAATGAACATGCGCAATGACTGCATTTGTATCAACAGTCGACCCTACACCACAACTTCACAAGTCCCCCCCATCCCAACTAACAGCATACCACCGCGAACTGAATACACCACTTCATGGTGTGTGGATCGGTATAAGGAGGTCAAGGTCAGAGAGGGAAGCTATATACAAGTGAGTGTTGTGATTATGACAAGCGGAACAGCCTTACATGACAAGCTGTCAGTCGTCTTTGAAGAGAGAACCAATGAAATGAAATACAAGGGTGTTACGTCATTTTCGACGATGCGGTTGGAGGTTGAGTGTGAGTGATGCTTGGACAGCTGCACCTACTTGGTATACATGCGTTATTCAGACAGGGCTACAAATACAACTCCGCCGGCGTGAATGTCTAGCGCGATACCGTTGGGGGCATCATCCTCTTTCAGACACAGGACAGCCATTTTACAGGAACTCTTGAATCACGAATAATCAGTTTTATTATCACTTATAGAATCACACCCACAGCCTGTGCGGTACACGGCGACCCAGCGAACAACTATGCCAAATCAACTCCCACCTCCCGTCCACCTGGCCACAAGGCGTGGCTCATCAGTGATAAGACCGGCAATCATCTGACTCAACCATCGAGTTGGCTAAATGATAATATTCATTCCGCACTGTTAATATGACATACAGTGCTTGTATTGAGTATTCGCTACATAGTAACATGTGATCTCATAGCACATAGTGCAGAAATATAGATAGCAGCACATATAAATATATGTGATCTCAATCATACGTGTATAGTCACCTGTGAACAACACCCTGTTCCTGTAGTAAGATACAATTGAACCTCTAAATAAACAAAATGACCATATGAAGTGAGTTAGAATGTCATCTCCAAACAAACAAAACGACCCTATGCAAAAAATTTGAATGTTACCTCTTAACCAACAAAAGGATCACATGCAGTAAGTTAGAATACAATTAGATGTATAAGTTAAAAGTTCGTAATAGCATGGTGTATAGTCAGGCGAAATATGTTACGACCATTAACGACGGAGAAACGACGTGTTAAGTTGCCATTGCACTGCTGAATAACATTTTTCTGGCTAGTAACCGGAAGTGACGTCATCGACATTCATAACAAACTCACCATTCGTTAGACGTTGTCCCTAACAACATTCGATCCAATTTTCATGACCATCGATTACATATTGTCGATTTTATGGGCGATTAAAAAATGTGGTAAAACAATACATTTGGACCGATACCACGATTTTCCGGCCTTTGGCGCTTGGAACAACTATTGGTCTGATGTATAGATATATATATATTGCAATTAAAACGAGCTACAAATTGATGCAAATTTTGTATCAATCCGATCATTAACGATGTTATTCGATATACTAGTTTTTCACTTTATCGAGTACCTTGACCCTAGTTTCAGTTCAAGGTCAAAAACAAAACCTCTCGAGTCTGCGCATCATCCACAACTTCCATTTAAACAAAAAATTCGACAAAATTAAAAATATTGCGATCTTTATCGCGGATCCCAAAATAATGTTTACAAACAAATAGTTAATAAACATTGATTCAGAAGCTAACCAGCGTTAAACCAAGTTAAATACATTGAAAATTGCCGGAGTAATACGATTATTGACATATCATGAGAGTAGATGCCTTGCTAGAGCGCAGACTGCGAAACAATAATTGCGAAGTGCTTACTAGACGCACAATAACCTTATATCCCAGTCGCTACACTAGGATAGATGATAACGACATAAATGAAGGATAATAAATGGAGTTACATTTTGTCTTAAATGAGGTTGAGCTATTGGTGATGCGCTATAAGTAGTATAGGTCCACCATATTCAATTCAAACGACGGGGCCAGTTCTGTTTATACAGGATTTAAATTGATGCTCCCAGTCACCTTTGTTGTTTTCAAAGGTGATCCCCAACAGGGTACGTGGCTCATAAGCAATTATAATGCTGAAAGGGAGCCCGGGTCCGATCCCCGACGTTGTGTGAATCGTAGATCTCTGCAGGATATTCCAGATCTACTTCGATTATATATCCAGCCACCCACTCAATCGCCCCATCGTGTTAGAGCTAAATCATTGCCCAGCCATACATGTTGTTCGAGTCGCCGTACTGGATGTAGCTCGCTGGCTTATTCTTGTTGAAGCCCAACATGTATGGGTTATTGCCTTAAGGGTGATGGTGCGATATCATGCTTATCCCAACACGTAGGCCCTTTTCAGTGAACGTGTGTTTGTCATAGTCGTTTAGCAACTCAAGCAAAACACGTGCTCTTTAGCAGCGCATCCCATGATAGACCAGGATTGCTATAGTAGTTGGCTGCTTCTGACAGGTCTTTTGGAAATACATCTGCCAGAAGCAACATGTACAGACCATGCTAGAACCCGAACATGTTCCAGACCTTCTGTGCACGTTTATAGTCGCAATTATATATGCCCTGCTCAGACAGATTGCTGTAGAACTCCTCGATAGAAGGTGGTGAAGCATCATACTAAGCTGCTACTGCAAAGGCGTTAAATGTCGTGAAGAGAAGTATCTATCGAATGATAAGTTTTTATTTAATGGATGTCGATAACGTCACTTCTAGTTACGAGCATAAACATTGTAAATAAGCAGTGCAATATTTAACTCGTCATTTCTCTGTCGTTGATGGTTGTATTGTACAAATGTTTTCACCAGCTGATAGCCCAAGTTATTCCAAACAGCTTAAAATACCAAGAAATTTTTGACGCTCATAAAATCAACAATATGCATTCGATGGTCATAAAAATTTGGGTTGAATGATAGCATAAACAGCATCAACCGATTCATAAGCTTGTGTGGGTTCTTTTTCTGGTTTAATGCAAGTCTGTGGTTGATCTTGTCAAACCCACAATCCATGTACACTCCTAGTCCTTGTTGCACCCACTTCAAGGAATGTTAATGAATGTTTCATTTTTACATCTGTGTAAATTGCGGAACTCTTGTATCTTTTTCCCAGCAATTTCTAAAGACACGCGTTTGCAAATAACACCATTATTGTGTATATAGTCTATATGTTAAATGTCTAATTAAGAACAAAGTCTGACAGCAGCTAAGTGTCAGTGACAAGTAGCTCCTCTTTTACAAAGCCACTTAGTGGTCCATCCAACAAATAGTAGAGCACAGGTTCATCGGGGCTTGTTGGCAGAGCATTTAGGCCACATACTGGGTCATATGCATGAGGCCGGCGTTGCTGAAGCTCACGAGGCTGGTAGAGGTTGTTAATGCCAACACCAGAGAGAGGCTTTTGCCCTTTGAGCCCTACCAAGCACCCCGGGAACAGGGAAGAAACAGGCTTGGTGAACCTCATTATGCCCAGACATATCTCATTTTGGCCCTGGGAATGTGTTTCGAAATTCGCAGATAGTTCTGTCATATAGCTTACTTTATGAGCCTATAACAGGTGTTGACTCCAACGGCAAGTTTGCATACTTAACTAGTTTGTCTAAATTGACAGTGCTGAGCTGTTGTTAAGGCCATGGTTAGCGGAGCTAAGTACATGCCTAGGCAGTTATATAGGTCGGAAGTAGAAGTGCTTAGTCCGTGCCCGACAAACGGATCGGCCTTGTAATTTTCTTTGGCTGGTGTTATAGTTTGATAGGGAGACACATACAAGCAACACCTGAGTATAAATGTAGAACTGCCTGAACTAGAGTGCTTGGTGATCTCTTCGTCAGACATAGCCTCAGCCTGGTCAATCGTCGGATGTCCTCCTGACTGCGCACCCAGGTGCTGACGGGCCTGATCCCGCCCGCTATGACAACAGCAAATCTTTCTCTTTAATGAGTAGTTTTTGTGTTCCTCTGGTTTCGCCCTAAGCCTATTGTGATTGCGCCCCTAACAAAAGCAGCTTTGTCATCCTCGTCTGGGTGGCCCTGGTACGTGGGTACAACAGGTGCTGCAGCAGTTACAACCTTCGTCAGCAGCAGATTACAGCATCAGTTCTTAGTTTGATGTAAATGGGGTAATTACCACGTTTTAACGATGAAGTGTTATCTATGTTTGGTCTTGATGATTGTTTCGGTAGGCAGTGGATTTATTCAACTACTAACAAAGGTGACCAGCCAATCAAATTTAACCCATGCCCCCAAGAGCAATTATTAAGTTCTCAAGCCAAGGAACAAGTGTACAGGCGTCCGAAAATTTGACTAGCCTCTCAAGTTGACTTTAGATGACCAAGTCAGTTTCAAAACACGTTGGAGCGCTCTCCAGGCATCTAAGTCAGTAGTTTCACTGCTAATTGAACTTGTACAGAAACAACATAGTTATGAAGACTATGCCGCACCTAGTTTTTACGCAGAGTTGCCCCTCATTGATGAGAATCAAGGGCACTCCTAATCCTACTTAATAAGCAATACCTCAAGAAAGCAAAATATAGTACCTTTTAAAAAAGATACAGTTAACTTAGTGAGTGCAGTAGATACTGCTTTAGTTACTGTTGGTGGAGGTGTTGTAGGTGTACTGTCTACAGTACTTGGCATTCCGAATGACACTGTGGTAGGTGCTACGGGCACCACTTGTGGGTTACTTGGAATCGCTGGAAAAGTTACAAAATATACCCAAATGAAAGGGGAAATTAAGGCTATATGACAGCATACCAGACAGTTTCAATCGATGTGAAAGGCGCACTGATCCAACGTCAAAAAGACGAGGCATTAGAAGTCATCAGAAAAATTCAGGTGCATATGCTTCTACGCCGACCAGTGGACTGTGAATGATATTGACCCACTTCAATACACAGAGTGGTTTCAATGCGTGGAATAATAAACTGCTGTACATAACTGGCCTGTTAAATAAACGAGGGTATAGAAATGAACACCGAAGGACGTATTGCTGAGACTTGAAGGTAGAAGAAGATTATCTGAGAAAAGGAAAACTAGATTTTAAGATCGAGCAAAGAGATTTTGTTCGTCAATTTGATACTTAAAACGATGACCTAGCGCAATAAAGAAAGCACCTACAGTAACTTGTCAGTACTGAGATGCAGGCCACGGGCTACACATCAACATTGACATCCCGTTTGACTCAAAGCGGTGGATAGCCAGGAACGTCGTGGACACCTTAGCCTACAGTCACGATAATTTACCAGCGCAGAGTCGGGCCTATTGGGGGTCGGACCCATCCTGCCTTTCAGTCCTGTAATTGCTTTTGAGTCGTGTAGCGCTGTTGGGGGTCATCTTACAAAACAACAAAAAAGACAAGGAGAAAAAAATCAAAAACCTTGTTTAAGCGGAACTTGCCACCGTTGATTGAAGGTGGACCAGAACCACAATTTTCTACACTACTCGGTAAAATATCAAGGAAACGCGGCTTCATGTTGAGTTCATTGCTAATAAGATTTCAGGTCGAACTGCCGTTGCATTACTGTTTTTCAACATGGGAAATCAACCTTATCCATGCATGTTTTTATCGAACTCAAAATAACGAGCTTGGAGCTTCGCTATGAGGGCTTACTTTAGACACAATACGCGAATCCGCCACCTGTGTGCCAGCGTGTAGATAATCAGGACGTATATCCTATAACAACATGGACATTTGTAGACGCGGTCGCCTTGACCAAATTTACTCAATTACTTCAACATCAACACTAGTCTGATGTGCTTATGTTGATTCGCTGGTAGCATTGGCGTGCTCGAAACGCTCACCACATAAGGCCATTTTAGTGCACCCTCGTAGCTTAGCTATAAGCTAGCTTGTCCTAAATCAGCTGTATCAAAACACTTGGGGCTTTCTGGCAAGACACCAACCCACCATATAATATCGTTAATGCCAAACAATGATTCCGGTTTGATATATGTTAGGTACCTTGTATTTCCAAAGTAGGACGAAGTTCGTAAATTGGAAGCGTCTAGGCAAAACTATCGCGTTTATTAGCACCCATGCAGCATGCTCGGTTCCTCATCAGTTTAAGTGAGAAGCACACAGTGTTGCTTAAATAAGTAGACCAAGGCTATCTTGCGCTAGAGGGAGCCTTTTCTTCATCTGGGTGTAACACCTGATAAATCGACACCATACTTTTAAGCAACATAGCGCGAGTTGACGTATTAACGCCACGACCCAGCTGATTCCGAGCAATAACGTTTCTGCCATCACGCTCATGCAGCCTCATACCACCGTACTCATAACGACCATACAGCTGCTGTGTAGCACGATCTCCAAATCAGAACCACCGCAGCAGTTCCTCTGTCAAACATTCCAATTATATTGAAAATATCGCCTTATCAACAGCCTTATGTGTGCTTTACGTGAGATGGGGAGGTCACGGGGATAAAATCGTGACGTATGCAGATTCTAGACATTTTCATACAGAGATCACAGACAGTGTTGGCAGCCGACTTTGCATACCCCATTGCAGCCATTTATGAATCCAATGTTCGTGCGCTCTGAAGATAATTATGCTATTCGCTGTGCAGTCATTCATTATCAGTCAATCATTCTTATTATCGGCTTTAAACGGGTATTCACTTTCATGAAACGATTGGGATGTAAATCGTGCCGAGCTATTCCTCTGACGCGTATTTACAGGATTTGTAATCCGTCGCAGCCGTAAAATTACGCGGCCTTGCCAGGCACCAGAATTATTCTAACCGACTTTATTTAATGCGACGATGGAAATATTGAAGCGTATATTTGTCGATCGATCGACAGCTGTCAGTGTGTCATTACCGCCAAGGTCATCTTAAAACCGTTCGAGTGCATTAATTTCACCTTGCCGAAAGTCCTCCATCAATTTTCAGCAAAATAGGCTTAAGGTATTTTGCATTACAATGAAGGGAATGTAAAGAACAAAAACCGCGGTTATCAGCACATTTAAGTATGGTTAGCATCATCATATGCAGGATATTAAAATCCATTGAGCTCGATAGCCTTATGCACTATCTAATAATATCTCAGCTATTACATCCGCATTATAACATGAAAACAAAATCGATATATTCCACCAGAAGGGGGTCGCGATTTGTGGCTTCTGTGCTTGCAAATATGTGTTTGAGATAAATTACTAAGTATATACTTTTGTAAATGGATCATATGCATCTTGATAAAATTTGCAACAGTATTTCTTAGCTGGAATGACATTATAATGTATTTAATAGAAGCTGGCATTATTAGCCTACAATTGAATTAAGCGATCTAATTCGGTGTGAAGTGGGTCAGCGTTTGCAACAGTATTTCTGAAATGACACTATACATGTATTTAATAGAAGCTGGCATTATTAGCCAATAATTAAATTAAGCGATATATTTCGGTGTGAAGCGGGTCAGCGTTATCTCCCCTTGAAATCGCCAAGCATGTTTAAAAAGGCGCAGGGAGTTTGTGATATTGACTGTCATTTCGGGACAACCGGTGGATTATTTGAGGAGCTTATAGATATTGTTATATGTCTATCACTTGTGCTATCAAATATTACTTTAAATGTACAATTAGCTGGTCGGACGTATATCAGTGGTATTTCCATCACCGACTAAAATAATAGAGCCCACATATAGTACGCAGATGTGTATGATATGGAGTAAATGTGGCATCACATCATCACTCATGAATAAGTGGAATACGGCCGAACACACTCATGAATCTATAACCAACAATCAAAGCTTTTGTAAATGGATCATAGGCATCTTGATTGAATTTGCAACAGTATTTCTTAGCTGGAATGACGGCCGAATACGGCCGAACACACTCATGAATCTATAACCAACATTCAAAACTACATGGTCAATCCCCCTCCCATCCACTTTATCATACTACGATACCGGATCCTGCCAAGACAACGATCATGCTAACAGCGCTGAAGCGAGGTTGCTAGCACCATTTACTGACATTGAATTAGTCCAGCATCTACGAAGGTTCACCAGAGGTTTAGAACCGACAGATCGGTATGAGCTAACAAATCAGGTCTTCTTCGCCGAGGACATCCGCCTTCCGTTGTAGGTAGTCCAGGTCGCATGTGGTAAGGTCAAGGTTATGTGAATCTGCGCTTAATCTCATAGTAAAGGACCGACGTAGGGTGCAGGCAAAGATCTTGTTATAATAAGATACCCAACTCGGCAGCTCGCCCGACAAATTTCGTGACACCGCGTAGGCAGCGCCCCCTACTTTAGCGGAAGCTACTCGACGCGCAGCAGCCAACCAACTTCGATATGACTTGCGAGTATGTCTGACTAGAAATCAAGCACAAATGGGCATTTCTGCGATGCAATTTAATGTTTGAATTGACAAAGGCCTTTCCACCCAGGAAGTGAATGTTCTAGCATATGATTCTGGCTATATTGCCCGGAAATTAAGTTGTGTGCAATATGCAGAAACAAAATTTCTGTAGTCAATGATATACATGACCAGCAGAATTACCGAAGTGCAAAGGAAGGGCTCGTTGTCCCAAGCAAATCACTAGTAGATGCATTATGCAGGCTTAAGGACACATTGCGCAAATTCATTGAAACAATATTGTACAGTAAGCAAGTGAAAGCCAGGGTTGTAAGCATTCTACCTAAAGAGGTCTTACTAGAGAAACTCCAAGGTCTTATTAGAGAAACTCCAATATAATATATATATATATATATATATATATATAGAGAGATATATGATATATATATATATATATATATATATATATATATATATATAAATATATATATATATATATATATATATATATATATATATATATATATATATATATATATATATATATATATAGAGAGAGAGAGAGAGACAGACAGACAGACAGACAGACAGACAGACTGACAGACAGACAGACAGACAGATAGACAGAGAGACTGAGACAGTGAAACAGAGAGAGGGAGACAAAGAGTGACAGAGAGAGAGAGAGACAGAGAGAGGGAGACAAAGAGTGAGAGAGAGAGAGAGAGAGAGAGAGAGATAAACAGAGAGAAAAAGAGAGAGAGAGAGAGTTGATGATGATTAAATTCTTGCTGCATCAATGTTTTTAGTATATGCTATGTCCTGAAATAATTCATTATTATATTGTTATTCACAATAAGCAAGATTACATGTTACAGTACAGCATAATAAAATCATACGTCTGCGCAGGGCACCCCATCAACCTACAATGCAGCTTGTTGATTCGTTGAAGGTTCGGATGACAAATGAAATATCATTCAATCGGGAAATCATGAGCATATATTTAAATAAACTTCTTATATTCCGCCGCAAATATGTCCATACTAATGACAAAACCAATATGATTCAGATTATTCTTTTAATATCAAATAAGGGTAGACTAGACGTCCGTCTGTGTCTTAAAAAGGGGTAAATTCAGCCCTACAGGACGTCTGAATAAGTATGTATTTCACCGTCCGATCGGGGCTAGGCCTGGGGTAGAAACTGATATATGCGACTTCGTTCAAACGTTCATAAGAAAATATTGTAGTTAATAAATCATCACACAAATTGATAAAAAGGTGTCAATAGTAATTGGCTTTGTTTTTATGCATTGGCGCTATCAAAAAGTCGTCAAATTTTAATAATACAGCGGGATTTTTGAGTACATACCATCGCCGATCGATCTTTTACCATTGAGCCACGCGCTTTTGTTTACATTTTAGCTTCCGCGAAACCATGTGGCGCGCTGGTCGCGAGCTTCACAACAGAAACGACCGAGTCGGGTATCTTATTATGACAAGATATTTGGTGCAGGTACGAAGAGCGGGACGAGAACCCAACTGTTGGTGTGGGTCGGTAAAGGGTAAAGGAAATGGGGATTTGAGTTGATTTCTCTTACCAGGAGCTGTTCCGGCCGGCATGTTCGACCAGGCTGGCCACAATATTGATGATTAATTTTATGTATCTTATAATTGCGAATTCTGACAACACTTACTACCTGTATCACCAGCAGAGAAGCATATCATTGCAATCACAATATTAATCACTTGACTTGCTGCACTTTGAATATACGGTACAGATGTCTGGTACCGATGAGTACTCGACCGAAATGGTTACATTCGAATCGAAAACAAATTGCTATTCTGGCCGGGGGACGTGCACACTTGAAAATGTATGCGCTCGGGTGAAATCGAATGCGTTGTGACAAGCGTTTATTCGAAAGTGCAAAATGGTAATGGTATGAATAGTCATATGTTACTGTCGACAAATATATCATCTCGCGACGGTGATGACTGAGGATTATTGTGATTATTGGAGAACTTCATGGCACAAATCAGTTTCCCAGTGTGGTCTTCAAAACCCACGCCAAAATATTTATGCGGAATTGACAGTTAATTACCCATTCCTCAGGTTCTGACTACCGCACCTGCTTTCGATAGAATGACTATTATATGTGTGCGAATCGTGTCGGTGGATTTCACAAGGACGAGTTACGGAATGGCCTGATCCTGTCTATCCACTGGTGCTGACACCGTCGTGTTCATTTTCACGCTCAATAGATTTCCCTCTATATTCTATTCACGTCCGCGCAATCAGGCCCAACTTATACTTGCATTTTTACTCTACTTTAGCGGGCACCATATGGCACATTAGTGTGGGTGTGTCGTTAAATCCTATGCGTACTAACTAACTTACTTCAGTCCCAGCGCTTAAGCATTGTCGCCCCGTTTGACCTCGACTGGTTGAACAACGCAATATCAACTAGGCACGCAAACCGACGGCAAGAAATACAGGATACACATTCCCATGACAACTACTGAACACCATCGGAAGGAAGTAGGTTGGCTTATTCTTACCTGACTTGGCATTGCCGACCGTTCATCTCACTGTTCCTGTTTGTGTAATGAATTGGCCAACAGGTAGAAGAGGAGAGACATATGATCAGCGTTCTCCTTCCCATCTGCTGGTATATCACGCGAAATCTGTTTATTGCTCAGCTCCGACACCTGATAGGACAGACACTTCTCTGAAGAGCGAAACGCGTAGTTGACCGAGCAAAAGTCAATCATGTGTTACGGGATGAAAAACATAGCCAGCGTAACCTATTTTGTAGGCGAGTCACGTGGCCTCAGCCTGCACGCCCTAAAAGGTCTCGGGTGACATATGGTAGCTGCAAATCGAGAACGTTTAATATAGTTGATTATTAATAGAATGTTCTAGAAAGAAAGTAACGTTACGTTGAGTAAAGGGGCGTTCCCGACAACTGTAGCGATTGGTGGCCTGTATGCGAGCGAGTGATCTATAAATAACCGCAGGCGTTAAATTTCCTTTATAAGTCTTCAGTGTATGGGGTATAAATCTAAAAATATACATAACAACGCTATATATACATCTGGCCTTTCAGCGCTCGAAAATGTGAGGTCTGACATTGAGCGCCTGTGCTCTGTCGTAGCCTACGCTAGACCATGTAATACGAGCTGAGAACTTGGTGCAAGCCTGTAGGAACCGGGCTGTAGATGTAAGACAGGCGAGTCGACTCCCGTGCGTGTTAGATGATAAACAACAAATAGGCCCATGGGTACATGGGGGAACTTGGCGAACTTTGATATTTTTTTATCAAAATCATCATCATTACTAGTATAATCATCCAGGTTACCTTCAGAATTACCTTCATCGCAAAAATCTTCATTGACCTCATAATTATTAATATAACTTTTATCGTCATGGAAATCTTACAATTGGTTATTTGTATAGAAAACGCTTACAAATCAATTTAGCACCAATAATATGTAATTGTTTTTACGATCGATTTCATTTTCCAGAAAGATATTGATGATTTGGAATTTGTTTCGATTACATCAACCTTAGTTTTCATTCAAGATACACAACTTCTGCGTTATCTGCATCCATTACACCTTCTATTTAGACCAGACTTATCCCAATTTTTCTCTGGCATTATCATTTGCAGGTCACATTAGCTGACATCCTTAATACACGACGCGTACACATGACCATTTCAAACAATCAACTATTGTTTTTCCCGGTAATAGATGCAAAATTAGCTTTGCTTTTGATATAAGTACACAATGCATCCAGTTGGCCAATCCATCGAAGATAAAGCTTTTCACTTACCATGTGACTCTTTTTAAAAACAAATGCCGTTCTTCAAGCGCTCTTGATGTCATTTGATCAAATACGTTTATAATCAGTCCAGGTACAGTCAGTACCTGGTTACTTACACGTGCTCCACAACAGGTGCTACTTCACCTACAAGTCAAAGAGTGGTACAAAGTGTGCATGTGTCAATCAGACACAATCCTACTTTGGAGGACTCCACCATCAACTACTCCAATGTCATTCAAGAATGTTATATTTATGCACATCCAGGTATAAATGTCTTTAGAATGAACATGCGCAATGACTGCATTTGTATCAACAGTCGACCCTACACCACAACTTCACAAGTCCCCCCCACCCCAACTAACAGCATACCACCGCGAACTGAATACACCACTACATGGTGTGTGGATCGGTATAAGGAGGTCAAGGTCAGAGAGGGAAGCTATATACAAGTGAGTGTTGTGATTATGACAAGCGGAACAGCCTTACATGACAAGCTGTCAGTCGTCTTTGAAGAAAGAACCAATGAAATGAAATACAAGGGTGTTACGTCATTTTCGACGATGCGGTTGGAGGTTGAGTGAGAGTGATGCTTGGACAGCTGTGCCTACTTGGTATACATTCGTTATTCAGGCAGGGCTACAAATACAACTCCGCCGGCGTGAATGTCTAGCGCGATACCGTTGGGGGCATCCTCTTTCAGACACAGGACAGCCATTTTACAGGAACTCTTGAATCACGAATAATCAGTTTTATTATCACTTATAGAATCACACCCACAGCCTGTGCGGTACACGGCGACCCAGCGAACAACTATGCCAAATCAACTCCCACCTCCCGTCCACCTGGCCACAAGGCGTGGCTCATCAATGATAAGACCGGCAATCATCTGACTCAACCATCGAGTTGGCTAAATGATAATATTCATTCCGCACTGTTAATATGACATACAGTGCTTGTATTGAGTATTCGCTACATAGTAACATGTGATCTCATAGCGCATAGTGCACAAATATAGGTAGCAGCACATATAAATATATGTGATCTCAATCACACGTGTATAGTCACCTGTGAACTACACCCTGTTCCTATAGTAAGATAGAATTGAACCTCTAAATAAACAAAATGACCATATGAAGTGAGTTAGAATGGCATCTCCAAACAAACAAAACGACCCTATGCAATATGTTAGAATGTTACCTCTTAACCAACAAAATGATCACATGCAGTAAGTTAGAAAACAATTAGATGTTTAAGTTAAAAGTTCGTAATAGCATGGGCTATAGTCAGGCGAAATATGTTACGACCATTAACGACGGAGAAACGACGTGTTAAGTTGCCATTGCACTGCTGAATGACATTTTTCTGGCTAGTAACCGGAAGTGACGTCATCGACATTCATAACATACTCACCATTCGTTAGACGTTGTCCCTTACAACATTCGACCCAATTTTCATGACCATCGATTACATATTGTCGATTTTATGGGCGATTTAAAAATGTGGTAAAACAATACATTTGGACTGATACCACGATTTTCCGGCCTGAGGCGCTTGGAACAACTATTGGTCTGATGTATAGATATATATATTGCAATTAAAAACGAGCTTCAAATTGATGCAAATTTTGTATTGATCCGATCATTAACGAAGTTATTCGATATACTAGTTTTTCACTTTTTCGAGTACCTTGACCGTAGTTTCAGTTCAAGGTCAAAAACAAAACCTCTCGAGTCTGCGCATCACCCACAACTTCCATTTAAATAAAAAAATTGACAAAATTAAAAAATTCCGACCTTTATCGCGGATCCCAAAATAATGTTTACAAACAAATAGTTAATAAACATTGATTCAGAAGCTAACCAGCGTTAAACCAAGTTAAATACATTGAAAATTGCCGGAGTAATTTGAGACTTGAGATTTTCGCATTTGCGACGACCTTGACCTTAATATGAGGTCAGGGTCAACAAAATCCGCTTGGCGCATCATTAATGCCTAACGATTAAAAAAGAAACAATTCAAAAATTTCAAAGTTGCGACCTGTATCGCAGATCAAAAAAGGTCCACATACAAACAAACAAACATACATACAAACGCAACCGCCCACGATTACTTGACGAAGCGATTCGCCAAACTAATAACTGCTAATCAACATCCTGTTAACACATACGCGGGCGATGTTACTACGCATGGTCGTAATACATACATTTACCGTAATATAGAATCGATTACGACATGGGCCCGCTATCGTGAGTTGTGTGTTTACCCTTCGGGTTGCTGAGATTGCATTAAGTTAGTCTCATGCTGATATTCCCAGCAACATCCGTTCGTTTCTTTGAGATCCAATTAGGCCTCTATTGTGGTAAATTCACAGCACCCACGCGAGCAGACTAGAACAAAACAGATCACACATTCAAAACAATTGAAACTTGTTTTTCAACCAGAATAACGCTTCATTGCCCAGCAACAAATCGTGGGATATTGCTTTGCAATGGAGAATTGCAATCATGTAAATGTGTCTATTGGTCAGGCGAGAAATCAAGAGTTGGTAGGGTGGTATTAGTTGGGGAATGGTTATTCGGTATACTACGCACGATCAGGAGGCGAAAATGACGACGATATTCGGGCATATAATGGTGACTTGCTCCAAATCCAATTAGGGTACCACCAATAAATACGATTATTGACATATCATGAGAGTAGATGCCTTGCTAGAGCGCAGACTGCGAAACAATAATTGCGAAGTGCTTACTAGACGCACAATAACCTTATATCCCAGTCGCTACACTAGGATCTATGATAGGTGATAACGACATAAATAAAGGGTAATAAATGGAGTTACTTTTTGTCTTAAATGAGGTTGAGCTATTGGTGATGCGCGATAAGTAGAATAGAAAATGGCGGTTCTGGTCCACCATATTCAATTCAAACAACGGGGCCAGTTCTGTTTATACAGGATTTAAATTGATGCTCCCAGTCACCTTTGTTGTTTTCAAAGGTGATCCCCAACAGGGTACGTGGCTCATAAGCAATTATAGTGCTGAAAGGGAGCCCGGGTCCGTTCCCCGACGTTGTGTGAATCGTGGATCTCTGAAGGATATTCCAGATCTACTTCGATTATATATCCAGCCACCCACTCAATCGCCCCATCGGGTTAGAGCTAAATCATTGCCCAGCCATACATGTTGTTCGAGTCGCCGTACTGGATGTAGCTCGCTGGCTTATTCTTGTTGAAGCCCAACATGTACGGGTTATTGGCTTAAGGGTGATGGTGCGATATCATGCTTATCCCAACACGTAGGCCCTTTTCAGTGAACGTGTGTTTGTCATAGTCGTTTAGCAACTCAAGCAAAACACATGTGCATTTTAGCAGCGCATCCCATGATAGACCAGGATTGCTGTAGTAGTTGGCTGCTTCTGACAGGTCTTTTGGAAATACATCTGCCAGAAGCAACATGTACAGGCCATGCTAGAACCCGAACATGTTCCAGACCTTCTGTGCACGTTTATAGTCGCAATTATATATGCCCTTCTCAGACAGATTGCTGTAGAACTCCTCGATAGAAGGTGGTGAAGCATCATACTAAGCTGCTACTGCAAAGGCGTTAAATGTTGTGAAGAGAAGTATCTATCGAATGATGAGTTTTTATTTTATGGATGTCGATAACGTCACTTCTAGTTACGAGCATAAACATTGTAAATAAGCAGTGCAATAGTTAACTCGTCATTTCTCTGTCGTTGATGGTTGTATTGTACAAATGTTTTCACCAGCTGATAGCCCATGTTATTCCAAACAGCTTAAAATACCAAGAAATATTTGACGCTCATAAAATCAACAATATGCATTCGATGGTCATAAAAATTTGGGTTGAATGTTAGCATAAACAGCATCAACCGATTCATAAGCTTGTGTGGGTTCTTTTTCTGGTTTAATGCAAGTCTGTGGTTGATCTTGTCAAACCCACAATCCATGTACACTCCTAGACCTTGTTGCACACACTTCAAGGAATGTTAATGAATGTTTCATTTTTACATCTGTGTAAATTGCGGAACTCTTGTATCTTTTTCCCAGCAATTTCTAAAGACACGCGTTTGCAAATAACACCATTATTGTGTATATAGTCTATATGTTAAATGTCTAATTAAGAACAAAGTCTGACAGCAGCTAAGTGTCAGTGACAAGTAGCTCCTCTTTTACAAAGCCACTTAGTGGTCCATCCAACAAATAGTTGAGCACAGGTTCATCGGGGCTTGTTGGCAGAGCATTTAGGCCACATACTGGGTCATATGCATGAGGCCGGCGTTGCTGAAGCTCACGAGGCTGGTAGAGGTTGTTAATGCCAACACCAGAGAGAGGCTTTTGCCCTTTCGAGCCCTACCAAGCACCCCGGGAACAGGGAAGAAACAGGCTTGGTGAACCTCATTATGCCCAGACATATCTCATTTTGGCCCTGGGAATGTGTTTCGAAATTCGCAGATAGTTCTGTCATATAGCTTACTTTATGAGCCTACAACAGGTGTTGACTCCAATGGCAAGTTTGCATACTTAACTAGTTTGTCTAAATTGACAGTGCTGAGCTGTTGTTAAGGCCATGGTTAGCGCAGCTAAGTACATGCCTAGGCAGTTATATAGGTCGGAAGTAGAAGTGCTTAGTCCGTGCCCGACAAACGGATCGGCCTTGTAATTTTCTTTGGCTGGTGTTATAGTTTGATAGGGAGACACATACAAGCAACACCTGAGTATAAATGTAGAACTGCCTGAACTAGAGTGCTTGGTGATCTCTTCGTCAGACATAGCCTCAGCCTGGTCAATCGTCGGATGTCCTCCTGACTGCGCACCCAGGTGCTGACGGGCCTGATCCCGCCCGCTATGACAACAGCAAATCTTTCTCTTTAATGAGTAGTTTTTGTGTTCCTCTGGTTTCGCCCTAAGCCTATTGTGATTCCGCCCCTAACAAAAGCAGCTTTGTCATCCTCGTCTGGGTGGCCCTGGTACGTGGGTGCAACAGGTGCTGCAGCAGTTACAACCTTCGTCAGCAGCAGATTACAGCATCAGTTCTTAGTTTGATGTAAATGGGGTAATTACCACGTTTTAACGATGAAGTGTTATCTATGTTTGGTCTTGATGATTGTTTCGGTAGGCAGACTACTAACAAAGGTGACCAGCCAATCAAATTTAACCCATGCCCCCAAGAGCAATTATTAAGTTCTCAAGCCAAGGAACGAGTGTACAGGCGTCCGAAAATTTGACAAGCCTCTCAAGTTGACTTTAGATGACCAAGTCAGTTTCAAAACACGTTGGAGCGCTCTCCAGGCATCTAAGTCAGTAGTTTCACTGCTAATTGAACTTGTACAGAAACAACATAGTTATGAAGACTATGCCGCACCTAGTTTTTACGCAGAGTTGCCCCTCATTGATGAGAATCAAGGGCACTCCTAATCCTACTTAATAAGCAATACCTCAAGAAAGCAAAATATAGTACCTTTTAAAAAAGATACAGTTAACTTAGTGAGTGCAGTAGATACTGCTTAAGTTACTGTTGGTGGAGGTGTTGTAGGTGTAATGTCTACAGTACTTGGCATTCCGAATGACACTGTGGTAGGTGCTACGGGCACCACTTGTGGGTTACTTGGAATCGCTGGAAAAGTTACAAAATATACCCAAATGAAAGGGGAAATTAAGGCTATATGACAGCATACCAGACAGTTTCAATCGATGTGAAAGGCGCACTGATCCAACGTCAAAAAGACGAGGCATTAGAAGTCATCAGAAAAATTCAGGTGCATATGCTTCTACGCCGACCAGTGGACTGTGAATGATATAGACCCACTTCAATACACAGAGTGGTTTCAATGCGTGGAATAATAAACTGCTGTACATAACTGGCCTGTTAAATAAACGAGGGTATAGAAATGAACACCGAAGGACGTATTGCTGAGACTTGAAGGTAGAAGAAGATTATCTGAGAAAAGGAAAACTAGATTTTAAGATCGAGCAAAGAGATTTTGTTCGTCAATTTGATACTTAAAACGATGACCTAGTGCAATAAAGAAAGCACCTACAGTAACTTGTCAGTACTGAGATGCAGGCCACGGGCTACACATCAACATTGACATCCCGTTTGACTCAAAGCGGTGGATAGCCAGGAACGTCGTGGACACCTTAGCCTACGGTCACGATAATTTACCAGCGCAGAGTCGGGCCTGTTGGGGGTCGGACCCATCCTGCCTTTCAGTCCTGTAATTGCTTTTGAGTCGTGTAGCGCTGTTGGGGGTCATCTTACAAAACAACAAAAAAGACAAGGAGAAAAAAATCAAAAACCTTGTTTAAGCGGAACTTGCCACCGTTGATTGAAGGTGGACCAGAACCACAATTTTCTACACTACTCGGTAAAATATCAAGGAAACGCGGCTTCAAGTTGAGTTCATTGCTAATAAGATTTCAGGTCGAACTGCCGTTGCATTACTGTTTTTCAACATGGGAAATCAACCTTATCCATGCATGTTTTTATCGAACTCAAAATAACGAGCTTGGAGCTTCGCTATGAGGGCTTACTTCAGACACAATACGCGAATCCGCCACCTGTGTGCCAGCGTGTAGATAATCAGGACGTATATCCTATAACAACATGGACATTTGTAGACGCGGTCGCCTTGACCAAATTTACTCAATTACTTCAACATCAACACTAGTCTGATGTGCTTATGTTGATTCGCTGGTAGCATTGGCGTGCTCGAAACGCTCACCACATAAGGCCATTTTAGTGCACTCTCGTAGCTTAGCTATAAGCTAGCTTGTCCTAAATCAGCTGTATCAAAACACTTGGGGCTTTCTGGCAAGACACCAACCCACCATATAATATCGTTAATGCCAAACAATGATTCCGGTTTGATATATGTAAGGTACCTTGTATTTCCAACGTAGGACGAAGTTCGTAAATTGGAAGCGTCTAGGCAAAACTATCGCGTTTATTAGCACCCATGCAGCATGCTCGGTTCCTCATCAGTTTAAGTGAGAAGCACACAGTGTTACTTACATAAGTAGACCAAGGCTATCTTGCGCTAGAGGGAGCCTTTTCTTCATCTGCGTGTAACACCTGATAAATCGACACCATACTTTGAAGCAACATAGCGCGAGTTGAGGTATTAACGCCACGACCCAGCTGATTCCGAGCAATAACGTTTCTGCCATCACGCTCATGCAGCCTCATACCGCCGTACTCATAACGACCATACAGCTGCTGTGTAGCACGATCTCCAAATCAGAACCACCGCAGCAGTTCCTCTGTCAAACATTCCAATTATATTGAAAATATCGCCTCATCAACAGCCTTATGTGTGCTTTACGTGAGATGGGGAGGTCACGGGGATAAAATCGTGACGTATGCAGATTCTAGACATTTTCATACAGAGATCACAGACAGTGTTGGCAGCCGACTTTGCATACCCCATTGCAGCCATTTATGAATCCAATGTTCGTGTGCTCTGAAGATAATTATGCTATTCGCTGTGCAGTCATTCATTATCAGTCAATCATTCTTATTATCGGCTTTAAACGGGTATTCACTTTCATGAAACGATTGGGATGTAAATCGTGCCGAGCTATTCCTCTGACGCGTATTTACAGGATTTGTAATCCGTCGCAGCCGTAAAATTACGCGGCCTTGCCAGGCACCATAATTATTCTAACCGACTTTATATTTAATGCGACGATGGAAATATTGAAGCGTATATTTGTCGATCGATCGACAGCTGTCAGTGTGTCATTACCGCCAAGGTCATCTTAAAACCGTTCGAGTGCATTAATTTCACCTTGCCGAAAGTCCTCCATCAATTTTCAGCAAAATAGGCTTAAGGTATTTTGCATTACAATGAAGGGAATGTAAAGAACGAAAACCGCGGTTATCAGCACATTTAAGTATGGTTAGCATCATCATACGCAGGATATTAAAATCCATTGAGCTCGATAGCCTTATGCACTATCTAATAATATCTCAGCTATTACATCCGCATTATAACATGAAAACAAAATCGATATATTCCACCAGAAGGGGGTCGCGATTTGTGGCTTCTGTGCTTGCAAATATGTGTTTGAGATAAATTACCAAGTACGTACTTTTGTAAATGGATCATATGCATCTTGATAAAATTTGCAACAGTATTTCTTAGCTGGAATGACATTATACATGTATTTAATAGAAGCTGGCATTATTAGCCGACAATTGAATTAAGCCATCTAATTCGGTGTGAAGTGGGTAAGCGTTTGCAACAGTCATTTCTGAAATGACACTATACATGTATTTAATAGAAGCTGGCATTATTAGCCAATAATTAAATTAAGCGATATATTTCGGTGTGAAGCGGGTCAGCGTTAATTCCCCTTGAAATCGCCAAGCATGTTTAAAAAGGCGCAGGGAGTTTGTGATATTGACTGTCATTTCGGGACAACTGGTGGATTATTTGAGGAGCTTATAGATATTGCTATATGTCTATCACTTGTGCTATCAAATATTACTTTAAATGTACAATTAGCTAGTCGGACGTATATCAGTGGTATTTCCATCACCGACTAAAATAATAGAGCCCACATATAGTACGCACATGTGTGTGAGATGGAGTAAATATGGCATCACATCATCACTCATGAATAAGTGGAATACGGCCGAACACACTCATGTATCTATAACCAACAATCAAAGTTTTTGTAAATGGATCATAGGCATCATGATTGAATTTGCAACAGTATTTCTTAGCTGGAATGACGGCCGAATACGGCCGAACACACTCATGAATCTATAACCAACATTCAAAACTACATGGTCAATCCCCCTCCCATCCACTTTATCATACTACGATACCGGGTTCTGCCAAGACAACGATCATGCTAACAGCGCTGAAGCGAGGTTGCTAGCACTATTTACTGACATTGAATTAGTCCAGCATCTACGAAGGTTCATCAGAGGTTTAGAACCGACAGATCGGGATGAGCTAACAAATCAGGTCTTCTTCGCCGAGGACATCCGCCTTACGTTGTAGGTAGTCCAGGTCGCATGTGGTAAGGTCAAGGTTATGTGAATCTGCGCTTAATCTCATAGTAAAGGACCGACGTAGGGTGCAGGCAAAGATCTTGTTATAATAAGATACCCAACTCGGCAGCTCGCCCGACAAATTTCGTGACACCGCGTAGGCAGCGCCCCCTACTTTAGCGGAAGCTACTCGACGCGCAGCAGCCAACCAACTTCGA
This sequence comes from Urechis unicinctus, assembly GCA_034190875.2. NCBI lineage: Eukaryota > Metazoa > Annelida > Polychaeta > Xenopneusta > Urechidae > Urechis > Urechis unicinctus. The sequence goes on along the minus strand of CM067351.1, from coordinate 35,870,198 downwards.
TATGACTTGTGAGTATGTCTGACTAGAAGTCAAGCACAAATGGGCATTTCTGCGATGCAATTTACTGTTTGAATTGACAAAGGCCTTTCCACCCAGGAAGTGAATGTTCTAGCATATGATTCTGGCTATATTGCCCAGAAATTAAGTTGTGTGCAATATGCAGAAACAAAATTTCTGTAGTCAATGATATACATGACCAGAAGAATTACCGAAGTGCAAAGGAAGGGCTCGTTGTCCCAAGCAAATCACTAGTAGATGCATTATGCAGGCTTAAGGACACATTGCGCAAATTCATTGAAACAATATTGTACAGTAAGCAAGTGAAAGCCAGGGTTGTAAGCATTCTACCTAAAGAGGTCTTATTAGAGAAACTCCAAGGTCTTATTAGAGAAACTCCAATATATATATATATATATATATATATATATATATATATATATATATATATATATATATATATATATATATATATATTATATATATATATATATATATATATATATATCTATATATATATATATATATATATATATATATAGAGAGAGAGAGAGAGAGAGAGAGAGAGAGAGAGAGAGAGAGACAGACAGACAGACAGACAGACTGACAGACAGACAGACAGACAGACAGATAGACAGAGAGACTGAGACAGTGAAACAAATAAGGGTAGACTAGACGTCCGACTGTGTCTTAAAAAGGGGTAAATTCAGCCCTACAGGACGTCTGAGTAAGTATGTATTTCACCGTCCGATCGGGGCTAGGCCTGGGGTAGAAACTGATATATGCGACTTCGTTCAAACGTTCATAAAAAAAAATTGTAGTTAATAAATCGTCACACAAATTGATAAAAAGGTGTCAATAGTAATTGTTTTTATGTATTGGCTCTATCAAAAAGTCGTCAAATTTTAATAATACAGCGGGATTTTTGAGTACATACCTTTGCCGATCGATCTTTTACCATTGAGCCACGCGCTTTTGTTTACATTTTAACTTCCGCGAAACCAGGTGGCGCGCTGGTCGCGAGCTTCACAACAGAAACAACCGAGTCGGGTTTCTTATTATGACAAGATCTTTGGTGCAGGTACGAAGAGCGGGACGAGAACCCAACTGTTGGTGAGGGTCGGTAAAGAGTAAAGGAAATGGGGATTCGAGTTGATTTCTCTTACCAGGAGCTGTTCCGGCCGGCATGTTCGACCAGGCTGGCCACAATATTGATGATTAATTTTATGTATATTATAATTGCGAATTCTGACAACACATCCTACCTGTATCACCAGCAGAGAAGCATATCATTACAATCACAATATTAATCACTTGACTTGCTGCACGTTGAATATACGGTACAGATGTCTGGTACCGATGAGTACTCGACCGAAATGGTTACATTCGAATCGAAAACAAATTGCTATTCTGGCCGGGGGACGTGCACACTTGAAAATGTATGCGCTCGGGTGAAATCGAATGCGTTGTGACAAGCGTTTATTCGAAAGTGCAAAATGGTAATGGTATGAATAGTCATATGTTACTGTCGACAAATATATCATCTCGCGACGGTGATGACTGAGGATTATTGTGATTATTGGAGAACTTCATGGCACAAATCAGTTTTCCGCTGTGGTCTTCAAAACCCACGCCAAAATATTTATGCGGAATTGACAGTTAATTACCCATTCCTCAGGTTCTGACTACCGCACCTGCTTTCGATAGAATGACTATTATATAGTGTCAGGCAATGTTTTTCACATTTGTACGGTTGAGATAGCAAGTTTTGATATACATTTTTTTGGCAGCAAATGTTTGCCAATTATCCGCGAATTGAGCATTATCATTAATCGATTATAACCAATATGATTAAATATATTTAAAACATATCGTTAGCTGTTGCAGCTAATATACCTTAACAAAAGCTACGGTGCCAACTAGTCCAATGATTTATTGTTTTTACTCGTACTGTATGACATAGCCAAACTGCCGTTACATGTATTAGGAGTAGATGCAGGGAGCATCACACATTCAACCGATGCTGGTGTGCCCTCTGCATGTCCGTTCAAGTAGGGATTCTTTAGATGCAACCGGAAATTGTCGTTTCTCACACATTGACTACGGCTTCATACACGTTATGAAGCATTGAGTTGAAAAGCAATGCCTTTGTAAAAATCCATCGGTACAGCCTATATATAGGTGGAGTTCATGTCAGATATACAGTGGCGACATACAGTAACAGCATGCGTGAGTACCACTCCTGCGTTTCTATTTCATATATGATTTTAAGTGTTACAAATCAATGAACAGGTTTCATAAAACTTGACCAAACAGTTAACAAAAGATACGTTCCTCGAAATTAGGTAAAAAGATGACTTCTTACCGGAGGACACAATTTGAAGAATAATCGGTGCATTGATCATTGCGAATCGTCTGTGGGGATCGTATAATAAAAGTAATGCGTAATACTTCAACCAAGATGGGAGGAGACATACTGACCAAACGTCGATTTCGCAATGCAAAGCACATCAGGAATTTATGTATCTGCATGCATAATCATGAGTTTTGTAGATTTTATTCCAGTTAAATGTGTTTTTAAAAGTAGCTTTGGAGACGAATTTTGCCGTAAATGTATTATAACATACATACAGACTAGATGAATTACCATTATCTGTTGATGGTTAAGGTGTTAACCAGTGGGATGTTCATACATTACCATGCAGTGCATACGTACAGCAAAGCTATTGTAAGATCACGTACCCCCCTATCCAATGTGCTGCGCCTAACCACTACTTCATGAAATCATTGTCTTTGAGCATTTCCTCCTCAAAGTGGCATTAATTGCGTGCTGTACAGATTACATCAGGTTTAAAAGCGATGCTTATCAAAGAATTCTAACTCACCTTTGGCAATATCTAGGTACAATTAATGTCCGACAAGGATTGGTTTGCTGCATGCTAATGCATTTTAATTTATAGGTACATAAACTCAATGAATTAACATATGAAATCCAAAGTGGCTCTGGGATGTAAAGTTTATTAATCAATGTAGGAAAAGAAAGCTTTTGTACGAAACAAATTGCGCTGCTAAGATTGCTTACACCAAGGCTATCAATGAGCCGCACCTTTCTTTGATCCGGATGCAAAACGTGATAAGTCAACACCACGCTAATAATGTGCAATGTTATCGCCACAAAGATCTCCCGATTAGAATCAACATAGCAATAGATTTATCGAACATTTCCATTTTATTAGAATTACCACGAACAGTCACAGACAAAGCGGCTCAAGAGCCTAATGTGTGCGTTACTTGAGTCAAGGTCACACGGATTGACTCATGCCATCTGCAGCCTCTAAGCATTATCACATGTAGATCAAAGGCGTTAGATGCAGTTGATTTAGCGCAACGCATGTCTCTGGAATTTATGAATTCAACGTACGTGTGGTTTAAGGATTGTTCAGCTGATCGTTGCACAATCACAACTGCAGCACTTGACAATATTTTCTTTCTGCTTAAATTGTTTATACACCTGTACGTAATCACTTTAGGGTCGATCAATGTATAAAAGTGCGTACATCATCAAATGGCCACCTTTTGTCGTGAAACTCTTGAAGCATCTGTGCTTGCCAATACTTATATATGTTTAAGATAAATTTTCAAACGCTTACATTAACAAAGCGCTATTGTTGTATAGTGATCATTAGCTCCAACTTATTGTTCAGACCCTTAAATGACAAATGCAAGTCAGGAGTGGTTTATGCGTTAATTGCTTTGACATGTGTGCCCGACTTAAAGGCATTACATCGAGCACCCTTTTTTTTAAGTGTGGACGGTCCTGTTGTGTCAGATTATGTTAACGCTATCTGTTTGCTCACATTTAGCAGCAGTTCGGACCCAGCCTTTGCATATGAAATATTTATATGCAAGCATACCGGCACCACACCATTCACTAGCAAAACGGGGGAGTCAGGTTAATTCACCAGCAGTTAAGGTCGAGTGGTATCAGAGGGGTCGATTCCATACGAGTGTAAAGCAGATATATCCAAACGAACGTCAGATTCAATGTACAATAGATGGAGAAGCAGGGCATAATGGCGCTGGACATAATAGTTCAGCCGCTGTTCGGTTTGTGATATGCAGTCCATTTATCTCTGACCTGCTGTGCATGTTAATAGCGCACAGCAGATAGGTCCTGCTCAGACAGCTTGCCGTAGAACTCCTTGATCGGCGGCGGCGGGGCATTGAACGGTCTTAGCCATCCAATAACTCATAGGGATACACTCTCTTGCGCATAAGCATGTGGCGCTTTGCCCAGTCAGGCTCGTACTTAGCTGTAATATATAAATATATATAGGCCCCTTAACGTTAATCAAGTATACATTGCGTAAAAATAGTCAACAAACTGTGTTGAACAAGAGGAAATGCAAAAATTATGATGATAACTGCATTGTGCAAACTTAGGCTTGCTTGCAATGCTGGCAGTTAAAGAAAATGTCTAGACTGGATGGAAAACCTGAACACACGAGTATTGAAAACCTTGATTTGACGCCCTACCGCCACACGGCAGGATAAGCGCAACAGAAATTACTATTTGCCCTTAAACACTACGCATTTGTGACTAATCGATGCATATGTGTAAGGGGACAAAACCTGCTCTAAAGCCTGGATGAGACAATCCTCTTCCGATCCGGACAACCGCTCTTCAGCAAAATCCAATATTGTTGCTGGAACCGGTGTTCTATTCTGGAATGGAAGAACGTAATAGATTGAAAGAGGACCACTTTGCTACTGCTTCGTAATCAGTGAACAATAGAAATATTACAAACAGTGGTTTACTTAAAAAGTGGGACATAAAAAATTTCACATAAATACAGGATTATCTTATAACAATTAAAAAAAGTGAGTGTAAAGTGCAGGTACAGTTCCTTCAAGCATAATAAATGTGTGCGTGGTTGTTTATTTACACATTGAAGGGAGAACAAAAGGGTAGCCCTTTATGTGGCTGCGCTGAATAAATGATTGGGGCTGTGCAAGGTGACGGAAACTCTTTGATGTCACATCAACGTGCCAATCCAATGCTTCGACAAAACACACTAATGGTTTAAAGCATTGTCTGAACTGAACACGCCGCTTTATGAATCTTACTGATGTGTGGACACGTACATGTTGTTCGTTTACAAGCTGTTTGTTGTCAGTATATGCTTAGCAACCATTATAACGCTACAACACGAAAGGATGCTTTTGTAAACACAAAGCACTTCACGCAGAGACGTAGATATCCAACCAGCTCCCGAGCTGTTGGCGTTGAATGTGGCCTACATAATTCCAAGTGGACGTCGGTTTTTTATACAGGTTGGGAATCTTAAGCTTGGGTGGATGACGTCAATTTGGTCTAGTAAAGAATGCATTTAGACGATTCACCGCTGGCATTATCTGGAGGGTGTGGTTTTCACATGAAGTTGGTACAGTGCCCCATACATCATCAAAATATTTACACCGATATCAAGAAGTGCAATCGGTTTCTTGCCGGTACTACTCAATGTTTTCTCATCAGATGTGCAAATAAGACCAAAGTAGGGATGAGAGCGTATTCACAGGGAGAATAAAACTCAATCACGTATATTCGGGAGCATTGCACTAGCAATACAAGGTGAACAATTGATCGGGCGAGTAAAGCAGCTTAGTCCGCGTCGCAAGTCCTGGCAGAAATTTATGCGGAGTTTACACACGTCTATTACATGCACAAGCATGTCAATAAGCAATGACAATATTAGCGATGTGCAAGTTACCTTATGACAGGTCGGTCATATCATTCATATATAATAGTCTTGGATAGAGTGAATCAAATGGCACATTACCCGGTCACCTACACACATGGGGAGCGGTCACAATGTGGCTCAGTTTAATCAATATGGGAGCACTGGGGTTATTGCATAGTGTTGATGATGTTGTTATGGCAAAAGCACGCACCAGACTCAAGGCTTGTTTCAATGGCTTAGTTTGTCTAAATGATACCACAGATGGGTTGAAGATATACGATCGGTTGCTTGTATACTATTTGTCATAAGCTTAAGATGCTAGTACCTGTGTATGAAATCACCGGTCGATATACGACTAGGCGTATATAATCCAACGTTTTATGGCCTTCAGTTCCTGTTCTCTCTGATCGGTGAATGCAATAACAATTCGAGAGTACTTCGACCAACTCCTTCCTAGTTGACTTATGCTGATTGGTTATCTTTTCTGAAAGGCACGACCCAGTTTACGTAAGCCACGAAAATGTCAGCTAAGTGACGATGTGTTGTTTGGCATTGAAATCACTGAGCGTTCTTAAGAAGGTATTGAGGAGTTGACGAAATGTGTTATAATGCCTGCGGCCCATGGATAGACTTTCATCCTCATAATAGTAACATACTTTTCCATGTGAGTTTAATGTACCTTGTGTACGAAATAAATATTATTATTATTTATAATTGACCTTAGCCGTACGCCACACCTCAGTACCTCTGTTAAGGAATAGTTACTTCAAGAGACAAGAGGCTCGTCTAAACACTAATAAATACGTGATCTCTGCATCAAGGTTTCATTTGTAAAAGAGCATATGGAACTAAATGCTTTGTTCTAAAAAAGACGTGCCAACAGAAAAGGCAAATTCAATCGATGCAGATGTGTTTTCTACTGAGCATTTAAACCCTCAGTGGAATAGGTAAGGTACAATAACGGTGACCTTGATTAAGGTAGCTCTTCAGCAATATCTATTATAGTTGTCGGGTCAGTGTCTCATTCTGTAGTAGAGAAACGTGAGAGATCGGATCGAATGACTTTGGTACTGCATCATGATATCCTATATATGGATGGTTCACGTTGACAAGCTCTCGTTTCTTTTGCGAGTGTGATTGTTTTTTGAAAGGTGGTATGACACAGTAGGTTAATATTCACCCTATAGTGAGCAGTGGTTTTAGAGTAAACGCCCGTAACTTTCACAACAAAAACACAAATAAATATATTTATGAGTTAAATGAAAGAATGGCGAACACCCCAAATCGAAGCGTGCCATAGAGTAAATACATGAGTTAGCACATATATCTGCTCGATAACTGTTTATACCCTATGTCGAACAAGAACTGTGACCTATATCTAAGAGAGGCTCAGCGATTCACAATTACGCAACGGGCGGCAACTAGGTTCAACCTAGTCTGTACATATGTACGAAAACCAATGACCCACCATAGCCAATAAGTAGCATCTGCTGGCCAGGTTGAGGCACAACTCATGGTCTCATATGCATTAGTTCAAGTTCAATGATTTAATTAACATGTAGATGCCATACATTGCCTGTAAATCTAATTTAAGGGGTTACTTAAACAACACATCGATGCGGACCACTACTCAGGCAAGTAATATCATGCCGCGGTTGCTATCAGTATTCGTGGCAGCACCACAAGCGAATTACATTGAACGGCCATTAAAATTTATGAAATATGTTTGACTAAGACATACAAGGCCATTATGCTTTTATGATTATTAATTCCGTTTGGTCGGTCGTTACAAACATGTCTACTGGCACATCATAAGTGAATTGGCCCATATATTTGACAGACATCGTCAGTATGCATTAACCTGCAATATGAATGCTTTAGACTAACCTGATAGCTGCGGTGTTTATGTCTGTTGCGTTATAGTGGGTTTTTTTCAATACTGGCGAAGATACCTTGCATTGAACGAATTATGTGCTTTTCCCTGATTTAATGAGTTCCAAATTCAAACAATATTAGTTTGCTTTATTTTACTCGAGTGCTTGAAAATAGCTCCTAAACAGCCAACCTCAATAACAAGGTAAAATTGGCGTCTACCTTTCTAATAGCCGAATGCGACATTGGACAGAATCACGTGTTTTAAATACTTATTCCTCATATGTATCTCAAAAATGGACATAGTTCAATGCCTGAGGGCTGTTTATCTGCTTGGTATAAGTTTGAGTACCATAATATCAGCCAATGTAGCGGTGTGAACAGGGCTTCACACAATACTATTTCATATATTCAATTACCAAATACAAAGAGGCAGTACGCATTACCAAAGCTGATTGAGATCATCGTGACTATGGGTATACAAAATATGTTACATGTACAATTATCAAATGAGCTGCTTTGTTATTGGATTATTAGTGACTTGGCAACTCAAAAACTCTCAGATCATACTGCCTTCTGAGCTAGAGTCAATGTCATTACTGATTCAGATTTTTTCGCATACGGTGACGGGTACATAGTAAACAGCGGCTTACCCATATCCGCTACATACCTCTGTGTACGCCGTCTGTTGAGCTGCACTCAGTCTTTTGATAGTGGTAATTTGCCGAAAATGTCAGGCCGATAATTAACAGGTCCATTTGTATCAATAGCTTCTTGTATAAAAACAAACCCTCATACACAACTAATAAACGTCTTCGTGAATAGCGCTGGGGGTTAACGTTCCCGAAACCTGGGCTACAAGCTATTAATATCTTCTCGTACAACCATATCATTAAATCAGGCATTACGTATCGATGTTTAAAATCATTTGTGGGTTGCCTAAAACAGAGACGGTGTTGTGATAAATAACTCTTGAAATTCAATATGTCTGTCGCAGTTTGCACCAGAGCATACAAATATTGTTGCACTGTTCAAACGTTCTAGGATAATAAATGCCGTCCATTAATCAGCTCGTTGCCTGCTAAATTCTTATTTAGATTTGTATGCAAAACGATCGCAAGATCAGACGTTCGTATTACATTACAGATTCCTACCTAAACCCCTGTAACCTGTTCTTGAATTCGTAATGTCGAGCACTCAAAGAGAAAGTTATATTCACATCTGCTCCTGACCGCGAATAATACATCATCACCCTTACTGCTCGTCCACATGCTCTCATGGAATACAAGTATCAATGTTGACTGCCGCTTATGACTGGCTCACTGCGCTGGGTATTTTATTATGCATTTGGTGGTTGACAGGGAATTCAAAACGAAATGGCTGACCTATCTTGGGAATAGCCTTATAACCAAGCTGTTTGTGAAGCGTAGCCCTTCTGCAGTCCCATTGTCACATTAACAAAGACACAGCCAAATGTCAAAACATATCAGTCCTCTGAGAAGAAATGTGATAGCGGAGTTTAGGGGAAACTATAAAAACTTTAAGTACTGAAGTAATGGCGTATTGCTCGCCAATATGCAAGAAGGCAAAATGCTGGACCAGGATGTAATTCAATCTCAGAGAGAGATTATCATGGAGTTATTTGAAAAACAAAGCATCAATTCTCTTTGCGCGTTGTAATGTCAATCGATACAGAAGTTTAGATACAAAACATAAACATGATATATTCTCAAAATGAGAACAACTAGGCAAAGACTGGTTGACCATTGTGATTGCTAGCCTCGAGTTCCACCACTGGGGGCTAACATTGCCTATAATATAATATAACGGACATGCATGAGCTGTGATGAACATTGCCACATAGTCCCATAACCTATTTAAGTTAATTATTAAGGTAAAAGACGATGTTTAGAATTACATTAGTCGGTTATTCAATGGTGACTAAGACGTATGTACGCCGAGTGAAAGAGACCACTACAATTTGTACCAAACGTCCACGAGTATATAATACAATCAGAGTTATGTCCTATCGCGCATGTGGCAATTAGCAAATTGTGAATTAATGCAGTCGCTTTTTTCAAATTGCACTCTGTTATTATATTTGTGTGTTTAGTGACCTCCTGGGAGCTATATTCCTACTCGGTAGATCGAAAGCAAGCAAGCATTACTTTAGGGACAGATATTTGCTTAAGGTAGCATCCGTTTCATGTCATGTCGAAATTAGGGCCCATAGACATACTGCTTAGTAAGATAGTATATGGGATATTCCTCGCCTTGACTGGTGTGAAATAAGTAGTTAATATAAGACTGTATATTAAGTTACTTGCGCTGCAGGAAAAGAGCAATGCTAGCTTATATGAAGGTCTAACTGCTGCACTTTATTTTAATTGATATGTATTTGTGTTGAGCAGCAGAATAATTCCTAATTTCTGTGAAAGGGGTTCACTGGCACGCTAAATCTTCCCCACCTAGCACATGTTTTTATGCAAATGGAAATTGAGGAAATGTTCGGCGAGAAAATACTGTCATAAAATATAATGAATAGTTAGATGCCAATAGGCCATCACACCAGGCTTCATGTATCTCTATTCCCGATTCAAATGGCTTAATGCATAACAGATGAGAAGAAATACCTCGACGCAGCTAACACATAGGCTGCGGAAGCCACCATATGAACAAACAAGATTGAGTTATGAAGTGGTTTAAGAAGGCATGGGTACAATACCGCATTTAGTATCATGGTATGTTGCTCCATGAAAGAATATAGACTTGTCCCTTGAGTTTGTAATCGGCTCATGGTCACCAGTTATAGCTATAAAGCAATCTGTGTTGCTTAATTGTGTAGAAGTAGGCTAGCTCGTATAAGGGGAAACTAAATCTTTCGCAAGGCCGGTCGATAGACCCGATCAAACGAGTTGTGAACGTCCCAGCACCACAGCTGCTTCCGATGGATGATTGGTGCTGCAATTACTTCCAGGTATCCCAGTATTCGTAATTACACCTGCCAGAAGTTGAATAATTGGGAATAAGGCTAACGCAATCATGGATAATGTTTCTGATAGTCATATGATTGCGTTTCGTGACTTGGTGAGTTCAGCCCTAGGCTAGGTCGATTGGCGCCACCCATGTGCAGCTAATGGGCCTTATCTCATCACGATCAAAGGTGTCTGTGACAGCTGATTTGGTTGTACAGTTACAACCGGTTGCTTGTATAACGATTGTCTATTTCTGTTTGTGTGCGTAGGTGAGTGTGTTCGTGGATATGTGTTAGGAAGAACACTCCATACTAGAGAATGTCAAGGAAAAGATTAATGAGTTATCAGAGATATATGCCAGTCAACTGTTTATATCCTACATCGACCAAAATCTTACCAGGTGTGTAACAGGCAGATAGGCTAAACAGGCCACGATTAAGCAAGTCTGCACACCTGGGTTACCCGTACCTTTGTATATTCAGCTTATTATACAAACGCAAATGACCTATGTAACCTTATCATACACAGTTATAGTAGCGGCGGGCTAAATTGGTGCGCTCTTTTTGGCATAACAATTGCATTAGTTAATAGTATAAACTAATTACATTAACCTGTAGATTGTCCGTAATTCGCTTGTAATGGTTTACCTAAACAACACACCACTGCAGGTCACTAAGCAGGCTAGAAATATGAAATCAGCTGACATTTAATTTCTGAAGTAAATGTCTGAGTAATTCATGGCTATAATGCTTGTAACATAACTGATGCCGTTTGGTCCGTCGAAATAAACGTATTTAGTGCTACATCGATGTATATAAACTGACACACTGCATTGTCTGCTGCACATGTCGATGAAACACGCAGTCAGCGTCGAACATGGACAAAAATGAACACGTGGTACACTTATTTGTAGGGACAGGCACAATAGAGCGTGTACTACGTATACTCTAGTATATAGGTTGCGATATTTGCAATTATCAGCAGCAGTCCACTTATCTATAAGGTTAGTTGGGTAATGTAAGTGATTGTTGCGATCCATTAGAATCCACAACGGGACTCTCTGGTGCATTCAACTGATTGGGATAAAGCCACACGAGCAGTGTAAATGTACAAGGTTATCAATTATGAACAAAATTTTGCAAAATGGTCTCTAATTTGCAAAATCATGCGCACTTGTCTAATATAAGTGAGAACCGCCTTGTGCAAGACGGAAATGTGAAAATTAAAGCACCATGTGTAATGATCAACGATTAATTGTCGTTATCTTCAAAGGATATTATTCGCGTCATTACATTGCTAAAGTATCTGTCCAGATAGTGATTGCGGTAACGGAGTCACATATTTTTGTGCCTAATTCACTTATAGCGGCAAGCTGATATCCATTCGCGTATTAATCTGTACAACCACACCAAGCGGGGGATGGAGGGGGTGGGGACTTAAGACGAATTGTGCATAGCCTAGTAGACATGGCAGCATTCGCCATCATATCACCATGGAGCTCATGTTCACTAAAAAGAATGGGTCAAGACAATGTATCATATTATATCATTGATATTTGTTCATTGTAATATCTTAATACGTACACTGTTCAGGTACCACTCGCTCGATCGAAACATATCTGTGTGTGTGGATGTGTTCGTGGTAACAAGTAGAGCCAAATATTCCTTGCCAAAGAATGCTAAAGTGGTAGAGTGTGAATTACAGCAGATATCTGCTTACCAGCTGTTTACATTCTATTTCGACCAGGACGTTACCCATTAACTGGCAGCTGTGACCTTTTGCTAAGACAGCCTAACTGGGGAACATTAAACCCTGTTTATATACCATTTATACAAACGCTAATGACCAATGTAATACTATCAAAGGCTTAGATAAGCACCAGTCGGCTGAGATGATGAGTAATTTGTGGTATTATCCTTGTATCGGTGAATAATTAAAACGAACTTGATTAACATACATTTGCCACAGATTGCTTAAAAGTCTCTTGTGAGTGTTTACTTAAAAACACATCAATGCGGATGATTGGAAAGGTGTATAATATGATGCCGCAGTTTCTGTTAAATCAGTGAGTGTTACTTCAATATTATTGATTGCAGCACATGCGACGGTTGCTAACGGCCAATAAAGCCGCAGGTTATATCTGAATACTTTATAATCGCGCTAATTGAATCTGTCTGGTCAGACATAACCGACATGTGCTTTGGTTCTATCTTTATTTATATCAACTGGTACATTAAATGCTAGGCCTCTCGCTTTGAAGGAGATCAGGTTAACCCTGAATGTGGTTTTGCTTAATAAATGAGGAAACAGAGGGACATATGGTTATATGTGTTGCTTATGTGTGTTCTGTGTCCATCACTCGTTCATTCACAGATTTTTAACCAGAAAGCGGACCACTGAGCAGGCGATCAATATGGCCCAGCTATTGCTGTAAAAGCAGCCTGCACGGCGTCGACAATCCCGGCAGCAATATTAGACGAGTTAATTTGCGTCCAATACCTTTCCTGGCCTTTGTCTGAATGTTTTAGTTAACCTAATAACCATGCAGAATATTTCTGAAGCATTTCAGTGTTGTTCAACAATAGCGACGGCCATTCTTGTGGTAAATATATCTGACACGACACATCAGTATTAACACACCTTGTGATCACAGCTGCACCGCCAAGCACAACCACAACAACAAGATATTAAATCAGATCAACGCACACCTACGACCCACAGGAGTTACATAGTCGTGGTAATGATTACCAAATTCTACAAATCTGAACATTGCCAGTTCGATTAACAGAAGCTCCACCGACCGTTTTGTCATTACCATGAACGTCTGAATCCGTTCGATTCTAGGCACGTATGCTTGTGTTATAGATAATGTCGCGTCTGACAACACGCGAATAAGATGGTCTCTTAGCCAGGCAAAAATACTCTCAATTTTGAATTCACCAGCCCCGTAAAAGGTAATGGTGCAAGCACGATATTCGAGGAGGAACTACTGCAGTAATAGAGGTGATTCCTTGCTTCGTGCCTTGACTAAAATGTTCGCTGTCTTCTCCAACACATCTTGCGTGTAAGCAGATCGAATGCGGGGTGTTAAGTCAGCTCAGGTAATCGTTAACTTATCACCTAGCATGTTCAGAGTAAACACCTCTTATGCGGGTAGAAACCGGGTTGGGCTGAACTGGAAGTTGCTTGCGTTAAGGACTTAATATATGCTCACATTTATATGCGGTTTTGTAACTTCAATTGTTAAGCCTATCGTGGTAATGTTGATTGCTGTGCTTCTGAACAAGAGCGACATATTACCACATATTTATGTTTCGTAGGATGCCACACCCCGTCAATCCGAGGAACCGCTTAGAGGTTATTCCCAACAGGATGGGTTAATTCATGTCCGAACATTAATGACGAATAATAATAACGCTTGTTTGTCAAAATACCGCCCCTTGGTACAGCATAATTTGGTCGCAAAATTTCGTGGAAAAAATGCTACGACAAGCCACTTGCCAGACACCGTTGAATTTTACTACTATGTGTCAATAAACAAGTTAAGTCTTGAACTACTTGGGAAACGCATAAAGTCCAATCATTCCTGGTTCATATATGTACCTTATGTATAAATGGTGTTACCATATGGAATTATTCTGTGAAAAGTGATTCATGATAATGATACAGTTAGTTCGAAGGGCTAGAAAGTCATACACAAAGCTGTAAGTGCTTCATGGCGGTAGCATCGTAATTGGCCTCGCCAAAGTGACAACGCGATGGTAGGTCAGTCATGTCAAATTGATTTCCCATTCTACCATAGCAATGCCATACGAGCCCGTCGCCTTTAGCTGTATTTTCAGCATCATTTATGTATTTTGTTTAAGCACACAGCGAGGATTCATGTGTCTGCGTGTTATAGACAGTTGTTTTACTTGACTGGGGTAAAAGCTTACGCGGTCGCAGCGACCATGGGTTAAGAGATGGAACAACAATGTCGGTTACGCTTTTGATCTAATAATGACAGTGCATATAAATCTTAATAATAAAGGACATCATCAACAGCAAGGCGCTGCCAAACATAGAGGACATCGCGAGTTATAACAATCCTATTAAAAGCTCGGTTCTTACTTTCAGGTCGATGTCCTCATTCAATGTACTAAGCAGACGCTGGTGAGCAGAGATCCGTAAAATCTGGCACAATTACAGTTTGATGATAATGTTATGTCATTGTAATGTAATGACGAGACGCTATTAAAATAGCTAACTGGTCTGGTTAGGGAAAATGCAAACTGCTTGCAGTCTTTGCGTGGTTGTTCTTGTGTTGTTTACATGGGCTGTAATCTGTATTTTCCCAAAGCTGAATCTTAAACAAGAAGGATGATATCAAGAGCGAAAGCAAAGCGCGCATTGCATCGCCAAATCTCTTTCACTCTCTATTTCTCTCTCTCCCATTCTCTATCTCTTTCTTTTCTTCTCTCTCTCCCTCTCGTTTTTATCTCTCACTCTCAATATACGTATATTTGTATACATAATCACATATATAAATATATGTACACTATAGTCACTTAATACCTGTATATATCCGTGATCAGCTAACCTAGCCTTGCTAACCCACATGTAACAAACCTAGGTTGAATTATCCAGTGACTCCAGGAGGAATGGGAGCCGACAACACGAGGGAAGGCCAAACATCGCTTAGTGTTTGGCTTCCATGCATGGTGTTTACGGAATGACTGCTTGATGAGCACGCTCAGATTGTTGTGTTTTGCCAAAAGGAGAAGCCCTAGCTCACATAAACATTAGGTACAATAAGTCACCAACCTGTGTTGACTTAAGGGCAATGCAGACGTTATGATTAAAAGTGTAATGTGTTTTCATCCTGTCAAATTTGCTAACTCTGCCTAGCTTGCATTGCTGCAAATTAACAATTTCTCAAGCCGGGATGGAAAACATGAACTAAAGAAACTGAGTTTAGATCACCTTAATTTGACGCACTACCGCCAAACCACAGGCCTTTCTGTTAGACGTTGTATAATATCTTTATATCCTATTGCTTAGACTGCATGTTTCAGTGTCATTTCGATTAAAAGCCACAGAAAAGGTATAGATTAGGGGTTGTAATATTCATTTGCGTGCGTTATGTTACTTAACGAGTTATGCCCAAGGATCACCTGATTGCCCCTACCCATATATGGGCATCACCTCATGATGCGTCGCTCGGGGCATCCATTAATGGATATGATATCCGTGATCTCTTCAAATAGGTACGTTACTCGATGTACAGCTATGATTCTTTGCGTGTAAAACATTTCTCATAGGCCTGAAATGGTTGTATTTTTGTGTGTGATGGACTAGTATGCGGACCTATATACTGAACAAGTCACCCAGGGTCGCGGCTTTCTAGCAATATATGAATCCGCAAGTTCTTTCCAACTAATGTTAATATAAGGAAGCAGCGACGATAACAGCTGTGTAAGCAACGATAACGGGCAATTTCCCATCTAATGGCCTTCATTAAAACTTTAACCAAAGAGCAAATTTCTATAGAGCGCGGATCTGCCGGGTAGACATATTTTTCCCATTAATCCTCCAGCCTGCAAAAGATCGGACAGTATCAAATGAATTGACATCTCTGCGATAATTCTATTGGGTCGTGACCATTCCTATTTCAATAAAACGTATTCCTTTGATCGCCTCACATCCACAGCGGGACTGTGCTCGGCCCTATATACTGATGTCGTACGTCTCATTTGACTGAGTAGTGTCACACGGACGTTTTAAGGCTCGTTAAGTACGTACATATTGTGTTCATAACTTGTTAACCTCCAAACAATGTTTTATTATGCACCCAACACCAGCTAATCGTTAAAATTGATTATATTCACATGTAGATGCCAGAATAAATGTTTGTTAATGGATTACTTAAACAACACATCAATGCGGACCACTGAGCAGGCAAGTAACATGATGTCGCAGTTTCTTTCAATATTCTTGGCTGAACCACAAGCGAATTCTAAAGGACAATAAAATTGAAAAAAAATTCTGACTAAGTCATACACGTCTATGGGTTTTTGACTGTTAATCCCGTTCCGGGTGTCGTAACCAAAGTGTCTACTGGCACATCATAAGTGAACATGAATTGGCACTCTTCGTGGTCTGCGGCCCAAATACATAAAAAAAACACTTCGTCAGCCGGAAGCAATTATTGATAGCGAGATGAACAGAATAGTCTACATTGTGTATTTTCTCATATAGAAGCTGTTTGTTATGCAGGAATAGAGTTTGACATATAAAGTGCCGATTAGACGACTTCAACGAAACTTAGAATGTAATCTGTTAAGCTCGCAGTACTTCAAGCTTCCAAGAGACTGTTGAACTTGTGGAAAATTAAAGCCTTAGTCAAGGATTAATGCAGACGATGTACTTATAGCTTGAATTGTTGGGTTGTTTGTGTTACGAACCAATCGCAGTGTTCAGCATAGCATTAACGTATAGCAAAAGCTACCAAGGTAGAGCCGCTTAGGAGTTAAAGGGGCTATTTTAGTTAGCACAATTAGGTATGATATTATGTCGTAGTGGTGGAATTCGAATACTAAATGCCTGCCACATATTGCATCAGGTTTGCTCGAGCTCATAAGCTACAAATATGTATACACCTGAAATAGACGTGTGATAAATTAAGCCGACAAGCATCCGGACAAAGCAACATTTCTATGGCGTTTCAATCAACATAAAAAGCACCCGGGGTGGTTCCAGCTAAACCTTAACTGAATAAGAAGCCAACTTGTTTTCTGCAGGAATAAATATTGGCATGCCAACTTTTCATATGTTTTGTATTATATGAGTAGGACGATTGGGATGATGATGATGTCGGTAATGATTATAACTAAGAACGTTGACCGATTTCAGACTACATTAACCTGCGATACAGATGCTTTAGGTTAACTTAATAGCCGCAACGTATATGTCTGTTGCCTTATAGTGGTTTTCAAGGCTGGCGAAGGGCACTGTAATGGTTTATTAATGCAAATTATACATCACATGCCCTAAATTTCACATGATACGTAGCATTTAATGCATGAAGGGTGTTTAGTGTGTTTTTATTAGCCCATTAACAAAGTTAGAATTGCATTATGGGCGTTTGCCCCCCTAATTGCCATATGCGAGATGCAACATAACCATGTATCTAATTTACTTATTAATCAATTGTTGCTAAGAAATGGACTTAGTTCCATGACTTAGGTGTGCTGATGTTTATCCAATTGCTGCTATTGGGAGTACCACACTGTTATCTCTCAGCCGGTGCAGTGACGTAAGCAAATGAAATAGCGAAGTACGTTTTACAAATGCTTGTCGTAAATAGATATCCTTGTGACTTTTGATAAACAAGTTATGTTACAGATAACATTAATATGGATTTTCAGGGAGATGATGCTTTCAATATTTTGTAACAGCGTTCTCAGTCACTTACTGCGAGAATAGACTACCTGTGTCAAGTCCCGCCTTAAAGCCGTTTCACATTATGCACTTTTGTCAAGTTATCCGATGATTAATATTGTAAGTTTGTTTTTGATATTGTCACGGTGCTACTCAAATACAGGCAACATATAATACAATTAGGATCAGATTGCTTCATTTCTTGATGCAACTTTGGTCCTATCATGATGAATATCAATTCTCATACATTGCACGTGCTTTTAGAAACCAGGCATCAGTGTTCATCAAAAGTCACTGCGTGCAGTATCTCGCCAAATCGTGAAGCATCTGATGCCTTGAGATTACATAAAATATAGTGCGCTAGTGTAAAAATATACCTCGATGAAGAATTCTAGGAAAAAATAGGATTATGATTATTGGCAGCCTCCCCTTATTGAGCTTGGTCCATCTATAGGGTTTAGCTGGTCATAATAGGCAGTGGCTTGATGCAGTCGTAATTGATACAACACTTGTCATCAATTAATGATTTGAAGTGACGAGAACATTGGCAAAGGCGCGTGAGGTTTCTGTTGAGACGTTGTGTGCATAAATGGTCAGCACCTGCCGTTATTGATATCTTATAGAGAGCATTGTTTTACATAATGATCATTATCGATACTAAAATGGATTTGGTCGTTCTCGTTATTTTCACCGACCTCGTTATGCATGATCCATCGTCGGTAATATCATGAGGATAAGAACCGCAATCTTTCACAATGGACGACGTCAGTAACAAAACGGAATGCACCGGAGCATTTTAGCGGGTCATCGAACTGCAAGTTTTCTATAACTACGAGGCAACTACTTTGCACTCTTTGGGCCCATGTTCAATTACTTCGTTCCAGATATTTGACATTGTGAATGTGAGGGAATTACTGGTATACGGCGCAATAATATCCTTTAGGGAAAAATATTACCGACAGTGGCCCCAAATGTGATAGTCGATTTATGAATTATTACGGACGCGAAACTGCCCTACATTGGCACTTGTATAAAGAACGATTCAACACATGTATTGTAAGAGCTGTACTTTGTCTGTTTATACTAATCACTTTCAGAAAATGTATTCATGCGCATACATAACAGGTCCGACTATATCAAATGAATCTTATATTACAATTAAACCCACATAATTAACACATACACGTCTTCGCGAATAGCGACGGGTATTAACGCATCCGATGCTAGAAAAGCTATTTATACCTACTCTTGCAACCACATTATTGAACCAGGCATTACGGGTCGATAAGTAAGGCGTTATGATAAAAAATTATATATTTTCTATATGTGTGTCGCAATTCGTACCATAGCATGCACACATTGTCGCGCTCTGCACATTCTTGAGGATCATAATTACCGTCAATTAAATATAGTTAGATTCGTATGCGTATGCGATCACAAGATGAAACGCTTATCTCACATTATATATTCCTACCTTAACCCCATAACCTGTACATGAATCAGTAATGTCGGCACCTAATGAGAACGTCAAGTTCACATCTGCTACTGACCGCCAAAAATACATAATCACTCTTACTGCTCCTCAACATGCTCACACGAAATGTAAGTATCAATGCTGATAGTACAGCCGCTTTGACTGGCTCACTGCTATGGACATTCCATAATGTTGACCCATAGGGTGGTGGTGGTTAATAGTGAATTCAAGACAAACGCGCTGGCCTATCTTTGAAACAACCTCAATATCAACTTGTTAGTGGAGCATAGCCCTTCTGTAGCCATGCTGCCCCATTTACGAACACGCAGCCACGTATCAAAGGACTTCGGCCCTCTGAGATGTCATGAAATAGGTAAGTGCAGGGGGAAATAGAAACGGTTTCGATTTTTAAGCTCTGACGTTTTGCACGTCAATAGGCAAGAATGCACAATGTTCGATTTGCGCTCTGTAATAACAATCGATTCGGTAATAAAACAAGGATGTATTTGCAAAGAGAAGGCAGCTCAGACAAAAAGATTTTTTTTCCCAGTGCTTTACTATTGTCATCGATTTGTTGTGTTATGCCACCATCGGGGGGCTATAATGATCTAATCTATAGAACAACTGGCACACATAAGCTCTGGTTAATCAAGCCACATAGTTCCATAGCCTGTTTTGTTTTGCAAAGTGTTGAAGTTAAAGATGTTTATTAATGTGTAAGTCGGTGATTCAATGAAGACGCTAGATTTGAATTGGAAAATAATATATTTTGCTATGAAAAGTATCCGAATTGGAAATATGTTCCCGGGTGTCAAATTTCCATGCTTAAAAAATGGCAAACGACGCATGCAGTATTACAATCAAAGAAGTGGAAACTTACAGAAGACACAAGAAAAGTTGACGTTGCAATATCATCGATGTTATTTTTGCAGCAATAGCATGTTTTATATTCGAAAAGCAAAAATTCGCTTGCGAAGAACCCGGTCTGCGCGTGCGCTCAGCAATTGATCTTGTCGTTCAAAATTATCATGAACTTTTAAAAAATTGTCTGGCCGGATTAATTCGCCTTTGACGTAATCTCTCACGTAAACAAACTCAACTTGTTAATAAACATTCAATGATGTGAAAAAATATTCTTCACATGTACATTTGTGTAATTATCGTGCATAATTGGAACTCATGTATCGTTCACGACGTATTCGGTTACGATCATCGCACGACGTTAATAAGACGTCGTGCACGGCTAGTCGCCGATACGCAAAATGGACACTTAAATTCACTATCATAGGATAACGGTCCAATAAGCATTTGTCGTTTCTTTTATTTGTAAAACCTACCTTCCGGTAATTGAGTTCGGGTGGTAACTCTTTCAGGCGCTGATTATCCAATAGCACCTTGTTATTTAATCCGGTTGCTTAAAGAGCTTTGTGGAGTACATTTAAACACTGCAATGTAAATAATGCTATTGTTGCTCCGAGAGAGGCTAATATTTGAGCTAGGACCCCATACATGATATGAGATAACACATTATCGAATGTGCAGTATATGTTATTTTATCAAACATATACCGTAAGAACTTGAATGTCCAGTTTTACCAAATACATTTAATCTAGAGCGCCTCTTTAGAGAAAGCTAGAAATTTAGCTTTTATGTGAATAGCCTCCTTAGTAGGCTGCAGTTAAGCTTGTCACATAGCCCTGCGTTTCCGAATGCGAACATGAATTATTCATGATTTGCGTGAAAAGTAGAGTGCAAAACTCTAATATTTTTTTCAACCACAATGGCATTGAGGCTGATAAATAAGAGTTTGTTTTCAATTATTGACATCTGATAGATTTCCCACAAAGGCCGACACACATGACACGTGCAATCACAGAGACCACATCTTACGCATGATAAATGTACCGTGAAAAAGAGCTTGAATAGAGACGTCTAGATTGAAGCGTTTATTGTTTTCAAAATGATCGATATGATTTCTGTTGCTCACTTGCTACTTATTAAACATGTAAGCTGCAGTATTGATCTTTACGCAAGAAAGGTATACAAGCTGTAAGACAACTGTTTGATTAATGTGATTTTCAGGCATCAAGTGAATGATGTGATCGTCCTAATGGGCTGCTTGTTAGTCAAGGGTGGCTGCTGAATAAGATAGACTGTGGAGGATTCTTGACCCGGAGATGCCATATCATGAGGTGAATATGTGATAAGTTGGCAGGAGGATGTGTGTTGCCTACACATATGCCAACATTGACCGGTTTGTGTGGAAGATGTACGACTGTGTGTTACTTGTGCTGCAGAAAAAGAGTCATGCTAACTTACATGAAGGTAAAGCTGCTGCCCTTTATTTTCATTGATATGCTTCTGTGTTCAGCTGCAGAACATCACCGATTGTACCTTGAAAGGCGATCCCTGGCACGCTAGACTATCCTCATCCAGCACATACTTTTTATCCAAATGAATATTGAGGAAATGATGGGCGAGGAAACACTGTCATAAAATGTAATAGAGGTTGATACAAATAGGCCATAACACCAGGCTTCAGCCATCTCTACTCCCGATTCAAATTCGTCGTGCATAACAGATAAGAACAAATACCTCGACGCATTATATAAACAAACAAGCTTGAGTTATCAAGTTGGATTAGCATGGGCATCTAAGATGGATGACAGCTGGACTTTACAGATACGGTTAGAATTTAACTTAGAATTGTTCATTATTTGGCGCTTGCCGTTTACGGAATGGCTGCTTCATAAGTAAGTTCAGGTGTAATGATTTTCTCATTCAGTGGTGTCGATAAACAAATGATTTGTATATAACCGTATTAGTTTAAAGTCATTGGAATCGACATAATGGTAGGAAAAATGTGCTGCACTCATATCCGAGGCTGAGTCCATTGGTCCAACCCGTGTGCAGCTGATGGGCCGTACCTCATTACTATCAAAGTCGTCTTTGGAAGCTGATGCGGTATACCCCGTTGAATTAATGAATGGATTTATTTCTCCGCGACAAAAACAGGTTTGTTGGTGTCCTTGTGGATATATGTAAGAACATCGCGTGTCAAGGAAACTATAGATGGGTTTACATCATACAGACCAAGAACTCACCAGGTGTCTGCCTGCTGTGACCTATTGGACAGAAGGGCTAAACAGGCCACAATTAAGCAAGTCGCACACGTGGTTAATCCGAGCCTTTGTATATGTAGCTTATATACAAACGCAGTTGACCTGTGTAACCTTATCATACCACATAAAATGCAGCGGATGGCAAAATTGGTGCGCTATTCATGGCATTGAAATAGCATTGGTTAATTTTCTTAACTACTAACATTTACATGTAGATTGTCTGTAAATCTTTTTAAACAACACACCATTGCTGACCAATAAGCAGGCTAGTAATATAATACAGCAGTTGCTGGTATATTATCGTACGTTGCTTCAATATTGCATACCTTAGCACATACGAATATTATTAGGCAATATTTAAGCCTAAAGAAATGTCTGACAAGGCTGTTATGCTTTAATGATAATTGATCCCGCCTAGTCTGCTGTGATAAACACATTTATTTGGAGCTTTATACATATATATATACATATGGAAATGGTGTTTGAGAGTGAACGGTGTGTTTGCCAGACGTGTGCATTGTCTGCTGCACACGTCTGGCAAACACACCGTTCACTCTAAAACACCATTTCCATGTGAATTGGGACATCCATCTTTACCGCTGAATGGTCTTTAGCATTCGCATTTAGATTTCATCCCATGCAACAAACGAAATGTTATAATGATATATGATCAGTTATAATGAGGTATGAGTAAACCATTAAGGTAATGAAGTTGATATATTATCAGAGTGCAAGTTCGACATTAAGCTGACCTTCACATAGTTAGACACAACATACTAACACCCTCATTTGGAAAATATTAAAGTGCAATGGTGATGTTCTTGCCGGCCAGAATATAACAATTTAAGCTACAAAATATAAAATATACTTCCAAGGAGGAGATGATTAAAACACAAATAATCGATCGTGAGATTAGAGTGAGCATTGACCATAAGTCGCAATCGTTAAAATGGTATTTTAATGCCTGCAACAATCGGTCGAATCGCTAGCCCCCCTTCCACATTACAACAAGACTCGTATACAGTGACCTGCAAATGCTCTACGTATAATAATCACGTCAGATGCAATAGCTACATCGCCATATCCAGCTTCCGTTTTATTTTCGTTATTTGGAGTTTATAGCCTAGATGCTATATTGCCCTTCTATCTAAATTGCATTTTAGAATATTCAATACGCGTTTATTGCACATAAACATAAGCACAAATGCACAAATGCATCGAATTTATTGTATACCATAAATGGTATACGGCAATCCACAATAGACCATATGCTAGTATGCTTACGTAAGTTTCCAATTATCGCAGCTACAACCACATCTCGAAGGTCTTGAAATGCAAGTGAGGCAATAGATAAGGATCACGCGTGATTCAGAACCTTGGGTTTGGTCTGTAAATATACGGAATCATACAGCGTACATAATTTAATTTAATGGAGGGAAAAACATAAATATGAATATTAGACGATGGTATGTTTGGTGACGTTGATGTAGCCTATATTTAAGGGGTTTTCTTTATTTCGTTGAAAGTAATGGTGAAAGCACAGTTTTGTCGATTATTTACCAACATTTTAACATAGCATTTGGTCAAAGTATCATTTTATATGATTTTTTGAAAAGTGTGAATACCGAATGATAGTACTATGGATAATGCTTTAAAGGTGAAATATTTGGGTGTCATTATTGAACTGTCGATTCAACCCGGCAAACAATGCAGTGCAGCGACATAGTGCCACAAGTTAAGTCCAATTCAGGCGTGGTCATCTCTCCTTCATCGTGATACATAGATATATTAAATGGGATACTAAGGCGTGTTACCAAGAATGTAGCCGGTATGTCTGAGTCTGATTAGGCCGAAAAAATAAATCGAATGGAAAAAAGCAAAGATTAATTGTGACTTATATTATTATCGGAAAACGCTCAAATAGGCTAACCGGAATATATTACAAGGCTGGCTAAACAACCTGATCACACAAATCTTTGGGACACGCCTTGATCACACGAGTTTAGAACGCCTAAAATGTAAGCGCAACCCGAGCATCCCAACTGCTTCCGATATATGATTTGTGCTACAATTATATCCAGGCATCCCGGTATTTCTAATAACATCGTCCAGCACATGACGCTTTGCACATGGTCTTTAGCATATTCATCCGCCGTTCACTTAACACATACAATTGTTTCTGATAGTAGGGTGATTGATTTTCGTGACTTGGTGCGTTTAGTCGAGGCTGAGTCAATTAGCGCCACCCGTGTACATCTAATGGGTATTATCTCATCACGTTCAAAGGCGAGTGTGACAGCTGATTTGGTATACCTTATTGAATTCAGGCACAGGTAAAATCGGTTGCTTGGATAACGATTGTCTTTTTTCTGTTTGTGCGCATAGGTGAGTGTGTTCGTGGATATGTGTAAGGAAGAACACTCCATACTAGAGAATGTAAAGGAAAAGATTTATGAGTTCTCACAGATATATGCCAGTCAAATGTTTACGTCATACGTCTACCAAAATCTGACCAGGTGTCTAACTGCTGTGACCTATCAGACAAATAGGCTAAACAGACCACAATTAAGCAAGTCTGCACACCTGGTTTACCCTAACCTTTGTGCATACAGCTTATATACAAACGCAAATGACCCATGTAACCTTATCATACACAACAATAGCAGCGGCTGGCTAAATTGGTGCGCTATTTATGGCATTATGATTGCATAAGTTAATAGTACAAACTAATAATATTAACATGTAGATTGTCCGTAATTCGCTTTGTATGGTTTACTTAAACAACACAACAATGCATGCTACTAAGCAGGCTAGAAATATGAAACAACAGTTGGTGTAAAATTATCGTATGTGCTTTCAATATTCTTCCCCGCAGCACATACAGATTTTATGAGCCGACATTAAAGTCTGATGTAAATGTCTGACTAAGTCATTTATGGCTATAATGCTTGTTACATAACTGATGCCGTTTGGTCCGTCGAAATAAACGTATTTTGTGCTACATCGATGTATATAAACTGACACACTGCATTGTCTGCTGCACATGTCGATGAACCACACTGTCAGCGTCGAGCATTGACTGAAATGAACACGCGGCATGCTTATTTGTAGCGACAGGCACAATAAAGCGTATACCACGTATACTCTAGTATATAGGTTGCCCACTTATCTATAATGATAGTTGGATAATGTAATTGATTGCTGCGATCCATCAGAATCCACAACGAGACTATCTGGATCATCCAACTGATTGGGATAAAGCCACACGAGCAGTGCAAATGTACAAAGTTATCAATTATGAACAAATTTTGCGAAATGGTCTCTAATTTGCAAAATCAAGCGCACTTGTCTAATATAAGTGAGTATTGCCTTGTACAAGACGGAACTGTGAAAATTAAAGCACCATGTGTAATGATCAACGATTAATTGTCGCGTCATTGCGTTGCTAGTGTATCTGTCCAGATAGTGATTGCGGTAACGAAGTCACATAATTTTGTGCCTAATTCACTTATAGCGGCAAGCTGATATCCATACGCGTATTAATCAGTATAACCACACCAAGCGGGGGATGGAGGGGTAGGGGACTTAAGGCGAATTGTGCATAGCCTAGTAGACATGGCAGCATTCGTCACCATGGAGCGTTTGTTCACTAAATAGAATGGGTCAAGACAATATATCATATTATATCATTGATATTCGTTCATTGTAATAACTTAATACGTACACCGTTTAAGTACCACTCGCTCGATCGAATCATATCTCGGTGTGTGGATGTGTTCGTGGTAACAAGTAGAGCAAAACATCCCTTGCCAAAGAATGCTAAAGTGGTAGAGTGTGAATTACAGCAGATATCTGCTTACCAGCTGTTTACATTCTATTTCGACCAGGACGTTACCCATTACCTGGCAGCTGTGACCTTTTGCTAAGACAGCCTAACCGGAGAACATTACGCCCTGTTTATATACCATTAATACAAACGCCAATGACCGATGTTATACTATCATAGGCTTTGATTAGCACCAGACGGCTAAGATGGTGAGTAATTTGTGGCATTATCCTTGTATCGATTAGTAATTAAAACGAACTTGATTAACATACAGATTCCACAGATTGCTTATAAGGCTCTTGTGAGTGGTTACTTAAAAACACATCAATGGGGATAATTGAAAAGACGTATTATATGATGCCGTAGTTTCTGTTCAATCTGTGAGTGTTACTTCAATATTATTGATTTCAGCACATGCGACGGTTGCTAACGGCCAATAAAGCCGCAGGTTATATTTGAATACTTTATAATCGCGCTAATTGAATCTGTCTGGTCAGCCATAACCGACATGTGCTTTGGTTCTATCTTTATTTTTATCAACTGGTACATTAAATGCTAGGCCTCCCGCCTTGAAGGAGATCAGGTTAACCCTGAATGTGGTTTTGCTAAATAAATGAGGAAACAGAGGGACATATGGTTATATGTGTTGCTTATGTGTGTTCTGTGTCAATCACTCGTTCATTCACAGCTTATTTTATCTAGATTTTTAACTAAAAATCGGACCACTGAGCAGGCGATCAATATGGTCCAGATATTGCTGTAAAAGCAGCCTGCACGGCGTCGACAATCCCGGCAGCAATGATAGATGAGTTAATTTGCGTCCAATACCTTTCCTGGCCTTTGTCTGAATGTTTAAGGTAACTTAATAAGCCTACCGAATATTTCTGACACATTTCAGTGCTGTTCAAAATAGCGACAGCCATTCTCATGGTATATTTATCTGACACCATACATCATTAACCCACCTTGCGATCACGGCTGCACGGTCAAGCACAACCACGACAAAGACATATTAAATCAGATCAACGCTCACCTACGACCCACAGGAGTTACATAGGTGTATCCGTGGTAATAGTAGCTAAATGTTACGAATCAGATCATTGCCATTTGCAGTAACAGATGCTTAACGATTCTAGGAACGTATGTTTGTACCATAGATAATGTCGCATCTGACACGACGCGAAAAAGATGGTCTCTTAGCCAGGCAAAAATACTCTCAAGTCTTGAATTCACCAGCTATGTAAAAAGGTAATGGTGCAAGCACGATATTCGAGGAGGAATTACTGCAGTAATAGAGGTGATTCCTTGCTTCGTGCCTTGGCTAAAATGTCCGTTGTCTTCTCAAACACATCTTGCGTGTAAGCAGATCGAATGCGGGGGTGTTCAGTTAGCTCAGGTAATCGTTAACTTATCACCTAGCATGTTCGGAGTAAACACCTCCAATGTGGGTAGAATCCAGGTGGGGCTGAACTGGAAGTTGCTTGCGTCAAGGGCTTATTATATGTTCACATTTACACGATCCATGCTCTTAGATACGTCCACACCGCATCATTTATAGGCGATATTTGTAGCTTAAATTGTTGGCAATGTTGAGCTGCTGTGCTTCTGAACAAGAGCGATTGCGATTCTTATCACATACTTATACATAGTCGGATGCCACTCACCGTCAAAGCGAGGGACCACCTAGAGATTATTCCCCACAGGATGAGTTAATTCATGTCCGAACCTGTAAAATAATAAATAATAATGACGCTTGTTGTCAAAATACCGCTCCTTGGTACAGCATAATTTGGTCGCAAAAGTTCGTAGAAAAAAATGCTACAACAAGCCACTTGCCAGACACAGTTGAAATTTATTTATCAATAAACATGTTGAGTCTTGAACTACTTGGGAAACGCATAAAGGCCAATGATTCCTAATTCATTTATGTATAATATGTATAAATGGTGTTACCATATGCAATTATTCTGTGAAATTATATATATATATATATATATATATATATATATATATATATATATATATATATATACATATATATGTATACGTATATGTATATATTTATATGTGCACACATAGTCACATGTATACAAATATATGTACGCTATAGTGTCGTCTAAACTATGCACCGGTACGACAATGCTCTCTGGCGTTACAGTGACATTGAGCCAGAAGCTGGCACATGCGGATAATAAAGCTGCAAGTATTAGTACTCGTATGCGCAGATTTAAACTTGTTACGAATGTCCTGAGCAAACTGAGCAATATCGCTCTCAGTTTTCAAGTCGTTGCATCGGTTAATATCTTTATGTATCCGTGATCAGCTGTCCTGGCCTTGCTTACCCATATGTAATAAACCTAGATGGAATTATCCAGCGGCGTCAGCAGGAATGGGAATCTACAACACGAGGGAAAGCCAAACATTGCTAAGTGTTTGGCTATTACGCCTGGCGTTTACGGAATGACTACGTGATGAGCGTGCTCAGATTGTTGTATTTTGCCAAATGGAGAAGCCCTAGCTAACATATACATAAGTTACGATAAGTCATCAACCTGTGTTGACTTAAGGGCAATGCCAACGTTATGATTATAAGTGTAATGTGTTTTCATCCTGTAAATTTGCTAACTCTGTCTAGCTTGCATTGCTGCTAGTTAATTATTTAGGCGAGACGGAAAACCTGAACTAACGAACCTGAGTTTAGAACATGAGTTTAGAACTGAGTTTAGCGCCAAACCACAGCTTTGTCCGCTAGACGTTGAATAACGCCTTTATTTCCTATTGCCCTGCATCATGCTGACTTTACACAATATTCTTGTCTAGATTCACAACTCTCTTCGCTTGCACTGCATGCTTTAGCATCATTTGGATTATAGCAGCAGCTAATCATAGATGAGGGGTTGTAATATACATATGAGTGCGTAATATGACTATAAGCTGTGTTAGTAACGATAACTGGTAATTTCTCATCAAATGCCCTTCATTACAACTTTAACCAAAAAGCAAAATTCTATCGAGCATGAATCTGCTGGGTAGATATATCTTCCCCTTAAATCCTGCCGCCAGCAAAAGATCAGATGGGATTAAATGAATTGACAATTTGCACCTTACTTTCTATTTATGTCAAGCGACTGACCTCTATATGCTAGTGAAAAAATTAGATATAATGTCAGCTCTCTTAAGAAAGGCTATAGGCGTGTTATTAATTAATCTGACAAGCACCAGGGCAAAGTGACATTTCCATGGCGTTTCAAACCGCCAAAAAAGCACCTGGATTGGTTGCTGCTAAAAGGCTTGAACAAAACTCTTTTGCGTTAGACAAATATTGTTTTATATTATTTGAGGAGCACGATCTTTGATGATGCCGGTACTGCCTATTAAGTAGCACGTTGAACGTTAGAAGTCTACAATGACCGGCGACACATAGCTTAATAGCCGTATAGTATATGACTGTTGCGTTAAAGTGGTATTCAATACGGCAAAGGATATATTTGGAAAATAATACATCATACGCCATGAATTAGACAAGATACGCGGCATTCAATGCATGATGTCTTATTTCGTGTTTTAATGATGTCTTAATTCAAACAATATTCACGCGCTTCATATTCTGTAGCACATGAAAATAGCTCCCCAGAGCGCCATATCACTAATGAAGCAGCAATATGTCATGCTAGTTATGACGGTAACTCACAAGCCTTCCGCTACTTAGATTATTCTGCCTTCTGAACTAGAGCGATGTCATTGCTGGTGTGGATCTTTTTGCTTCTAGTGGTGGCTGCATTGTATATGAAGAGCGGCTTACCCAAATCTGCGCACATCGCATTAAACCCGGTCACAATGACGTAAGCAATCAATGACAATTCAAGCTTGATCAATAGTACACGAATTCCGCCCCCGCAGGAGAACTTTTTCGCAATCCAGTATAGTGTGCTAGTGTGTAAGCATGCCTTGATGATAAACTCTTGGGTAAAGTCAGATAATGCATATTGGCAGCCTCCCCGTATTGAGGTCGCGTATGTTTTGAATGTTATCGTACCATGCAAAAGACATAGTATAGCTTGGTCCAACGCCATAATGGTCGGCTGCTTGATGTGGTCGTAATTGATGCAACGACTGTTATGAATTAATTGATGACGAGGACGCAGAAGCGTGAGGTTTCTGTTGAGACAATGGTTAGTAAGTTTGAATGAATGGTGGACACCTTAAGGTTAATGAGGTCTGATAGAGGTCAATGTTCTACATAATGAACATTATCAATACCTAAAAGGATTTGGGCGTCCTCGTCATCTACGCCGTACTCATCATGCATATTCCATTGTTAATGTGAAGAGGATAAGAATCGCAATCATTCACATAGGAAGACTCAAATGCCCCATCCCCCTTATCGACCCTGACAGTTCACGGGGGTAGAGCTAGTTTTTATACCTGAATATACTCTTTTACTACGAGGCATCTACTTTTGGCCCCGAATCATTTACTTCGATCCATCTATTTGACAATGTGAATGATATTGATAGTGATTAAATTACTGGGAGACGGCGCAACGATATCATGGAGAGAAAAATATAACCGACAGTTTATGTATGATTTATACATGTTGCCCTTGAGCGAAAGCATGTGATACCCTAGAGGTCACAACTAAGACGTGCTTTTAAACAGTGCACTGGAAAAGCGTTCTATAAATGGCGTGGTGCGATGGCAGAACTCAAATAAAATATGTTTAGATAGTTATATATTTGATTCAGTAAAAAGCGATTTGGATCAAGCCAACGCACTCTCCTAGTCGCCTTATTTACAATGTCTCTCTATGAAGTCAGCAATCGCCATACGGACAGCACTTCACTATTGCCTGAAAAAGTACTGTGTGAAAATGTATTGTGCGAAATTTGAAATAACATCTCTGCGACGACTGAAAGAGAGTAGCAATCAGCAAAGTGTGAATTTATGCAGTCGCTAATTTTCCAATTGCACTTTGCTGTTGAATTTGTGTGTTTAGTGGACTCAGGGCAGCTATATTCAAACACTGCAACAGAAAGCAAGCAGGCGTTACTTCAGAGATGAATATTTGTTTAAGGTAGAATCAACTTCATGTCATTAAAAAGCACATCATGCTGTATCTTGCAGAATATAGGGCCCATAAATATACTGCTTAGTATGATAGCATAATTATATGGCAGATTCGTGACCATAAGATGCCTAATCATAAGGTGAATAAATTTCTTTGAGGGTATGTGGTGTTTGCATCTATGCCGATGTCAATAGTGGCTGGTTTGAAACAAGCTATGTAGTGAGTTTATAACTGTATGGTACCTAACTTGCGCCGCAGGAAAAGAGCAATGCCTGCTTATATCAATTTCCAACAGCTGCACTATGTTCTGATGCATATGCTTTTGTGCTGGGCAGCAGAAAAGTTCCTATAATCCTTCAAAGGGTATCACTGGCACGATAAAACATCCCCACGCAGAACCTGCTTGTTTGCAAATAGAAATTGAGGATATGATCGGCGAAAAAACACTATCATCAAATATAACAGATGCATAGCAGATGAGAAGAAATACCTCGGCGCAGCTTAAACATAGGCTGCGCAAGCCACACTATCAATAAACAATGTTGAGTGGTTTAAGCTTAAATAGATTCTAATGATGGATGACAGCAGAACTTTACTGACACAGTTTGAACTTATCGATTGTTCAATGCTTGTCTACTACACCTGCCGTTTGCGGAATGACGGCTTGATAAGTAGGTTCTGAGCAATGGTTTTCTCATTTATGTATGTCGACAAGCACATGTAAGCCTTATATTTGGGTTTAGAGACAATGGAAAACAATATTATTATCGGTAAAAATTTGTTGCCCTCATATCCAAATTGACACCCAAAATCACTCCTTTTTACTTACATTTGCATTCTTTGGACTTCAAGTCCTTCTTAAAGTGGACACAATTGTGCTGCTGGTCTTTTTCGATACAAAAAACTTATCATGGAATGTTGTTCGACGAAAGAATATCGACTAGTCGCCTAAGTGTTATTGGCCTTATTGGCACCAGCTGTAGCCCTACATATTGTTTATGAAGCAAAATGTGATGCTAAAGTGAGTAGACATATGTCAGCTCGTATAAGAGTAAGTTTGATATGTCGCAAGGCTAGTCAGGAACTTAATTTGAAGAAATGCCGCAGCACAACCACTGCTTTCGATATATGATTGGTGCTGCCATCGCATCCAGGTATCCTATTATTCGTAATCACAACTGTCAGAGACCTTACGCATTGTCTTTAGTTGCTACCATTACCATACTTTTCTATACGATATGGAATTTTGCTAACGCAATCATATATAGTGGTTTCTGGTAGTCATGTGTGTGATTGCGTTTCGTGACTTGGTGTGTTCAGTCCGAGGCTGAGACGATTGGCTGATTGACATTAACTCATCACGATCAAAGGTGTCTGTGACAGCTGAATTGGTATACTGCATTGAATTCATAAATGGATTGACTTTTTGCGTGACATGAAAGATACAAGTACAATTGGTTGCTTGTTTAACGATTGTCCGTTTCTGTATCTGTGTGTGTGTGTGTGCTTTAAGATATATGTGGGGAAGAACATCCTGTACTAGAGTAAGTCAAGGAATAGATAAAGGAGTTCTCACAAATATCTGCAGGTCAGCTGTTTACAACCTTCGTAGACCAAATCATACCAGGTGTCTGACTGATGTGACCTATTGGAAGGATAGGCTAAACAGGGCACAATTAAGCCAGTCCGCACACCTGGTTTATCCTAGCCTTTGTATATATAGCCTATATCCAAACGCAAATGGCCGATGTAATACCGCACTACATGAAAAGCAGCGGCTGGCTAAATTGCAGCGCTATTCATAGCAGTATAATTGCATTGGTTAATAGTTTGAACTGACAGTGGCTTTGTTATTGCATTCATGCATTTACTGTTACTACATATTTTTTTTACACCGACATATCACTCATATCCGTAAGTGGTGCAAATCTCAAATCGCATTTGCGTGGTATAAAACCAGCCATATTAATTGACCGCCTATTCCAGCTTATTCAACGAATACAGACATTGATACACAATATCCGTAGATGTTGTTCGATGTCCTTAATGATACTGATGGCCACATTCAGACACACTGCCATACGATGCGGATATCGGAAACAAAAATCACACTCAAAGTTTCGTTAGTGTCGTGTGAATGCGTGAGATGCTCGCAAAATTTGATTATCGGCCTACCGTTGTGCGTCAGAACATTACCACTCGTCAATCAAATGCGTCTGTAGTAAATGAGAGCATTTATTAATTAACCAATTGAGCCCCAAAAAATTTCCACGACGCCTGTAGTACAGGTATGATCGCCATGAACCATGCTTTTACTGTTTGCACTGACCCATATACGCATGTGCACGCATCGCAAAATAATTAATAAAGATAGCTTGACAAACGTTATATCGTGTTTACTCAACAGTGAATGCAATAACAATGGACTGGATGCTGAAACGAAAACTCCAGTTCGTTATTGCAGTCGCTTAGCATGAATTGTAATCTTAATTTGATGCACATCTGGCCGTACACGTTAGCAGAATATGTTAGCTTTTATATTGATGATGACCGGTCTCCTGGAAGCATAATAGTTTAGAAAAGAGCACAGTGGTACCGCATTGTCATAAACAGTAGGAATAATGTAATTAGTGGCTAAATGAAATAGTTATGTTATTAAGGATTATTCAAATATGAAATCTTTATATGATCGTTAGTGTTTTCAAAACGATTGTGTGATATAGTAAGTCTGCAAACATCCAAATGAAAGCAGAATTGTTTAGGTACCACTCGCTTGATTGTAGTATGTATGTGTGTATGTATGTGTGTGTGGGTGTGTTCCTGGAAACAAGTAGAGCAAAACATCCCTAACCAAAGCATGGCATACAAATAAAGTATGAATTCAAGCAGATGCCAGCTGTTAACGTTTTATGTCGGTCAGGAACCTACCAGTTGTCTGGCAGCTGTGACCTTTTGCTGAGATAGTCACAACTGGCGAACGTAAAGCACTGTTCATATGGCATCTATGCAAATGCTACTGACCCATGCAATACTATCACAGTCATTTATAAGCACAGGAGGGCTAAGATAGTTAGTAATGTGTGGCATTATACTTGCGCCGGTGAATAATTACAACCAACTTGTTCAACATGCAGATGCCAGAGATTGCCTGTAAATCTCTATTCAGGAGTTGCTGAAACATCAAATCCATTCGGACCACTGAACAGGCGAGTAATATGATGCGTCAGTAGCTGTTAAATTCGGTGAGCGGTACTTCAATATTATTGATTGCTGCACATGCAACGGTTGCTAACTGTCAACGAAGACGTAAACCACATGTGTATTGGTACTACATGAATATACATCAAATGGTACAATACATGCTAGGCCACTCGCCTGGATGGAGATAAGGTTAACCCTGAATGCGGTCGTGCTAGATAGACGAGGAAACAGAGGAACATATTGTTATATGGATTACGTGGATTCTGCTTGAATCCCTCGTCCATTCACGGGTTTATTATATCCACACTAGAAAGCGGACCACTGAGCAGGCGATCAATATAATTCAGCTATTTCTGTAAAAGCCGCCTGCATGGCGTCGAAAATTGTGGCAGTAATAAAGGTGGAGTGAACCTGCGTCCAATACCTATGCTGGCCTATGTCCGAATGTTCTAGATAACCCAATAGCCCTACAGAATATTCTTGTTATATTTCAGTGTCGTTCAATATTAGCGATCGACATTTGTAGGGTATATGTATCTGAGGCTACACATATGTACTAACCCAGTTTACTACAACAGCTACGCAGTCCAGCACAGCCACAACAACAAGCTATTAAATCAGACATACAGATGCTACACGTCAGAACCAATAGCAATTACAGAAACTCCACTGACCATGTTGTCATCACCATGAACGTCTGAACCCATTCGATTTAGGGTACGTATTCTTCTACTATTGATAATGTAGCGACTGACGTGACGAGAATGAGATGTTCTCTAAGCCAGGCTATATATAGATACTCTCTAATCTTAAATTCGCCAGTCACTTGAAAATTAATGGTGCTTGTCCGATGTTTGGTGAGGAATTACTGCACTAATTGATGTATTTCCTGGCTTCCTGCATTGTCCTTCCATATGGCATGTCGCTGGTAAGCACATGGAATTAGGGAGTGTTAAGTCAGCTCAGGTATATGTTAGCTGTCAGAATGTTCGGAGTAAACACATCCAGTGTGGGTTGATTCCCGTTCGGGCTGAACACCAAGTTACTTGCGACCAGAGCTTTAATTATGCTCAAATTAACCCGATCCATGCTCTTGCATACATCGTGACCAAAGGATGCCACAACCCGTCAATGCGTGGGACCACCTAGAAGGTATTCCCAACAGGATGGGCTATCTTATGTCCCAACTTGAATGATTAGTTACAATGACCTCGCTCAAGCACTTAATGTCAAAATAGTTTCCCTTGGTTACGCCTAAGTTAGTCGCTGACGTTCAAGGACGAAATGCTACTACAAGCCACTAGCCAGCCGCAACTAATATGTGTCAAAGAACATTTTGAGCGTTGAAATACTTCGGAGACGCATACAGTCAAAGGATTTCTGGTTTGTATTTAAATATGTATAAATGGCGTTATTCTGTGAAAAGTGGGCAATGATAACGCTACATGCTGACAGTGTAGGTACAAGTTAATTTGAATGGCTAAAAAAGCACACGCTACATAGTGGGTGTTTTATTGCGTATGAATTGTATTGTTCTTGCCCGAGTGACCACGTGATATGTGTATACTGTATTATTAGTATGCGTAGGCTAAAGAACGCCAAAATTAGCTGGATGTAATCACTAATGGCTGATTGGCAGCGGCAAATACATGAACAGCACATCAGGTGGATGGGAAGGATCCAATGAATGTGAAGGGCTTTAGCTGAGAAGTTATATATATAGTGATTCATAATTGTAGGTGGCGTGTTTGCGACCAGGACAATGTGGTTCCAGAAGGGCCATGCTTCACAAACAAGGTTAAACAAACGTGCGCACATCATCAGAATTGCTGTGAAAGCCACCTAGGTTCGCGGCGTTCTAACAATATATATATACAGCATTTATCTGGCACGTTCTTATGCCGTCAAAGCATTTCATTCACCATGTATAGCCCCACTCATTTAGATATTGCTTAAGAGTGGTCAGCTGGAGGTAAACAAGTTATGAGCACATATGTATGTACTTTACGAGCCTTAAAACATCCGTTCGACGCGACTAAGTAAAGTCAAATGTGACGTTTGACAGAAGTTAATGGTGGCCAGTGAAGTTTGCTTTTTGGTTGAAATCCTAATAAGCATTTCAACCAAAAAGCAAACTTATATTGAGTGTGGCTCTGCATGGGAGACATATATTCCCCTTTAATTGTCCAGTGTACAAGTAATCAGAACCGTAACGATTGAATTAACAGCTATGCGAGAATTTAAAGCGGTCATTGCAATTCCTCCTCGCAAAGAACATACATATGTGGTTATAACTTGTTATAACTTGTTTACCTCCAGCTGATGTTTCATTAAGCACCCATCATCTGCAACTTATCAATCACGGGACACACCATCTTCTATTACCTTGATGATAGGTTTCTGGTACTGAAACAGCTACATATTTAAACCCGCTTCAACGTTAACTATGTGTGCATTTGAATACGACCACTCTTCAGCAATATCTCAATGAATAGGGCTATACATGGTGAATGAAATGCTTTGACGGCATAAGAACATGCCAGATAAATGCTTCGACAAAGCAAACTGGCTACTGAAAGCTATGTCAGAACTGTACACATTGAACAGCGACAGGTGGAAACGTAATTTGTTCCTCGCGTAGAAGCTGTTTTACAGGCATATTTTGTAAAGACGTCGACAATCAGTCGGCCCCTAAACTGTTGTTGTTGTCTGTAGTCTACAGTATATATGAGAAAATTCAGTGGACTTTGGCGTTTTTTTCTATCATGCGCAGCAATATGTTTTTTACATAGTTACCCTGGTCTAAGTTGTTGGTGGTTTACGTCTAACACTTTACAGAAAATGTATGGGGTAGTTAGAGAAGCATAAAGACGATTTGTCACATTAACTTTTCGTGAGGTTATGGTTTAAGCATAAAGGAAGACTCAGAGCCATGTAAAGGCAAAAAATAAGTGAACGAAAATAGAGCTGGTCATAGCTGTCGTGCAGTAAAGGTGGCCCTTTGGGTGCGCATAATGTCAGCAATGACTGCGCCAAGCAGTCGAATATAGGCGTTGTGTTGTAAATAATTCATTAATGCAGGATGGCCATTACTTTTTGCTAGTTTGAAGAAAACAATGCAGGTCTCCTATTTAAACCAGCAGCAAATACAAGGAACTAGTAAGAGTGAATTCATTTAGGTCCTTATTTTCAAATTTTCATTTCATTTGAGTTTAGGTGTTACTTCATGCATGCTTCTTGTCCAATCTTGTCGTATTTCTTAATTTTGTAGTACACTGAGCTTTCGGAAGCCGTATGTAAATGCCCAGACGGAAATGAACGACAATATAAACTATTTAACGAACTTTGAAGCACAATAAACCCATATGGCGCAGCTATAAGCCGCATCCGACAGGCTGGGCCAATAGCTATAACTCGTTTCGTTCGAAAATTAGAGTTAAACGAAACAAAATATCTCCTCATATTATATTAGAATCCTATTGCATGGAAGTTTCTTAATGACTATTAGTTTTCTGTGAATGAGCTAACTTTCAGCCATTATATTCACTATAGACCAGACAGCTACATCTACCTATCGTGATCTTTTACCAGGTGAGTTTGGCCAGAGATTAAGTGGATTGGCTCCACCAGTGTGCAGCTTATGAGAATGGCGTCATTACGATCAAATGTGTCTTCTACAGATGATTTAAAAAGTCTTAGGAAAGTCATTAATGGATCCAATACCGCGTGTTCACCAAATGATTGCACAGATGAGTTGAAGAAGGTGGTCGGTTGCTAGTATACTATTCGTCATAAGCTTCAGATGCTGAGACCGATGTAGGAAATTACCCACCATTATGCGAACATGCGCGCGTAATCCAATGATCAGCAAAGCTGTTGAGGATACTAACTTTATAGGACCAGTTCCTGTCCTCTCTTATTAATGAACGCATTTACAATAGGAGTATACTCGTAACAGTTCCTTTTTTACACATCTCATTTCCGGCTGGCTTGGTATGATTTGTTATCTTATTCTAAAAGGTACAACCCAGTTTACGTTAGCTATAGCTCTAATCTGTTAAGATTAATTATCCACACGCGTTTAAACCCTCAGTGGAATGTGTACCGTACAATAATGGCAGTGCATTGGCGTGAGCAAATGAAAAAGCGCAGATCGATTTTCAAATGTTGGTCGCATAAAGGGGTTCTTCATGCCTGTGGGTATACAAGTTATAAGTCATGCTAGAGATAAAATTGTCGAATGTGCCACAGTAATACCGAAAAACAGGCAACATATCATACAATTTCAATCAAATTACTTAGTTTATTGACTCCACCTTGGTCCCATCATGATGAATATCATTCTTTATTCACACCAAATACAAATAAATGCAGTAATAGCACAAATATACCCTCATACAGGGCCCGTGATTTCTGAAACTAGGCATGGGTGTTTATCAGAAGCCGCTGCATGCATAATCTCGCAATCGTGAAACAGCTAATGCATTGAAATAACATATTTCGAAATCGAAACAAGGTAATGGAAAATCTACGACTCACTTCCCTTGCATTTTGATGATATCGGATATGTCACTTATGGGTCTGGTCCTATTTACGTCTGATTCTGACCTTCAATGTTGCACAATTACCCACTGCACGCATTAGTTTACTAAGACTAGATTCCGATTAACATGTTGATAGTACTGTTGAGCATTCTATATATGACCACCATAGGACTTTGCGGCCGAATGGGAAATCAAGAAGACGTTGCCGACCCATCATTTGGACAATACCTTATTATCACGTTGTTTGCGGAGCGTTGCCCTACAGGAGCAACATTTTTCTATCGCAAACACCCAGCCTGCGTTTCGATCATCTGCGGATATCAGCAGCAGCAGAGCATATAGATAATTATGCTTAGGTATTACAAAAAAAGATTATTTGCCAGCGAGTCCTATTGCACGCACTGGGGTGAAATTCATTTTCTCATAGTCATGTACGTCGCCATCTATGAAATAAACAAAACCAGCATTCATTGTATTTGCGCGATACAATGGCAGTTGATTTGGAAGTTTTTTTTAATTGAATCCAAGATTATATCAGCAAACCGAGCACAGCAAAGCTTCTCACTGGAAAGTGTTTTACAGGCTGATTGTAGCAACCACACTAAGTCAAGCTGCAAATACCAATAACACAGCAGCCGATATGCGACTGTATTGTCATTTGTGTGCTTCTGCGACTTAAGATATCAGTAATTGATGCACTGCGGATTCGATCGTTGAACAAATACCTAGCATCTTTGCAAATTTTTATCGCACTTGATATGGATACACATTAAGAGCCACTTACAAACACGCCCCAGATTGGGTGAACCCAACGTTAGGTTCGTCAATTGAAAGTGTCATCAAGCCATGGGTAGTAATTGATGAGCAATTTCGCAATATTTAGATATTTTCCAGTCCCAACAAACGACGAGAACTCGGGTAGAATTGTTATCATACCACTAATCGAGGCACCACGGGTGCTGTTATGGAAACATTCTGCGAATATCAATATCAGGAGTCACCAGTTGATCAGCTTGTTATCCCCCGCCAAAACAAAACTGAATTGCAGTTTATCTAGCATTACTATGGGCGCTTAGCTATCTAAACATCCTCCTCAAATCATGTTATATGATACTTGCACTAAATGCTATCGCCCGACTGTAATTGAAAATGGCATAAAAGATAGCTGTTTTGAAACGGGTATATACATTGCCTCGAAAAAAAGCTCAATGGTAAATTAGGCCTAATATTGATTGCAACAATTGGTAAAGAATTGTTTGCGCTGCACCATAGTTCAAAATATTCGTCACTGAGCAAACATTTGAGGATCAAAAATACCGTCAATTAGTCAGGTTGTTGCCTGCAAGAATCAAACAGATATGTTAATAAGATTCGTATGCAATGCAATCGCCAAATCAGACGTAGGCCTTCTATTACAGATTCCTCCCTGAACCCTAAATACGCTCTTGAAGTCCTGCGTATATATTTGCTCTTCTCGGACAATATTGCATCACACCCTTAATGCGCGTCAACATATTAAGACGAAATGCAAATAAGCATGTTCATTGTACTTCCACAAGTCACTGGTTCGCTGCGCTGGGTATTCTATAAAGTTCAGCACAACGAATTGCTTGCCGATTATGGGAATAGCCTTATTAACAACTTGTTTGAGGAGTGTCATCCTTACGGAACCACATTGTCCCATTCATAAACACACATTCCATGTGACGTTGGCCCCTATAGATGATAAGCACTAGCCGACTGCAGATATTTTTTTTAATCATACATGACATTACGTGGTGTCAACAATGGGTCGCACTGCAAAATCTTGGGCCGGAATGCTAGTTTGTGTTGCGTTCTATCTATGGAGTACTCTAAATCTGCATCCATTCTACGCTGCTGTGATTATTAATTCCGAAGTTTTGACAAAACAACTCTATATCCACAAACAGAGGTTAGCTAATGGACAAATCTGATTGCCTTTTCAACAGCTTTTATGTGGCACCAACCCTGCTACCATAGAATGCATCTCAATTACCACATGCGAAAGCTACCAAGACCTATGTCATCTGCAAATTGCGATTGCACTAACTGTCCCTCCATGGCATGTGTGCATTTGATGAGTTAATAAATGATATCGATTTGCATAAACATGCGCTGTGTAGTCTGGATTTGCTTACGCCTGGGGTACAGTTATACGTAATGACACGCTTAATGTAGCAATGATAAGCTAGCTCCGAAAATGACCGCCTTTAGGCATCGTGCGTACAAGCCAACAGCATTGTGCATTGCTCGTATAACGTGTTGCTAAATCAGCTGGGCTGGATTCCCTATCCCGCGTTAGTTAGTTGTCATATCAAAGTGAGATTGGTGATACTAGGAAGAGCATAATGTCAGTTAATCAGTTTGTGTATTCATCCGGTCAAAGGGATAATATTTTGAATTAACTTGATTTTGTAATTTGAATACTCCTCTTGTAAAATAGCACACTTATACAAGATCTAACGATTAAAGTCACGTGCTACATTAGTCTATTATTTGGCCAAGTCTTAGAGCAACGGTGATATTAATGCTTACGTTGGTTATTCAATAAACGCGCAATTATGGGAAATATTTCGCAAGGATATAGCAAGGTAGTCTATTCACTACCTAAAGTACCGCTCTGTTATGCCCGATTCAATAATATTAGAACGAAGTATCATTAAATATGATTGTGAAAAAATATTCGGATAGCTAATGTTGAGATAATCTCTGTCATTCATAAACCACTACACGTTATGCTTTGTCTACTTATCAAAAGACGATAGCATTTGATCTTAGTATCAAATAATGTGATTGTTAGGTTGAGATGGCTGTTCATCTATGTTAAGGATATTTTACCAAGTAGCGCTGCTCGCGATGTTGATTTTGATTCGTTTATACGACATGGTACGCATTGGCGAAGTTGGTTGCGTAACAAATATTTTCTGCAAAGTCATAATGGTAACGAGCAGCATACACAGTCCGTTAATTGCCTGCTTTATTGATCAGGCTTGCATGCAAGATCCCCATATAAAGCAGCATTGTATCCAATCAAATGTAGTAGATACCCTCTTGGGCGTCATTGCGTTGGAGGCGGTACACCTTGAATTAGTAATCGCATCACTGTCTCGGGCTTATCTTTACGAAGTAGGCCGAGGTATAATAACTCATGGAAATATATTAGTCATAGGGTGTTTGAATATATGGTTGCATCTTTATTCTACGAAACAGATAACATTATTGTAATTACATGCTCAATTTCTATAACGCGCGCTTTTTGTTCCAGTTAATTATCTTTGTTGCATGCAGGCATGGACTATATTTTATATCCTGTTGCATATATTCGCGGTATATGTATGTCTAGGGTTATGGCTATCAATGACGTATTGCTTGGATGACAATGCCGATATTGCGCCAAAGTTACCATATTTAAAGTCGAAAGTGTCAGGAAGTATAGAGTATTACAGTGCAGAAGAATAAGAAGGGTTCGACAATTACGACAAATATGGTCCATCTGGCAATGTAGATATATTGTGTACTGCATATTGGACAACTTTACCAGCCGAAGCAGACATATTCGACCAACGATTAGTTCATAACAGTAATGGAGGCATTCAACCAGCGCTATTGAATGTGACAAAGTGCATCGTGTTTGTCATCCAGAAGATGTGTCGCGTCCTTGTCTAAAATTGCCTATAGCACAGTTATCTATTCATAACGTGATCAATAAACTCAAACCAGTCCAATAACTGTCGCATCTGCTCTGTTAAGGCCAAAATTTGATAAAATGTCAGTTAAAATTAGCGCGCTCGACAAATCGCTACGGCAGCCATGATCAATTTCAGAACCGGAGGTGTGACGTCAGTAAATTGAGCCCGTTCTCAGACACGCAGGGGGTTCCCTATTGTTTACATTGTTGCTTGCCGGATGTCGGCACTTGTTTTTGGATAAATGATCGTTTTCATCCACCTTGTGACCGATGCTTATTTGTTGTTGTGTTGGGGTTGCTCGCGTACAAGTCTGGACGGCGTGAGCTTTTTCAAGTTTCATGAAAAGAACGATTTAAAGAAACAACGGACTGGCCAGAAACTACGAGACAAATGGCCGAGCCCGGGCCAAATACTGGTTTGTGTGTTCGGTTCATTTAATCGAGGGATGTTTTGAGCAGGCACTTTATCTTAGAGAAGAGCTTTGTTGGATAGTCTACCACGTTGTTTACAGGTTTTGAACTAGAAAGGATGGTGAGACAAGTGATCCCCTCCCACCGCAGCCTAAGAAAAGCAGACCTGCCTACATCAAGTGAGAGAACCACAGGGTGAGACTCGATGACCTTCTTGTTGCATCAATACCAACAAAATAGTCCCTGGTATTGTTTATGGATATAATATTTGTTTGTTTTGTACATGAATTGTACCCAAAGAGCATTTCTTCATGGATATGCAATTAAAGCATTTATGGCTAGATATGACAACAATATGCGTGACAAATGGGGATGTTCAAGGGTGCCTGTCAGATAGTTGAACCTGAACAAACTCATGGTACTGAAGTCGATCCGGCGCATCCTTTTGACTTCATGGATGACTGCACGAAATGGATTGACGCCAATTCGTTACATTACAATAATTTGACTTGGCAGCACCAGTGCAGGCACAT
This sequence comes from Urechis unicinctus, assembly GCA_034190875.2. Lineage (NCBI taxonomy): Eukaryota > Metazoa > Annelida > Polychaeta > Xenopneusta > Urechidae > Urechis > Urechis unicinctus. The sequence continues at coordinate 35,826,306 of CM067351.1, read as the reverse complement.
GCTAGGAAGAAATGGCTGGAACCAGAGTGACTTTTTGAGCATCACATATGATTGATCATTGTAACATCAAAGACTGGTAAAGGAGTGAGTCTGGTAATGTCCCTAGCACCGTGCAACAAACTGACTAAATGCTTTATACCTGTAACACCTGTAAAATAACTATGTTGGTTTATCCATGCTAAAATGGGTTTGTTTGTCATATAGGTTTAAAAAAGCTTTTACACTAACACTCACGAACTCACACACACACAAACACACACACACAAGCACACACAAACTAACACGCACACACACACACACACACACACACACACACATATATATATATATATATATATATATATATATATATATATATATATATATATATATATATATATATATATATATATATATATATATATATATTTATATATATGTACGTGTGTTTGTGTTTATGTGTGTGAGTGTGTGTGTATGTGTGTGTGTTCATTAAGCAATCGTTATTTAACTTTAGCGTATTGTGTCCGTAGCAGGCCTACTTCTAATAATTTACTTAGGAAGGGGTTCACTCTTTTACAAGTCACGCGTCTTTGGTATGAATTGCTTTGCATCTTATAACCCACAAGCGCTTGATTGTCAGTTGCAATAATCCATTCTTATTGACTGGCTAGTTAATCGATTTAACGAAGGCTCTATTCTTTTCCATTTCGTAGTGTTAAGCATAGCAGGGGGATGCGAGAGGAGCGCCCGTAGGCGATAATTTATGACGCCAAGTTGCATTACCGACAACAGACTTCATTTTATGCAAACGCATTTCATCTAATGTCAATCACAATCAATTTTTGTGACTATTCGTCGAAAAACCTCGCTCGACAAAAGTCAATAGTTATTCATCCTCTGAAAAATCTAGAGCCTAACCAGGCGCAGTCACCGTGAACCAAAACATTGGCAGTGTATTATCATTTCCGCATAACCTTGATGGATTCCATTGCTTGGGTTTATATTGAATCATGTTGGCAACGCCCATGTATTCTGCAGCCGCTGAGGTGGACCTGGGCGAATAGAATACCTGGGTCACAGTCGATAGTGGCTAACATGCTTCGGGGTAATTATTATACGGTATTTTTAGTTACTAAAATACTTGGCACTCAGGGGCATATTGGGGGTAGAACAACCCGTATTTACTCACCGTATATCGATGGTACATGCATCAAGCACAATTTAAGTGCAATCGAATGCTTCAGTGAGCAGCAGCTGATATCTGATATATATGTACTTGTTATAACTATGTAACATCGGCCTACAGAATTATAGTAATCAGTAAGAAGGAGAATTTGAGTTGACGGTTCGCTAGAAATCATTTAGCATATACTTAACTAATTACAGAAAGCACACAGACATCTGCGTAATAACAAAGTTGCATGGCGAAAACCAACGAACGCATATGTGCGAGCCATTAGTTTGTAAGAGACGTTCGATCAAATGCCTATGGTTGACCGAATGAAATTCACCAGGACACCGCTAGCAAAATGTTTACATCAAAATGAGTGTACTCGCAGCTATGTGCATAACGTCTATTCTAAAACTTTTGCTTATTTTATGGCAGCGCTGCGTGTAGGATGGCGTGCTTAAAATGACTATCGTATAAGCGGATTACAGTAGGCCTTCTAAGCGTAGCTATGAGTATTTACCAAAGACAAATTTATTAAGCGTTAACGGCATGTTGTCGTTTAACTCATGTCTTTTTTGTTCAACAAATGGTGACGGCAGATAAATATTCAATTTTTCTAACAGAAAACCAAGTTCTTACTTGTACATGGGTACTATCATAGCACTCGCATTGTCAATGTCTACAAATGCATACTCATATATATTTGTTAGTTATGTTAGCAATGGCCATAAAAAACCCATGAATGATGCAAACGACGTTATTGTCAACATCAATAACGTTATGAACTGGCTAACTGCCCGGATTACTGAAATGAACCAACTTCAGGCCACATAACTGATTATAATGCAGCGCCACGTAAAACAATTGCATGCAAGACATAGAGTAAGGCAGTCAATTTAAGTCTAGAATTTATTCTTTTATTCTGCGATTTGCCAAGAATATTCCATATATCGCTTTTTTTAATATTTCCAGCTAGCAGATAGATAACATATCCCAAACTTAGATGATTAGCTATCTTAATATCTTCTCAAAATCACATTAAATACATTGGGATAGCACTACTCGTGAGCCGTTTCATGTGTTGGTTACCCGAGTTAATGCTGTATAGGGTGAGCCTTTGATACGATATATGGAATATTGAGTTAAAGAGGTATAGCGCTCGAGTTACTTGTGCTGGAATCTGTCTTGAATCCAAGTGTCCCACGTGAGGAAGCATTCCGTCTGAAAAAACATTGTCAATCAACTATCACATTTGAAGCTACTGCGAGACATATTTCTCCCTCCTGGATATTTTGCGGTACATCATCTAGCTGTGATAACATCGCTGTCAGTTTCATTCACAACGTTCATGTCAATTATTTGTATCGCTGTCATCAGAGCTCATCATCGCATGTCATTCTGACCAACGAGTTATATGACAAATAGCACAAATAGAGCGACAACGGATTTCATTTACAGATAATAACTAATGTGCATGTTATGCTTGAATTCTGTAGCGTGAGTTTCCATTCATGATTATGCACATTAACCATTGTGTTCGGAGGATGCTCACTCGATAACAGAAAACCACAGGTTGCCTAAATTATTTTTGCAGAGACTGTTTGCATATAACTAGCTATATCTTTTCCGGTTTAATGTATGATTATAAAAGCCGTGCCAACCTCCATTCACAGTTACAACTTTGTCATCGTGGTGAATTGGAGGAGAGGCATACAGATGTACGGTTGGAGGCGGGTGCGATGTGGCCTGATTCTGATTTATTAATTCAACCAAAGAGTGACACCTCTACGTTATACGAGCGCACGGCCTTAGATTACAGAAGCTAGTATTATAAACATATACATACTAATACATGTCTGCATGGAATTGCAATGAAAAAAAGGAATTTAGTCAATGTATACAGCAGTAACCTAAGTGCGTTACGGGGGCGAACTAAAGCCAAAAACGTATTCATTATATTCATGGGAATGGGATATCGCATAAAAAAATAACAGTTATGCTTATGCTGGTTCGCGGTGTGATTAGACGATTGACAAGGGTCATAACCCATGCCATCCATAGCTAATCATAGTTGTCTTGACTGAAGCGGTGTAATCTTGGATACGACATATATCGGCATCCTTGATGTCATGTGATTGTACAGCTGAGATCATGAATGGAGGTGGTTTAGCTATGTACAACCGCCATTATTTGCCATTAACGCAAGCGAGACGCATTTCGCCATTTCATCGGTTGCGTGATGCCAATTATGTATTTCTGTGAATTGATGTTAAAACCTCACAACTCGTGTGTGCCTGAATGTCATGTAGTGATTAACAACAGTTATTGGACACATACCGCTTCCATTATTCGTGATCAAGCGGAATGGCTCAATGTGGAAGTCTAAAGGCCTTAATTAGAGATTCCTAATTCGCTTAACTACGCCATACATCTCTGTAATAACACGCATTCTGTTAGCGACCGTGACGAAGCCAACATAGCATTATGGAGGCTACAAGTTTCGGATTTAAGTCGTTGGCAACTTGTTGTTTCATGGGCTCGGTGTTGCTCATAGTGAGTACAGTTTTACAACAATGGCATGATCTATAAGTTTGCTAAAGGTACATGACGAACTGCAATATTGAGGTGTGTTGACAGTGGTTATTTATCTTGTGCTTGGAAAACGGAAACGGCTTGGTGGATCCGCATAAAGAGCTATGCTTCTGACCAGCTAATTTCGGCCAGTTTGTATGTAAGGAACCGATTCGCAGCTGGCAAGGTGCGCCTGTTACCAGCTGGCTGTATCGTCAATGTTGTCATACATTGGTTTCACTATGTCCACAGAGTTTTGTTCTTCTTCTTTTCAAATTCGGTGTGCTACGGATTTGAACTAAAAATAATTTCGATCGCGCTTAATATTTGTATACATTAAATGCAAACAATAGCATTGACATATTTTCCCAAATATGCTGTTACGAATTGCAGCAGTCATTGTTTAACTTTCAAAGTAACTGTCGCCCTAATTCTGCATCCCTATTGGTGTGGTATAATGTACGGTGACGAATCTACAACATGGTGACGTGAAAAGGGCATAAGGTGCACCAAGTTTGCATAAATGATGGTCACTTGCAAGTTAATGTGAACTGATAGAGGTGAAGGTTCTTCGATAGGAGGAACCTATGTCATCGATAATGATCGCCCTCATTCAGTGTTAGGCTCCTTATCAGCAAATTGACGATGTGTTTGACTTTTTCCAACTTTTTGAAAACACATGATCTAATGAAACATTATAGAATGCAAAGTTAAACTGCAAACGTTGAATTCACACAGGGATAACACTGCTGTGCACAAAATTCAACCAAAGCTCATTGGTGGATATCATTGAGGATAGGTCAGTATACTTCTCAGTTTGGTTGTACAACGCCAAGTGATATTTCTGAAATGGTTCATTTTATTATACTAAAGCAGTTTAAGATATAAGGCTTCTTTAACGTGCCCGTTTACACGTTTTTCTTCATTAAATGAGGCTTAATTGAGGTTATCCGGAATCAACTGCGAATTCGATCCCGCTTTTTATATACTTCAATAAGGCTGTATTTAAACCAAATGCTTAACTTCTTCGTCACTGTGATCGTTTGATTTGGAAACAAGCCATCGATCAGATTATCCAACTTATTGGTTGCCATGCTGCTGATTTTGACAAAGATTGCTGTCATCTGCAGCTAATCAATCAAAATCTTAAAGTTTTAGCTAGATAGCTCGGAAGGTGCCAACTTGTTAGATGAGGGATACTTGGTCAGCATGATGCTCTCACTATCTGACTAAATGAGGCCATTTTCCATAGCAATTGATATTGACCGACCTTAACATCATAAGGGTACACGTAATTCTTTCCACCACATAAAATGGTCACGTTGCTTATACGGGCTGTGGGTTTTTTGTACCGTATGATGATTCGGTTATCCTTATTACCTAATCAGCTTCTTACATGGTATTGTAGGCCCCATCACACACTTGGATATTTTCAACCATCTGAATGCCTGACCGGGTGTACGTCCGACATTATAGATAATGCCACCTACTGCTCGAGTCATCGTCATCTCTTAAATATTGCACAATTACCCACTGCACGCGTTAGTTTACTCCAATCCACATGCTGATTGAACCCTCGCAAACGACTGACTAATGATGCTGAGCGTTCTATGATGACTTGCATACGCCTTTGTGTTGGCCGAATAGGAAATCAACGTGATATTGCCGACATATGATGAGACAATGCGCAATTATCAACTAATTGTGCGGTGCGAAGCCCCTCAGGAACCACATTGTTCCACTCACAAACACCAACCCTGCGTTTCGATCATCTGCGGGTATATGCAGTAGCAGAGCATATGGAAAATCAAGCTTTGGTGCCACATGCAATTACTATTTACCAGCAAGTCGCATGGCAATGCGTTGCACCGGAATGAATTTAATTTATAATAAACACAAGATGTTCTTTGCCATCTATACAGTAAATAAAACCAGTATCCATTGTATTTGCGCAATTCTTTGACAGTTCAATTGGAAGTTTTATAATAGAATCCAAGTTTTAATAAGCAAACATAGCACAGCGAGGCTTCTGACGAGAAAGTGTTTTACCGGGTGATTGTAGTACCCCCACGAAGTGTAGCTGCAAATACCAACAACAAATCAGCAGGTATGTTTATGTTCTTACGCGACATCAGATTTAAAATTTGATATGCTACAGATTTGATTGCTCAAAAGATCCCTCACCACCTGGCACATTTCTATCGCGTATAATATTGATATACATTAAGAACAAACAAAAGCGCTAACAAATATTCATAAATATGCAATAGCGAATCACAGTAGTCTGGGTTAAAATTCCCAAGTTATTGTTGCCTTCAAAAGTAATAACCAGTCTATTATATATGTTATATATATATATATATATATATATATATATATATATATATATATATATATATATATATATATATATATATATATATATATATATATATATATATATATATATATATATAGATATATAGCATATATATAGATATATATATATATATATCTTTAAATATATATATAGATATATATATATATCTCTATATATATATATATATCTCTATCTCTATATATATATATATATATATATTTATATATATATATATATATATATCTCTCTCTCTATCTATATATTTGTATATATATATCTATATAATTTTATATATATATATCTAAATATATATATACATAAATTTAGGTATCTCTCTCTCTCTCTCTATATACATAAGTATATATATATATATATATATATATATATCATATATTTATCTCTTTTATATATATGTATATATTCGGTTTGATTACCTATAGTGCAATATCATTTAGGGAGCAACATAACGGTGCAGCGACGCATTGTGTCCCATGTCAATGTCTTATTGAAATAGGGTATGAATTGTCGCCCTGACATTTTTACCCTTTTCGCCCCTTGTTTGAAGTCAGTTTGATGTTGTATATTATTGTTTTGATCGCAGCACTTGCACCTTTCAAACACAGCCTGGTCTGTGTTCTTGTAATAATCGCTAACATTTAAATGGCATTAACAAATGGATTTCCAAATACGGCTCATCGTTTGAAATAACTGAAAGCCTGAATATATCTCAACTGGTTTATTGCTTGATAATGGTCATATTATGAAACGGTATAACGGCACAGGGAATACTTTTATTTTACGATAAATGAAAGATATATATAAGTATAACGGACAAGCAGTCATTGTTATATTCTCAATGATAGGATGAATGCAATGAAGGTGATAATTCTATCCCTATAGCCTTTGATGTGTTCTAAAACCTGGGATTGGCTTATGAAACGAGGATCTTTCTCAATAGACAAAAAGCAACCTTGCCGTGCTACATATACTGTGATGAATACACCTTGAAATACCAAATCATTTGAGCAAAAACATTGAAGGGAAATAAAAGCATAAAATACAGCAACGCTATAAAGACGTTATAAGTTAAAACAAATATCACAAATAGAACGATAAAGAAGTATTGAGCTCGGAGGCCAGAATGAAACTGATTTTAGAATGTTAAGGTGATTCTGTCAACGAATAGGCACGCTATTCCAATTGTCATGGGACATGCAGTAGCCTGGTCGGTGAGAGCTCAGGGGTTTCGCGGCCGTTTTCTAGGCACGATGGGCATATGGCTATGGGAAATGGGGTATGCATGAGGAGAGGGGGGAGGTGGCAGGTGACGCTGGTAAGCTGAGGTGTATAATTAATATCCGCTGTAGGGGGTTACCACATAGAAGTGGTGAATAGGAGAATACGTCACGGTGATGAATAGATCTGCTGTCAATTTGGCACTCAACATTCCCCTCTTTTTAAAATGGATGAATATCCACCAAAACAACCTGGGTACCTTCATGGGAGAGCAAAACGGGGACGTGTAAACGAATGGTCAAATGGTAAGAAAATTACTGTGTAGGCCGAAATGTGAAATTCACATTCCGCTGTACTTCACGCAGAAATTGTTATAACATTATGCGAGCAATTTTTATTTTTTCTGGTCCGATTAATTTTTGATTGATACGATCAAAGAATTGATGCTAGTTTTATTACCATTGCATTTTGATTTATGTTACCGTCATTTGTTTACATATAACTTATTTTTGAACAGGTGAGTTGTGGGTAGATGTTGTGTCGGCTGGTAATAGATACCCAAGGTAAACTCTGTTACTGGCACTATCGATGCCGACGCATCAATGTCGCCAGCAAAAGCATCTTGCGACAATCCTGGCCCCTATGATTCCGAGCGGAGCAGAGAGTTGGCCTCTCATTGTAATTCAAAGCTAAATGTATTTAACACCGGGGCCTACCTGACGTGGAAGTGTTGTCAAATGGAAAAGAACCAACATTTGACAAGCAACAGTAAACTTGACTATTCTAAAGAAGCGTCGAGTTTTACCCTTGAAATAAAAAGATAGCCTGGGCAAGTATTGGTCAGTTTATAAGTAAAGAAGGGCTTTCACTTGCCTATGCCAACTGCTCGCATTTTTAAACAAAGTTTTTTTTTTATCAATTGGCTCACATTAAATGTGAATATAATTTGATCTGACTCAATAATTTACACGGTTAGAGTTCTCATTGACGTCAGCTTTACGACTTGATGAGTCCATTTGATCCAGACAGCGACGTAATACTTGAAGATTCTCGGCCAGTTAATCATGCCATAGACAGGATTCGCGCGTCGACGCCTCCTCTTGCGGCAAGTTATCTGTCCTCTAAACCTAAAACGCCACTAAAGACAAGTACAATCTCTCAAACACTACTCACAAATAATGTACTATAATAACAACAACAAATACTAAGTATATACGGCAATTGGAAAAAAAACTGTGCTATCAGAAAGTGACATAGAAGGTGGGGAGAAAATGTCTCTCTATCCTGCAAGCAAGATGCAAATACAATACGGGTGAAGCTAGGTATAAATAAATCCGTACATGTGAAAAGCCGCTAACAAGACCAAGAAAGGTTGCAAAACGAAAGACCAAGGGCTCCGCAAAGCTAAAGAGAGCCTCCACGAAGCAAAACAGTCGTAGATACCTTTAACTCAAAGCGGTTGATAGCAGCGTTGACACATGGGTCTATGTTCACATTTGTTTCCTGGTAAACTAACAAGTCAGGCCCGTTGGGGGTCGAGACGATCCGCCTTTGTCTCGAGTGAAGCTCACTCAAATGGTTAGCATTATCTACAAGTGGGAGGCCTAGCATGTAATGTAACAGTTGATAAAGGTTATGGTAATAGTAATATTGGGTTTAACGTCACTTTCAACAACGAGGTGATATCGCGACGGTGATGTATGTGGATGATGGTGATGCTTGTACAGCTCCCCTGAAGTACCAGCACCCACTTGGCACATACCCTTGGCACGATACTAATGACCGGCAAGTTACTGACCGCTAGTCAGGTTTTTACACCTTGCTTTCGAACAGACAACCGGTGGGTCAAACGGCGACGCAGTTTATCACTAATCCACGGGAACCGGCTACAAGGTGATACATATTTATGTAGTACTAATACAAATGTTTTTATGACAGACAGACGGAAGTAATTATCATAACTATATACAATTCGGATTTGACCTGAGGCTTTATTTACCGTTGCAAATTTCGTGTGCGCTGAAATCATTAATATTGAAGTAATGCTAGCTGATTTTACAACAACTGTGGTATTACATCACTTGACTGCGAAGTACTATGCGTTGATGTGTTCTTTAAGTAACCCCTTAAATGAGATACATGGGCAATCTCTGACATCGGCATGTTGATCAGGTTGGTTTTGATTATTCACTGTTGACGTGATGCCATTAATGAATCATCATCTTAGCCCACCGTAGCTAATCAATGGGTCAATGGCATTTATGCTAATGCGATTTATTCGCCAATTTAGACTATGGTAGCGATAGGTCACAGCTGCCGGACAATGGGCAACTTCCTAGCTGAAATCGAATGTAAAAAGCTGGTTAGTAGATATCTGTTTGAATTCTTACTTTACCTCAAGGGGTGTTTTGAACTATTTAGATCAAGCGAGTTTTGCATTCATTTCAAACACATTTATCCTGCATTTATGCAGCTCAATAATGTAATTTTGCTTTGATGTTCAAGACGACATGCAATTACTGCTTTCAATAAGATATATACAGACCTACTATGTCGCCTATTCTGTTTGACTATCAAAAAATTATCATATGGAGTTTCCATATTTGAATCATCCATTAGAGCAGCATTTGATAATTTAGCCGCTACTTGCATTATTCCTACGGTTAATTACAATCACGTTCCAGCAGTATTAACCCTTAGATATTCCGCTGAGGGTTTGAATTGCGTTGTTGATTGACATCCCGATTCGGTTGGAGCTAGAACTTATCGCTAATGTGATCGAACATGCCTTGGCCGTTAGCACAAAGTTCAATCTTGAAAATAATAAGCGTTGGTAAGTTGCAGATGGTTTCCGCTTAATGCGACCTTGGCACGATATGAACTGCTTATTACTACAACATATACTTACTTTACAAACCTTAACATGCCCCGTTTGTCGTCTGCAATAGCTATTCATGATTGGTTCCGCTAAGTAAGATCAGCTGCTACGTATATGTCCATGCGCATCTTACATCCCAGTAATTAATGCATGAGTGAAGACAATATTATGCTTTTGCTAATCCGACCTGGTTGAAGAAGAAGAAGAAGATGAAGTTTGGTTTTGCTTTCAACATTGTACATGAAAAGAACATTGAATAAGAAATTCTATATTATCATATCAACATATTAAAGTTTCAACATCTGCTCATATGTAGTGTAACAATAACATCTTTTATAAATACATACATGAAAGATATATTACAGATTTGTACACTTAAATACAAAAACAGTTTTAAATAGGTGAATAGGCACAATAGTGTAAAGAGAGGATAGTACATGAAATATTAAGATATGTTTAGCGTGCGATATTGAGCTAGCAACAATTTTGTAGACCATTTATTCAAAATATTTGGAAATTGGTATTTAGGTAATGCGTTTATTGATTTAGCTGTGTGAAGAGGGATAACCATGAGGCTGGCATTCCTGGTATTGTGAGAAGTATTTATGTCTGACTGATATAGGTAGGTATTCAAAAAAGAGCGGGGTAATAGCTTGCGGTCATATTTGAACATAAATAAGGTAACATTATACTCGTATAAATCATTTAATTTTAAGATAAAATTGTTTTTGAAGAGTAATGAGGTGTGGATGCTAAAGTACGATTTGGTTATATACCTTATCGCTCTTTTTTGGGTAAAATAATTGTGCGTTTAAGAACGTTCTGTTTGGCGCAACCCTAAAATAATATACCATAAGAGAGATATGAATGAATTAAAGTAAAATAAAGATTGCGTAGTGATTGGGTAGGAAGAAAATGGTTAACATGTTTAATTGCAAATAGACTATGAGTTATTTTCTTATTAACATAATTTAAATGCGATTTCCATGACATATGCTGACCTATATGTATTCCTAGCAGTTTTGTTGAGTTGATTCTATCAATAGCTACATCATTTATCTAAATATCGAAGTTCGCAAGATTTATAATTTTAGTTGGCTTATGTATTATCATAAAATTAGTTTTGCTGACATTCAGTTTGAATTTGTTTGCAATCAACCAAGAGTTTTTGGCTGTATCTGCACTACGAAAAAGTGTCGGTAAGTCACGTGCTGTCGTGATCAAGGCTGTGTCGTCAGCGAAAGATAAAGTTGTTGCTTTAGATGCGTTATTTATATCAATAACATAAATTAGAAATAAATGCGGCCCAAGTATAGACCCCTGGGGGACTCCATGATGAATAGTTCTTTGTATCGATTTATAATTGTGTATTTCAGCAGCCTTCTATTATTAAGTTAATTATAACACATTTGCTTGGCCTCTGATGCCGCGTGCGTATATTTTATTTAAAAGAATTTGGTGGTTAATTAGATCAATAGCTTTTTTGAGATCACAAAATATTGAGAGGACATATTCATCATTAGGTTTCTTATATGCGTCTGCGTTCAAAGATAGTAAATGAAGGATCGGATGCATGGTTGAATTGTTTTTTCTGAAATCCATACTGATGATGATTCAGTACGGGAAATTTGGAAAAGGAGTCTGAAACCCATTTATGGAATATTGAAATATTGGCAGTTAACTAATTGGGCGGTTAATGTTTAGTAAGTGGGGGTCTTCATTCTTATGTATAGGTATTACTTTTGCTAGTTTTAATTGTTCGGGAACAATTCCATTCTTTAGTGATTGGATAAATATGCATTGTAGTGGGGTAAGAATCAATGGTATAGATAATTTTAATGTTTTTGTGCTGATATCATCATGTCCATAGCTTGTCTTTGATTTAAGCTTTTGAACTATTTCAGAGTTTTCCTCCAGTGTTCCTTTTTCTCGGACAATACTGTTTAAATAGATGTAGTTAGGTAGGAAGAATGAGCATTATCGGTGCGAGGTAGATCACGAACTATTGTGTTACTGATATCAGTAAAATATTCAGCGGCTTTTTTTTTTTATTGTCTATTTGTACATTATTTACAGTAAAATTCTGTGGCGGATTAGTTGCACAATTATTAAGGCACTGCTGAGTACATTCCAAGTTTCTTTCATATTTGTTTTGTGCAGTTCTATTTGGTCACTGTAATATATTTCGCTTTGCTTAGGTTTTAATTTAGTGAAAATACTATTGTAAGTTTTGTATTTGTCAGTGTTGGTTCGCGTTGGTTTTGCTTTCAGTTTTTGAATAATATTTTGTTTTTTACCGGAAGATTCTATTAACGCGCGGGTTATCCATGGCTGATGTTTAAGTTTTTTGTTTTTTTTGACGCGACTGTAATGGGAAAGATTGTTTGAATAACGTTGTATACTTTCTGCCAAATATATTGTATGCGATATTTGTCATTCGCAATTCTCTACATCAGTAAAATCTTTGGAGCGTCAATTTTCTATGAAATTCTGACGGGGATTATTTATATGGTATCGTTGCACGAACGTTGCTATCGCGCTACACCATGACTTGTATCTGCTGTAAGTGTCTTTATCTTTGATGGCAACTTCATACTATGTGTATATATACACAAAAATACTGTCCCATACCTTCAGATATGGTTAAAACCATGTCGATGGTATCGATTTGAACACAAAATATAATCAGGCTATTTGAGAATGCTGCTAACATCGCAACAGATGAAAATATACAACGTTTAACTAGCCCCAGAAATACAGAGATACCTGGCCGCGAAGTCCACTTAGCCAATCGTGCAAAGCTATTTCTCTGACGCTTATATACATGATTTGTAATATGTTTGCTGCCGTAAAAAGACGCGACGTTACTAAGCACCGACATGATATTTAATGCGATAATGGAAATATTAGACGTACATTTGTTGTTCGATCGACCGCTGTCAGTGTGTCATTACCGCCAAGGTCATCTTAAACCGTTCGAGTGCCGAAAGTCGCCCATCAATTTGAAGCAAAACAGGCCAAATGTATTTTGCATTACCATGAAGGGAATGTAAGGAACGAAAACAGCGGTTATCAGCACATTAAAGTATGGTTAGCATCATCATACGCAGGAAATTAAAATACATTGAGCTCGGTGTGTGGTGGGTCAGCGTCGTCTACCCTTGAGATCGCCAAGCATGTTTGAAAAGTGCAAGGAGTTTGTGACATTAACTGTCATTTCGGGACAACTGGTCAATAACATGCGGAGCTTATAGATAAGTCAATATGTCTATCTCAAGGCATAACACTTGTGCTATCAACGATAACTTTAAATGCACAATTGGCTGGTCGGACTTTGTCAGCGGTATTTACATCAGAGACTAAGAATACAGAACCCCCCTATAGTACGCAGATGGGTAGGATATGGAGTTTATGTGGGATCACATGATCACTCGTGAATTAGTGAAATACCTCTGTTGTATTGTCCGACTCATCAGTGGTTCCAAAGAGTGCCCAAGCACCACCAAGCATACCCCCTGAAAAAATCATCATAGGGCAACCGTGGCGCCTCCGGGCATTCAGCTACCAATCAGCCCTCAGAGCCGCATCGACGGAGGACACACGTTATTAATCACAAACCTACAACCAACGCTCACAGCCAAATTAACGACCACAATCACAGCAAAGCCAGCAAACGCGCTCAAAGCTAGATGGTCCATCCCACTCCCCACATCTTTATCAAACTACGATACCACGTCCTGCCAGGGCAACGATCATACTAACAGCGCTGAAGCTAGGTCGTTAGCGCCATTTATTGACATTGAATTTGCCAACCATCTACAAAGATACACAACAGGTTTAGAAACGGCAGATCGGTATGAACCAACGAATCATGTCTTTTCGTTGAGGACATGTTTGTCAAGGCAAGACATCCGCTTTCGGTTGTAGGTAGTCCAGGTCGTATATGGTAAGGTCAAGGTTATGTGAAACAGTCCTTGGCTAAAGAGCAAAGGACCAATTTTGGATGTGGGTCGGTAAAGTGTAAAGGAGCTGTTCAGGCCTGGCTTGCTGTTGTATTACTATATTTCAACACGAGAAACAAACTTAAGTCGTCTCAGAGTGTTGAAGTGTTGGTCGACATAACAATTTGAATACAGATGTCACGTAAGCGCTATTCAAACCTCTATAAAACAACTATGGGGCTACTTGCAATGCCATGCTACGGCAGTTATCAGAAAGTGCATTTTTGTCCAAAGAATGGTGGTTCACAGAAGTTATGAACTGCTCAAGAGGCTTGATAAATATAATCCATAAAGCTAGATTCCGCTATGATCCTAAAAGCAACACAATACGGTGCATCTCGGCGGTGACACAAACTGATTGTAGAAAGCTAGCCCTTTGCGGGAAGGAAATGTTCCTATTTTGAGGTTGGTGCATTCCGTATGAACTCAATGCTTGCACTACTTCACTCGCCATGTAGCCATGTTAACTCAAGATAAATCGGTATATTCGACAAGGCTGGACACAATATTCCTTGGATAATTTCATTTATCTTAAAGGGATTATTTGCGAGATGTGAGTATTGGCCAAACAACTGGCAACACAGCGTTCTGGTATGACCAGCAGAGAAGCATATCATTAGAATAAGAATATCAATCATTTGTCATTCTCTACCGTGAATATACGGACAGACTTTAACGATGATTACGCAATCGAAATGGTTACATACCAACCCAAAAAATGCGATTCTGACCGGGGCACGTGCACACTTGCAATTGCATGCGCTCGGGTGATGTCGAATGCGTTGTGACTCCTGTTCATTCGAAAGCACAAAATGGGTGAGTGGTTGGACTCGTGTTTTGGGACGCCAGTAATGGTAATGTTACGTACAGTTATTCGTTACTTGGTGAGCTTCCTTTAAGTGCCCACATGGAACAAATCAATTTTCCATTCTGGTCTGCAAAACCCACCAATGTTCAGTACTAATCCTGGCGCATCTTCGCTAACGATTGGAACCGACGAATAATGTGATCATGCAAATCACGAGTAATCAGTTGGGTTTTTTTAAAAGCTTTTAATCGAACCCACAACCTGCGGATCGAAAAGCGACGCAATCATCCACTACGCCACGCGAACCAGCTTTTTTCAGACGCTGGATATCCTGCCATATATGATTCCGGTGTAATATATGTGATGCGTGATGCTTAATCGACAGGGGTCGAATGTTGTAGAACCCATAAAACGATGTAATTAAAATATCGATTACATTATATAATTCCGATCGTGTATATGAAAAAAATAGCAAAAGCCTTATCATGATTCTGCTGAGATATGTTTAAGCTTGCTTTTCTTTCAAGCGTTAAGCAATACGTGTATATTTGAGAAGGATAGGCTAAATAACCGATCTTTGTTAGCACGGATTAGCCCTTATTACGTAATGGATGACTAGACAAAAAATCCAAAAATATTATGCGGAATTGACAGTTAATTACCCATACCTCAGGTTCTGACTACCGCACTTGTTTTCGGTAGAGAGACTATAATATAAAGAATCAGGCAATATTTTTCACATTTGTACGGCTGAGAATGTCCATATCGAATATGCTTAAATATATTAACAAAATATCGTTAGTTGTTGCAGCTTGTATACCATAACAAAAGATACGGTGCCACTAACCACCTAGTCCAATGAGTTATTGTTATTACTTTTGCTATTTGACATAGCCAAACTGCCGTTAACGTGTGTTACGAGGAGACTCAGCAGAACATAACAGAATATGGGGTCTGGACCATTGCGCCTTTGTTTATGCAGTAGATGCAAAGAGCATCACACATTCAGCTGAGGTAGGGGTGCCCTCTCTATGTCTCTTCCAGTAGGGGTTCTTTAGATGCAACCGGAAATTATCGTTTCATACACATTGACTATGGCTTCATACACGTTGTGAGACATTGAGTTGAAAAGCAATGGCTTTTTAAAAAAAACACTGGTACATTCTATATATAGGTGAAGTTTACGTTAGATATTTAGTGGCGACATACAGTAACACTCTATGCGTGAGTACCACTCCTGTATTTCTATTTCCATTATGATTATAAGTTGTACAAAAATCAATAAACAGGTCTCATGAAACATGACCAAACAGTTAACAAAAATATACGTTCCTAGAAATTAGGTAAAAACGATTACATCCTACCGAGGGACACCATTTGAAGAATAATCGGTGCATTGATCATTGCGAATCGTCTGTGGTGATCGTAGGATAAGAGTAATGTGTAACACTTCAACCAAGATGGGAGGAGGCATACTGACCAAACGTCGATTTCGCAATGCAAACCACATCAGGAATTTATGTATCTGCATGCATAACCATGAGTTTTGTAGATTTCATTCCTGTTAAATGTGTTTTTAAAAGTAGCTTTGGAGACGAATTATGCTTATGTACCCGTAAATATATTATAACATACATACAGACTTGATGAATAACCATTATCTGTTGGTGGTATCGGTAATAACCAGTGGGATTATCATACAATATCATGCGGTGTATACGTACAGCAAAGCGATGGTAAGATCACGTACCCCAATATCCAATATGCAGCGCCTAACCACTACTTCATGAAATCATTGTCTGGGAGCATTTACTCCTCAAAGTGGCATCAATTGCGTGCTGTACAGCCTATATCAAGTTGCCAAGCGGTGCTTATCAAAGAATAGTAACTTACCTTTGGCAATATTTAGGTACAATTAATGTCCGACAAGGATTGGTTTGCCGCATGCTAATACATTTTAATTTGTAGGTACATAAGCTCAATGAATTAACATATCAAATCCAAAGTGGCTCTGGGATGTAAAGTTTATCAAACTTGGTAGGAAAAGAAAGCTTTCGTTCGAAGCAAATTGTGATGCTAAATTGCTTAGACCAAGGCTATCTTGCGCTACAATGAGCGAAACCTTTCCTTGAGCCGGATGCAAAACGTGATAAGTCAACACCAAACCTTTAATTTGCAGCATCATCGCCACAAAAATCTCCCGATTAGAATCAACATAGCAATAGATTTATCAAACATTTCCTTTTTATTAGAATTACCACGAACAGTCACAGACCGAGCGTTTTACGAGCCTAATGTGTGCGTTACATGAGTCAAGGTCACACGGATTGACTCATGCCATCTGCAGCCTTTAAGCATTATCACACGTAGATCAAATGCGTTAGATGCAGTTGATTTAGAACAACGCATGTCCATGAAATTAATGAATTCAACGTACGTGTGGCTTAAGGATTGTTCAGCTGCTCGTTACACATTCACAACTGCAGCACTCGACAATATTTTCTTTCTGCTTAAAATGTGTATACACCTTAATGTAATCACTTAGGGTCGATCAATATATAAAAGTGCGTACATCATCAAATGGTTGATAAAGCCACCTTTTGTCGTGAATTTCTTGAAGCATCTGTGCTTGCCAATACCAATATATATTTAAGATAAATTTTCAAACGCTTACATTACCAAAACGCTATTGTTGTAAGTTGATCGTTAGCTCCAACTTATTATATAGACCCTTAAATAACAAATGCAAGTCAGGAGTGGTTTATGCGTTAATTGCGTTTTTCAAGTTACTGTGCCCGACTTTAAGGCATTACATCGAGCGCCCTTTTTTCTTATGTGTGGACGATCCTGTTTTACCGGATTATATTAACGCTACCTTTTTGCTCACACTTAGCAGCAGTTCGGACACAACCTTTGCATATGAAATATTTATATGCAGGCATACCGGCACCACACCATTCACTAGCAAAACGGGGGAGTCAAGTTAATTCACCAGCAGCATTTAAGGTCGAGTGGTATCAGAGCTGTCGATTCCATATGAGTGTAAAGAAGATATCTCCTAACGAACGTCAGATTCAGTGTACAATAGATGTAGAAACAGGGTTATAGATTAATGGTGCAGCCGCATTGGAGCCAGAAGCGACATAGCAGTTAGCCGTCGCCGATTCTCTGTCAGTAAACGGCATGTCACAGCGGGAAGCATTCAAGCGTTGTAAGAGAGTAAATGTGGCGAAATATTTTACCCGGTTAGTTAGATGCAGCATGCCACGATAATCATTGCAGCCAATCAACCAATTAGGACCTTTTGAATGTGTAATGCTTCGTTGGCAATCGCGATATTACAGTTCTGATACATGGTTTTCATGTAATGTTGATAACTGCTCTGCATGAAATATCCTGCATTAGGAATCCTCAGCCGCCTATATACGAGACTTAACTCCATGATTTTAGTTTGTGCATCAATGACGATTGATAAGATATCTACAACCACATACCTATCGACGCTCTATCATGACAAGAAAATTGGTCAATGATTAATCGAACTGTTCATGGGACTGTGCGATGGCAGCGTTTGACAACAAAATGCTCACATCGTATCTTGCGATTGGCATATCGGCGCTGGACATGGCATTGCAGCCGCTGTTGGGTTAGTGATATGCAGCGAGAGATCATCAGTATCTTACACAATCAAACATTTATTGTTGCATCTGATAGCAGAAATGCATGCAACATCACGATTCATGTTCAACTCGGCTGCATTATCAGGTCAGCCATGAATCTTTCAAATCCTCTGGAATTCGGTCCCGTAAACTTAAAGATCAATCACCGGAGTAAAGTAATTTCGCGTTTATTTATCCAAATGCCTTTGCTGCAGATTTAAAACACGGACAACGATGTAAATCATTCGGCCAGTCGTAGTGTGAATGCTCGACGTCACAATATTTGTTTTACCTCATTTAGCTATTGGGGCCTCTTCTCGAATTTCCGCTCTCATATTATCACTGGGTTAATCCGTATTATAAACACCATGTGTGTTTATTGATAAGATTGACTGTCAATAGGTAAATTGCTTCGCGGCTGATAACATACATGACAGCCCCACAGACAGTCACGCCCACACTTACACCAGAACAAGCAACGCCCATAACCACAGTGACATTTATTTGAATAAAATCGTAATTTTACAACTTGGTGACCATTTCTCTTGTATGGGCTTTAAAGCTGCTTTTAGTATGCACTCAGTCTCCTATACATCTTCATTAAGACAAGCAGCATTAAAATATGTGTCACACATTCAATTTCTTGTGAAATTGCTATTTTTACCATCTCTTTCTCCTGCTCAACAGAGCAAACGTGCCTTGACGGTTGACCTGTCTGAGCAGCCTCCACATTGGCACCTGAAACCAGGGTTTCAAAACTTATAAAATACATGCCAGACTCTATTTAAGACTAAGATCTACCGGAGTACACAAGTTGGTTGTATTAAACTAGGCAATGCACTCGCCCCTGGTGTATTGATGACCTTCATCAGCGCGGATTCTAGATATCGAATGTTGTAAACCTCACGGACGCTGTCAGAGGCGAAGTTTCTTGGCTTAAGGATAAACGTGCTAGGTCAAAGGTGCTTGATTTAGTAAGATCGATGCGAATTGTCCGAAATCAAAAGATAAGTTAGTTACGTGCAGTAATTACAATTGCAATCGAACTCACCAATCGATGTTTTGAAGACGGTCTGTGTCCCGATTATCGCTCCTCGGATCTCGAGAATCAGTCAGGTCACTGTCAGATCCGCTTGCGCTTTTTTCGGGCAGGTATGGTTCGAATTTGTGCGGCATAATACTAGCTACATTCTCGAGAATGGAACATCTCAAATACATTGCTCTCTGAAACTTTAACATTCGCCGTTGTTTACAGTGAAAACTGCGGACATTGAGTGGCATCACGAGATCGAGTTTATATTTCAATATACGTTATGTTTGGGTAACTTGTTCGAAAATTGAACCAAACATTCGAATAAATGTAACTGTTCTTTCATAGGTTTTATATAAAAACATGGCAGTTGATATCATGGGCACTTTATATCAGATCAACGAACACCTACGTTCCGCAGGAGTTACATAAGTGTAGTAGTAAAGATGACAAAACGCTACGCATCAGAACATAGCTAGTAGCAATCACTGAATCTTCTCCGACCGTTATGTCATCAGCATAAACGTCGGAACCCATTCGATTCAGGGCACGTAAGCTTCTACTATAGATAATGTCGCGACTGACAAGACGCGAATGAGCCAGACGATAGACACTCTCTAGCCTTGAATTCGTCGGCCATGTAAAAGGTAATGGTGAATGTCAAATGTTCGGGGAGGAATCATTGTACAAATGGAAGTATTTCTTCATGCATTGACTAACATGCTCGTTGTTTGCTTTTGGGGCATCTTGCGAGTTAGTAGATCGGCTGAAATGGAAGTTGCTGGCGTCAAGGGCTTAATACAAGCTCACATTTACCCGAGCCATGCTCATGGATACGTCCCACCGCATCATTTATATGCGCTATTTCACCTCAATTGTTAATCCTACCGTGAACAAAAGAGACACAAACCGTTAAGTCGAGGGACTACTTGGGGACTATTCCAAACAGGATATGCTAATTCATGTCCGAATCTGAATGATAAATGATTACGACCTCGCCCGAGCAGCCGCTGCGACCACGGGTTTAGCGTTCATAGATAAAACACTATTACTTTTGATATGTTGATTGCTGTGCATATTTATCGTAATAATATTGGACCTCATATACAAAGGTATGGTTTGCAAAAGAGAGAGGGCTTCGCCAGTTATGACAAACAGATTGTATGCAGGTTTTGGACACTCGTGTCCCGTTCATATTTTAATGTAATGAGCAGACGTTGATAGGTAAAGATTCGCAGTAATGTAACAACGGCAACTTGATATAACAGCTTACCGATCTAGTTTCGAATATGAAAACAATATTGAATCATCAAATGACAGCATTCGCCATCACGGCCAATGCACGTTCGATCACTGCACCGATTAGTTCTAGCTCGAATCGTGATGTCAATCAACAACGCATAAGTATAGTTTTGTGCTCTAACTGAGCGCTCCATTGTGTAGCAGGGGAGTGTGGTGGAGTGGAAAGGACGACTTTGGTACCGCATCGCCGTTATCCGTCGGAATAATGCAGTTAATGGCTAAATAAAACCAGTAATGTTATTACGGATTATTCAATTATGGTAAATATATATGAAAATTGTCGGATTGTCAATGTATTCAAAATGATTGTATGACAAAGTAGGTCTGTATACATCTTATTGAAAGCAGAATTGTTACAGTAAGTGCACGTCATCTTCAACATAAATGCACATTTATAATTATGAGCTTCATGCGATGAGAATAAACGTGTTTCAATTCAAGGCACGAATGCTTGTACTATAGATAATGTCGCGTCTGACAACACGCGAATAAGATGGTCTCTTAGCCAGGCCAAAATACTCTCAAGCGTTGAATTCGCAAGCCACGTTAAAAGGGTAAGGTGCACGCACGATCCTCGAGGAGAAATGACTGCGCTGGTGGAGGTCATTCCTTGCTTCGTGCATTGACTGAAATGCTCGTTGTTTTTTTCTAGGACATCTTGCGGGTAAGCAGATGGAATGCAGGGGTGTTTAGTCAATTCAGGTAATCGTTAGCCATTAAGAAATCCTTATCATCTAGCATGGTCGGAGTAAACACATACATTGTGGATAAAAACCTGTGGGCTTAATTTATGCTAACATGTTCCCGGGCCATGCTCGTCGATACGTCCAAACACATCATATACATGCGGTTTTTGTTACCTTAAATTGTTGATACAACCGTGGCGTTGTTGAGTTGCTTCACTTCTGTACAACAGCGACTGCGATTCTTATCACATATTTATACATGGTAGGATACCACACACCGTCAATACGAGGGACCACCTAGAGGTTATTCCCAACGGGAAGGGCTTATTCATGTCCGAACCGGAATGATAAATAATAATGACCTAATTTGGCCGCAAACGTTTGAGGACAAACTGCTACAGCAAGCCACTTGCCAGACACACTGGAGAATAACCTATATGTGTCAGTAAATATATTGAGTCTTTAACTACTTGGGAGACGCATGATTATTGGTTGATATATGTATAATATGTATAAATGGTGTTACCATATGTGCTTATTCTGTGAAAGATGGTCGATTGTAATGTTTCGGACTGTCGGTGACGGTACAAATAGTGCAAGTAAGTTCGGGCTGGAAAGTCATACACAACGCCGTAAGTGCTTCTTTGTGGTAGAATTGTAATTGACCTCGCCGGAGTGACAACACGATATGTGTATACTGTCTCATGGATAGGCGTAGGCTAAACAGCGCCAAAATATCCGCCACGTTCACCTATTGATGGCAGTTCCTTTGTAGAAATGTATTACCATTTTATACCAACTGAAATCTTTGTGTCAAACAATAGCATAAATCGATTTTATAAGATCATGACACCATACATTTGTAGGCGTAGTCGCTGTAATCGCGGACGCTGTTCGATCATAACTTAACATGAATTATATCAATTAATATATGCATACATGATCAATTACATCTCGACCGCACATACCCTTATTACACGTACTTCTGCGATAAATCAGCACCACATATGCAGCAAATATTTGAATAACCTTTTAGCATTATTGGCTCTTACACATTTATTATGCAATGAAATCTTCATATTTTGAGAAATGCTTACGATAATTTGTTAATAGCTCTGCAGAAATGAGTGGAGGACGTACCAAGGGTGTTTCCATCAGAAGTGTTCCATTGGGCTGAGTCACAAGGCGAATAGAATGTCTTAAAGATCCAAAGAGTTTTGGCGCGTTGGTTATGTGATTATACGAATTAACCGCTCAAAACGTGTTCTAGTAAAGCATAGAGCTGCATTGTCCATTATGTGTATACCACATAAGGTAAGGTATGATGTATCAAAAAAAAACATAACGATAGCATATATGAACTTAATTATTATATTGCAAAATGCGAGTGATTATTTGGGCGATCATATAACTATGAATGATATCTTTTCCTCTTGCTAGGTCTAGCTGGCCTGAAAGCAATTCAGGAGACTTACCTGTAAGCGCCATTTCCGCACTATACAATCATGCATTTGTTCGATCACATAAATACAACTATTACCGGATTAATTAACCCCATAGAAGGTAAGCAATATGCTCCAGTCGTCTGAGGTTAAATAATATAAGCGACTAATGTTTCGTATCACACCAGCAAAAAAGTCATTTGATGTGATGCGATAGCATAATTAAGTCTGGTACTGCTTATCATCTTGTATAAATGTAGGTGGCGTGTTTGCGACTGGGACACGAAGAGCCATGGCCCGCAAATAACGTTTAACTACTGTAACTCTCATGATAGGTCAGCAATGTCGAGTTGATTTTCCATTCTATCAGAGCAATGCCCTATGTCGAACTTCATACGAGCCCATCGTCTTCGGCTGTATTTTCAGCATCATTAATGTATTCTATGTAAGCACGTTGTGAGGATTTATGTGTTTGCGGGTCATGAACGTTTGTTTTACATAACTTCTGTAAAAGCTTACGCAACCACAGTGACCATGGGTCTAGTGTATTATCAGCATCATGAATGTATTCAATGTAAGCACTTATTGAGGGTTTATGTGTCTGTGGGTGATGAACATATGTTTTACATAACTTCTGTAAAAGCTTTGGCGGCCCCAGCGACCATGGATTTAGTGTTAATAGATGAAATAACAATGTCGGTTATGCTTTTTATCTCAGAATCACAGTGGATGTGAATGTTAATACGATTGGACATCACGCTGGTGAGGAGAGATCCCTAAGGCCAGGCACTATTACAGTTTGATGATAATGTTGCATCGTTGTAGTATTTGATCTGGTGAGGAAACTGCTTGCACTCTTTGCGAGGTCATTCTCGTGTTGTTTACGTGGGCTGTGGACAGTGTTTTTGCAAAGATGAATCTGAGAACGAGAGAGATGATATTATGATCGAAAGTAATGGCGCGCATCGCATCACTAAATCTCGTTCTCTCTCTCTCTCTCTCTCTCTCTCTCTCTCTCTCTCTCTCTCTCTCTCTTCTATCTATTATATATCTATCTCTCTCTATATATATATATAGCTATATATATAATATATATATATATATATGTATATATCTATATATGCTATATATATCCCATGTATATATATAATGTACGTATGTGTATACATTTATATGTGCATACATAATCCCATGTTATATGGAATCATATGTACGCTGATAGTGTAGCTGAAACTATAAAGGGTAAGGCAGTTATATGCAAGTATTCGCCCTCGTTGTGAATGTCCTGAGCAAACTGAGCAATATTGCTCTCAGTTTTCAAGTCGTTGCAGCTTAATACCTGTATGAATCCATGACCAGCTGACCTTGCTGAGCTCTCCCATATGTAACAAACAGTGATTGAATTATCCAGCGGCGTCAGCAGTAATGAGTACCGACATAACGAGGGAAGGCGGAACAAGAGCTTGGCTTCCATACCTGGTGTCTTCAGAATGACTGCGTAATGAGCATACTCAAATTGTTGTGTTTTGCCCCCCAAAAAATCCCTAGCTAACATATACATTAGGTTCATCAACCTGTGTTGACGTAAGGGTAATGCAAACGTTATGATTATAAGTGTAATGTGTTTTCATACTGCCCAATTTGCTAACTCTGTCTAGTTTGCATTGCTGCAAGTTAATTATTTCTCAAGGCGGGATGGCAAACCTGAACTAACAAAACTGAGTTTAGAACACCTTGATTTGACGCATAACCGCCAAACCACAGGCTTTTCCGCTAGACGTTGAATAACTACTGTATATCCTTTTGCATTGCATCATACAGATCGTACACAATATTCCTTGCTAGATGCACAACTCTCTTCGCTAGCACTGCATGCTTCAGCATCATTTCGATTATAGCAACAGCAAATCATAGCTGAGGGGTTGTAATGTAAATATGAGTGCGCTTTTGTGGCATAGCGAGTTATGCCCAAATATCATCTGATTGCCCCTACCCATATGTTAGTTCTGGGCATCATCTCATGTTGCGTCGCTCGAGGCTGTCATTAATGGATATGATATTGTCGATGAACTTTGCGTGTGAAACATTCGTCATAGGCCTGAAATGGTGGTGCTTTTTGTGTGAAAGGACTAGGTTGCTGACCTCTATACAAATAGGCACACATAGTCAATATTGCTGAACATGTCACCTTGGGTCGTAACTCTCTAGCAATATATGTCTCCGCCAGTTCTGTCCAATGAATATTAATATAACGAAGAAGAAGACGTGAAGCAGTTCAATTTATTTTAGTTTACTTGTCGAACGACCATTCAGACCTTCACTTCATGTGATTTGTTTCAGTACGCTCGGCCGAGGAGTGCATGAAGCAGCGAAAACTTTAACCAAAGAGCAAACTTCAATCGAGCGTGGATCTGCTGTGTAGACATATTTACCCCTTAAATCCTCCAGCCTGCACAAGATCAGACAGGATCAAATGAATTGACATCTATGCGACAATTCTATGGGGTCGTTGCAATTCCTGTTTCCATAAAACGTTCCTTTGATTCCTTTGATGCCTTGTTTGGGACATATCCAAGCGCGGACTGTACTCGGCCAGCTAACATATACGGGTAATTAAGTTTACTTGTCGAACGACCATTCAGACCTTCACTTAACTTCGGTGATTTGTTTCAAGTACGCTCGGCCGAGGAGTGCATGAAGCATACATGGATCTGCTGGGTAGACATATTTACCCCTTAAATCCTCCAGCCTGCACAAGATCAGACAGGATCAAATGAATTGACATCTATGCGACAATTCTATGGGGTCGTTGCAATTCCTGTTTCCATTAAACGTATTCCTTTGATTGCCACATATCCAAGGCGCGGGGCTGTACTTGGCCCTAGATACTTATGTCGTTCGTCTTGTTTATGATTGAGTTGTGTCACACGGACGTTTTAAGGCTCGTAATTTACGTACAGATTGTGTTCATCACTTGTGAACCTATAACCATGCACCCAACATCTGCAACTAATCAATGCACAGGTGACACGGAACAATGTATTTTATGGCATTATAATTACACCAGCTAATCGTTAAAATTGATTACATTCACATGTTGATGCCAGAGTAAATATTATTTGATAGGTTACTTAACACATCAATGCGGACCACTGAGCGGGCGAGTAATATGGCGCCGCAATAACTCTCAATATTTTCGGCTGCACCACAAGCGAATTCTAAAGGACAATGAAATCGAAAATAAATGTCTGACTTAGTCATACACGTCTCTGCTTTTGTGACTGTTAATCCCGTTCCGTGGGTCGTAACCAACTAAGTGCACATGAATTGGCACTCTTCATGGTCTGCGGCCCAAATACATGAAACACTTCGTCAGCCTCATGCAACTACTGATAGCGAGAGGCTCAGAATAGTGTACATTGTGTATTTTCTCATATAGAAGCTGTTTGTTATGCAGGTAAAGTGTTCGACATATAAAGTGCCGATTAGACGACTTCAACGAAAATTAGAATGTAACCTGTTAAGCTCGCAGTACTTCAAGCTTCCAAGAGACTATTGAATTGGTGGAAAATTAAAGCCTTAATCAAGGATTAATGCAGACGATGTACTTATAGCTTAAATTGTTGGGTTGTTTTCGTTAAGAATCATTCCCAGTATTCAGCGTTGCATTGCCGTATGTTAAATAAAAGCTACTAAGGTAGAGCTGCTTAGGAATAAAGGGGCTATTTGGGTTCGCACAATTAGGTATCATATAATGTCCTAATGGTAGAATTCGAATACTAACAGTCTGCTAGACAGTCATATGCTTTGTATCCAGAGTGACTATACACAGTTGTTAAGGTTGGGCATGGACGAAGTTGACAACACATCGATAACGACAATGTTTTTTTGGACACAACACGAAATGGTCAAGGAAACTTACATGGCGTCACCAAAGCTACATGCAACATAGAAAAGGGTAGTTGCTACATCAGACTCTTGACTGACTATATTTTGCATCTTTGGTTTAGTGAAACAACAACTTTTAGAATACACTGATTAAGTTGTGTGTGACCGTCAGTGTTTAATCTTTGAATATACTTGTTGAGCATTTGCATAATACCTTCCAATCATGTCCAGCGACTGTCCTCTATTTGTCAGGGAAAGAACTAGATATTTTCTTAGCTTTGTTTAGAAACAAAATAGACGTATAATGAATTAAGCAGACAAGCATCAGGACACTGCAATATTTCCATGGCGTTTCAAATCGTCAAAAAAGCACAGTGGGTGGTTCCTGCAAAAAGGCTTAACTAAATAAGAAGCAAACATTTTTTGTGCCGGAATAAATATTGGCATGCCAACGTTTTATAGGTTTTATATCATATGCGTAGGACGGTCAGAACGATGATGATGTCGGTAATGATTATAACTTAGAACGTTGACCGATTACAGTCTACATTGACCAGCGATACAGATGCTTTAGGCTAATTTAATAGCTGCAATGTATACGTCTGTTGCATTATAATGGTTTTCACTGCTGGCGAAAGGCATTTTTATGGCTCATTAATGCAAAGTAATACAGCACAGGCCCTAAATTCTACAAGATACGTAGCATTTATTGCACGATGGGTTTTTGGAGTGTTTTTATTAGCTCACTTTGAAATTGAAATTGGATTACAGGCGTCTGCATTCCTAATTACCATATGCGAGGTAGGACAGAAATATGTGTGGTATTTACTTATAAATAAATTGTTGCTAAGAAATGGACATAGTTCCATGACTTAGATGTATCTCGCCAAATTGTGAAGCAGCTGAAGCCTTGAAATAACATGTTTGGAAATCGAAACCAGGTAATGTGAAATCTACGACTTACACTCTCTATATTTTGTTGATGTAAGAAGTTCAGGGGTCCTACTTGGAACTTTGACGTAAAAGTTTTTCATTATCCTTGTGAATATGATGGAATGAAAATGCACCAAAACCTGTACAAGTAGTGCATCATTGCGGACCAAAACAAACCTCGCAAGCCCTCAGCGGCTTAGATTACACTGCCCTCTGAGCTAGAGCAATTATATTTCTTGTGCTGATATTTGCGCATCTGGTGGTGTCTATATTGTAAAAGAACAGCGGCTTGCCTGAATCTGTCTGATGATTTATCCCTGTGCATATCACATTAAACCCCGTAATTAAAACGGCAAGCAATCTATAAAAATACAATTGTGATCGATGCTACCCGATTTCAGCCATCGCAGCATGCCATATGCACAATACAAATATAGTGTGCCAGTGTACAAGCATGCATCTATGACGAATTCTCGGGTCAAGTAGGATATTGATTGTTGACAGCCTTCTTATATTGCGCTTGACCCGCCGATAACGTTTATCTGGCCATAATGGTCAGTGGCTTGAGGCAGTCGTAATTGATACAACGACTGTCATGAATTAATGGGTTGAAATGACGAGGACATTGGCATAGGCGCGTGAGGTTTGTGTTGAGATGTTGTTCAGTGAGTTTGCGTACATGATCGGAAACTGCCTGTTATTTATGTCTGATAGCGATATTTGGTCTACATAATGATTATTTTAGATACTTAAATGTATTTGGTCGTTAACGTTATTTTCAACAAACTCGTCATGCATGATCCATAATATAATTAGGATAAGAACCGCAATCATTCACAATGAACGACTCAACCGCCCCCACCCCACCTCCCTCTGTTGACCTCGACAGCTCTAATCACGGGGACATAGGTATTTTCTTTACCTTGAGTATCTTAGTCAGTAACAAAACGGAATGCACTAGAGCATTGTAGCGTGTCATCGAACTGTAGGCTACGACGCATCTACTTTGCACTCGTTGGGCCCTTGTTCAATCACTTCGGTCCAAATATTTGACATTGTAAATGAGACCAATAGTGATGAGATTAATGGTCGTCGGCGCAATGATTTAGGGAAAATATCACCGAAAGTGGCTCTAAATGTGATAGTCGATTTATGAATTATCATCTGCCCCTTCATTGGCACATGCATGAAGAACGATTCAACACGTGTTGTAAGAGCTTTACCGTGTTTGTTAATACTGATCACTTCCACAAAATGTATCCATGCCCGCGAATAACAGGTCCGAATATATCACATGATTCTTATATTACTAGTAAACCCACATAATTAACACCCACACGTCTTCACGAATAGCGCTTGGGATTAACGTATCCGATGCTTGATTAGCTGTTTATACCTTCTTTTGCTACCATATTATTGAACCAGGCATTACGGGTCGATGTGTTAAATGTATATGTAGGTTGCCTCTAATGTAATAGGTGTTATGATAAATTACGATTGATATTGGATATGTGTGTCGCGATTTGCACAAAACCATGCACACATTGCCGCGCTAGGCACATTCTTGAGGATCAATAATGCCGTCAATTAGATTCGTATGCAATTCGATCGCAAGATCAAACGCTTATCTTACATTACATATTCCTACCTTAGCCCCATACACTGTACATGAATTTGTGATGTCGGCACCTTATGAGTAAGACATGTTCACATCTGCTCCTGACCGCCTAAATCACATCATCATTCATACTGCTCGTCCACGTGCCCACCCGGAATAAAAGTATCAATGCTGATTGTGCTGCCGCTTATGACTTGCTCACTGCTATGAGAATTCAATAATGTTGACACATAGGGTTATGGTGGTTGATAGGGAATTCAAAGCCTATCTTTGGAATAGCCTTGTTAGTGGAGAGTAGCCCTTCTGCAGCTATGATGCCCCATTAACGAACACGCAGCCACATATCAAAGGACTTCGGCAGTCTGAGATGTCATGAAATAGCTGAGTGTAGGGGAAAATATATATTTTTTCGGTTTAATAGCTCCGCAATTTTGCAAGTCAATAGGCAAGAATACACAATGTTCTATTTGCGCTCTGTAATTTCAGTCGATTCGGAAATATTGGCAAAAAAACAATGATGCATTTGCAAAGAGAAGGCAGCTCAAACAAAAAGAAATTTTTTTCCTCCGCTGTACTTTAGTCACTTCTGGCATCGATTTGTTGTGTTATACCACCACCTGCGGCTATAATGACCTAGTTTACAGAATAACGGGCACGCATAAGCTCTGGTAAATATAGCCACATTGTGCAATAGCCTGTTTTGTTTTGCAAAGTGTTTGAGTAAAAGATGTTAATGAATGTACGGTCAGGTGATTCGTTGAAGACGCGAGATTATGAAGTTGAATATAAAATATTTTGCTCTGAAAAGAATTCGAAACCGTGGTAATAATCGTTATTTGAAATATATCCCCGGATGTCAAATTTTCATGCTTAGAAAATGGCATGCAGTTTTGCAATCAAAGAAATGGATACTTACAGATGACACAAAGACAGTTAACGTTTGCAACATAATCGATGTTATTATTGTAGCAAAAGAATGGTTTATATGCAATGACGCTTCGAAATACAAGCTGTTGTCAGCCAATATTACCGATTTGTGTACTATACGGATCAAAACTTGTCTTCGGGAAGCCGTCAGTGGCAAGTGGGTCATTCGTTATTTGATTAGGACTCTTATCCTTACGATAGTATCGGTGATGTATCATGCATGATGAGTTTGCTAAATATGATGAAAACGGTCCAATCCCTTGTGATGCTAATAATGAGCATGATGACGAATGTTGATAGCAATCAGTCTACATTAATCTACAGGCGGCCACACTTGATGCTCACTCTGAAGCGTTAATGCCATGTTCTTGCTAATTACGGCCTTAAATGTTTACCATGCATTCTATCAACAAAGATATTGACCGACACAACCGGAGCATGGTACGATATGGTACCAAAAATACACGACCGCCATATGGGAATGCTGCCCCTGAGCGGTAGCATATGATGCCCTGTAGCTCACCATTAATGCATGCTTTGCAAAAGTCCAATCGTTGGATATATGGCATGGTGCGATAGCAGAACTCAGATATCATCTGTTTAAATGGTCATATATTTGATTAAGTAGCGCTAGAGCGACTTAGATCACGTCGCAGCACTATCCAAGTCGACCACATTAATTGTTAGTTATCAATTATTGAGTTAACTTTTCAACCACTGCAAAGACGCATATTCATGCGAATGACCATAATCAGGCCCGCCGCCAGGATTTGTAGTGGGGGGGGGGGGTTCTTTTCCCCTCTCCTGGCTCATACTGATGCGGCTATAAGACCATAATTAAAGGCACCATCGACACACGATATATCTATATATACACAAATGCGCTTGAGTAAGGCGGACCTTTCTGGGCAAAGTGGGCGGTTCGTTCGACCTCCTCGAACCCCCCTGGCTACGGGCCTGATAATAGTGCACATATCAATTTTACCCTGATTGACGCCTGACAGATTCTCAACAACTGCAAGTGCTTAGCCGACACACTATGGTTGTGCACAGCCTAATTTGCATATCTAAGCTCGCTTGGCGCTTGCAATTACACAGACTTCCTCTTGCACATGCTTTTATCAAAATGAATATTGAGGAAACACTGTCATACAAGTAATAGAGGTTGATGCAAATACGCCAAAACACCAGGCCCTAGCTATCTCTACTCCCGATTCAAATTCGTCATGCACAATAAATAAGAACAAATACCTCGACGCAGCTGATACACTGACTGCGCAAGAAAATATATAAGTGAACAAGGTTGAGTAATACAGTTGTTTTAGCATGGGCAGCTTTGATGGATGACGGCGGGACTTTAAAGACCCAACTAGAATTTAACTATTGTTCAGTGCTAGGCTACTGCACCTGCCATTAACGGAATGGCTGCTTGATAAGTAAGTTTAACTTTGGGCTGTCGATAAACATATGTAAGATTTGTATAATACGATATTAATTTAAAGACAAAGGAAACGATATGATGACAGGGAAAATGTCCTGCACTCATAGCCGGGGCTGAGTTAATTGGCCAAACCCATGTACAGCTGATGGGCCGTAACTCATCACGATCAAAGTCATATGGCAACTGATGCGGTACATCCCGTTGAATTCATGGATGGATTTAATTTATTTCGCGAGCAAAAAAGGTACAGCAGCTTGCATTATAATTGTCTGCTTTTGTTTTTCTGTGTGGGAGTGTTCGTGGATATATGTTAAGACTACACGTACTACAGCCTGCCAAGGAAAATATAGATGAGTTTACATCCTACAGCGACCTTATACTTACAAGGTGTTCGACTGATGTGACTTATCAGACGATAGGCTATACCGGCCACAATTAAGCAATTTCGCTCACTTGATTAATCCAAGCGTTTGTATATGTAGCTTATATCCAGACGCAAAGACCTATTTAGCTTTCTCATACCACATAAAAAGCAGCGACTGGCAAAATTGGTGCGCTATTTATGGCGTAGATTGTCTTTAAATCGCTTCATACAACACACCAATGCTGATCAATATGCAGGCATGTAATATGATACATCAGTTGTTGGTACATAATCGTACCTTGCTTCAATATTGTTTGCCGCAGCAAATACGAATATCATTGGACAAGGCTTGAAGTCTAAAGTAAATGTCTGATATGGCTGTTATGCTTGAATGATAATTGATGCCGTTTGTTATGCTGTAATAAAAATATGTATTTTGAGCTTTATATGTCTATAACAATTTATACACTACACTGCACCGTACACTCTCAGATACCATTTCCATATGAATCGGGACATATACATCTTAAAATCATTAATGTAGCTGGTTGAGCTAGTTAATTGCTAGACCTAACAACAGCCGTAACAAGTTGACAACGGCAGCGTGGCTTGGTAAGTACATCAGAGATGTCATCCCATGCAGCAAACAAAATGTTATACTGATATATGATCAGTATATCATTACGATAAAGAAGTTGATATAATGTCAGAGTGCAAGTACGATAATGCGCTCACATATATATAGTTAGACACCATATACTAACACCCTCATATGGGAAAGTATTAAATTGCAATGATGAAGTTCTTGCCGTCCTGAATATAACGCTTTAAACTGAGAAGTATAAAATAGAAGGAGATGATTAAAACACAAATAATTGATCGTGAAATTAGAGCGAGCAGTGACCATATGTCGTAACTTTTGATATGGTATTTTAATGCCGGCAACAATCGGTCGAATCGCTTATGCCCCCCTTCCAAGTTGTGCCTAGATTCGTATACAGTGACATACAAATATGAACATTTTCATTAATTAATGTACGTATAATAATCACATCAGACGCAACAGCGTTAAAATAATGTGCATAAGACATAAGCTGTACGGTAACATGCTAAATATATTACCCAATAAAAAGTTTGAAAACCAAATGATTGTAAACTGGATGACGCTGCAAAGGAGAGATATTTGGGTGTCATAATTGAACAGTCAATTCAACCCGGGAAACAATGAAGTATAGCGACATAGTGCCTACCTGATGACGCACAAGTTAGGTTCAATTCAAGCGTGATCATCTGTCCTTCACAGATATATTAGAAGGGATACAAAGGCGTGTTACAAAAAAACGTAGCCGGTTTGTCTGAGTTTGGTGAGACAGAACATACATCGAATGGGAATAAGCACTGATTGATAGCGACATATACCGATATGTGAAAAAGCCCAAATGGGCAGACCTGAATATATTACAAGGCTTGCAAAGCAATCTGGTCACACGAATCTTTGGGACACGCCTTGATTTAACGCGCAACACGCAAACTGCAGCTGATTTCACTCAATGAATTATGCTGCTATTGCTCTCATGTATGCTTTCATCCTAAATCAACAGGCCTTGCACCTGATGAACAATATCCTTTGATGTTGCTTACTGTTTTCAATAGATTCAGAATCATGGCGCCATTACGACACAATTCCACACGATTCGTATAATCGGAAACAAAATTCACAGGTTCATTATTGTCGTGTGAATGTGTAACATGGCTTGATGAGCCAGGCTTAGTTATCGGCCTACCCTTGTGTATCAAGGCATTACAACTCCAACATGTTATTTATTAATGGACCAACTGTGGCAACAACATAATTTCGCCGTCTGTAGTACAGGTATGATCCCTGTTGTACACTTTTTTGTTTTTTGCTTGGCATGCTAATGGATTATTTTCTAATCAGTGAATGCAATAACAATTAAATGGGTGGTGAAAGAATTTCTCGGGTTCGTTCTTCATATAAACCAGTTAGCTTTTGCTTATGTGTAATCTTAATTCAATGCGCATCATATAGCAGTACACGATAACGGTCACTGTGTCATCTATGCTAGGGGGGTTTATATGCTTATTTTATGATTATCATATCAGTGCTCTGAATAAAATTTGAAGCAAAAATGAAGGTACTCGGTAGCGGGATCAGCATGGTAGGCATTGTTTGCCCATGTAAGTCTTACTCATCCTGGGTCAATGTGTAGCCAATAATGATAGCGTACATAGGTATACTTGATAAGATCATTTCGCATCTGCATTTCTATAAATTCTTAAGTTTTCACTAATATCTGCACACCGACTGTAATCTGGTTCTGCTGAAGAAATGAGTGGGGCTGTGCAAAGTGAAGGAATAGAACTAACAAAAGGTAACGAAAATAGAGCTGGTCAGAGCTGTCATATAAAGGTCGCCAGTTCGGAGTCGCATAATGTCAGCCCCGACAGCGCTAGGCAGTCTAATATAAGTGTTGTGTTGGGAATAATTCATGACTGAAGGATGACCATGACCTTTAGTTGGTTGGTTGAAAACAATGCGGGTCTACTATCTAACACAAGCTGCAAATCTGAGCCATGGAACTGGTACCCACTACAGTGATGCATATAATAAAAAAGGTCCTTATGTTCAAATTTCCATAGCAGTTGAGTTAGGGTGTTAATTCATGCATGCGCTTTGTGTCTCACTGTGCCTTGTTATTTAATTTTGCCGCATAAAAAGCTTTCAAGTGCCATATGTAAGCGCCAAAATGAAACATCAATGTTCACTATTGAACACACATGAATCGCAAAATGCCCCGAACAGAAAAATACTAAATTCATAAGAAATTACTCATTGTTCAGATTCTGGCTACTGCACCAGTCGTTTACGTAGTGACTGCGTGATGCTAATTTGTTAGGAGTTTACCGCTAAGCCAAATGCTAAATTTTCTAATTCATTGTCATCAATATGGGTTTCTCACTGTTTCCCTCCATTCAATTTCAAAGGTGGCTGTCTATAATAAGGTCAAACATATATCATCACCTTTGTATGATGTGCCGTTAAACCCTTTAGTTATCAACTAACTTACTAATGCTTGGAAAAATATTTTATCTGTACCTCTTACACGATAATTCATGTAATTCCATGTGGCGGTATTGGTTTAAAGGTAAACGTTACGATGCGAATGCTCAGACATCATATTCAAATTGCCATCTACATTAATCCTTTTATAATTCCCTAACATGCTGTTGTATTCTTTAGTTTCCCAAAGTGAGAGCAATTATGTGCTGTTCGACTTCTGTGGGGCATCTACCAAAGACAAACCGGAGTTGAGGTGGGTGTGAAGAAACATACCTTTGGCAATAAGTATGCACAATGGACACCAGCCAGCGATGAGCCATTGCCACCGTACAAGCGTAATTTATTATCTTGGTATGCTGTGCAACAACATAATATAAAACAGCTTGTGTAAGCACTTAATTGGCTTAGCGAAACCAAATGTGTTACTTAAGCATTCAGCCATAAGTCAGCTAGCAAGAGGGAAAATTAGATCCGAGAAACCCGATTGCACAATTTCACTCACCTTACTTCGACGTGGTACTGCCGCATCACAGCTGCTTCCACTAAACGATTAATGCGGCAATTACAGTCAAGCATCCCACTTCTTGTAGCCGCACCAGACGGTTGACTTGTTGCACAATATCTTCATCAGATTGACAACTCCATGCCTCTGTCACATTCTTTAATAAGATCATGATTAACGCGATTGTTCACGTACGCTAACTCCCGCTTGATCCAATTGTGAGGGTTTTTGACAAGGTGGTGTGACACAATAAGTCAATGTTAACCTAATAAAGAATAGTGGTTTCCGAGTAAATACCCGTCGCTTTCACACACAAAACCCCGCATAAATGTCTTAGATATATAAGTTAAATGAAGAAGCATGTCATAGGGTGAATACATGACGTAACACATATAACCCTTTATATCCCATGTCGAACAAGAACTTTCATGGTGTCGGCTGTAACCTATCTCTATGACAGTCTCAACAATCCGCAATTACACCATACCGTCCACCAGGTTCATCCTAGCCTGCGTATATGTAGCATATACACAAGCGCCAAAGACCTATGTAATGCTAACATAGCATTATATCCGTACTAGTGAATAGCTGGAATTGACTACATTAATATGTAGGTGACACAGATTGCCTGTTAATCTTATTTAATGGGTAACATAAACAACACATCAATGTGGACCAAAGAGCAGGCGAGTAATAATATGCCATAACTGGTCTAAATATCCATGGCTGCACCACAGGCCAATTACATTTAACGGCAATTAAGATCGAAGATTAATGTATGACTTTTTCATACAAGGCTATAAAGCTTTAATGGTTATTAATTCTGTTTGGTCTGTCGTAACAAATGTGTCTAATGGCACTTCATGGTCTGCAGCACACATTCATGAAACACATCGTCAGCTTCAAGCAATTATATATAGAGACATGCACATCCATAATAAACATTCTTCCATATAGAAGCTGATTGTTTAGCATGTATGGCGTTTATAAGCTGCAGATTAGACCGCTTCAATGAGAATAAGAATGAACACTTAAGAAACGCTATAGGCGTGTTATTAATTAATCTGACAAGCACCAGGGCAAAGTAACTTTTTAATGGCGTTTCAAACCGCCAAAAAAGCACATGGGGTGATTCCTGCTTAAAGGCTTGAACAAAACTCTTTTGTGTTAGACAAATATTGGCATGACTACGTTTTGTATGTTTTATATTGCACGATCTATGATGATGTCGGATAATGCTTATTAAGTAGCACGTTGACCGTTTGAAGTCTTCATAGACCTGCGACACAGTCTAACTTTATAGCCGTAGTGTATATGACTGTTGCGTTAAAGTGGTATTCAATACGGCAGAGGATATTTTTGAGGTTTATTTGTGCAAAATAATACATCATACGCCCTTAATTCCACAAGATGCGCAGCATTTAATGCATAATGTGTTATTTCGTGTTTTAATGATGTCTTAATTCAAACAATATTCGCTCGCTCCATATTCTGTAGTACTTGAAAATAGATCCCAAGAGCGCCATATCACTAATGAAGCAGCAATTTGTCCTGGCACCTTCTGCTAGTTATGACGGTAGCTTAGATTATTTTGCCCATTGAACTAGAGCGATGTCATTGCTTGTATGGATCTTTTTGCTTGTGGTGATGGCTGCATTGTATATGAAGAGCGGCTTACCCAAATCTGCGCACATCGCATTTAACCCGGTCACTATGACGTAACCAATCAATATACAAGCTAGATCAATAGTACACTAATTCCGCCACCGCAGGACGCCTTTTTAACAATCAAAATATAGTGTGCTAGTGTGTCAGCATGCCTAGATGATAAATTCTTGGGGAAAGTCAGATAATGCATATTGGCAGCCTCCCCATATTGAGGTCGTGTATGTGTTGAATGTTATCGTACCATGCAAAAGACATAGTATATCTTGTTAATGTAAAGAGGATAAGAATCGCAATCATTCACATTGGAAGACTCAACCGCCCCATCCCCCTTATCGACCCTTACAATTCACGGGGATAGAAGTAGTTTTTATACCTGAATATCCTCTTTTGCTACGAGGCATCTACTAAGAACACGTTTGGCTCCAAATCAATTACTTCGATCCATCTATTTGACAATGTGAATGATATTGATAGTGATTAAATTACTTGGAGACGGCGCAACGATATCATGGAGAGAAAAATATAACCGACAGTTAATGTATGATTTATATATATTGCCCTTGAGCGATAGCATGTGATACCCTAGAGGTCACAACTAAGACATGCTTTTAAACAGTGCACTGGAAAAGCGTTCTATAAATGGCGTGGTGCGATGGCAGAACTCAAATACAATATAGTTATATATTTGATTAAGTAAAAGGCGATTTGGATCAAGCCAATGCACTCTCCGAGTCGCCTTATTTACCATGTCTCTATCTGAGGCCAGCAATCTCAATGCGGACAGCACTTTTGTGTGAAAAAGTACTGTGCGAAATTTGAAATAACAACACTGCGCCGACTGAAAGAGCGTGGCAATCTGCAAAGTGTGAATTTATGCAGGCGCTAATTTTCCAATTGCAATTTGCTGTTAAATTTGTGCGTTTAGTGGGCTTCGGGGAGTTATATTTAAATACTGCAACAGAAAGCACATTATGTAGTATCTTGCAGAATTTAGGGCCCATAAATATACTGCTTAGTATGATTGTATAATTATATGGCAGATTCGTGACCAGATGATGCCTTATCATAAGGTGAATAAATCTCTTTAAGGATATGTGATGTTTGCACCTATGCCGATGTCAATATTGGCTGGTTTAAAACATGCTCTGTTGTGCGTTTATAACTGTATGGTAACTAACTTGCGCTGCAGGAAAAAAGCAATGCCTGGTTATATAAATTTCCAACAGCTGCACTATGTTCTCAATGATATGCTTTTGTGCTGAGCAGCAGAAAATTTCCTATATTCTTTCATAGGGTATCATTGGCACGATAAAGCTTTTTTGCAAATAGAAATTGAGGATATGATCGGCAAAAAAACACTATCATCAAATATAATGAAGAGATTGATGCCAACTGGCCATCACTCAAGGCTTCATGTGTCTCTACTTCCGATTCATGCATAGCAGATGAGAAGAAATACCTCGGCGCAGCTTAAACATAGGCTGCGCAAGCCACACTATCAATAAACAATGCTGAGTGGTTTATGCTTACATGGATTCTAATGATGGATGACAGCAGAACTTTACAGACACAGTTTGAACTTATCGATTGTTCAGTTCTTGTCTACTACACCTGCCGTTTGCGGAATGACGGCTTGATTAGTAAGTTCTGAGCAACGGTTTTCTCATTTACGTCGACAAACAAATGTAAGACTTATATTAGAGACAATGGAAACAATATTATAATCGGTACAAATTTGCTGCCCTCATATCCAAATTGCCACCCCAAATCACTCCTTTTTACTTACATTGGCATTCCTTGGACTTTAGGTCCAATAAACTTATCGTGGAATGTTGTTCGACGAGAGAATACCGACTAGTCGCCTTAGCGTTTATTGGCCTTATTGGCATCAGCTGTAGCCCTACATATTGTTTATGAAGCAAAATGTGATGCTAAAGCAAGTAGACATATGTCAGCTCGTATAAAAGTAAGTTTAATATGTCGCAAGGCTAGTCAGGAACTTAATTTGAAGAAATGCCGCAGCACAACCACTGCTTTCGATATATGATTGGTGCTGCCATCGCACCCAGGTATCTCATTATTCGTAATCACAACTGTCAGAAACCTGACGCATTGTCTTTAGTTGTTACCATTACCATACTTTTCTATACGATATGGAATTTTGCTAACGCAATCATATATAATAGTTTCTGGTAGTCATGTGTGTGATTGCGTTTCGTGACTTGGTGTGTTCAGTCCGAGGCTGAGACGATTGGATGATGGGCATTACCTCATCACGATCAAAGGTGTCTAAGACAGGTGATTTGGTATACCGCATTGAATTCATAAATAGATTGACTTTTTGCGTGACATGAGTGGTTGCTTGTTTAACGATTGTCCGTTTCTGTATCTGTGTGTGTGTGTGTGTGTGTGTGCACTTATGGATATATGTGGGGAAGAACATCCTGTACTATAGAAAATCAAGGAATAGATAAAGGAGTTTTCACAAATATCTGCAGGTCAGCTGTTTACAACCTTTGTAGACCAAATCATACCAGGTGTCTGACGGCTGTGACCTATTGAACAGATAGGCTAAACAAGGCACAATTTAGCACGTCCGCACACCTGGTTTATCCTAGCCTTTGTATATATAGCTTACATACAAACGCAAATGGCCGTACCACATGAATAGCAGCGGCTGGCCAAATTGGTGTGCTATTCATTGCAGTATAATTGCATTGGTTAATAGTTTGCACTGACAGTGGCTTTGTAATTGCATTCATGCATTTACTGTTCCTACTTATTTTTGTTTACATCCACATATCACTCATATCCGTGTGTGATGCAAATCTCCATTATAATTTGCGTGGTATAAAACCAGCCGTACTAATTGACCACGTATTTCAGCCTATTCAACGAATACAGACATTGCACCTGATGCACAATATCCTTAGATGCTGTCTAATGTCCTTAATTGATTCTTACTGTTTGCCACATTCAGACACACTTCCATACGATTCGGATATTCGGAAACAAAAATCACACACAAAGGTTCGTTAGTGTCGTGTTAATGCGTAGCGTGGCATAGCGAGATACGCGCTAGGTTATCGGCTTACCCCTGTGCGTCAGGACATTACCACTCTTCAATCAAATACGTCTGTAGTAAGTGTTAGTATTTATTAATGAACCAATTGAGCCAAAGCAATTAACACGACGTCTGTAGTATAGGTATGATCGCTGTGAACCACGCTTTTTGCTGTTTGCCTTAGATGCTTGAGCCTTTCTGCGAAAGCACTGACCCATATACGCATCTGCACTCATGGCCAAATAATCAGTAAAGGTGGCTTGTCAAACGTTATATCGTGTTTACTCAACAGTGAATGCAATAACAATGGACTAGATGTTGAAACGAAACCTCCAGTTTGTTTTTGGCATTCGCTTAGCGTGGATTGTAATCTTAATTTGATGCACATCTGGCGGTACACGTTGGCCTAATATGTGAGATTTTATATTGATGATGACCGATGGCCTGGAAGCGTAATAGATTAGAAAACAGGACTGTGGTAGCGCATTGTCATCAACAGTAGGTATCAAGCAATTAGTGGCTAAATGAAATAGTTATGTTATTAAGGATTATTCAGATATGAAATCTTTATATGATCGTTAGTGTTGTGTGACATAGTAGGTCTGCATACATCTAAATGAAAGCAGTACTGTATAGGTACCACTCGCTTGATTGCAGTATGTCTGTGTGTATGTGTGTGGGGATGTGTTCCTGGAAACAAGTAGCGCAAAACATCCCTTACCAAAGCATGGCATAGAGATAAAGTATGAATTCAAGCAGATGCCAGTTG
Source organism: Urechis unicinctus (assembly GCA_034190875.2). Taxonomy (NCBI): domain Eukaryota; kingdom Metazoa; phylum Annelida; class Polychaeta; order Xenopneusta; family Urechidae; genus Urechis; species Urechis unicinctus. The sequence goes on along the minus strand of CM067351.1, from coordinate 35,784,925 downwards.
TTAACGTTCTATGTCGGTCAGGAACCTACCCATTATCTGGCAGCTGTGACCTTGTGCTGAGATAGTCAAAACTGGCGAACGTAAAGCACTGTTAATATAGCATGTATGCAAATGCTACTGACCTATGCAATACTATCATAGCCATTTATAAGCACAGGAAGGCTAAGATAGTTAGTAATGTGTGGCATTATACTTGCATCGTGAATAATTACAACCAACTTGATCAACATGCAGATGCCAGAGATTGCCTGTAAATCTCTATTCAGGAGTTGCTTAAACATCAAATCCATTCGGACCACTGAACAGACGGGCAATATGATGCGGTAGTAGCTGTTAAATTGTTGCTTTTATTGATCGGTGCACATGCAACGGCTGCTAACTGTCCATAAAGACGCAGGTAACATCTGAATACTTTATAATCGCGCTAATTATTCCTGTTGCATTTTATGTCAATACGCATGCATTTGTAGGGTATATGTTCTGACTATAGATAATGTTGCGACTGACATGACGAGAATGACTAAGTTCGTCGCTGACGTTCGAGGACGAAATGCTACTACAAGCCACTTGCCAGCCGCAACGGAGAATAACATATATGTGTCAAAGAAAATTTTGAGTATTAAAATACTTCGGAGACGAATAAAGTCAAATGATTCCTGGTTCGTATTTAAATATGTATAAATGGCGTTATTCTGTGAAAAGTGGGCCATGATAACGCTACATGCAGCCAGTGTAGGTACAAGTTAATTTGAATGGATAAAAAACACATGCCGTAGTGGGTGTTTTACGGCGGTTGAATTGTATTGTTCTTGCCCGAGTGACCACGCGAATAAGCTTGATGTACTCACTCATGGATGGTCGGCAGCGGCAAATACATGAACAGCACATCAGGTAGATGGGAAGGCGCCAATGAATGTGAAGGGTGTTAGCTGAGAAGTTATTATTATGGATTTATTTTTCAGCTGATATTTAGTTGGGCTATATATCGATAATTTCAATAATTGCTTTCGCTGTGTATAGTGTTTTGTATTTTACCTAGCTGCTTGACATTGTATTAGGATTTCACTTCAAAATTAACTTTATGAATGATCGAATTTTAGAAAATAGTTCGCACAATACCAATCGTAAAGGCAGGTTTTTATGAGCCATTCTTTCACTTCTTTTTTACATAAAATTTTGTGTTTAATCCTAGCTTATTGTGCGCAGACTAGTTGAGCAAATTTTTGGTGAGTGGGAAAACGGTCCCCACCCCAATAAAAGAATATAAACATATGGCTGAAAAGTAGTGTACACTGTCACAATGGTAGTACATAAGAACGAGGTGCATAATGTCAATTTGCGCTCTGTACTACATATTAGCAATGTGCATAACCCTTTGGTCGTGTGATGTATTTTGCGATGCTATACCACTCAAAACGTGTTCCACTAATGCATGGAGGTGTAGTTTTAAAGATAGGTCCATCATGTGCATTCTGCTAAAGCTAACGTAACAAAGTATTGTTTGGGCGATCATATAACTATTATTGGTATCTTTTCCTCTTGCCAGGTCTGGTTGGCCTTTGGTGGGACATTATAGCACTTCTTCGTGTTAGCCATGAGGATGCTACGATCAGAAATTTAGGAGACTTACCCATGAGCGCCTATGCCGCATCATTCAATCATGTGCTTGTTTACTCAAAGAGACATTTCATTCACATAAATACAATGATACCCGATTGTAAACCCTATAGATGGCAAGAATTATGCTCCGTCCGTCTATAATTAGTATTTGATGTGATGGGAAAGGAATATTAAATTTGGTACTGCTTATCGTCTCGGAGGAAACGAGTCCTATAATTGCAGGTGGCGTGTGTGCGACCAAGACAATGTGGTTCCAGAAGGGCAATGGTTCGCAAACAAGGTAAAACAAATTTGACTGTCATGATAGGTCAGCAATGTCGAGTTGATATGTCGAACCTCATACGAGCCCGTCGCCCACAGTTGTATTTTCAGCATCATCAATGTATTCAGTGTAAGCACGTAGTGAGGATTAATGTGTCTACGGGTCATAAACAATTGCTTTACTTGACTTATGTGAAAGCTAGCGCGGCCGCAGCGACCATAGGATCAGTGTTACGAGGTGGAATAACAATATCGATCGCGCGTTTGATCTCATAATCGCAGTGCATGTAAATCACCTACAGTATTAGGTTGCAAAACAGAGATGGCTCTGCAAAAAGATTAAAAGCAAGGTTCTGACTTCCATGTCGATTACACTTTTTAATGTAATAAGCAGACGCTAGTGAGCAGCGTTACTTAAAGCGTAGTACAATTACAGTTGAATGATAATGCTGTATCGTTGTAATTCAATGCAGAGACGTTATCAGTGCCATTAATCTATGTAATGTGGAATATGCAAATTGCTTGCACTCTTTGCGGTTGTTCACGTGTTGTTTAGAAGGGCTGGACTCAGTATTTTCGATAAGATGGATCCGAAAAGGATGATATCATGAGCAAAAGCTCTGGCGCGCATCGTATCACCAAGTCGTCACCAGCTAAACGTTGAATAACGCCTACAAGTCCTATTGCACTGCATTACAGAAGCCGTGCACAAATATCCTTGCAAGAATCACCGCTCCCTTTGCATCCACTGCACGCTTTAGTATCATGTGGATTTTTGCAACCGAAAATCATCGAGGAGGGATCTAAATGACATATGAGTGCGTTATGTGGCTCATTGAGTTACAGCCAAGGCTCAACTGATTGCGCCTTTCCGTACGCAGGTTCTTGGCATCTCCTCGTGTTGTGTCGCTCGAGGCTGTCATTAATGGATATGATATCCATGTGGTCTTCCAATAGTTTCACTGCTCGATGTACAGCTACGCTCGTTTGCACGTTAACAAATTGTCATTGGCCTGAAACACGGGCGCACATTGGCAGAATTGCTGAAAAAGCCACCGAGGTTTGCGGCGCTCTAACAATATATGTATCCATCATTCTTTATTAAGATTTCAACCACAAAGCAAACTTCTATTAAGCGTGGCTCTGCATGGTAGACATAACTTACCCTTTAATTGTCCTAAGTACAAGTGATCAGAAAAGAAACGATTAACAACTATATGGGAATTTAAAGAGGTCATTGCAATTCCTGCTTCTAAAACGTAATTCTTTAATCGCCTCATATCCAGAGCATGGGGCTGTACTAGGCACTTTTTTCTTCTGTCAAACGTCTCATTTGACTTTTCTTAGTAGCGTCGAACGGATGTTTTAAGGCTCGTTAAGTACATACACATGTGCTCATAACTTACTTACCTCCAGCTTAAGTTTCATTAAGCACCCATTTTCTGCAACTAATCAATCAAGGGACACAACAGTTTCACTTACCTTGATGATAGGTTCCTGGTACTGAAACAGCTACATATTTAAACCCGCATCAAAGTTGGCTTTGTGTGCCTTTGAATACCACCACTCTTAAGCAATATCTAAATGAGTGGGGCTATACATGGTGAATGAAATGCTTTGACGGCATAAGCAAGTGTCAGATAAATGCTTCGACAAAGCAATCTGGCTACTGAAACCAATGTCAAAACTGTACACCCTGCACAGCGACGGGTGGAAAGGTAATTTGTTTCTCGCGTAGAAGCTGATTTACAGGTATATTTTGTAAAGACGTAGACATTCAGTCGGCTCCTAAGCTGTTGTTGTTGTCTGTAGCGTACAGGATATCTAGGCAAATTCAGTGTACTTTGGCGTTTATTTCTATCATGCGTGGCAATATTTCTTTTACATAGTTACCCTGGTCTAAGTTGTTAGTGGTTTACGTCACACATTTTGCAGAAAATGTATGGTGTAGTTTAAGAAGCATAAAGACGATTTGTCACATTAACGTTTCGTGAGGGTATGGTTTAAACATAAAGAAGACTCAGAGCCATGTAAAGCCTCGAAATAAGTGAACGAAAATAGAGCTGGTCAGAGCTGTCTTACAGTAAAGGTGGCCCTTTTGGATGCGCATTATGTCAGTCATGACTGCGCTAAGCAGTCGAATATAGGCGTTGTGTTGTAAATAATTCGTTAATGAAGGATGGCCATTACTTTTCGCTAGTTTGAAGAAAACAATGCAGGTCTCCTATTTTACACCAGCAGCAAATACAAGGAACTAGTAAGAGTGAATTCATTTAGGTCCTTTATTTTCAAATTTCCATTGCATTTGAGTTTGGGTGTTACCTCACGCAGGCTTTCGTGTCCAACTGTGTCGTATTACTTTATTTTGCCGTACACTGAGCTTTCGGAAGCCGTATGTAAATGCCCTGATGGAAAAGAATGACAATGTAAACTATTCAACGAACTTTGAAGCGCAATAAACCCATATGGCGCAGCTATAAACAGATCTGAATCCATCTTAGCTTTTACACGAAGAGCCGCATCCGAAGGGATTGTCAAATAGATATAGCTCGTTTCGTTCGAAAATTAGAGTTAAACAAAACAAAATATCTCCTCACATTATATTGTAATCCTATTGCATGGAAGTTTCTAATTGATTATTTGTTTTCTGTAAATGATCTACCTTACAGCCATTCTATTCACTACAGAAATATAACTAAAATAAAAAAAATGATATAACTCCCCCCCCCCCCTCTCGAACACCTGACATGATCAGTCACCTTTCACATTGATGTCAAATTCAGTGAAATGCTATTGCCATGATCTTGCAGGCTAAGTATCGTACATATGCATTTACCCTAATGTACACCTATCAGGCGTCTAGCAACTCCAAGCAGTCAGATGACACACAAATCTAAGCATTTATCAGTACAGTGTCTCCTAAAGTAATATATTTTGGTAGCAGCGTAAGATACATCTGATTTCAATAGCAATACTTGCCATATCAACAACAACCTTATATGGGCGTATTATTTGTATTTTAAGGCGAGACACTCGTAGTCGTTTTCAACCAATTGCTTTATTTATGAGGTATCCAGGAATCAGGATTAGTGAAGCTGTATTCTTTTGCAACATGGCTGTGTAAAGAAAAAAATCACGGTGAACGAAAATCGTGTTTATTCATCGATAAAGATATGATATGGAGGTTGGTGCACTGCAGCTCTATCCATGGTGATAACAAATAGGTCATCATCCCGATTCAAATGTCTTAAAGAATACCAGGTGAACATGTATGCAGCTGATACATTAGAAAACCAATAAATGAAGAATCTAGGTTAAGTAATCAAGTGGCTTCAGCTGGCATTTGCACTTGTGATGCAAGACAAACAAGCAACGGACCCCGGAGGAAAAATGCAAAACTAATTAGAAATTAATCATAGTTTAGTTTTGGCTACTACACCTGCCGTTTACGGAATGACTGCGTGGTACAGTTGTGTTTTGAGGTCCCCCTTAGCTAACTGTTGCATGTTGTAGTTCATCTTCATCGACATCCATTTCCGTTGTTTCCTCCTGTGCATTTGAAACGGCTGCTGGTTACAATCAGGTCCAACTTATCTCATCACCTTGGTAGTTATCATAAACATGATCCATTAAACCCTTTAGTTACTTTCTAACATACTTATTTTACATAATGAACAATGCAATTGTACTTGGCGGTATTGGTTTAAACCTTACAGTTTTACCTTTTGTATCCTATTGCTTCCGAAACTATGATCAATTGTATGCAGTGCGTCTTCTGTGCGGCATCTAGCAGGATCAAACGGGGGTGGTGGTGGGAGTCAGGAAACATATCTTAGCACAATTGACACCTTTCAGCGATGAGCTATCGCCACAGTACTATCTTTATTTATTATCTTGGTATGCTGGGCCACAAAATAATATAAAACAGCTTGCATAGGTATATAACTGGCTCATGAAGACTAGTTTTACGAAACAAAATGTGTTACTTGAGCACGAAGACATAGGTCAGCTAGAATGAGGGCAAAGTTAATCGCTTGAAAGGCCGATTGCACGTCTTCAAGCACATTAATTTGACGCGGTACCGCCACAGCACAGCTGCTTCCACTATGTGATTGATGCTGCAATTATAGCCAGGTTTCAAATGACTTACCGACCTGACAGCTGACGTGTTACACAATATCTTTAACACAGATCCCGGTTTGTAAGAGTCTTGCTATCGAGATCTTTGACCTGGTGAGTTCGACCCGAGACCCCCCCCCCCCCCCCCCCCCCCCCCCCCCCCCCCCCCCCCTGAGGTCATAACGATAACATGTGTCATCGACAGATGATTTGGAATGCGTTTGGAAAGTCATTAATGGAACCAATATCCACCAATGTCCACCAAATGATCACACAGATGAGTCGAAGAAGTTCGGTCGGTTGCATGTATACTATTCATCATGAGCTTCATATGCTATGACCGATGTAGGAAATCACCCACCAATATGCGGACCTGCGCGCGTAATCCAATGATCAGCAAGGCCATTGAGGATACTAACGTTATAGGGCCTTCAGTTCCTGTCCTCTCTTATTAATGTACGCATTAACAATAGGATTACACTCGTAAGTGTTCCTTTTTTACAGTTTTCTTCCCAGTTTTCTTGGTATGATTTGTTATCTTATTCTAAATGGCACGACCCAGTTAACGTAAGCCGCGAGACGATGTCAGCTATCCAAGTGACGATCAGTTGCTTTGCCTTGAAATCATTTAGCGTGCTTGTAAGGTTCAGTGAGTTGATGCAATGTTTTGAGAGAGCCTATTGCTCATGGACAGACTATAATCCTCATGCATTAAGTGTAGGGTAGTAACGCGCTTATTGACCGCAGCCGTACGCCACAACTCAACACCTCTAATAAGACATAGTTACTTTAAGTGCGATAAGGCGTGTTTAGATAATAATGAACACTTGATCTCACACCAATGTTTCATTTAGCAAAAGAATTCTGGAACTATTCAGTGAACAATTTGTTGTTTGAAAACGACACGCCAACAGAAAAGGCATGTTCAGTGGCTATATGGATTAGTTATAGCTAAAATCTATTCAGATTAATTATCCACTACGCGTTTAAACCCTCCGTGGAATTTGTACTGTCCAATAATGGCAGTGCATTGGCGTGAGCAAATGAATAAGCGCAGCAAGATTTTCAAATGCTGGTCGCAAAAAGAGTTTCTTCGTGACGGTGGGTATACAAGTAATACGTCATGCTAGAGATAAAATTTGGCCCTATCATGATGAACATCATTCTTTACTTTCACTGAATAAAATAAATGCAGTTATGGCACTAATGTACCCTCATACATGGGTCGTGATATCTGAAGGCATGATTGTATATCGGACCCCGCTGTATGCATTACATCGCATTCTTGAAGCAGCTGATGCCTTGAAAGAACATATTTCGAAATCGAAACAACGTGATGGAAAATCTACGACTCACTTCCCTTGCACTTTGATGAAATCGGATATGTCACCTATGGCCCTGGTCCTATTTACATCACATTCTAACCTTCAATTACCCACTGCACGCGTTAGTTTACTGAGACTAGATTAACATGTTGATAGTACTCTCTCGAACGACTGAGCATTCTATAATGACCAGCATAAGGCTTTCCGTTGGCCGAATGGGAAATCAAGATGACGTTACCGACCCATCATAGGACAATACCTTATTACCAACTTGTTTGCAGTGCGGTGGCCCTCAGGAGCCATATTGTTCCATTCGCAAACACCCAGCCCGCGTTTCGATCATCTGTTGGTATTAGCAGTAGCAGAGCATGTAGAGAATTATGCTTCGGTATCACACAAAAAATGACTATTTGCCAGCGCGTCCTGTTGCAAAGCGTCGCAATGGGGTGAAATTAATTTTCTCATTGTCATGTGCGTCGCCATCTATTAAGTAAACAAAACCAACATTCATTGTATTTGCGCGATGCAATGGCAGTTGATTTGGAAGTTTTTTAATTGAATCCAAGATTATATTAGCAAACCGAGCACAGCAAAGTTTCTGACTGCAAAGCGTTTTACTGGCTGATTGTAGTATTCACACTAAGTTAAGCTGCAAATACCAACAAAACAGCAGCCGACTGTATCGTCATTTTTGACATATTTGTGTTCTTCTGCGATTTTAGATATCAATAATTGATGCACTACGGATTCGACCGTTGAATAAATACCCAACATCTTTGTACATTTCTATGGCGCTTACAGAAGTATATGCCTTTCATATATAAATGAGGTTACAATGAATTTATTTGGACTCAAATTCGAAAATTGTCTGCTTGATCGTCAGATTTTGAAACATTTTCAAAAGAATTAAATGGATTTGAATGAGGTGCTACAAAATGCTATATATTTACCAGCTGGCATCTCCGTTATACAACACCACTGACCAACCGATACTTCCCAAGAGATGTCTCAATGTCATCTGAGCAGCACACTGACTAATATGAACGCTATGCAGACAACCGAACCCTAAAATGATTAATATGATGTGTTTGCCGCATGCATGGCGTTATAACCTGGCCAAATACCTATGTTTACGATTTAAATCAAACTTATTTAGTTAGGTAAATATCAAGCTTCTGACATCAAATGGACCATTTGGTGTTCAGACAGATACGTAGCATGGTTTTAGCTCAATGGTTATTACACAATCCCAATGTTTCAAGTCGCAATGTTTAAAGATACTAAATCATAGGGTAGTCATGGTCAAACGATAGCATAGATTTAAAAAAAACACCTTGTTGGTCGAAAGTTGACGCCGCTAATCATTACGATACGGGAGTCAGCTGCCCAGCCAGTCTTGTGTAACATAGAGGCAAATAGTTATTTGAGAAAGTCTGTGCATATGTATTTGTTTGGAATTATGCGATTATAATTGTCCTTGGGCGCGTACGTAAAGTATGTGGGTGTGCGCATGGGATTAGTGGTACGAATATACGGAGGTCCAAACGGTTCTCTTAAATTGGTCCCTCTCAATCGGTCATGTGAAGGGTGCATTGACTATTCGGAGAAAGACTACGTCACTGTGGCTCAAATCGACACGACGCAGCAATATGGGATATCACATGCTAAAGCATTTACAAGGTGCATGATTCAACAGAAATAATCGATATGTCGTCCTAAGAAACAAATGTCTGTGAAATCGCGTGCAACGGCCATAAAATTTGCATAAATGATAAAATGCCACTTACAAAAACATTGGGTGACACCCGCCCCAGAAATTGTGGACCCAATGTTTGGTTCGTCAATTGAAAGTGTCATCAAGCCATGGGTAGTAATTGATGAGCAACTCGCTATGTTTTGAAATTTTACAGTCACTACAAACGATTAGAACTCGGGTGGATTTGTTATCATACCACTAATCGAGGCTAAATAACAAATAGCAATCACCATTGGATCAGCTTGTTATCCGTCGGCAAAACAAAACTGATTTGCAGTTCACCTAGCATAACTCTGTCTGCAAGCACCCTTAACGCGGTGGAAGTTTTTAAAATGACGTTTGAACTGCATGGAAAGAAAACCATTCCGTCACGAGTTAGGTTAGGTGCTTAGCTATCTAAAAATCCTCTCTGAATCATGTTATATGATACTTGCATTAAACTCTATCGCCAAAATACAATTGAACATGGCATAATAGCTATGTGTTTTGAAATAGGTATGTACATTGCCTCAAACTCAAAAAGCTCAATAGTAAATTAAGCCTAATATTGATTGCAACAATTGTAAAATAATTGTTTGCCTTGCACCATAGTTGGAAATATTCTTCATCACCCTCAATGCGCGTCAACATATTAAGACGGAAATGCAAATAACCATGTTTATGGTACTTCCACAAGTCACTGGTTCGCTGCACTGGGTATTCTATAAGGTGCTTGCTGATAATGAGAATAGCCTTATTATCAACTTGTTTGCGTCCTTCTGGGACCACATTGTCCCATTCATAAGCACACATTCTATAGGATCTTGGCCCCTGAGATGATAAGCATTAGCAGACTGTACATATTTTTAATCATCCAAGCTGCAGTGATTATCAATTCGAAAGTTATGACAAACGGCAACTCTATATCCGCAAACAGATATTAGCTTATAAAAAACCTGATGGTTTTTTCAGCAGCTTTTTATGACACAGACATTGCGACAATAGAGTGCATCTCAATAACCACATGCCATCAACAAGGAGCAAGCCATTATAAAGGATTGCACTAACTGTTCCTCCATGGCATATCTGCATTTGATGAGTTTATATATTAATATAGATTGGGTTATACATGCGCTGAGTAGTCTGGATGTGCTAATGCCTTGGGTACCATCATGCGTTATGACATAATCTATGATAAGTCAGCTACGAAAAATGTCTGCCACCAGGACATCGTTTGTACAAACCAACAGCATTCAGCATGGCTCGTATAAAGTCTTCCTGCTAAATCAGCTGAGCTTGATCCCCAATCCCGCGTAAAGTTAGTTGAGATATCAACTTGAGATTGGTGATAGTGAGAAGAGCACATTGTCAGTGTATCAGTTTGTGTATTTATCCGGTCAAAGGGATAATAATTTGGAATACCTTGATTTTTAAATTTGAATATTCCTCTTCTAAAATAACACGCTTATACAAGAACTAATGATTTAAGTCACATATTACCATAGTCTTTTGTTTAGCCCAGTGTTAGGGCAATGGAGATAAAAAAAGGCATAGGTTGGTTATTCAATATACGCAAAATTGTGGAAATAATTCGCAAGTAAATAGCAAGGCAGACTATTCATTACCAAATGTATCGATCTGTAATGCCCAGTTCAATTATATTTCAACGGAAGCATTTGATCAAAGTATCATTAAACATGATTGTGAGAAGATATTCTCAGTCATTCATAAACAACGCCCGTGATGCTTTGTCCACTTATAATAAGAGAATAGTGTTTGATCTTAGTATCACATAATATGATTGTTTGGTTTAGATGGCTGTTCCTCCATGTTAAGATTATTTTACCTGATAGCACTGTTCGCGACTTGTTTCTGATTCGTTTATACGGGTGTTTTTGCGATATGGTACGCATTGTAAAAGTTGGAACTGTAGCTGATATTTTCTGCAAAGTCTCAATGCTAACGAGCAGCATAAACAGTCCTTTAATTGCTTGTTTTATTGATCAGGCTTGCTTGCAATATCCCCACTTGAAGCAGCATTGTATCCAATCAAATGTAGTAAATACCCTTCTGGGCGTCATTGCGTTGGCGGCGGTACGCCATGAATTAGTAATCGCATCACTGTCAGTCCTAGGCTCATCTTCACATGACATTATGAAGTAGGTCGAGGTATAGCAATCCAAGCAAATATATTAGTCATAAAGTGTTTGAATATATGATGACATCTTTATTCGATGAAACTGATAATCACAGAATTGTAATTGCATGCTCAATTTCTATAACGCGCTTTCTTTGATCTGTTAATAAGCTATGCTATACGCAGGTTTGTACATATCTTTTAGGTCCTGTTGCATATATTTGCGGTTTATGTATGTCAAGGGTAATCTCCTCGATTTATGACTATCAATGACGTATTGCTTTTAGGGCAGCGCCGATATTGCACCAGTGTTACCATATTTAAAGTGTTAGAGTATTACAGTGCAGTAGCCGTATGGTAGTTATGTCTGGTAAACCTACATAACAGAGCAGAAGAAGTAAGAAGGATTCGACGATTACGACAATTATGATCGATCTGACAAGTTGAATATATTGTGTACTGCATATTGATCTACTTTACCAGCCGGAGCAGACATATTCGACCAACGATTGGTTCATAATTGTAATGGAGGCATTCAACCAGCGCAATTGAATGTGACAAAGTGCATCGTGTTTGTCATCCAAGAGATTCGTCTTTCGAATGACTTGGCATGTTTCGCGGCCGTGACTAAAAGTGCCTATCGCACGGTTATAGGTACTTTGCTTTAATCAAATCATAATGTGATCAATTATCTCAAACCGTTCCAATAACTGTCGCATCTGATCTGTTAAGGCCAAAACTTGATTAAATGTTAGTTCAAATTAGCACTCACGAACAATCGCTACGGCAGCCATGATCTTGGTCAGGCCCAGCCATGTAACGTCAGTAAAGTGAGCTCGTTCTCAGAGGGTTTCCTGTTGTTTACAAATTATTTGCCGGATATTGTCTCTTGATATTGGCTATGTTATCGTTTTTACCCATCTTGTGACCGACCAAATACGATGCTTATTCGTTGTAGTGTTGGGGGTTGCTCGCGTACAAGTCTGGACGGCGTGAGCTTGCCATGTTTCCTGATAAACCCGATTAAAAGAAGCAATGGACTGACCAGGTACAACGATCGCGAGACAAATGGCCGAGCCCGGGCATGTACTCGTTTGTGTGTTCGGTTCATTTAACCGAGGAATGTTTTGAGCAGGCACCGAAACTTAGAGAAGAGCTTTGTTGGATAGTTTACCTCGTTGTTCACTGGTTTTGAACTAGAAAGGATGGTGAGACAAGTGAACCCATCGCACCGCAGCCTAAGAAAAGTAGGAACTCTTATCTTCTGCCCAGATGTCCATAGCACCATGTAACAAACTGTCTATATTCTGTGTACCTGTAACACCTGTATGATATCTATGTTGATTAATCCATGCTGAAATGTTTTTATTTTGTTATACAGGTTTAAAAAAGTATAATGAAATTGTTAATAATGACTGTAAGCTTTTGTAGAGATTTATCTGTAAGTAAAATAATAACAAAAAATCCAGCACTTTGTACATCATTATTTGACATCTGCTCCAGTTGTTGTCTGTAGGAGAAATAAGCCATTTGCAAGTTCCAAGTGTTCACACAGATTTGTCTGAAACCAGGATGGTAGGTTATGCAACCAATTGGAATGGTGCTTTTCTTTAGGGTAGTAATGATTTGAGGAATCGCCAAACTGCATACGTAATCTTCCACATCTGCCATTGCTTGACAGTAACTACATTGACATCTGTAAGTGAAATGTATATATTGTATTGTAGCATATTGTATGACAAATATGTTTTAGCTGTGTACATTGATTTTACATGTAACACTGACCAGGATAATTATACCATAACCTTCATTTCCATAAGCCAAGCTATGCCATAATTCATTTCTTCATTTATGGGTTAACTAATATTCCTACAAGAAAACAGCTACTGTACTTGCACTCCTATATATGTTCTTGCTCAGAATCAATCTTAATTAGCCTGTGATAGGGCTTGCTTTATTTTCAAGTACATCTATATTTATTAACATTAGCTAATCAGAATTTTGTTTGCTTACAATTTGTTGAGTTTAACACTAACATAGTACAACTTTGTAAACATAAATCCTTGCATAAATATATATATATATATATATATGTGTGTGTGTGTGTGTGTGTGTGTATATATATATTTGTAGTATTACGCATAGTAACGGGATGCGAGAGGAGACCCCGTAGGCGATAATTGGTGACGCCAAGTTGCATTACCGACTCCAGACTTCATTGCATGCAAACGCATTTCATCTAATGTCAATCACAATCAATTTTTGTGACTATTCGTCGACAAACCTCGTTCATCAAAAGTCAATTGTTATTCACCCTCTGAACAATCTAGAGCCTAACCAGGCGCAGTCACCGTGAACCAAAACATTGGCAGTGTATTATCATTTCCTCACATTCTTGATGGATTCCATTGCTTGGGTTTATATTGAACCACGTTGGCAAAGCCCATGTATTCTGCAGCAGCTGAGGTGGACCTGGGCGATTAGAATACCTGGGTTACAGTCGATAGTGGCTAACGTAATTTAGTGTACTTCTTATATGATATTTTAAGTTGCTAAAATGCTTGGCACTCAGGGGCATATGGGGATGGAACAAACCGTATTTACTCACCGCATATCCCTAGTAATAACAAAGTTGCGTGGCCAAAACTAACGAACGCATATGTGTGGGCCATTAGTTTCTAAGGGACGTTCTATTTACCGATGAATTGCATATGGTTGACAAAATAAAATTCATCAGGGTACAGCCAGCAAAATGGTTATATCAAAATGGGTGAACTCGCAGCTATGTGCATAACGTCCATACTAAAACGTTTGCTCATTATATGGCAGCGCTTTGTGCAGGAGGGCGTGCTGAAAATGACTATCGTATACGCCGATTACAGTCCTCTAAACGTTGATATGAGTATTTACCAAAGACAATGTTATTTAGCGTTGAGTGCATGTTACGTTCAACTCATGTGTGTTTGGTTCAACAAATAGTGATGGCAGATAAATATTTAAATTTGGCAAAACAGTTTTTAATGATAAATGCGTACCATCAAAGCACTCATAAAGACACTCTCATTGTCAATAACAAATGCTTACTCATATACGTTTGTTAGTTATTTTTGCAATGGCCATATAAAACCCTATGAATGATGCAAACGACGTTATTGTAAACATCAATAACGGTACGAACTGGCTAACTGCCCAGATGGCTGAAATGAACCAACTTCAGGCCACATAACTGATTATAATGCAGCGCCACGTAAAGCACTTGCATGCAAGATATAGAGTCAGGCAAGACATTTAGAGTCAGTGCAATTTGTTCTTTTAAACTACAATTAACCGTAAGTTTAGAACCTGAAATTTGTCCCTTTTCCAAATCGTTGAAATAGCATTACGATTTGGCAGACAGATAAGATATCCTAAACATGGACGAATAGCAATCATAATATCCTCTCAAATTCATAACAAAAACGTTGAGATACGTTGGCACCTAGCGCTACTCGTGAGCCAATTCAAGTGTCGGCTATCCGAGTTTGATATGAGATATGGAACATTGGATGTGATTATCAAAGGTATAAAATGGTCATTGCAAAGCATCATTTTACATTAACGAGGTAGGAGTGCTTCAAATACTTGTGCTTGAATCTATCTTGCACCCAAGTGGCCCACGTGGCGAAATATTCCGTCAGATAAAACATCATCAATCGACTATCACATTCGGAGCTACTGCCGGACATATATTTCCCTCCTGGATGTTTTGCGTTGGAGGCGGTACATCATCTAGCTGTGATAACATCGCTGTCAGTTTCATTCACAACGTTCATGTCAATTATTTGGATCGCTGTCATCAGAGCTCATCATCGCATGTCATTATGACCAACGCCGAGTTATAAAACAAATAGCACAAATAGATCGACAGCGGATTTCATTTACTGAATATAACTAGTGTGCGTGTTATGCTTGAATTCTATAACGTTATTTTCCGTTCATGATTATGCGCATCTTCCATTGTGTTCGAATGATGCTCACCCGATTACTGAGACTGTGTGCAAATTACTAGCTATATCTTTTCTGGTTAAATGAATGATTATAAAAGCCGTGCCTACGTCCAATCCCAGCCACAACCTTGTCATCGTGGAGAACGAGAGAAGAGACATGCAGATGTACGGTTGATTTATTAATTCAACCAAGGAGTGACCCATCTACGATTTACAGTTGTCCGAAGCAATAGTCACGTTACATATGCTCGAGTAGCCCCACAACCACGAGATAAGAGTGCTCGAAGTGTTTTCTTGTACCTTAGAACCGTCAGTCTGCGTTCACTTAAGCTTGAAACCATAATGGCGGAATGTAAACGGTTGCGATGACTCACACGGCATCAGATTTCTGACACTAGATATTATAGGCTTATTCATAATAATACATTCAAACGCTGTTTACTTTATTGTACTTGTCGAAGTGCTGATGTAAAATGTATACACAAGTAACCTATATGCGCTATGGTGGCGAACTTGAGCCAAAAACGTATTCATTATATACATGTGAATGGGATATTGCATCAAAGAATATCATTACATTACGAATTTTTATCTAATGCATGCACGCTGTGTTCGTGTTAGTTCGCGGTGTGATTAGGCGATTGACAATGGCCATAACCCATGCCATCCATAGCTAACTATAGCGGTCTAGGCTGAAGCGATTCAACCAAGTATTCTTATTGACCTTGAGTGCGACATATATCCTTGTTGCCATGTGATTGTACAGCTGCGATCATGAATTGGGGTCATGTGAAGCCGCCATTATTTTCAATTTAATTTCCATTAACGCGTGCGAGGCGCATTTCGTCAAGTCATCGGTTGCGTGATGCCAATTATGTTTTTCTGCGAATTGATGTTACAACCCCGTAACTCATGCGTGCCTGAATGTCAGGTAGTGATCAACAACAGTTATTGGACACATACCGCTTCAATTATTCGTAATCAAGCGGCATGGTTCAATATGGAAGTCTGAAGGCTTTAATGGGAGATTCAAAAACTTCGCTTAACTACGCCATACATTGCTGGAAGAACACGCATTTAGGCGGCCGTGGTGAAGCAAACAGCGTTATGGAGACCATTTCCTGATTTCTCAGGTCATTGGCAACTTGCTGTTTTATGGGTTTGGGGTTGCTTATGGTTATTAAAGTTTTGTAACAATGGCATGGTCTATACGTTTGATATAGGTGCATGACGAACCAATATATCGAGGCGTGTTGCCTGTTTATTTATTCTTGTGCATGGAAAACGGAAACGACTTTGCGTTGGCCGAGCAGGAAATCAACATGAAGTTGCCGGCACAACATCTATGCAGTTAGTCAAACCAACTTTCATTATGTTTGCACGATAAAATCACACTTCATTTGGCAGTCTTCTAAAAGAAACCTAAGTCGTATCCGCATAAAGAGCTATGCTTCTGACCAGCTGATTGTCAAATGAAGTGAAGCTGCAAATACTATCAACCCAGCAGTTATTATGCAAGGAACCGATCTGTAGCTGACAAGGTGCGCCTATTACCAGCTGGCTGTATCGTCAATGTTGTCATAAATTGGTGTCACTATGTCCACTGAGTTTAGTTCTTCTTCTTTTCAAATTCGGTGTGCTACGGATTTGATCTATATATAGATTCTCAAACACAGCATATTTGCTCCTAATGTTCGCGCTTAATATTGGTATACATTAAGTGCAAACAGTAGCATTGACATACATTCCCAAATATGCTGTTACGAATTATAGCAGTCATTGTTTAACTTCCAAAGTAATTGTCGCCCTAATTCTGCTTACCTATTGGTATGGTATAATGTACGGTGACGAATCTACAACATGGTGACGTGAAAAAGGCATAAGGTATGGTGCACCAATTTCGCATAAATGATGGTCAATCGCAACTTAATGTGAACTGATAGAGGTTCTTCGATATGAGGAACCTATGTCATCGATAATGGTCGCCCTCATTCAGTGTTAGGCCATGCAGCAGCAGATCGACGATGTCTTTAACTTTTTCCAACTTTTGGAATACACATGATCTAAGAAAACATTGTGGAATGCAAAGTTAAACTGCAAACGTTCAACTCAGACTGTGATAACATTGCTGTGCACAAGATTCAACCAAACCTCATTGATGGATATCATTCGGGATAGGTCAGACTACTTCTCAGCTTGGTTGTTCAACGCCTAGTGATATTTCTTAAATGGTACATTTTATTTTACTAAAGCAGTGTAAGATATCAGGCTTCTTTTACGAGCCCGTTTACAAAATTCAATAAATGAGGCTTAAATAAGGTTATCAACTGCAAATTAGATCCCGTTTTTATCTACTCCGATAAGG
Organism: Urechis unicinctus; assembly: GCA_034190875.2. NCBI lineage: Eukaryota > Metazoa > Annelida > Polychaeta > Xenopneusta > Urechidae > Urechis > Urechis unicinctus. The sequence goes on along the minus strand of CM067351.1, from coordinate 35,767,377 downwards.
CTGTAATTACAACGAACGCTTAACTTATGCGTCACTGTGATCGTTGGATTTCGAAACAACTTAAGAGGAAATGAACGAATTGAAAGAATGCGCAAAGAATGCCATACTTGTACATTAATGCACTGACCACAGAGAGACTACAAATATCATTGAGGAACATGAAAGATTGCAGCCATCGATCAAATTATTTAATTATAAGATGCGACATGCTGCTGATTTTTACAAGGACTGCTGTCATCTGCAGCTAATCAATCAATTGCATCATGCCAATGATAAACTGTCAGTTTCTATCCAGGAAAATTGCGGACATATAAATATATTAATTTTGCGTGCTTTCTTGACGTGACCTAAAATATGTTTTACACAATAATATCATTTACGAATAAAGGAAATGCACTAGGCGCTATAAAGCAAGGAACAGTTGTTGTTATACACTATAAAGCAATGAACAGTTCTCGAGACGGAACGCATAATAAGTCGAATTATACAAACTATGGTTCTATTACAACCAAATATGTTGTTATAAAAATCCGCTTATCATGTACCGATACCACCTACAAAGTGGTATCTTGTTTAGTGTTTGACACAGATACAGCGCATATTTCAACATGAACAGCATGTAATTCTTGATGAATTATGGAAAGGGTGTGACAGATATCGCTGATCAGCTATTAAGGCAAGACGAAAAAACTGGAATAGTTCATTAGTCGCTTTTCACATGACGTTAAGATGACCCTAGCATCAATTATATTTTCCAGAGTAGGTCCCATAAAGACCTCATGAAGCACGGTAAAGAAACTGGTGACAATTGGATGTTCCTTGGAGCATTTCACGAGTTGGATAGTGGATAGGCCGTGCTTCAACCAAGCATCTATTGAAAAGAAGCAGGTTATTTGCGTCGTCTACACATTAACAATTGCTGACAATGCACAAATTCACATAATACTCTTGTGAGATCATAAGAGACACGAGTTAGGCAGCGTTGATAATGACTTAGCTCAACGTAATTAGAAATATTTCTTAAATAAAGGCCACTTCCAGGTCGCCCAATATGCCATCTATAGATGATCTTGTTTGCAGGTTTTCACTCAATGTAGTAATGCTACAAGCAGTCGTATAGGGTCGTTAAATGTTAACCAGAATATCCTGTTGTACCCAGAGATAAAAGTGCTCTTCTTTGCTGGATAACAACATTTGGGTGGATATTCTTTGTTAGTTAACGTCACAGACAGACTAGACGTATGTGGTAGATAGCATGTGGTGACCTTAACGTCTACGTGTTTGGCGTGAACGTAATGAATCACTGTTAACAACATCCACAACCCCGAATACGCACTGCAATGTCAGCGAATTCACATTAGCTTCTAGGACTGCTTTTGAAACCCGTAAACGCATGTAAAAAGGTTTATTTACAAAGCGATACATGAACAAAATTTGGTAAACACATGAGGTTATTTAAGGTGATGAAAAATCATGGCAAATGTTCTCTGACAAAGCTGGAAGCAATACACAGCACAAACGACACGCAAACGATTTTGAAAGACAATTATGCTCAATCAGCACCGATAATGTCAAGACAAATTAGATTATAGCGCTTGCTAAGATCACAGCAAAGTGCTGCTTTTGCAAAAACCATGTACTTCAATATGACAAAAAAAACCACCAAAATTGTAGTTATTCAATCAAAACCATTCAATCACAAGTGTGGCCCACAGTCCATGTTAATCATACGTCTCTCGTGAACTGATAAGCCGAACATGTGCAAATCGGGCCATAATAACCAAAGACGCAATAAATACAGCTCTTGAATTATAATAATGTTGTAGAATATTGGATTCATGGCGCATTGGCGGTGCCCACTTTTGTTTATGGTAGGTAACATAATGGGCATGGGCAGCATGACACTCTCACTATCTCACCCAACGAGGCTATTTTGCATTTCCAGAGTTGTTGATATTGACCGATATTAGCATTATAAGGTTTAACGTTATTCATTCGACAACGATAATTGGTCACGTTGCATATACGGGCCGTTTTTTTTACCGATATTTCGGCTATCTATAATACCTAATAAGCTTCTTGCATGGTATTGTAGACCCCAGCACACACATGATTGATATTTCTATCCCTGCGATCGCCAGATGTCCGACATTTTAAATATATCTTCTTACATTGAACGTGCAATTGTTGAGGCGATAATGCCAACCTACTACCCGAGTCATTTCTTAAATATTGCATATATATATATATATATATATATATATATATAGAGATATATATATAGATAGAGATATATATATAGAGAGATATATATATATATATATAGAGATATAGAGATATATATATATATATCTATATATATATATATATATATATATATAGAGAGATAGAGATATATATAGATATCTATATCTATATATATATATATATATAGATATATATATATATATAATATATATATATAAATATATATATATATATATATATATATATCTATCTCTCTATATATATATATATATAAACACATATATATATATATATATATATATGTATATATAAATATATATATATATATATATATTTATATATATGTTTATATACATATACATATGTAATACAATTTACGAACCCTCTCTTGTGGAATATTTGTATTATGTTGACGACACTAGTTGGAATGACCATCTTAAAGCTGAGATGATGCCTTGCATAAATCTATCTTTTCGACGGATTTTATTGTTTTGTACAGAAGCAGCCTCGAATATTGTTATTCAGCCGATTTCGGTGCCAATTTATGGATGACTTTCGACAGAATAAGTGTTATACCTTCGAAGGCGTTAATGACCCCTTAATAGTCATAGCTCACGTGCAGCAGTTGATCGGTCGACAAATAACACCTTCAGTATTCCTTACAATTGGTTTGATTATCTATAGTGCAGGGTAATGCGATATCGTTCAGGGAGCAACGTAACGGTGCAGCGACGCATTGCATCCAATGTCAATGTCTGTGTGAAGCAGGGTATGAATTGTCAATCTGACACTATGATTCTTTTCGCACCTTGTTTGAAGTCAGTTTGGTCACAGCGCTTGCACCGTTCATACCCGGCCTGGTCTGCGTTCTTGTAAAAATAGCTACCATTAACATGGCAATATCTAATGGACTTTTCAAATACGGCTCATCGTTTGAAATAACTGAAAATATCTCCACAGGTTTATTGCTTGATAATAGTCTTATTATAAAGCGGTATAACGGCCCAGGCAATACTTGTATTCGACGATAAATGAAACATATATAGAAGTATAATGGACAAGCAGTCATTGTTATATTCTTAATGATAGAATGAATGCAATGAACGTGATAATTCAATCCCTATAGCATTTAATGTATTCTAAAACCTGGAATTGGATTATAAAACGAGGATCTATCTCAATGAACAAAAGCAACCTTTCCATGCGGCATGTAGTGTGAGGAATACACCTTGCTATGCCAAATCATTTTAGCAAAAACCTTGAAAGAAATAAAATCATATAATACAGCACCCCTAGGCCCGAGTCTAACCAATCCCATTAGTGGCTGCTGCCAAGCTAGAATCGCGCTCACAGAAGAATTTTCTTTGTCACATCGTATTCCACAAAACCCGTGCACATGCCTTTGTAAAGGTGCTAATCTCCCAGTTAGAATTTGATTTTTTCGATTTGTAACAAGCCTGGTTACGTATTAATTCCCGTTGCCAGAGATCCATCTCGTTGATTGATCTAGCAGCTCGTCAACTGATTGATCTGTTATTTGACCCATAACATCTGTGGGAAGCGTTGTCTTATGTTTTGTTCACTCAATGTCAATAACACACCTCCGTATTAGCACACTTTATAAAACTTTGCCTGTGCTAATTCTCAGTTCAGCCTTAAGGCTAATACGCAGAGTGGCAGGTGGTTATCTGTGATGCTATAGCCACATCGGTTATGTCGTTTATTTTATAATGTTATTTACTGATGTAATTGCAATATACAAGCGATGACAGAACTTCCTCAACTGTCTATCTAAAACCACTCTACTTCCAAGTTATTGCTCTTGTTCCGACGTGGAAAACGGGAAAGAACCAACATTTGACAAGCAACTGTTATCCTGACTATTCTAAAGAAGCGTCGAGTTCTCCCCTTGAAATAAGAATATAGCCTGGGCAATTCATGGTCGGTTAACTATCATCTTATTTAGTAAAACAGGGCTGATGAAAAATCATGGTCATTTCACTTGCGTATGCCCACGGTTTGCATTTGTAAGCTAAATCAATATGTATCCATTGGCAAACATTAAATGTAAATATAATCTGATTCAATAATTTGCATAATTAGAATTATTATTGACGTCAGCTTCACGACTTGATGGGTCCATTTGTTCTAGACAGCGACGTAATACTTGAAGATTCTCGGCCAGTTGATCGTGTCATAGACAGGATTCGTGCATCGACGCCTCCTCTGGCGGCACGTTATCTGTCATCTAAACCACAAACACCACTGAAGACAAGTACAATCTCTCAAACACTAAGCATAAATAAAGTACTATAATAACAAACAAAACACTAAGTATACATGACTGTTGAGGCGCAGTCGGCATATAACCCGAAAGAGACCTCGACGGGAAAGCAACAGGGCATGTCCTTATTTGTATATCATTAAGACTGCCTCGTTGCGTGAACTGGAACATTACTTTGAGCCAATGACCTCGCGCGTTCCTGAGGATTAACTGGTTCTAGAGGGAAGGGAAGGTGCATGTTACACCAGGCAGTTGTCCCCATGTCGCCACCTGACGCACGCCTGTACACGGGGAGGGTGTCTCTGATAAGCGAAGAAATTGTAAAGACGGATTGTGCGCTCCCTCGGCTCGGCTGTGATCTTGGACAGAACTGTTTCGGAACGCTTTATACCAATCAGTTGACCGTTCGTCTTTATATGTATGAGACAAGATTCTGCAGACTATCTGCTACCTAGAATGCTAGCTACTGATCTGGTCAAATCTGTGATCTATAGTTATGGTCACTATACGAGATGCACGTTAATAAACCTAAATCACGCAGATGTAGTCAGCGAATTTTATTTCCGAATGATGATTGCTATCATTGGAACACATATCATGAAAATCAAACGAACGAATGACATTTTGGGGAATTAGGTTGACAAGCGGGTGTTTCTGTCAATTTGACACTTAACTTTCATTACCAGCAATGTGGCACGTTTGCAGTAATGTTTCGTTAGGGCAAATTATTTAGTTTCAGGACTATGTACCAGGCTTACATATTGCTAAAATAACCAATTTTAGATTTAAGGTAAAAGCAGGTATTCACTGTCCTGGTACGGTAGCTATATGCCTGACAGTGATCATACCTGAACTGCAGACAGCGTAATCATTTTGTTTGTACAACAGGTTTATTTTTGTACGTCACATTGAATCCCTCATCAGGTACTACATACGCGTTTTATCACCGAATGGTAATGCCCTGACGTACAAAGCGTGTGCGGATAGCTGAGCATTGTGTGTGTCTCACCTAGCCACGAACAATTGTCTGTGATTTTGTTTCCGATTATCCGAATCTTATGAAGGTGTGACGTAATGGCGCCAATAGTGTGACTCTATTGTGCATCAGGTGCAAGTTCTGTTTGATTCGCGGTAATAGGATACATTGGTGTAATAGCACGTGAATCATTGAAGTCTAAGCAGCTGCAGTGAAATTAGTGCGCGATGAATGAAGACGTCCCATATAAGTTTCGTGTGATCCGCTTCTTTTGCCAGCTTTGTATAATACTTAGGTTTGCTTATTTGACCGTTCTCAGATGACTATATATGCGCAATTAATCGTTACTTACTTCCGTCAGACATTATTTTTGTCGAACTCAAATTAGTGAAGCCGGCAACGATCTTAGCAAAACGCCTTTATATCCCTTTATTCCCATATGTATTTGTCTCAGGATGAAGGAACAATGACCACGCCAGAATTGCAGATTCTAGATAGGACTTAAATTGTATTTATATCAGGTTTTGATAAAAACTCACTAAAAGCCGCTAGCGAACGCCCGTCAGTTTATTCCGAGAACTATGTTTGCTTTTACTGTCGATGTACTGCATTGATGGCCGGATTTAACTGACACCTAAAGATCCCTCTTTTAGAACATCATCTCGAGTAGAATCATACGTTATTCAAACTTTTCATTTGACAATATGTTTAGCATTTTCTACATGTTACCTTTCAGCTGATGTCGTTGGCACTTTGTGTGTTAAAAACCATTGTTAATTTGTGCCTAACAGATAACCATGTCGTAAATATTTTGAATGAGTAAAATTGACGCACTCAAATAGACACTGCCCATGCGAGATGGAAACCTGTAGTGAATGTCCCGTTTTCATTCGTATATTTGTAAGTTGTTTCAGCAACGGCCATAACATTTGATGAGAAGAACATTGAATGGTAAAAATGATGTTAAAGTGACAAACAATAGCATTCTGATATAAACCAACTTCTATATAAGCCGACTGCTCGCTCGCTCAGTGGTCCACCTTGAATTTCTGATGTTACGAGTGCGCTTGGTGGTGAGAGATTCACACGAAACACAAAGTTGCAACGGATTTGCTCATATGACTCAAGCTGATACAAATAAGATGCATTGGCATAAAGTAAACAGATGTTCAGCAGGGCAAAATGGCGTCGGTACTGTCGTACTGTTAGCTACTATCCCAAATGAACCATATTTGAGGTCAGCAATCGCAACGCGGACAGCTCTTTGCTTTTGAGTCAAGTAATGTGTGAAAATGTATCGTGCGAAATTTGAAGTAACATCACTGTGCCAACTGAAAGAGACTGACAATCAGCAAAATGTGAATTGATGCAGTCGCTAATTTTCCAATTGCACTTTGCTGTTGAATTTGTGTGTTAAGTGAGCTCCGGGGAGCTATATTCCATCACTGCAATAGAAAGCAAGCAAGCGTTACTTCAGAGATGAATAATTGTTTAAGGTAGAATCCACTTCATGTCACGAAATAGCACATTTCCTTCAAAGAAGATCACTGGCATGTTAGAGCATCCCAACCCAAATTTGCTTTTTTGCGAATAGAAATTGAAGATATGTTCGGCGAGAAAACACTATCATCAAATATAATGAAGAGATTGATGCCAACAGGCCATCACACAAGACCTCATGTATCTCTACTCCCGATTCAAATGGCTTAATGCATAACAGATGAGAAGAAATTCATCGACGCAGCTAATACATAGGCTGCGCCAGCCACACCATGAATAAACAATGTTGAGTGGTTTCAAGCTTACATAGGCACTTAAGAAGGATGACAGCAGAACTCTACAGACACAGTTTGAACTTATCTATTTTTCAATGCTTGTCTACTACACCTACCGTTTGCGGAATGACTGCTTGATAAGTAAGTTCTCCGCACTGGTTTTCTCATTTAGGTTTATCGACAAACAAATGTAAGACTTATATTTTGGTTTAAAGACAGGGAGAAACGATAGTATGATCGATAAAAATGTGCTGCACTCATATCCAAATTGCCTCCTCAAATCTTCACTTCTCTAAGTGGACACTATTGTGTTGTGGGTCTTGTTCGGTTTATTACTTCATCTTGGTATTTTGCTCGATCAAAGAATATCGACAAGTCGCCTAAGTGTTTATTGGCTTTATTGGCACCAGCTGTAGCCCTACATATTGTTTATGAAGCAGAATGCGCTGCTTAAGTGAGTAGACATATGTCAGCTCGTATAAGAGCTTATTATGTCGCAAGGTTAGTCGGGAACTTGATTTGAGGAAATGTCGCAGCACAACCACTGCTTCTGAAATATGATTGGTGCTGCCATCACATCCAGGTATTCCATTGTTCGTAATCACACCTGCCAGAGAGCTGACGCATTGCACAATGTCTTTAGTAGTTTCAACACGATGCACCATTACCACACTCTTCTATATGATTGGGAATTACGCTAACGCAATCATGTATAATGGTTTCTGGTATTCATGTGTATGACTGCGTTTCGTGACTAGGTGAGTTGAGTACGAGACTGAGACGATTGGCTGATGGCCATTACCTCATCATGATCAAAGGTGTCTGTGACAGAGGATTTGGTATACCGCATTGAAATCATGACTGGATCGATTCTTTGAGTTAAATGAAAGGTACAAGTACAATCGGTTGCTTGTTTAACGATTTCTATATCTGCGTGTGTCGGTGTGCTCCTGGAACGATTTCTATATCTGCGTGTGTCGTATGCGGAGAAGAACATCCCGTACTAGATCATGTCAAGAAATAGATAAACGAGTTCTTACAGATATATGCAGGTCAGCTGCTTACAACCTTCGAGACCAAATCATACCAGGTGTCTGACTGCTGTGACCTATATGACGGATAGGCTAAACAGGGAACAATTTAGCCAGTCCGCACACCTGGTTTATCCTAGCCTTTGTATATATAGCCTATATACAAACGCAAATGGCCGATGTAACACCATACCACACAAATAGCAGCGGCTGGCTAAATTGGTGCGCTATTTATTGCAGTATGATTGCATTGGTTAATTGTTTAAACTAATTACATTTACATGCAGATTGTTCGTAAATCTCTTTTAATGGGTTAATTAAAGACAACACCAATGCGGACCACTACAAAGGCTAGTGATATGACACAACCATCGCACGTTGCATCAATATTCTATGCCGCAACACCCACAAATGTTATGAGCCGACATTAACATCTGAAGTAATTGTCTTACTTAGTAATAATGCTTGTAACATAATTAATGCCGTCTGGTGTGTCATAACAAACATGTGTATTTGATGCTACATAAATGTTTATCGACTGGTACCCTGCGTTGTCTGCTGCACATGTCTATGAATTACATCATCATCGTCGAGCATAGACATAAATGAGCACGCTGCGAACCTACTTGTAGTGACATACACAGCATAGCGTTAACTACATATGCTCTCGTTCATACGTTGTTTTACTTTATTTGTATGGTTTGCGTCATGTTTCGAGTGGTTCTCCGAGAATCAGGACTTGGAATCATGCATCCATCCTCGTTAAAAGACTAAAACTGATAGTGGCTTTGTAATTGTATTCGAGCATTTACTTTTACTGCTATTGTTTGTCTACAGCGACATATCACTCATATCCGTGTGCGGTACAATTCACTCTCAAATCAAATCTGCATGGTATAGAACCAACCATAATAATTGACCGCGTATTCTAGCTTATTTAACGAATGATTAATATTTCATTACAGAATGGTTTGTAACATTCCCACCTAGAGTGCAAGTAGCATACTGAGCTTACATTTGCCTAGCCGAATACTTCTGGCATCTAAGCTTGGGAAAACATTAAACTGCAACGATAGAGTTCTCGCCGGCCATAATATAAGAATACAATATATGAAATATCAAGCAAACTTCCAAGAAGGAGACGCGCCTAACAAATAATCGATTGCGAGATCAGAGCGAGCAGTAAGCATACGTCGTAATGTTGAAATAGGTAATGTTAGTGACTGCAATTATCGCTTCGGTCCCGCATCCATGTTATGCCTGGTTTCGTATGCACCCACCAACAAATATTTACATTTTAGTCGTCACTCTACGTTTAATAATCGCGTCAGCTAAAATAACTAAATCGCCAAACCCAGCATCCTTTCTATTCTTGATATTTACTAACTAGTGAATAGGAATTTACCATGAAAGCGTGTTGTAAGGAGCAATAATAATCAAGCTTATTTGCAAAATTACACATCTATTTAACTAGTATATTTGAATATATCAAACGCTTTAATTGTACACGAACGTAAGTACAAATGCACCATAAAGTTATTGCTAAGGTTGCCTAGCATTGATTGCATACCTAAATGATAAACGTTAATCTACAACAGGCCGTGTGCTTGTAAGCTTAGGTAAACTTCCAAATGTCGTAGCAACGACGACATCTCGAAAATCCTGAAAAGCTGGTGAGGCAACAGTAAAGGCAGTATTGCTCATGAAGGAATTAGATACGGGTATTTATAGTAAATAATGGTTGCTCGTGAACACTTACTAGACGCTGTTGTCTGCAAAATGACTTTGGCTATCATGTTATTCAAATCCATTTGTTTGGTCTTGCCTGACTCGTCTTCTATTTTGCATTGTGACCAAATATGGGAAAGGATTGAAAACAAGAATCGCGATGTTGTCACGAACATTTTTTCGATCCTTTGAGGCCATGGACAGATGCAAATGTTATCCATGGTGCGCATTCAGTAGATTTTTCTACCTGTGCTGTAAACATGCATTTGATGCGAAACGTATTCCTCAAATATTACAAATGTAGATAACGACCGCGTTGTGAAGGTTTTGACATCAGCTGTGGTTCGGCCCTGATTTAATGAGTCCACGGAAACAGCGCCACTGCTATATCCCTGGATATAACGGATTCAGCCGATTGCGACCTGTCGAGATATTTGTAAAATTAACTAATGCCTTGAAGCTTCTGAGATACCTGGAATAAGCATGTTTTCCCATAGGATTCCAACGGCTGCTCGAGTATATCTAGTGAATTCGGCGGTGGGAGTGATTTGGCTTGACAATTCATTAAGCAATAACGATGTTAAAGTCGCAAGTATACAAAACAGCAATATTGCTAACTAACAAGATTGCTTTTATATAACTATGCTCATGTATTCGACTAGAAAATGGAAACTCTTATTATCACAAAGGACACACAATGACGATTCCCAGTAAACAATAGTAATCGTACAGCTTGATGTAATTTTATTTTAGAGAACAACTCAACGTGGACATCAGACGATGGTATGTTGCGCGACGTTGATGTCTTTATCACTCACAATGTGGCGATTATAAATCGCATAGGCACGGAAAAAGTACCCATGCATTAAGGATTGAAGCAAAGCACAACGACTTTATGAGTTCTAGTTCCTTAACATATCAATGCTCTGTAATATATTACACTATTTCAGAAAGCAAAAATAATATTAAAAAACGAGTTGGATAGCCAATATTGGTCATTCTAGTGTTATTGCTCGTGTATTCCCTGAGTATTTCATGGGTGAACAAATTACTTAGCCAATCGTGATTTCTTTTAGACTGAAGCAACAGATGAACAAACCTTTGTGGCCATCCTTCGAAAAGTAACAGTAGTTAACTTGGTCGCAGCAGAACGATAATGCAAATGGTAAAAGCACACTCTTGTCCGATAAATTAACATAATTTTAACATAGCATTTGGTCAACGTATCATTTGATATGATTCTGAGAAGATGTTTAGATTGATAATCGACAAAGTACTGGAGAAAACCCGCGCTCAATTCGCGAGGCTGCTTATGCGTTGCCCAACAGTCTGCTTGTTGGTTATATGATATGCTTGTATATGGAGTTATGTACCAGTTTATTGCAGGAACCAAATTGTGAAATCGCAGTATAAACGAACAGATAATAGCCTTTAAAATACATGTCATGCATGCAAGTAATATAACTGGCGACGCATTATGAACAGCTATGTAACCAGAAGTTTGTTCATGTCCGAAACCGGGCAGTGGGCTAGCTCATAACGCTGTAGTCTGTGAATTTAACGTCGCAGTTATCATTCAGAGGTTTTCTCAACCTTTGCACCGTTGTTCATGAGCAAGGAGTAGCTAAACGGGGATTATTAGATTGTCTCGAGATTTGTATTTGGCAAGGACAGTGTCTATTCAAGTGCGTCAATGGTACTCATGTAAAATTACACACATGGTTATCTGTTAGGCATAAATTCAGATATACATCTGCAATCACAATGATTTCTAACAAATAAAGTGCAAAGACATGAGCTGTATTGTAACATGTAGTAAAATCTGAATTCCGAAAGGCCTGGATGATGAAACGAAACGCCCAGTTCGTTTTTCACGCAACCCCTTAGGTATTCGCTTAGTGTGTGTTGTATTCTTAAATTAATCCGCATCTGGCACAAAATAGGTAAAGTTTTATATTGATGACGACCGTTCTCAAGCAATATTTATTATAATTGTTAGCTCTGACTGAACACTCCATTGTGTAGTGGGGAAGTGCAACAAATTAGAAAAGAGGACTTTGGTAGCGCTTTGGCATTAACAGTAGGAATAATGCAATAAGTGGCTAAATGAAACCAATCAGGGATTATTCAAATATAAACACTTTATATCAAAACTGTCTGAACGTCAGTATTTCTAAAACGATTGTGTGACATAGTAGGTCTGTATACATCTAATTAAACACAGAATTGATAGAGTCAATGCTACATAAAGTCAGAATTATATTTATGGGCTGCATGCAATGAGGATAAGTGTGTTTGAAGTTAAGGTACCACTCGCTTGATCGCAATATGTCTGTGTGTGTGGGTGTGAAACACGTAGTTCATAACATCCCTAACCATACATGCAATAGAGATAAAGTTTGAATTGAAGCAGATATCTGCTAGCCAGCTGTTAACGTTCCATGCCGGCCAGGAACTTACCCATTGTCTGGCAGCTGTGACCTTTTGATAAGAGAGTCTATACTGGCGAACATAAAGCACTGCTAATATAGCATTTATGCAAATGCTACTGACCTTTGCAATACTATCATTGCCTTTAATTAGCACAGAGGCATTAGATAGTTAGTAATGTGTGGCATTATACTTGCATCGGTGAATAATTAACACCAACTTGATCAACATGCAGATGCCAGAGATTGCATGTAAATCTCTTTTCAGGGGGGTGCTTAAACATCAAATCCATTCGGACCACTGAACATGCGAGTATTATGATGCCGCAGTTGCTGTAAAATCTGTGGGCGTTACTTCAAAAATATTGATTGCTGCACATGCGACGGTTGCTAACGGTCAATAAAGACGCATGTTATAACTGAATACTTTATAATCGCGCTAATTAATTCTGTCTAGTCAGACATAAACAACATGTGTATTGGTACTAGCTAAATGTAAATCAATGAATGGCGAGACATGACGAGAATGCGACGTTCTCTAAGCCAGTCTATACATACTCTCTGACCTTGAATTCGCCAGTCACGTGAAAATTAATGCACTAATGGAGGTAATTCCTGGCTCGTGCATTGTCCTTTCTATGGCATGTCGCTGGTAAGCATATCGAATGCGGGGGTATTAGGTCAGCTCAGGTATTTGTTAGCTGTCAGAATGTTCGAAGTAAACACATCCATTGTGGGTAGATTCCCGTTCAGTCTGAACGCCAAGTTACTTCTGACCAGAGCTTAATATATGCTCACATTTACCGATCCATGCTTTTGTATACATCCCACCGCATCATTTATATGCCGTATTTTACCTGTTGAACAAAGGATGCCACAAACCGTCCACCAAGAAGTTATTTCCAACAAGTTGGGCTATTTCATGTTCGAAATTGAATGATTAGTTAAAATGACCTCGCTCAAGCGCTTGTTGTCAAAATACTGTCCCTTGGTGCCGCCTAAGTTCGTCGCTGATGTTCGTGGACGAAATGCTACGACAAGCCACATGCCAGCCGCCGTGAAGAAAAACAAATATAAAGAACAGGTGAGTGTTGAAATACTTCGGAGACGCATTAAGTCAAATGATTTCTGGTTTGTTTTTAACTATGTATAAATGATGTTACAAAATGCGTTTATTCTTTGAATAGTGGTTCATTATATTTGTTACATGCTGACATTGAAGGTACAAGTTAATGTAGAGGGTTAAAAAATGCTCACGCTACGTAGTGGGTGTTTTATGGCGGTAGAATTGTATTATTCTCGCCCGAGTGACCACGCAATATGCTCCGTCCTTCTGAGGTTAATTGGTATCAATTATTCGCATCAAGTCGCGCCAGCCAAAAGCATTATTCACTATGGCACTGCTTATCATCTCAGAGTACACCAGTCCTGTAAAAGTGGGCGGCGTGTTTGCGACATGTACAGCGTGGTTATAGAATGACAATGCTCCGATAACATGGTAACATCATGCGAGCCTGTTGCCCTCCGCCATGTTTTCAGCGTCGGCGATGTACTGAGTCTAAGCACGTTGTGAGGATTAATGTGTTTCATTGCGGGTCATGAACAATTGCTTTATTTGATTTCTGCAAAAGCTAACGCGGCTGCAGCGACCTTGGTTTCAGTGTTAAGAGGTGAAATAACCCTGCCGAACAGGCGTTTGATCTCATAATCGCAGTGCATGTGAATCCTAATGCGGTTGAGCATCATCTACATTATGAGGCTGCATAAACAGAGATGGTTCTGCAAAATAAAACAATAAGAATGAAAGCATGGTTTCGATTTCAATGTCGCTTACACCGTTTAATGTCATAAGCAGACGCACGTGAGCAGCGATCCTTATAGCGTGGTACAATTACAGTTGTATGATAATGCTGTATTCAATGACGAGACGTTATTAGAACCACTAATTAATGTAGTTTGGAATATGCAAACTGCTTGCACTCTTTGTGAGGCTCCTCATGCGTTGTTTAGAAGGGCTGGGATCAGTATTGTCGCAAAGATGCATCCGCAAATGATGATGCCATGAACGAAAAAAATGGCGCGCATCGCAACTAGACGTTGAATAACGTCCTATTGCACTGCACCATACAAACCGTGCAATACGTTTCTTGCTAGAATCACCGTTCTCTTCGCTTCCACTGCATGCTTTAGTATCAATTGGATTATTGCAACAAAAAATCATCGATGAGGGATCGTAATATACATATGGGTGCGTTATGTAACTTAGTGAGTTACGCCCAAGGCTCATCTGATTGTCCCTACCCATATGCAGGTTCTGGCATCGCCTCATGGTTCGTCGCTCGAGGCGGTCAATAATGGATATGATATCCGTGTGCTCGTTCCATAGTTACGCTACTCGATGTGCAGCTACGATCGTTTGCACATAAACAAATTGCCATAAGCCTGAAATGATTGGACCCTTGTGTGAAAGGTCTAGGATGGTGACCTCTATACAAATGTGCGCACATTGTCATAATTGCTGAAAAAGCCACCTAGGGTCCCGGCGCTATAGCAATATATGTATCCATCATTTCTTACCAATCAATGCTTATATAAGGAAGAGGAAGACTTAAAGCCGGTGAAACTTCTTCTAGTTCAGTTGTCACAAGACCCTTGCGACGTTTGCTTCGTGTGATTTGTTTCAGCGACCATATCAGCCATGTTAGGAAAGATTACGAAATATTTCTCATCCAATACCCTTCATTAAGATTTTAACTAGAAAGCAAACTTCTATTGTGCGTGGATCTGCATGGTAGACATATCTTCCCCTTCAATCGTCTAGTATGCAATGATCAGAAAAGATCAAATGAATAATAGGCAAGGCGAGAATTTAATGCAGTCAATGGAATTCTTGTATCCATAAAACTTAACCCTTAAATCGCATCATAAACAAAGCGCAGGGCTGTACTGGGCCCTATTAACTTCTGTCGTACGTCTCATTTGACTTCACTTAATAGTATGGAACGGACATTCTAAGGCTCGTTAAGTACGTACAGATTGCGGTCAAAACTTGTTAACCTATAGCCAGCGTTTCATTAAGCACCCATCATCTGCAACTAATCAATGCACAGATGCCACGGGACACGACATATTCTATTACACTGATGATAGGTAATGAAACAAATACATATTTAAACCCGCATCAAAGTGGAATATACGACCACTCTTCAGCAATATCCATTATTTTTGTCAAAACAGGAGTTTTATTCTGAAAGTGAAACAATGTACCAGATTGAAGTGTGACTGCCTCATAATGTTATTAACCGATAACAGATTAATACAGATGGTAGTTTTGTTAAAAAGTTGGAGGTAACCAAGTCCTCATAAATGAAAAATTAACGTTCTAGCCTACAAACAATGACAATAGAAATATGTTAAGTGTACGTAATGTTCCTTCAATCTTGATATTTACATGCCTGGTTGTGGTTGTGGATACATGTAATTCAAAGCACCTATGAAGAATAATGCCTTAGAGGAAATTATAAAGTTTGTACAAATATCTACTGTAATCTGTAGAAACAGAATGAATGAGTGGGGCTGTGCCTGTTGAAGGAAATACTTCGACAAAGCAAAATAGCTACTGAAGCAATGTCAGAACTGTACACGCGGCACATTCGGCTCCCATGCTGTTGCCGTTGTCCATAGCCCACATGATTTCTAGGCAATTGCAGTGGACTTTGGCGTTGATTTCTATCATGCGTGGCAATATCAGCGTTTTCCTTTACATAGTTACCGTTGTGTAAGATTTTGGTAGTTAACGTCAAACACTTTGCAGAAAAAGCATGGCGTAGTTTAAGAAGCATTAAGACGATTTGTCACATTAACTTTTCGTGAGGTTAAGGTATAAGCATGAGGTAGACCCAGAGCCTTGTACAGCCTTACAATAAGTGAATTAAAATAGAGCGGGTCAGAGCTGTCTTGCAGTAAAGGTGGCCCATTTGATGCGCATATTGTCAGCCACGACCGCGCCAGGAAGTCGAACATTAGCGCTGTGCTTTGTTAATAATTCATTAATGAAGGATGGCCATTACTTTTTGCTAGTTTGAAGAAAACAAGGCGGGTCGTCAATTTTACACCAAGCGCACATACATGGAACTAGCACCTATTGCAATAATGCATATAATGTAAGAGTGAATTCATTTAGGTCCTTAATTTCAAATTTCAAATGCATTTGAGTTTGGGTGTTACTTCATGCAGGCGCTTCTTGACCAACTGTGTCGTATTATTCAATTTTGCCGTATACTGAGCTTTCGGAAGTCAAATGTAAACGCCATAACGGAAATGAACAACAATGATAACTATTTAACAAACTTTGAAGCGCAATAGACCCCATTGGCGCAGCTATAAACAGATTTGATTCCATCTTAGCTTTTACACGAAGAGACGCATCCGCAGGGCTTGTCAAATAGCTGTAACTCGTTTCGTTCGAAAAAAAATAATTAAACAATATAAAATATCTACTCACATTATATTAGAATCCTACTGCATGGAAGTTTTTTCATGATTATTTGTTTTACTGCAAGTGAATTAACTTACAACCATTCTATTCGCTACATACATGCAACTAAAATAAGTCCCCCCCCCCCCGGACACCTGACATGATCAATAACCCTTTACATTGATGTCAAATGCAGTTAAATGCTATTGCAATGACCTCGCCGGATAAGTATCGTACATATGCATATGCCCCAGTGTACACCTCTCACGTGTTTTGCAACCCCCATGCAGTCAGCTGACACACAAATTAAAGCATGTATCAGTAGAGTGTCTCCTAAAGTAATATATCTTGGAAGTAACTTAAGATATATCTGATTTCAATACGAAGGCTTGCCATATCAACAACAACCTTATAAATGCATAGTCTTCTTAATGCATTTTAATATGGGAGTCAATCATAGTTGTTTTCAACCAATTGCTTGATTAATGTGGTATCCAGGAATCAAAGTTAGCTCTAGGTTCCTGAAACGTCTATCAAAATTAATGTAGATGCATTATTTTGTACTATGGATATGTAAAGAATAAATCATGGTGAACGAAAATCTTGTATATTTATCAATAAAAATATGATAAAAGTTAATACGCTGCAGCTCTATCCATGGTGATAACAAATAGGTTATCATCCTGATTCAATGGCTTCATGATTACCCGGTGAGCATGCATGCGGCTGATGCAATGGCCAACCAATATATGAAGAACCTAAGTTAAGTAATCAAGTGGTTTCAACTGGAATTTGCACTTGTGATGCATGACAAACAAACAACGGACCCCAGAGGCAATATGCAAATTAATCATAGTTTAGTTTTGGCTATTGCACCTAATGTTCACAGAATGACTGCGTGGTGCAGCTTTGTTTTGTTCCCTTTTAGCTATCTGCTACATGTTCTAGTTCATCTTCATCAACATCCATTTCCTTTTTTCCTCCTGTGTATTTGAACCGGCTGCTGGTTACAATCAGGTCCAACTTATCTCCTCAACTTGGTAGGTATCATAAACATGATCCGTTAAACCCTTTAGTTATTTTCTAACATACTTAGGCCTGAGCAAATATTATAACCGTACATGCTACATTATGAACACAGCAATTGTACTTGGCGCTATTGGCTTAAAGATGAGGGACGCGTTCAGATGATAAGGAAAGTGTACATAGTATTTCAATGGCCATCCATATTAACCCCTTCATATTTACCTACTGATTTCGAAAGTGTGATCAATTGTATGGTGTGCGCCTTCTGTGGGGCATCAAGCAGGATCAAACGGGGGTGGTGGTGGGAGTCAGGAAACATACCTTAGCACAATTGACACCTTTCAGCGATGAGCTATCGTCACATTACAAACCTTTATTTATTATTTTTCTATGCTAGGCTGCAAAATAATTTAAAACAGCTACCATAAGTACTTAATTGGCTTATGGAGACTACTATTACGAAACATATTGTGTTGCTTAAGCACGAAGACGTAGGTCAGTCAGAAAGAGGGCAAAGTTAATCGCTTGCAGGGCCGATTGCACGTCTTCAAACACCTTAGTTTGACGCGGTACCGCCACACCACAGCTGCTTCCACTATGTGATTGATGCTGCAATTACAGCCAAGTATCAAATTACTTACCGACCAGACAGCTGAATTGTTGCACAATATCTATAGCACAGATCCAGGTTTGTAAGAGTCTTGCTATCGCAATCTTTGACCTGGTGAGTTTACACCGGGACTAAGTTGATTAGCTTAATCCGTGTGCAGCTTATGGGCATGGCGTCATGACGATCAAATGTGTCTTCGACAGTTGATTTGGAATGCTTTGTGAAAGTCATTAATGCATCAAATATCCGCGTGTCCACCAAATGAACACACAGATGGGTTGTAGAAGTTCGGTCGGTTGCATGTATACTATTCATCATAAGCTTGAGATGCTAGAACCTGTGAAGAAATCACCAACCAATATACGAATCTGCGCGCCTAATACAATGATCAGCAAAGCCATTGTGGTAGGGCATAGGCGTAAACAAATTAATAAGTGCAGAATGATTTTCAAAGGCTGGTCGCTGAAAGCGTTTCTTTATGACTGTTGGTAAACAAGTAATATGTCATGTTAGAGATAAAATTATCGAATGTGCCACTGTATTACCAAACAACAAACAACATATCATACAATTTCAATCAAATTACTTAGTTTATTGACGCCACTTTGGTCCCATAATGATGAATACCATTCCTTACTTTCACCAAATACAAATAAATGCAGTAATGGCACAAATATACCCTCATACATGGCCCGTGCTTTCTGAAAGAAGGCATGAGAGTATATCAGAAGCCGCTGCATGCATTATCTCGCAACCGTAAAGCAGCTGATGCCTTGAAATAGCATATTTCGAAATCGAAACAAGGTAATGGAAAATTTACTTCCCTTGCAATTTGATGATATCGGATATGTCACCTACGGCTCTGGTCCTATTTACGTCTGATTCTGATCTTCAATGTTGCACAATTACCCAATGCACGCATTAGTTAACTAAGACTAGATTCCGATTAACATGTTGATAGTACTCTCTCAAACGACTGAGCATTCTATAATGACCAGCATAAGATGTTGCGTTGGCCGAATGGGAAATCAAGATGACGTTTCCGACCCAACATTTGGACAATACCTTATTATCAACTTGTTTGCGGAGCGGTGCCCCTCAGGAGCAACATTGTTCCATTCGCAAACACCCAGCCCGCGTTTCGATCATCTGCGGGTATCAGCAGTAGCAGAGCATGTAGTGAATTATACTTCGGTACCACAAAAACATACCTTTTTGCCAGCGAGTCCTATGGCAAAGCGTCGCACTGGGGTGAAATTCATTTTCTCATAGTCATGTACTTCGCCATCTATGAAGCTAAACAAAACCAACATTCAATGTATTTGCGCGATACAATGGCAGTTGATTAGGAAGTTTTTTAATTGAATCCAGGATTATATCAGCAAACCGAGCACAGCAACGTTTCTGACGGGAAAGTGTTTTACAGGCTGATTGTAACAGCCACACTAAGTCAAGCTGCAATTACCAACAACAACACAGCAGCCGATATGCGACTGTATCGTCATTTTTGACATATTTATGTGCTTCTGCGACTTAAGATATCAGTAACTGATGCACTACGGATTCGATCGTTGAATAAATACCTAGCATCTTTGCACATTTTTGTTGCGCTTGATATGGATACACATTAAGAGCAAACAAAAGCTCTAACAAATATTACTTCCCAAATTATTGTTCCCCTCACAAGCAATAACCAATCAAATATATCCGATCAGTAGTCCTACCAGCCATCGCATTCTGAGCCATGTTCGACGGAGGACATGATAATTGTGTTAGGTATGGTACCTGAGTTGCTTGGTAAACCGCTTTCTACCAACGTCACATACATGTTGGTTGTTGTAGACTGACAGAGGTTCTACTGTATAATAGTTATCAACAACATAATATATTCTAACGGCCTTATCATCATTCTTTTCAATGTCATCTAATCCATCAATCATGTTCCATCGTCATCGACTCATCTTTTGACTTGCAGATGAACTTTTTTGAATATGTGTTTAATTGTCTCAGCAAGCAGCTTTATGTCTTCCAAACCGAAATAATTATGACATGCTAGTGATCGAGTATATTCAGCAAATAGTCCGATAATGTAATATTATACTTAATCGGAACATTGGTGACAAAGCAAAATCCTTGATAACCGTTAAATCAATTGGACAATACCACTATGATAGGTGTATCAGTTATACGCTATGACACGCTTAATGTAGCCATGATAAGCTAGCTCCGAAAATGACTGCCTTTAGGCATCGTGCGTACTAGCCTAGAACATTGTGCATTGCTCGTATAGCGTCATGCTAAATCAGCTTGGTTTGATTCCCTATTTCGCGTTAGTTAGCTGTGATATCAATGTGAGATTGGTGATACTAGGAAGAGCAAAATGTCAGTTTATCAGTTCGTGTATTCATCAGGTCAAAGGGATATTATTTTGAACTAAATAGATTTGGTAATATGAATGCTCTTCTCCTAAAATGACACACTTATACAAGAACTAATGATTAACGTGGCGTACTACCATAGTCTATTGTTTGGCAAGTCTTGGGGCAATGGTGATATTAACGCTTACGTTGGTTATTCAATAAACGCGCAATTATGGAAAATAATTTGCAAGCACATAACAATGTAGTCTATTCATTACCCATCTGTACAGATCTGTAATGCCCACTTCAATAATATTAGAACGAAGTATCATTTAATATGAAATGTGAGAAAATATTCAGATAGCTAATGTTGAGGAGATCTCTGTCATTCATAAACCACTACACGTTATGCTTTGTCTACACGATAGCATTTGATCTTAGTATCAACTAATGTGATTGTTAGGTTGAGATGGCTGTTCATCTATGTTAAGGATATTTTACCAAGTAGCGCTGCTCGCGATGTTGATTTTAATTTGTTTATACGACATGGTGCGCGCGGCAAAATTGATTGTGTAACAAATATTTTCTGCAAAGTCTCAATGTTAACGAGCAGCATACACAGTCCGTTGATTGCCTGTTTTATTGATCAGGCTTGCATGCAAGGTCCCCACATGAAGCAGCATTCTATCCAATCAAATGTAGTATATAGCCTCCTGGGGGTCATTGCGTTGGAGGCGGTACACAATGAATTAGTAATCGCATCATTGTCAGTTTTGGGCTCATCTTTACATGTTATTATGAAGTAGGCCGAGGTATAACAACTCATGTAAACATATTAGTCACAGAGTTTTTGAATATATGATGACACACACCCAGCGCTATTGAATGTGACAAAGTGCATCGTGTTTGTCATCCAGGCGATTCGTCTTTCGAGTGACTTGTTTCGTGTCCGTTACAGTTATCGCACAGTTATAGATACTTCGCTGAAATCAACTCATAACATGATCAATATAAACAAACCGGTCCAATAACTATCGCATCTGATCGGTTAAGGCCAAAATTTGATAAAATGTCTGTTCAAATTAGCGCGCTTGACGAATCGCTACATTCTGCTCCATTTTATATAGTTAAGCATAGCAGATGGATGCAAGAGGAGCGCCCGTAAGCGATAATTTATGACGCCAAATTGCATTACAGACACCACACTTCATTGTATGCAAACGCATTTCATCTAAAGTCAATCACAATCAATTTTTGTGACCATTACTCTTAAGCACTGGCTCGGCAAAAGTCAATAGTAATTTACCCTCTGAAAAATCTAGAGCCTAACCAGATGCAGTCACCGTGAACTAAAACATTGGCAGTGTATTATCATTTCCGCACATTCTTGATGGATTCAATTGCTTGGGTTTATATTGAATCATGTTGGCTACGCCCATGTGTAATGCAGCCGCAGATGGGGACTTGGGTGATGAGAATACCTGGGTTACAGTCGATAGTCAACCTACAACTAATTTGGCAGCATACCGAGGCGTATTTTGCTAGTGTGATGATCAAGAATGACAGATTGTTCTATAGAGATAATATGGAGATAATTCCTTGGTTCGTGCAATGACTAACAAAATAAAGCTTCTAAGCTGGTCCTTACTTTAGGCGAGTTGTAAAAAGGGCTATTATATCTGCTCTGTAACCCAACAATCAAATACAATTGCAGCTTCTCATTGTGAATCACCTCCTATGTCATAGGGAGCATACAATACATTGAAGAGGCATTTTATTCTCATAAAATGTGCATAATGTTAAACGTAAGCATCATTGAAATTATATCAGTGCACTGAGGTCCATTGATACATGGATTCCGTGTCTGTGAATACGAGAATGGGCTACCAAAAAAGCAGCGGCCCACAAGCAAGTTGATGATTGGCTCTCTGTCATAAAGACTCTTCGTCGCATGTCATCATGACCACCATATAATGACGTTATAAGTTAGAACAAATAGCACAAATAAACAAATAAAGATGCATAGAGCTCGGAGGCCAGGAAACTGATTGTAGAATGTAATAGTGATTCTGTCAGCGATTAGGCACGCTGTTCCAATTGTCATGGGACATGCTGTAGCCTGGTCAATGAGAGCTGTGGAGTTTCGCAGGCGTTGTCTAGGCATGATAGGCATGTGGACATAGGATATGTGGCATGCTAGTAGAGAGGAGTGAGGTGGCAGGTGACGCTGGAAAGCTGAGGTGTATAATTAATATCAGCTGTAGAGGGTTAATACATAGAAGTGGTGACTGAGAGGATACGCCACGATAATGGGTAGATCTGCTGTCAATTCGGCGCTCAACATTCTCCTCTTTTTTAAATGAATGAATATACTCAAAAAAAAACTGGGTACCTGCATGGGTGAGCCAAGTGGGGACTTTGTAAGAAAATTACTGTGTAGTTAGCCGGAATGTGAAATTCACACTCCAGAGTACATTACTCAGGAAATGTTATAAAATCAATGCTAGCAATTTTATGCTTTGTTTATTATCATTGCATTTGTATTTTCGTAACCGTTACCTCTTTACGTATAAATTATTTCTGAACGGCTGAGTTCTGGGTAGATGTTGTGTCGGCTGGCCTAAAGTACTCATAGAGACACTAGGTAAACTCTGTTACTTGCACTATCGATGCCGAAGCATCAATGTCGCCAGTAAAAGAATCTTGCGACAATCCTAGCTACTGTTAATCCGAGTGGAGCAGATAGTTGGCTTCTCTTCGTACTTCAAAGCAATATATATTAAACGTTGGTGCCCACCTGACGTGGAATTGGTGGTGTAAAACGGGAAATAACCAACATTTGACTAGCAGCAGTAAACCTGACTATTCTAAAGAAGCGTCGAGTTTTCCCCTTGAAATAAGAAGATAACCTGGGCATGGTCGGTTAACTATCATCTTAATTAGTATACCATGGCTGATGAAAAATCATGGTCGTTTCACTTGCGTAGGCCCACGGTTTGCATTTTTAAACTAAATGGATATGTATTCATTGGCAAACATTAAATGTGAATATAATCTGATTCAATAATTTGCATAATTAGAACTATTATTGACGTCAGCTTCACGAATTGATGGGTCCATTTGTTCTAGACAGCGACGTAATACTTGAAGATTCTCGGGCAATTGATCGTGTCATAGACAGGATTCGCGCGTCGACGCCTCCTCTGGTGGTAAGTTATCTGTCCCCCAAACCTTAAACGCAACCGAAGAGAAGTACAACTCAAACACTAAGAATAAGTAAAGTACTAATAACAGCAAAAACACTAAGTATACATGACTGTTGATGCGCAGTCGGCTGATAACCCGAAAGAGAACTCGACGGGAAATCGAGAGGGCATGTCCTTGAACTGGAACATTACTTTGAGCCAATGACCTCGCGCGTTCCTGAGGATTAACTGGTTCTAGAGGGAAGGGGTGTGGTGCATGTTATACCAGGCATGTCGCCACATGACGAACGCCTGTACACGGGGAGGGTGTTCCCTCAGCTCGGCTGTGATCTTGGACGGAACTGGGTCTGAACTCTACCAATCAGTCTTTATATGTCTGGGACAAGATTCTGCAGACTACCTGCTACCTAGAATATTAGCTACTGATCTGGTCAAATCTGTGATCCATAGTTATGGTCACTATTCGAGATGCACGTTAATAAACCTAAATCACATAGATTTAGTCAGCGAATTTTTTTCCCGAATGATGACAGCGCAATTATATGATTGCTATCATTGGAACATATATCATGAATATTAAACGAACGAATGCAATTTTGGGGGTTTAGTTTGACAGCGGGTGTTTCTGTCAATTTGACGCTTAACAATCATTTCTGCAATTGGGACGTTTGCAGTTTACGTTTCGTTAGAGCAAATTATTAGGGTATAGGACGTATGTACCAGGCTTACATAGTGCTAAGATAACCAATTCTAGATTTGAGGGTAAAAATAGGTATTCACTGTCCTGGTACGGTAGCTATATTTCTGTTATGTTAATTAAATCTCCGTAGTAATGGATGTGCACCCTATTAGACTGTGCTATCAGAAAGTCATCTAGATGGTGTGGAAAAATGTCTGTCTTTCCTGCAGGCATGATGCAAATACAATATGGGTGAAGTTTGGGCTAAAGAAATCCGCACAGGAGTAAAGCCTCCACCAAGACTAAGAAAGGCTGCAAAACGAAAGACCAAGGGCTCCGTGGAGCCAAAATAGAGCCTCCGCGTAGTAAAACAGACGAAGATACCTTTGACTCAAAGCAGTTGATAGCAGCATAGACACATTGGTATATGATCGCATTTGTTTGCTGATAATCTAACCGTTTGAACGACCCGCCTTTCTCTTGAATGAAGCTCACCCCAAGTAAGCATGGAGCATGGAGCAAAAATATCCTGTATAAGCCGTGATGGAAACGTGTAGTATGAATTACTTATGGTGCGCCAGAAACGCCACTTTCTATACTACTCAGATAGAGGGATTATACTCTGAGGCGAGGTCTTACGAAGCAATGCATTGCTCAGCAATGTCCGATATTGCGTCCTAGTACCTCTGTTATCTCATTTATTTAGCAAGACCGCATTCAGGGTTAGCATTATCTACAGGCAAGTAGCCCGGCAAGTAATGTACCAATTGATATAGGTTATGGTAATGATAATGGTAGTATCGGTAGTATTTGGACAACGAGGTGATATCGCGCACTGTGATGTATGTGATTGATTGTGGATCTTGGACAGCTCCCCTGAAGTGCCAGTGCCCACTTGGCACAAACCCTTTGCCCAGACCAGGCTGCGAAACCCATGTCGCTTAGACGAAGGTCCAGCACAGTACTAATGAGCTACCGGGTCGGATGCATGACCTTTCGGAGGTGGGACCGCCATTTAATGTGACCATATGAGTCAATGGCAGCCAATCAGGATTACACACCTCGGTTTCGAACAAACAACCAGTGGGTCGAACGGCGACGCAGTTTACCACTACGCCACAGGAACCGGCTACCACTTGATATATATTTATGTAGTACCAATACACATGCTTTCACGACAGACCAGACAGAAGAAATTATCATAATTATATGCAACTCGGATCGGACCTGAGGCTTTATTCACCGTTACCAAACTCGTGTGCGCTGCAAATAATAATATTGAAGTAATGCTCGCGGATTTTACAGCGACTGTGGTATTATATTACTCGCCTGCGCAGTACTTCATGTTGATGTATTCTTGAAGTAACCCTTAAATTGCACATCTGCACGTTGATCAAGTTGGTTTTAATTATTCACGATGAAATATAATGGCATAAACTAATCACCACCTTAGCCCACCGTTGGCAATCAAAGCCTACGATATTTTTACATAGGTCAATGGCATTTGTCTACATGCGATATGGACAGTGCGTAATGTTCGCCAGTTAAGACTATGGTAGCGATAGGTCACAGCTGTCGGACAACAGTCATCAGTACTACACCCTCACATAATATGCTGCGAGTTTTAATGCGCTGTTGATTGACATCCCAACTCGTTTGGTGCTCGAACTAATCTCTTAGCTGACCGAACATGCCTCGGCCGTTAGCACAATGTTTAATCTCTAAAATAATAAGCGTTGGTAAGTTGCAGATGGTTCCCGCATAATGCAACCTTGGCACGAGGTGAACTACTCATTACCGCAACATATACTTTCTTTACAAACCTTTATATGTCCCTTTTGTCGTCTGCAGTAGCTATTCGTGATTGGTTCCGCTAAGTAAGATAAGCTGGGACGTATATGTCCATGAGCATCTTACAACCCATAATAAATGCATGAGCGAAGACAATACTATGCTTTTGCTAATCCGACCTGGTTGAATTATTTCATATCTACTAATTAATTTTATCCTGTCTCTGTCCGTAGAAATGCAGACGCGAAATGTTCGCACTGAGGAGACCTATGTACGCCAATATAATAGTCTATTAATTGCCGCGACATTTACTACAATAACCGTACAGCTGAGTTCTTTCGCACTTTGTGTGTTAAAAAGCATTACGATGGCAGATAAATGTGTGCCTAACAGATAACCATGTCGGTAATTTTAAATGAGTACCATTGCCGCACTCGGATAGACACTGCCTTTGCGAGATAGAAACCCGGAGAAAATGTCCCGTTTATATATCTGTAAGTTATTTCAGCAACGGCCATAAAATTCGATACGAAAAACATTGAATGGTATAAATGACGTAAGCCGATAGCGTTATGAGCTGGCCGACTGCCCAGGTTTCTCATATAAACCAACTTCAGGTCAAATCTCTACAAAATTAATAGGTGTGAATAAAATGAATTGTGAAGAATTCGCACGATATGGCCATGTGTTCTTATCATAACCCCCATCTTGGAATAACCCAGGTGCTCCCTTATAATTTTCAAAGTGCCCTTATTTGTGCTCCCTCATGGAATGTGGCTTGCTTTGTAATGTTTAGATGAATGTACCCTCCCTCCGCACCATAAAACTTTTAGGTAGCTTGTATATAGCAAAATGGTCTGGCATACCTTACCTCGACACAGACGTGCTGCTATATATGCCGTGTAGTAGATCTGCATAAACTGATGTCTCGATATCTGACACGGTTCGTGCTGCTCTCACATAACTGACTGATTGCTCGCTCACCTTATATTTCTGATGTTACGAGCGTGCTTGGTGGTGAGCGTGCTGCAACGGTGGCTCAAGCTGATACAAGTACTATGCAGTCCAATAAAATAAACAGATGCTCAGCAGGGCAACATGGCGTCCGTACTGTCGTACTGCTAGCTGTTTTCCAAAATGAACCTGAATTATGACGAAATTACTTTATCATGCAGCGTTTCGATGATGGGTCACACGACCATCATATATCAGTACTGGAGTGAATAGGCCATTTACCAATAAAAGCTTCAATATTTTATTAGCTTCACGGATTAAAATGTGTGATTGGTATGGCAAGGAGGTTGTTTTTCTCTCTACCCACCACAATCCCCTCTCAAATTTGACAATAATATATGTCCCGACCCAGTAAGATCTAACTGTATCATGTCTGGAATAGCTTAATTTTCCAACGTACATTCGTTCGGATTAAGCAGCTGTATACTCAACTGTGAAGATATACAGAGATTGTAATTCGCGTAAATACGAATGAGCAGATCTATAATCATAATGATTGCAATTGTTTATTTGAAAATGCAGCTTCAAACAATTGCCTCATATCCAGAGTGCTTGGTTCCGTACGGGTTTCTGTCAAATGTGATAACTCTTTTGACCTATTCTAGGTGAATCGTTAGTGTAGATGTGCTGCTTGGTGATAGATTGGCGAATACTGCAATGTTCACTAGGCTACGCATTAATCACCATTTGGCCCCCTTTTTGTGTGATCCTACACATTAATATGCGCATGGATAACAGCTTGCCGCTACTAAGAAGATTAGGCACCAAAAATATGCGAGTTAGTTACCACAATGACTATCTGAACAGATGAACTGGCGCAAGTAATCTCCTTTGGAGATGACTACAGTTACTCACCGATGATTAGACATTTTGCATTAATTTTCACCTTTCTGTACAAGACAGTGCATTACTTATATTGGAATAGTGCGCTTGATGTTGCGAATTATAAGCCATCTCTTGAACTTATCGTTAATAATTGATAACTATATACATTTGCACTGCTCTCGTGGCATTATCCCAAAAAGTTGGATGTGAGTCGCGTTGAGGAACCTGATAGATTGTAGCAATCAATCACATTATCCAACTAACCATATAAATTAATGGGCCGCTGCTGATTTCTGCTCCACGTAATCAACGAATGTTTATCACATGAAGTATTGTGGTCACTGTTATATATACGAAATATAGTTTTTGAACAGAAAGAATTATCGGATCGTTTCTCCTAACACTTGATGAAATAGTTGCATTGAATACAAGAACGGTTGTATCATGGTCTCGCTCCGTGACCCAAAAGTTTTCTCGTTGTTTGTGGGGGGTATATGATCGGAGCGGCAAGCGAGGGAGTTGATAAAGGCTTATTGTGTTAAGTCAACCTTTTACATTTTCTTATCCGAATTCGATGATGGTTATTCTAGTCTTATTGGGTGGCCAGGATATGTTTATCTACTGACCAGCATGTAAAGATAACCCCATAATTGCTTTTTGTAAAACTGCGTTTTGTCTTAACCTCACATACCGCTTACTTGAGTCACGATCCAAGCGATAAAGCGGTTCGTGTCTCGCCGTTCAAATGAAACACTTAGACCTGTTGAATTCTAGGTAATAACTGCAGTATTGCATTTGATGTTTAGCCCTTCCACAATTACAACATGCATATTAATTAACCCGAGTCATATAAACCAAGTTTATTAAGTAAGTGTTAAGATGGTGTATTTTTTGTAGAATATATTCTTGCTTCTGTTGCATACATATTAGTCATTTGACTCTGACAATCAATATATAGCATTACTGCTGCCACCTGTTTTTTCTCTATCACGATCGATTATTTTCTTTTAGTTGTCTCCTTCTTAGTGCTATGTTTTATATTTCACAGATTGAATTTTTATATTAAGGCCGGCAAGAATGTTTTGGCAGTTTAATGCTTTGCTAAATGTTTGTGTCCGTATATAGTATCTAACTTGGAGAATATGAGCTTAGTATCTTACTTGCACTCTTAAGTTCTATCAACTTCAATATCTTAAATAGTTCACACATAACTCATTATTACTGATCATATTCCAGGATAACTTTTATTGGTTGCAGGAGTTGAAATAGGTTTGAATACGCGGTTAATTGTTTATGTTGGCAAGTGAACTGCGCACAACTTATTAGGCCCTCAAATATGAGTGAGATGACGTTGGTAAGAAAAAAAAGTTATAAGTGGAATCGCAGTATAAATAAAATACGCCACGCTGCTATAGTCAGTTTACCCTGGCTATTGTTTGGTCTTTCAATCAACCAGCACAGACAGCTATATTGGTGATGTTGAGGATGGTTGTATAATTCTAAGTACTGATTCACATGGAAACCTTTTTTGGAGAGTATGCGTTACATATGCTATATCATGCATGCCAGAATATGCGCTTGCTGTGCATGCAACAATATACTCTATATTGTGCATGTCACTACAAATAAGTGTACAGCGTGTTCATTTCTGACGATGCTCGAAGATTACGGTGTTTATAGACTTGTGCAGCAGACAATGCCATGTGTCAATGGATATACATTTATGTAGAACTAAATGCACATGTTTATTATGACAGACCAGACGGCAACAACTATCATACAAGCGTAATAGCCATGTATAACTTTGTCAGACACTCAATTCCGACTATAATGTTGGCTAATAAATTTCGTATGTCCTGCAGCCAAAAATGTTGGAGCAATGCACGCTGATTTTACAGCAATTGTTGTATGATATAACTCGGCCGCTTACTGGTCAGCATTTGTTTGTTCTTTAAGTAACCCTGTGCTAATGTTATTAGTTTAAACTATTAACTGGCGCACGTATAGCGCACCAATTTGGCAATCCACTGCAGTTCGTAGGCTTTAATGAGGTCACACAGGTCATTTGCGTTTGTATATACGCTATATATACAAAGGCGCGGATGATCCAAATGAGCGAACGTGAGCAATCGTTGCTTGTTATGTCTATCTTTGCTAATTGCTTGGTCGACGTTAGATGTAAGCAGTTGACGGCAGATATATGTGCAAACACATTAATGTATTCCTTGGCTTACTCTAGTATGAGATGTTTGTCCTTACTTATATCCATACACACGCACTTCCACCCACAAAATATGTGCAATTAACAGAATCCACCTGTACTTTTATTGCTGGCGGAAATTGGATCTTTTGATGATTTCCATGGGCTTGGCAAACCATCTGTACCAGACACCTTTGATCGTCGTGAGGAAGTGTCAAAAGGACGCACATGGATCGGTCGGGCTGAACTTACCAAGTACCGAAACACAATCACATTACTATCAGGAACCGTACTCTAGGATTGTGTTGGCAAAATTCCCAATCATACATGAAATTTTGGTAGAAGTTGGGCGTGGAGTAATCTACTACATACATTGTGCGAGGCGTAAGCTCTGTGACTGGTGCGTTTACGAATAATTGATGTAGCGGTATCGCGTCAAATCAAAGCGTTGAAAACTCAGGTAATCAGGTTTCGTGGCCGGTACTGCGAGAGATGTAGCTTGCTCTTAATCGAACTAGACTATGTCTATTCACTTAAGTAGCGCGTTTTGTTTTGTAACCAAGCTGTAGGGCTACAACTGGTGTCCATGAGCCAATGAGGCACTTAGGCAAAATATTCTATATTATTTCGTAGAGAAACATACCAAGAGAATAAATGAGGTTTAGAACGGCAGACGACGCACATCACTCTATTGTTTTAACAATGAAAAGCAACCGAAGTCAAACGAATCTAAAGAATAAATGGTTGATTGGTAAGGCAATTTGGATAGGAGTGCAGCACGTTTTACCCATCCAATAATCACCGTTTAATGTGATCCCAATTGTATGACTCGTTTTTTAAATCAATGATATCCAACAAAATGTCAAATCCCATATTGTCGTGTAAACGGAAAATGATACCAACATAATGTATCCCTTGTCGTTTAATCAATGATACCAGCATAATGTATCCCTTGTCGTTTAATCAATGATACCAACATAATGTATCCCTTGTCGTTTAATTAATGATACCAACATAATGTATCCCTTGTCGTTTAATCAATGATACCAACATAATGTATCCCTTGTCGTTTAATCAATGATACCAAAGTCAATTGTATGACTAAGAGTTTTAAATGTAAAGTCCAAACAACTCATTTGCTTATCGACAACCCATAAAAGTCAAATCGTTGCTCCGGATTAACATATCTAAAAGTCATTTTGTAAACGGAAAGTGTAGTAGCAAAACACTGATTAAGTTTTAGTTCTTAACTGTGTCCGTTATTTCCTGCTGTCTAAGATCATAAGTGCCCATGCCATCTGAAACCAATTGATATCTCAACCTTGATTAATAATATACATAGGTTTGCACATCCAATGTATTTGCTTCGTCGAGGTGTTTGTTCCCACGTGTTATGCAGGAAGATATTTGAATCGGGAAAAATCGGGCTAAAGTCGGGAGTGATCACTTTGAATAGAGCCGCGGTGCATCAACCTATTTACTATATATCATGATATTGCTTACTTTATTTTCAATCTGGATACAAGCAAGTTGAAAAACTGCAAGGTTCTAAATGTAAACACAACGTACCAGCCAAGCTGCACATAGCCCTTTAGAAAATAGCTGAAAACAAGGCAATTTAGAAGCCAACAATGGACAACACTTATTGGACTGCGTAAACTGCATTCTTCACTTCCCCATTTCGCGGGGGTTATTTCTGATTCGTAACAAAAGCTCGACTCCAAGAATATGTACTGCGGCAAATCTGCGCCAGATCATACTAAATGCCGATTCATCATTAGATAACTGATATTTTCTTCAAGTCGGATAACTCATGAGGCTGTACCCAGGTGTCAGAGTGTATCAAAACCATGCACACTTGTTTAATTTATCTATTTTACAATAATCGTGTTTTAATCTAGGCGCCCTATCAACGTTACGGCAATGGTATGGAAATAATATTCCAATCAATCACACATTAAAGCTGAAGGGTTAGAATCAGAGATTAAGGCAAATTTGCCGGACATACTTACAACTCGCCACTTCCAATGCAACTGTGATACATGAAAAACATATCTGGGTTTTAAAGCTTATTCAGTTCTAACAG
>CM067351.1:35619633-35732133 GCA_034190875.2 Urechis unicinctus | reverse complement strand
TACTTGCACGCACATACGCACACACATACATGCACACGCACACATAGCCAAGCCCACACTTACACATGCACACACATATACATACATACACACATATACACATACGCATAGCCATTCAAACACACACAGACTTGCACACAGAGCAGCGAACTTCGGCGAACCAAGGGACGGTATTGTGACAGCAAGAGCTCGGGTTCAGACATGATATGTCTATGTAGTCCCTCGCCCCGACGGTTTTGGATATCCTTCCGTGTGTACATAGGTAAATGTGAGGATATATTTAGCTCTTGTCGATAGCAACTTCGAGGTATAATCAGCCCATATAACCATGCGTTTGGGACTTACAAAAACATTGGATTGGTTTACGATAGCAACTTCGGACCAGTTTTCTGCTGATGGTTTACTCCGGATGTCTTAACGGCTAACGAATACCTGAGCTGACTAAACACCACCGCATTTGATCTGTTTACCCACAAGATGCCCTAGAAAAGACATCGGGCATTTTAAAAAGTCAATGCACGAAGCATGGAATTCCTCCATTAGGGCAGTAATTCCTCAATGAACATCGGACATGAACTATTACCTCCCATGTGCATGGCGAATTCTAGGCCAGAGAGTATCGATGGCCTGATTAGGAGACCATCTTGTTCTCGTCGTGTCAAGCGCAACATTATCTATAGTAGAAGCACACGTGTGCTGAACCAAATGGGTCCAGAAGTTCATAGCGATGACAAAACTGTCGGTGGAGTTTCTGTAATTGCTACTGGTTATGTTTGATTTGTAGCATTTGGTCATGATTAACCCGACAACATCAACGAAACTCGGATCGAAGGTGTGCGTTGATCTGATTTAATAGATTTTT
This sequence comes from Urechis unicinctus, assembly GCA_034190875.2. Taxonomy (NCBI): domain Eukaryota; kingdom Metazoa; phylum Annelida; class Polychaeta; order Xenopneusta; family Urechidae; genus Urechis; species Urechis unicinctus. The sequence goes on along the minus strand of CM067351.1, from coordinate 35,731,271 downwards.
TTAGTAGTTGTGCTTGACCGTCTAACTGTGGGTTAGTAAATATTTGTGGTTTCAGATGAATATGCTATTGGAATGGCCTTGCTATTATTAAACACTGAAATGTAACAGGAATATTCCCTTGTGCTATTAAGTTACCTGGATGGATGGATGATTCACACAGAGCCATTTTTAGTAACACATATAACCATATGTCCCTCTGTGTCCTCATTTATTAGGCAAGACCACATTAAGGGTTAACCTTATTACCTACTAGGCGACTAGCCTAGCATGTAATGTACCATTTGATGACCATATATGTAGTACCAATACACATGTCGTCTATGTCGGACCAGACAGAATTAATTAGCACGATCATAAACAATTCAGACATAATCTGCGATTTTATTAGCCGTTGGCTAACGTCGTATGTGCTGCAATCAATGATATTGAAGTAACGCTCACCGATTTAACAGCAATGGGCGTCATCATATTACTCGTCTGTTCAGTGGTCCGCATTGATGTGTTGTTTAAGCAACCACTTAATAGAGATTCACAGGCATCTGCATGTTGATCAAGTTGGTTGTAATTTTTTACCGATACAAGTATAATGCCACTAGTTATATACCATCTTAGCCTATTGAGCGAGTGCTCCCTAAACATCAAACATATTAATTCTCACGCAGCTCACAAATATAATCTACATTTATCTAAAAGACGACGTGCATTTACTGTAACAATTCTGACTTCAATAAGATGTATAGCTACCTACTATGTCACATAATCGTTTTTTCAAAATGAAATCATACGTAAAACAGTACTGGTTTTAATTGCATTATTCTTGTGGTTAATCACAGTGCGACACCAAAGTTCTCTTTTCTACGTTATTACGCTTCCCTACTTCACAAAGGAGCGCTCAGTCAATGCCCACAATTATATTAAATATTACGGAAGAGCGGTCGTCATCAATATAAATCCTTACATATTCCGCAGGGGTTTAAATGCGTTGTTGCTTGTCATCCCAATTCGATTGAAGCTACAACCAATCGCTACGGTGATCGAACATGCCTTGGCCGTTGGCACAATGCCTAATCTTTATAAAAGAAAATAAGCTATGGTTAGCTGCAGATGTTTTCCGCTTAATGCGACCTTAGCACAGCTTATTATCACAACCTACACTTTACAAACCTGAACAAGGCTTTCTTTGTCCGCTGAGACTTACCCGGTCCATAAGCACCTTACTACCTAGTTATTAAAACATGAGGCGATTGAAAATGCGACGGGTTAACTTATTTCATAGCTGCTAATTAATTTGATCCTGTTTCTATCAGTAGAAATGCATTTGCAAAATTTTCGCATCGAGTAGACCTTTGTACGCCAATACAATGGTCTATCCATTAACCAAGAACGCGACTTATGAACTTAGTCAGCTGAATGTAGCTTTCCAATAATGCTCAAGAACTTCCTGGGCAAACGATGCCTACCAAGCTGATCCCGCTACAGAGTACTTTGCTTTTTGCTTCGAAATGTACTTCTGAGCAAGGAATATGATAGTCATAGAACTAACATTTCAGCCCCACTGGCATAGACGACACAATCGCGGCTAACGTGTATTGCCAGATAAAGCGCATTTGATTAAGATCACAACTCTATGTATTGATTCACCATCCATGCAATTGATATTTCATTCACTGTTAGGAAAAATAGACGTAAAGTTTGCACAGCTGGCCATATGAATCCATTGATGATGCTTGCACATACGTATATAGGTGATAGCTTTTATAGAAAGGTTCTAGCATCTTCAGCGTAATCATTTTACATGCTGGATCCCTTGACATTTATTGCAGCCACGTTTGACTGCCGAGCGGTAACGACCTGACGCACAAGCGCAAGCTAATCAGTGACACTAGCGCGTATCTCAACAAGTCACGTTCAGCATTTACACGAAACTTACGAACCTTCTGTGATTTCTGATTCCAATTGTCCGTATTGGGTGCGGCATCAGGGGTATGAATTTATTAAGGACATGCATTTCAAAGAGATCAATGTGATGCCTTTTTTCCTAAATATATATTATCATTGTATCTGTCCTGCACCGCCAGTTAAGTTATATATTCAATTACTACTGGGCTCTATAATATGTATTGAGCCAATAATATCACGGTAACACTAGATCGTTATGTCCTTCCCAATGGCCATACGTACGAAAAAGAGCCTCGTAAAACAATAGTTTTAACGGAATGCAAAATAATAATTGACATTGTCTGCTGCACTACAACTTGCCACATCAAATATAACTAACATTTTGAAGCACTCACGCTTACATCGTTCACCTGTTCTACCAATAAATTGCCAGGTTCACAGTGTAAATACTGCAAACCAGTCAAGCCGCGCAGAGCCGTGAATAAAGGACGATTTCGACCGTTTCCAATGGCCAACATTATATATGTGTACACATTAGATGTGTGCAACTGTATATGGAGAACACTTGATATATTTATCAACGATATATCGTACTTATATATAATGCCTATAAACTATTTCAAATAGACGTGCAAGAAGCTTGAATACACTAGATTCATGAAAACCATCATAATTATCTGACACCAGATCATTTTTCTCGCATTAAAGGAAATATGACCCAGTGGCTAAATTGAAATTAAATACATCGTAATGCTAATACCTTACGATGTTTCTTGATGAAACACATATGCAGCTGCGTAACTTTATTGATGTATACTTTAATGTTGGAATCAATTCAGCTTCATGAATAGTCTTCAATTGTATTTGTCAACTGTGAGCGTTATCTCGACCGCTAAGACCGCATAACTGCTCTATTGCTTTGCTTTTGACAGAAACGTGAAGCGTAATAAGGCATTTCTGATATTCAAGGGGAATAGTTTATCGTTATGGAGGTATCTCTTTGTGTAAGAGCTTGTAATAAAGAAGGTTGTTTGTTTAAAAGCACGTTTTTACGGTCAGTTGAAAGAATAATTGATGTGCCCTCCCTTCACACCATTAAACGTGAACAATATGAAGGTAGCTAAGATATGGTGAACTTGTCTCGCATACATCATTCAAACACAGACGCAGCTACAATAACAATGCGTGTTGGCTCTGCATAAATTGCTGCCTCAATTTCTTACGCAGTTCGTGCTTTGTTTGCAGAAATGACGGCATAGAGGTGCTTGTTCGCTTTGTTTTGCAGATGCAATTAGCCAACGTGGGAATGATGGATTCACACCAAACACCAAGTACCACCGGATTCGTTCACTTGACTCAAACTCATATAAGTATGATGCTGTGAAATAACATAAACAGTTGCTCAGCAGTGTTGTATAGCGTCGATGCTGTTTTCATATTATTTACTGTCCAAAATAAAACAGACGTTGATGATGAAATTGCGTTTTTCATGGCTCGTGTCTATGATAGGTCAAACGACCATCAAATATCCGGACTAGATTGAAAAATACCAAAGAGTACATATTTATAAATTTTGCCTATAAAATATTCAATAATTTATCGGTCTGGAAGCTGTCGTTCCTTGCTGTTCGCGTGAATGCGAATACACAGAACTATTAACGCCATGATTTCCCCCGCTTCAAGCAGATGCAACATATCCAGAGTGCTTGGTTCTATACGGGTTTCTGTCAACTGTAGACACTGCCCGATACGACGTGCATATCATATTGACCATGTTATTCTTATCACGTGCTTTAATGGACACTAGGCTGCGCATTAATCACCGTAAAGCCCTCCGATTGGTTTGATGGTTCATATTAATGTGCGCATATATAACAGCCTGTCGCTGCTAATAGTATTAGACTCTCAATATGTGACTTGATATAACGACAGTTAATAACTGGTCATTTAACATGCTGCACTTATTGTCACGTTTCCGTCAATCAAAAGGCGGTACTTTTCTTATATTGGAATAATACGCTTGATGTTGCGAATTGGGAACCATCTCGCGAGATTATCCTAAAGTCTATACATTTGCACTGCTCACCTGACATTTTCCAAACAAGTGGAATGCGCCAGTGAGTAGCGTTGTGGAACCTGATAGATTGCAGCAATCAATCGCATTATCTAACTAAAGATTGGTGGGCTTGTGCTGATAATTGCATATATCGCTTTAACAGCACGTGATCAACGAATGTTCAGGTAGTATTGTTGTCACAGTGACAGATGCGCAATATTTTTGGCCACAGAGCGAGGTATCGGAACATATCTCTGTACGCCTTATTAAATAATTTCAGGCTATCAATTATTAATTATCTTAACCTTATCACTCTTAAAGTTCTACCTAGCATAGTATTTTCCGTAGATAAAGTATACATTTGTTATGGTTATGTCACGAATTTTGATATGATTTACGTCAATCCTCTATGCATTTACAATTGTTCTGGGCCTACGAGAACAATAATCGTCAATGTTTGGATGTCAATGTTTTGAGCAAGCGTGTCATCATTGCATATCATTAACTGATACGACAAGAGTAAATTTGCCTTTTTTGTATAAGCATCTTTGGTAAAATCACAGTATTTATGCGTCATCTGCGCATAATTTCCGCCAATACACAGATTAACGTGCTGCACATTATCTTCCCCGAGATATTAAATGCTCATATAATAGCCAAAGTGTTAATAAGCACTGACACTAGCACAGCTGCTCAGACCCTCTCGGAAAATGTGATCATTCTTCGTTCGTTTCAAGGCACTATTTAAATTTGCTAATGTCTCTGGTTGCAGTCGTCTCATTCACTTGTATCCACTGAAATGTCAATGGTGCTGTTGTTGTGGACTGGATAAATACACTCCTGAGCCGCACTTAATCAGGCCTGACCCAGTCAAGACATTAATGCCCAGACCAATATGGAAGTAATCTACTTTTGTAATTTGGATGGAATCTATTTCACATCAAATGCATATTAATAGTTCAAGAGTGCACCGAGGATTACATTATCACTTGTACATGGCCTGAAGTGACCTTATGACTGCGACGTTATACTGACCGACGAAATACTATTCAGGGAATCAAAACGGACAGATGCTAGTGAAAAAACTGGTGTTTAGTAATAGCCGCTGCACAACCGTCATTCACTAATAACACCCTCAACGTATTCCTTCCAAAACATTCTCTTTGATAAATATTGATTTTCCTGCATCCCAAGACTACCAATAGACTGTCGTAACTGCCGCAATTTGAAGCTTACTTAAACTTACTGACATATGGCCTATTGTAGATTGCCGTATACCATTTGCGGTATGCAATATATGCGTTTGTACGTTTTTGCTTCTACGCTACCATGTTGTTGCGCGAATGTCCATGTAAGACTTACGGCGTAGGATATAGTCAAATCTAATAGCTAAATTGGAGGGAGACATAGTGACACAGCTGATTATAATTGAACTATAAAAACACGGGCATGCTAGATTCATATCGGCTCGTACGATATTTCCAATTATCACTTTTTTGGAAGTATGTCTTATATTTCGCTATATTCAGGCCGACTAGAATTCGTGGTTGCGGTATAATGCTATCCCAAATGTAGGTGTCAGTATATATTATTTAACAACAAGAATGTGAGCTAAACATTTAATTTGTACTATGACATGATACAAATTCAATATCTCAAATAGTTTAGGCTTTACTCATTATTACTTATCATATGCCAGAATAAATATTCGTGATTGCAAGAGTTGAAAAAGGTTAGGTTTAAGTTATACTAGTTAAATTGTTTGGGTTGGCTTTAACCATTGCAGAGTCGATTGGAAAGTGAATTGCACAAAAGCTAATCATCCCTCAACTATGAATGAAATATAGTGGGTAAGTTTGCTAAAACAATGGTTGAAAGTGAAGTGGCAGTATAAACTAAAATGATGCAACGCAACGGCAAAGCCAAGCTGCCATTGTCAGTTTCAGCTAGCTATTGCACAAGCTGGCAATAAGCCAGCCACGACAGCTATATTGCTAATGTTGAGGATAGATGTATAATTCCAAGCTCCGATACAAATGGAAACGTTTTTGGAGAGCATACGTTACGCTTTATTGTGCATGTCATAATGCACGCTATGCTGTGCATGTCACAATATATGCTGTGTTGTGCCTGTATCTACAAATATGTGTGCAGTGTGTTCTCGCAATATTCAAAGCTGACTGTGTGTTACATGTGACTTGTGAAGCAGACAATGCAGTGTATCCATTGAAATACATTTATGCAACACTAAATACACATGTTTATTATGACAGACCAGACGGCAACAACTAGCATACAAGCATTAAAGCCATGAACTACAGACACTCACCTTCGACTTAAAGGATGGCTTATAAAATTCGTATGCGCTGCAGCCAAGAACTATGAGCAATGCACGCCAAATATATCTCAACTATTGTACCACATTACCAGGCTGCTTGCTCGTGTGTTCTTAACGTGATCGCATGTTAATGTAATTAGTTTTAACTATGAGTCGATGCGCACAAATTTGGCCATCTGCAGCTGTTCATAGGCTTCGACTAGGTTACATAGGTCATTTGAGTTCGCACATACGCCATATATACAAAGACTATATTTTCGATAGGTCACAGCTGTCAGACAACTGCTTATATCTTGGTCGACGTCGGATGTTAGCTGTTGGACGGCGGATATAAATTCAAACTCCTTGGTATGCTCTGGTACGGGGTGTACTGTCTTACATATATCCACAAACACACCCACGCACACACAAACAGAAAAAAATATACAATTAACAGCTCTAGCTTGCTCTTGAACGAGTCAGCCTATGTCTACTCACTTAAGCAGCCCATTTTGCTTTGTAAACAATCTGTAGGGCTGCAACTGGTGTCCATGAACCAATGGAGCACTAAAGTAGAGCAACATACCAAGATAATGAATAACGTTTAGCACCAAAGAAGACGCACATCAAACAATTGATTCAACTGTGAGACGCAACAGATGTCGGAAGAATATATAGGTAATACTGGAGGAGCAATTGGGGGGGGGGGGTGGATTTGAACACGAATGCAGCACATTGTCGTTAAACTTAAAGGACCAAATTCAATTGTATGGCTAACAGTTTTAATATGTATAAGCAACACGACAGCCCGAAAGAATCACATCGTTGCTCCGAACTCACTTGTCATACAGTCATTCCGTAAGCGGCAGGTATAGTAGCCAAACACTGAACAATAGGTAGTTTCTAACTGTGTCCGTTCGCAATTGCTGTTTTCCATGCCATCTGAAACCACTTGATTACTCAACCTTGGCTATTCGGCATTCGCATCCCCGATGCGACCCAAACCGAATCCCAATCATTTCTGTTATCCCCACTGCGAACCCCACCAAATGTCCTTCCTGGTCCAAAAACAGTATCTGCTATCGTCCAGCCCTCATGTCTGCCTTGGCCAAATCCGCATTTTATGATTGACCCAACTAGGGACCCTAAACCATCATTTATGAGATATCTTTGGGAAGCACAATATTGATGTGTATCTATAACAAATGCATAAACGTCCATTGGCATTCATTTAAAAACTTCCAAAATATAAAGCGCAAACTCTCTGCTTCTCTCTCACGGTCCGATTTCATTAGCGATGAATGCTACATATATTTCGATCAACGGCCTTCGAGTTTAGCCATCTCAACAGGCATGAGTACAACCCAAATATAATGCACTGACGTCAAAACCAACCTTCGACATAGTAACGCAGGTTATCGCTCGGTTGCTCTTAATATGGGGATATAACTGGTTGTCATTTACATAATATCTAAGAATCTTTACTTTGTTGAATGCAACTTAGCAGTTTTATGCGGCGAAGTTGCAGTTGAGAGCAGCGATGAATGGCAAATACACTGTTGCTATTGTTATAAAGTGCATAACGCTTAAGCGTCAATCCAGGCTTATTGGTAACTTTAATCATTGAGTTATGCCAGCTTTAATGAGCTGTACCGTATACCCGATGCTTAACCTACTGGACGGTGTAAATTACCTTCTTTACTTCCCCATTTTGCGGTGGTCATTCCCGATTCGAAACAAACACTTGCAGCCAAGAATATGTACATCGGCCAACCTAGAGTGTCTACACATACCCACACACAGAGTGCGATTCCGCATAAGATGGCGGATATTTTCCCCAGTAATGATAACTCAAGAGGCTGAACCCAAGATAGTCAGAATGTATCATACCCAAGCACACTAGTTTAGTTAACCAGTATATTTGGCAATAATCGTGTTTTAGTCTGAGGGCCTTATTAGCGGTCACGGCGATGGGAAGGAAATCACATTTGTAACCGTCACGCATTAAAGTTAAAGTAGTAGAATCAGAGATTACAGCAAAATTGACCGGCCCTACTTGAATTTCTGCATCGACTTCCGATGCAGTCTTTGCTGCTCACTCGCCTGGTCATTGGTCCAATTTGCTTTGCTTTAAGAATTTGCCATCATAGGAGTGGGCGATTGAAACAGCAGCAGATTCCCTTACATGACTCTCATAAAGTGGCAGCAGATGTTTACACTTGACTCAAATCCAAGTAGAAATGATGAATTGAGATGAGGGTCTACTCAAACCCATCTCTGTCCATACATAGCGTCGCTGTGGCCGCATCTGTTCGTATACCCTATTTAAAAAAAAATTTGGTCAGGTTAAATGTTAGATTGTTTATGAGTGACAAAGTCTGTAAACTGACTTCTCACATGAATAAGCACCATATGTGTAGTGCATAAAGGCTAAGCTAATGTATAATGCACCTAAATGGATCCGTGTAGCATGGCATAATATTCAGAGCGATAATTGATAAAAAGCTGGCTGCCAAATTTTGTCAGACATGTGATCCATAATTCATTTCTTATGTATTTTCTATCCTGTGTTTGTATAATGCAAAAGGTTTTAAATAACACAGCAAGGCGCTAAACAACCTGGCACGTAGAACATTAATAGCAGTATATATATATATATATATATATATATATATATATATATATATATATATATATATATATATATATATATATATATATAGATATATATATATATATATATATATATATATATATATATATATATATATATATATATATATATATATATCTATATATATATATATATATATATATATATATAGTGTTTTTGCGGTTTTTGTGGGTGTATATTTGTATTTGTTCTGGAAAACAACTGACTAGCTGTTCCTCACCAGCGCTAAGAATGCACAACCAAGATATCTACGTCAAAGAAAAAACTGACTTTTCCTAACATCATTAGACTTAAGATTATTTTGGCCACAAACGACGGCAACGACATGGGGGCCAACGGAATATCTTCATCTTTGCGTAAAGTGTTTCTTAAATACAGCATCTTGTTTCAAATGAAAGCGTTACAATGGGCAGTAAACATGTCAAAAGCTATGCTACTAGGAAGAATAACTTCTGCACGAGCAAGGCTTTTTTACATTACAATGCATAAGTGAATAGTGTGTCAAGTTCGGACAGAAAATTAAGCTGCCGATGTTTTGTCGAAACATTTTTTTTGGACGCTTATAAAGGTAATCCTGCATTTATGAGAGCTGGTTCAAGACCTACTTCTTAAACAACACCACTATTTGTACATATCCTTTTGTTAATTAAATAATGAAGCACTATCAGACTCTGATACGTTTTCTTCCGTCAGTAGATAATACCAGTTTTTGCAACAATACGCATGAACGAGAGATGTGTTTTAACTGAACCCAATTTGAGACGTTCCTCATTAGGCTGCTGTGTGGACAAGGACGGATAGAATATATTATTTTTGTCAGATGCCATTATTAATGGAAGCGTCATTGGTCAGGAAAGAATTTCGCCCTTCAGTTTGTTCTGCTAATGCACCATGCCATATATAGAACCCTAATACAGCGCACTGCTGCCCAAGCACGCCTCAATGATGAACCCCAGTGTAACCCATGCTATAGTTCATGGGCAGCTTTCCAATATTGATGTCGTATGTTGTTGGTATCTTAACGTACCATGCCAAAGACCTGTCATGATTATGTAGAACAGTGGCGTTTGTCTGGCCGTAATGATCAGTGGCATGATGATATATATATATATATATATATATATATATATATATATATATATATATATATATATATATATATATATATATATATATATATATATATATATATATATATATATATATATATATATATATATATATATATATATATATATATATATATATATATATATATATCTATATATATATATATATATATATATATATATATCGCATGCTACGAATTAATGGGGCTGATTAGCAAGGGCATGGGTATGACCATTACTGTAGAAGGGCTAAGCCCAAAAACAAGTTTATAATAAGGCTATTCCCAAGATAGCCCAGTTATTTCCATTTTCATTTCCCTATAAACCACAGCATACCTATATGTCAAACACTGTAGAATACCCAGCGCAGCTAGCCAGCCGTTAGCAGCAGCTCTATCACCGCTACATACTAGTCCAACAATATGCATTCCTACTCATCGACTGGCAATACGTCATTGCTTCGGAACTGAAAGCATTTACATTTTCCCCTACTCTAAGCTATCGATTGTCTTCTAAGAGAACCGATGTCTTTTGAAATGTGGCTGCGTGATTGGGAATGGTGCAATGGGACTGCAGAAGGGCTACGCCCCACAAACAATCTAGTAATAAGGCAATTCCTAAGATAGTCTAGCAATTTCCAGTTGAATTCCATATCAACCACCACATACCATTATGTCAAACATCATAGAATACCCAGCGTAGCGAGCCAGTCATTAACAGCATTTCTATCAACATTGATACTTGTATTCCTTGGGAGCATGTGGACGAGCAGTAAGAGTGATGATGTGATATTGTCGGCCGGGAGCAGATGTTACGACATCAGGTATTCAAGTACATGTTTGGGGTTTCAGAAAAGAATCGGTACTGCACGACAAACGTCTTTGTACACAAATATAAGTAATATCTCAGCTTGAAGCTTAAAGGCAGCAACCTAACTAATTGACGTCATTTGTTATCTGACCAAATGCACGGGTGTCGTTGTAGATACAGAATTCGCTCGCTTGTGACGATGCCAAGGTATTTGGTCGTTTTATCAGTACGGGAATAAATGACCAACCAATATGGCTATTTACGAATTATACTGTTTGGTTGTTATAATTCTCTCGTATATGCTTATTGACAATTTCAGCCCTATGCATACAAACCTTCGGTTTATTTCTGCATTGTGAATTCGCAAAATTCTTTTTTGTGCTGATGAAATCAGATAATCCCATAGTTCTGAACCGTACGACCACTGCCTCACCTTGCCGCCTTCTCATCCATATTATCATGTGTATGCGTATAATTTAGACGTGCATATACTCAACTACGTACAAATGTCACTCCCCGACAAATTATGTGCTTATTTTGTTGTATTGAAAAGGTCCAACAAGTGATTAGTATAATACGTATGATAAAAGGTCATTGGTTCAAACCCTCTATATTTGCCCGTAAATCATTGAGGGGCGGCTCTTTGGCTGAATAAATATTTTTGAATAAAGCCACGTCGCATTCGTTTCCGACCCTTTATCTGTCGATTATTGATTTATGTACCTACATCTGACTGCCACAATTCCTTGCAGACCATAATGTCCCTAAGTAGACATCTTCATCCTGGCAAACATATGTTTTGCCAATTCGTATTTCATAATGAAAATAGATGGGTCCACTTTTATCGGAGCATATTTGAACGCTAAAATAATCATTACTCTGATCCATATGACGCTTGAAGACAAATATTGCCTTGGCCAACTCGTTATTAACAGGATGTTACTTGATGCAGAGACCAATAATCCAATGCACCTTGTAATTGACGCTGACTGGTTAGTAATATTTGAATAACACTTTAGAAACGTAGATAGTGTTATTTGGGAGTGAAAATATATACACTAATCTCATAAAAACATCATATTACACATCATGTTGTCATTTTTAATTATCTTGTTGCGTATGGAACCTAACCTTGCATAAATATACCGCAATAATGTTAGTGTCTTCAGTCTTTACAACGCAACTGCCATCCACGGTACGGCCACTAAGTGTGTTTGAGGCATATTGGCCGCATTCAGCAGACACGTTTATTCCTGTCAAAAAGTCCGTCCTTTATGATTGAAAACACGTCTGATTGCTCATTGACAAGGTTGTAACAATTTTTCTCATTTTATAGTAGGCTCCTTACGCTACGGAAAGTAACTACAAACAAAAAATTATAGACGAGCTTTGTTTCAATCACTGAGCTAGCATATAACTTTTCTTATCGACTTGCGCTGAGTAAAGACTAGTCTTTAGCGTTTACCGTCATATTGCAAGACCTTGCATAACTCAAAAAATCAGCCACGCTTTGAGAAGTCAAGACCCAGAGTTTTGGTTCATTATATCTCGCCTTGTCAGACATCCTAACCTTTAATGGAAGCAAGAGTAACCTGAATCAAAAGCACTAAGATATTCACGGTTTTGGTCGGGCTGTTCACAAGGCAGTTGTGCTCTATATTGGCACTGCCGTGATTATCTCTGGTCTAACTGTAATTGCACAAGGGGGCAATAGCGCGTTATTGCCTGTGAGTGGTATATGCAATCATGACCATCACAATCGGAGATGTTGACAGCTAATCGGGATTCAGGGTTTCGAGAGGAATCTACATTGTCGTGGATACAAATGCTCTGGTGATCGCAGCAGGTGCGAATCGTTATATGATGTCTGTCGGGCCCGATTATGCCATGTAACAAGTTGACCACATATAATCGATCCTCGACGATTTTCCCAAAAATAACCGTAGGGTGTTCATTGAATTATTTCAACTAAACGAAACTGCAAGGTTTTCAACAAAAGGATGGCATCACTTAATGTGCGATAGTCAAAGTATATGAATCACCATGTCCGCCATGTATAATAAGCCCGCGTATTGTTCAATCAAGCTGTAGCTACAAGAACCAACCTACTTCAAGCTATACCAATATGTATGTGATATCAACCGCTTGTCGTAAACAACTGCAAACATACGGGACTGGCAGCGTTCATAGAGCTAGAATTGCTGCATCAAGGTCGCCCGATATAATGTGTACTTACAATGAGTTACGATGCAGTTAATCAAACTTAGCATGGACAATTGCAAGGCTTCTTCTTTGAAGCATTCTTAGTGATAATGGAAAATGGAAGCTCATTTACACATAGCTAGGATTCAGCGGGGAAACAATAATCGGCTCATGCGTGTTACACACACACCCACACCCACCCACACACACACACACACACACACATATATATGAATTAATAATGTTTGAGCCACTACATTATTTGTACATATAATGGTGTGTTCTCCGCGGTGGATACTGCGACATGTGCACAGTAACAGGAATATCATAATACAAGGCAAATACAGAAACGACTTATCTGAAAGAAGCTTATACATTTGGGCAGCCTGTGATTCGCAGCAATCAGGAACAAATCAGAAAAACCCTAGCTGAAAACACTGGAAGAGTCTTTCACAAGCTAAAAATCCTACAGATTTCGATGAACGCTATATTGTCTCATTTCGTACTATTGTGAACTAGTCAAACCCTAGCTGAAAGCACCGGAAGAGTCTTTCACGAGCTAAAAATCCACAGACTTTGATGAACGCTATCTTGACTCAGTTCGTACTATTCTGCATACACCGTAACAGATCCGGGTCAAACGATAATTATTGACCGTTTAGTTCCACAAGAATGGTGCGGTAGTGCATGATTGAATAAGCTGACACCAAAAGAACAAAACTTTCAAAAATAAGCAGACCACCTTCATGACCTTACTGACTGCTTCTCTTCTGCATAAGGTACTGTGATTTATGTGAGTCAAAAAAACACTGCATTGTTATAATAATAATGCGAAACATTGTCAGCCTGTTTGTCCGTTTTGTTATTTGTCTCCGTTACTAGACTAATGCAAAAACAACCGAAAAACGTTCACCACAGATGCTCAATTCTTGCCCCTAGTCAGCCGAAAGTGCATCTGCCCTTCGACATTTACACATAATACTGTGAATTAAGTAATATATCTACATAATTCCATTATCGGTGGTGGATTTGAATAGTTGAAACTGATAGCCATAAATTCGTGTATCTGGCAGAATGAAATGGCGCAAAGTGGATTTCTTCATCCTTGAAAACTGATGTAGCGCGCATTGCAATATATATCAACAAATAAGGGATGGATTATCTAGCCTGAGCTTAGGTGAGTGCTAGAACGTTGATGACCTTAGTGACGATAAGTGACTGCTCCTAATGATACCGACAAGGTATCAGTTGATTTAGCTCATCATTCTTTACCCCATTTTCTACATGTAATTCTTTCAAATATTTGGAAATATCCTACCAAGCACATGGAATTTGGACAGGGCGCGCCAGGTTTTCATCAGTATCTGTCCCTTTCATTTCCCCAATACCTATTTCGTTGCAGCTAACACAATCCCTGGTGACTATGATGGCCGATATAGAGTCATAGTAAGCAGATAGCTTCAGGCCATAGACAGTCAATCATCAAAGTGGCTCGCTTCTATACTGATGGGGTTGTAAATGTCAGGACAGAGTAATGTCTGATTGAGTGGGGTTCAAGTATCGACTTACTGAGTCAACAAAAACAGCGTAATGATTTTTCCCGGAATAAAGAAGATTGAGGGAGTATTTTTTTTTAGATATTCATAAATTATACTGGTGCCTGACAGAAGTTTGTCGCTGGATTATGAGGTAACTCTTTCAACTCGAACAACCACAATACAAAGAATGTAGCCCAAATTTGATTAAAAGCATGACGCAGATAAGATTTTTGGCCATTTGAACCTCAAGTACTGAAGGATTTTAAATAGGCATCAGCATTTAAATATTCGTAGAAACATGGAACGAGTATGCTTTCCAAAGGGGTTTAAAAAGCACTTCCTGTAGTTAATGTAAATTCGACGCCATTAATGTTCCAATACTCGCCGGGTGGGGGATACTGTTACCGATGATTCATTACGTTCGCGCAAATCACGTTGATGTTAATGCCGCAGCATGCACCGTGCAACCCAAACAAGTTGTATACATACGTTTTGTCTATCTCGCCAAATAACAAAGCTGCTCTTGCAAAATCCTAATGTTGTTAACTAGCAAATGGTAGCTCATATATTTTATGCAGGTCAGGCTTGATATTCTGGTTAACCGTTACGACGCATAACGAATACTTGTAGCATATCGGAATATCCATTAATGTCATGTTGGGTGACGTAGACATAGCCTATATTCAAGGAATATTAGTTATTACTTTAAGTTAAGTGTATCGCGCTACGTCTAGAAAACGCGCAAAAATAATATCTTCATTTAGGCCACAATACTTCCTGGACAAAACATGATAGTTAGTAAGTTGCATAAAGACATTGATTGATTATCTGTAGATGAAAGATGCATATTACAACGCAATCTTTGTAATTATCAGCAGCATGTCCCACATGTATACACTAAGAATGAAAATCTGATCGATTGCTGCAATCAATCATGTTCCACGACGAGACTCTTAGTCTCTTTGGAGTAGTTTCGGAATTGAAAATGTAATACAATTTTGAACCATTATTTAGATGGATTCAAATTCGAAAACGCAAGCTCGGTATTCTAAACAAAGTAATGCTGGAACATACTTTCAAAGAAAATCATGAGGGTTGCAATTACGCTGATCAAGTGCATTGGGTATTCATGTCATAGTTCGATATCGGCAACATAAACACATGTTTTGTCCCGGTCGGTATGGCTCGACAACCGTGATTCCGCTCATGACGGCATCCATAAATGAAAATGTCGCGTGTTTTATCATTAGGGTCGGTTTATAAATGGCCTCTTAACGAGACCATGGTTTCGCTATGGAACAGCAATTGACATTTACGACAAGGGCAATGCAGCATACGGTAGGTTTAGTTATTGAGGTCACAATATCTAAATTAATCGCATCATTCCATTCCTATTTCATCTGTTCTGATAGTTTTTGTGTAAAACATGAAGCTCTTGGAAATGGAAATTAAAAAGATACGCGCGTATTATTCTCGGCGAGCATGCCAAGGAGTGGGGAAGGAGGGGGACATATGAGGGTTGCAATTACGCTGATCAAGTGCATTGGGTATTCATGTCATAGTTCGATATCGGCAACATAAACACATGTTTTGTCCCGGTCGGTATGGCTCGACAACCGTGATTCCACTCATGACGGCATCCATAAATGAAAATGTCGCGTGTTTTATCATTAGGGTCGGTTTATAAATGGCCTCTTAACGAGACCATGGTTTCGCTATGGAACAGCAATTGACATTTACGACAAGGGCAATGCAGCATACGGTAGGTTTAGTTATTGAGGTCACAATATCTAAATTAATCGCATCATTCCATTCCTATTTCATCTGTTCTGATAGTTTTTGTGTAAAACATGAAGCTCTTGGAAATGGAAATTAAAAAGATACGCGCGTATTATTCTCGGCGAGCATGCCAAGGAGTGGGGAAGGAGGGGGACATACAAATAATAAATGCATTTACTACTGACCGAATTACGAGAATAGCTTCGAAATGTATTACATTATCTCATTACTCGTCATCGATAATACATCATCAACCTCTTAGCTGACTTAACACCACCGCATTCGATCTACTTACCCGCAAGATGTCCTTGAAAAAACAACGGGCATTTTTGAAGTCAATGCACGAAGCATGGAAATACTTCCATTAGGGCAGTAATTCCTCCCTGAACATCGGACATGCACTATTACCTTCCATGTGCATGGCGAATTTTAGGCCAGAGAGTATAGATGGCCTGACTAGGAGACCAACTCATTCTCGTCCTGTCAAGCGCAACATTATCTATAGTAGAAGCACACGTGCCCTTACTCGAATGGGTGCAGAAGTTCATAGTGATGACAAAAACGGTCGGTGGAGTTTCTGTAATGGCTACTGGTTTTGTTCTGATTTTTAGCATTTGGTCATGATTAACCCGTCCACATCGTCGAAACACATGCTGTGCTGATTGTATAGCTTTTTTTTAGTTGTGCTTGACCGTTTAACTGTGATAACAAGGGTGGTTAGTACAGATGTGTTGTTTCAGATAAATATACTATTGGAATGGCCTTCGCTATTATAGAACAACACTGAAATGTATCAGGAATATTCCCTTGGGCTATTAAGTTACCTAGAATATTCAGACATAGGCCAGAATGGGTATTGGTGCCACGATTGTCGACGCCGTGCCGGCTGCTTTTACAGCAATAGATGGATCATAGTGATCGCCTGCTCGGTGGTCCGCTTTCTAGTGTGGATACAATGAGCCGTGAATGAGCGATGGATTCACACAGAGCCTACATAAGCAGCACATATAACCATATGTCCATCTGTTTCCTGATTTATTAAGCAAGAACCGCATTTAGGGTAAACCTTATTACCTTCCAGGCGAGTGGCCTAGCATGAAATGTACCATTTGTATAATCTGCGGTTTTATTAGCCGTTGACTGACGTCGTATGTGCTGCAATCAATATTATTGAAGTAACGCTTACTGATTTAACAGCATCCGCGGAATCATATTACTCGTCTGTTCAGTGGTCCGCATTCATGTGCTGTTTAAGCAACTACTTACAAAGAGATTCACAGGCATCTGCATGTTAATCAAGTTGGTTGTAATTATTGACCGATACAAGTATAATGCCACAAATTATTTACCATCTTATCCCATTGAGCGAGTGCTCTCTAAGCTTCAAACATATTTATTCTCAATGCACGCACCTCACAAATATAATTCTACATTTATTTTCAAAACGAAGTGCATTTACTGTAACAATTCTGCTTAAAATAAGATGTATATAGACCAATTATGTCGCACAATCTTTTTGCAAACACTGACGATCTGACAATTTCCATAAGTTGTTTCCATATTGAAATCATACACAAAACAGGACTGGTTTTATTTAGCCACTAATTGCATAATTCTTGCGGTAAATCACAATGCGGAACCTTTGTTCTCCTTTGCACTTTATTAAGCTTTCCTACTTCACAAAGGAGCGCTCAGTGGAAGCCCACAATTACACTTAATATTACTGAAGAGCGGTCGTCCTTGATAAAAATCCTTACATATTCTGCTGGGGGGTTAAAGGCGTTGCTGATTGACATTCTGATTCGATTGTAGCTAGAACCAATCGCTACGGTGATTGAATATGCCTTGGCCGTTAATATCTAAAATAAATAAACACTGGTTAGTTGCAGATGTTTTCCGCTTAATGCAATCTTGGTACGTGATGAACAGCTTGTTATTACAACCTACATTTACCTTACAAACCTATACATGGCCTTGTTGTCGTAGGTAGTAGCTATTATTGATGTGTACTAGTTAATATGGTCCGCTAAGACCATAAGCACCTTACTACCCAGTGATTAAGACATGAGGCGATTGAAAATGCGACGGGTAAACTTATTTCATAGCTACTAATTAATTAAATTCTGTTTCTCTCTGTAGGAATGCAGATGCAAAATGTTCGTATCAAGAAGACCTTTGTACGCCAACAAAATGGTCTATCCATTAATCAAGGACGAGACTTGTGAACTTAGTCAGCTGAATGTAGCACTTTGCTTCGAATTGGACTTCTGGGCTGTGAATATGATAGTCATAGAACCTTTCAACCACACTAGCATAGATGACACAATCGCGGCTAACGTGTATTGCCAGATAATGCGCTTTTTATTAAGATTACAACTCTATGTACTGTTTCACCATCAATGAAACTGTAATTGCAGTCATTGTTGGGGAAAATAGATAAACAGCTTGCAAAGCTGGTCATATCAATCTATTGATGATGCGTGCACATACGTATATGGGTGGGTACTTATGTAGAATGGCTCTAGCATCTTAAGCAAAATACTAAGTAGACGACCATACCTGTATTACAGATGGCGTTATCATTTTCTTGGCACAGTTGGTCCATTAATGAATGGCATGTTGGATCCCTCGTCATTTACTACAAACACGTTTGATCGCCGAGTGGTAACGACCTGACTCACCAAGCCACGGTAGGCATTATCACGACACGATTCCAATTATCTTAATCATGTGTGGCGCCAAGAATATGAACCTATTAAGGACACGCATTTCAAAGAGATCACCTTAGTGCCTTTTTGCCTAAATATAAATCATCATTGTATCGGTCCTGCAGCGCCAGTTAATTAATAGATTCAACTACTACTAGCCCCTGCCATATGTATTGAGCATCGAATATCACGGTATCACAAGATCATTCTGTCCTTCCCAATTGCTATACGTACGAAAAGAGCTTCCTAAAACGATAGTTTTAACGATATGCAAAATAACAATAGACATTGTCTGTTGCACTACAACTTGACACTTCAAATAAAGCTTACATTTTAAAGCACTCACCCGTACATCGTTCACCTGCTCGACCGATAAATGGCCAGTTTCACAGTGTTAATACTGCAAACCAGTCAAGTCGCGCATGGCCGTGAATAAAGGACGATTTCGACCGTTTCCAAAGGCCAACATTATATTATGTGTGCAACTGTATATGGAGAATATATATCTTTATGCTTGATATATTCATCAACGACATATCGTTCAGAATCATTTACTCGTAACTAATCATATTACTTATCAGGAAATGCAAGCTAATGCCTACAAACTATTCCTAATGGACGTGCAAGAAGCTTGATTTTACCAGATTCATGAAAACCATCGTAATTATGTATTTTGTCTGACCCCAGATCATTTTATCGCATTTAAGTAAATAAGACCCAGTGGCTAAATTGATCAGCGCTGTAATTGAAATTAAATACATCATAATGCTTATACCTTATGATGTTTCTTGTTACAACGCATATGCAGCTACGTCACTTTATTGATTTATATTTTAATGTTGGAATTAATACAGCTAATTCACCACCTTGATGAACAATCGACAATTGCATTTGCCAAATGGGAGCGATATCTTGACCGCTAAGAGAGTTAGTGTGAATATTTGAAAATTAACCTGCTCGTTGTGTCAGCTGAAGGCTAGGTGAAGTCATGATTGCCCTGTTGCTTTTTTTGACAGACACGTGAAGCATAGTAAGGCATTTCTGATGTTCAAGGGGAATAGCTTATCGTTATGGAGGTATCTCTTTGTGCAAGAGCTTGCAAAAAAGATGGTATTTTGTTTTAAAGCACGTTTTCATGGTAAATTGAACGATTAATTGATGTACCCTCCCTTCGTCCAATTTAACGCGAACAATATAAAGGTAGCTAAGATATGGCGAAATTGTCTCGCAAACATTATTCAGACACAGACGCAGCTATTAAACATATGCGTGTTAGCTCTGCATAATTTGCTGATTAAATTTCTTACGCAGTTCGTGCTTTGTTAGCAGAATTGTCGGCTTCGAGGTGCTCGTTCGCTTTGTTTTGCAGATGCAATTAGCCAACGTGGGAATGATGGATTCACGCAAAACACCAAGTACCCCCGGATTCTTTCACTTGACTCAAACTCATATTAGCATGATGCAGTGAAATAAAATAAGCGGTTGCTCAGCAGAGCTATATAGCATCGATGCTGTTGTCTTGTTATCAACTATCCAAAATAAACCAGATGTTGATGATGGAATTGCTTTATCATGGTCCGTTAATATGGTAGGTCACACAACCATAAAATATCAGTACCAGAATGAATAGGCCAAAGAATACATATTCAATACTTTTGCCGATAAAAGATCTAATACTTTTTCGGTCTGGAAGCTGTCGTTCCTTACTCAACAGAGGTTGTGGTTACAACATGGGATCAAATGTAAAACTGGTATGGCAATGAGGATGTGTTCTCACTTCCCACCACAACACCCTCTCAAATATAGCAATAATATATATCCCGACGCGAAAGGATCTGATCATGTCTTGGAATAGCCCAAGTGTCCAATGACAGGCTTCCGAATAACGTAGCTGTATACGGAACTGTACAGATATACAAAGGTTGTTGTTCGTGTGAATACAAATAAACAGAACTATGAACGACATGACTGCACCAATTTCCGTTTTTAAAAATGCAGTATCAAGCTGGTGCCAGATATCCTGAGTGCTTGGTTCCATATGGGTTTCTGTCAACTGTAGACAGTGCCCGATTTGACGTGCATATCATGTTGACTATGTTATTTCAATATCGCATTAATCACCATAAAGCCCTCCGATTGTGGGTGTTCGTACAGATTAATATGCGCATATATAACAGCATGTCGCTGCTATTAGAATTAGGCACAAAAATATGTGAATTCGTTTACAACAATCACTATCAGATCAGATTAACGAGCAAGGAGATTGCGGCAATCAATCACATTATCTAACTTAACCATATAGATTGGTGGAATGCTGATAATCGCAAAAACCGCTTTCAGCAGCGCGTAATCAAAGAATGTTTAGTTTATTACAGGTTATTGTTGTTACGGTTACAGATAAGCTGTATTTGTTTGGGTATACGCATCGTTAAAGAATTTCATTTAACACAGGAACGGCTATATTATGGTCTCTATTTTTGACCCAACAGTTTTCGCATTGTTTTTTCGTGCATATCAGATCGGAGCGGCTAGCGCGAGTGCTGATAAAGGCCTATTCAACATGCAAAAAAAACCCTCACAATTGTTATCTATTAACCTGCTATTTGTCGTAACCTTACATACTGTCAACAAGATTATGCACGCGTTGCTTAATTTATCTGATCCGTCATCAATGGCATTATGCTCAGAAATTATGTTCTAGGTTTTTCCGCACATTTGTATTTGGGAGCAGCCACTATGTAACAACCAGCCCATCGCAAGTGCTTACAGGTTAATTTGTTATATTACTCTGGTCACAGATGGAAATTGTAAATCCTCATATATGAAGTTCATCCAAATATGAGCGATACGCAATTGCTCCAATTTATGCAAAGGATATTGATGAGTTTGTATGTTTTTCAATGTCTATGCTTATATTATACTCTGTAAAAAATAATAGTATGTTGTTAGAGATATTTTCCGATTCGAGATACATCAAATATATATAATATACTATCTACACACACACACCTATATCTCTCTATATATATATATATATATATATATATATATATATATATATATATATATATCTATATATATCTATATATAGATACTCTCTCTCTCTCTTCTCTCTCTATATATATCTATATTATATATCTATATATATATATATATCTGTATATATCTATATATATATATATATATATATATATATATATATATTATCTCTCTATATATATATATATATATATATATATATATATATATATATATATATCCCCTCTCTGTATGTAAACACGTATATCTCATTTATATATATATATATATATATTTGTTTATACATATTTTAGCGGTGTACTTGCTGCGACAGCCGGGTTTATATAGAGTGCTCTACCGCCAACCAACCCTGAGATGTTTGCTTTCGTTTATCGCCTCACTTCATGACTACTTTTTTGCCAGTAGTTGGCTACAAAGACTAGAGCTTTTCCCATCTGTAGATACAGTCTACCGCAAAAAATACCCAAGATCAGAATTGATTGAGTTGTGTATATCCTGCAGTGAATGATTATATACCTAGCCGCTTATTGGCAAAAACGTGCACTATTTCCATCGTCATCAACATTCTGCTGATATAACTTTTACCACCAGATATACTGTTACTTTTCGAAAAGACGTCCGGTACGTTCTGTTTATCTGTTATCTCAAAAAACGCAGATAAGCATGTATGCTTTTTCACCCAGGGAGTGTCCGTCAGCTGTGTAATGCGGGAAAATATCAAAGTCTACCAAATATTATTTATCCTCACCTTAACACTTACGAATTTCGATGAGCTTTGCGTCGATCCTTTATGTATGTACAATTGTTCTGGGACTACGAGAACAATAATCGTCAATGTTTGGATGTTAATGTTTAGAACAAGAAAGAGTTAATTAGCCATGTTTTGTATAAACATCTATTGTAAAGTCACGGTATTTATGCGTCATCTGCGCATAACTTCCACCAATACACAGGTTTAACGTGCTGCTAATTATCTTCCCCGAGATGTTAAATGGACGCAAATTAGTTATCTTAGCTCATGACTGAGCTCAACAGAATAAAGAAGACTGTATAGGATAATGAACGTCACCCTACATACTATCTTGTGATTGCCATGAGTATAACTCCTAGTTTTTAAACGGAAATAGCCATTCTACGTCTCTGAGGTGATAGTTGCTGCCATAATTCAGACAGATACAAGCAAATGCGCATATAATAGCACGACACTAGAACAGCTGCTCAAACCCTCACGGAAAGCATGCTCATTCAGCGTTCTTTTCAATGCACTGTCTAAATTTGTGAATGTCTCTGGTCGCAGTCGCCTCATTGACTTGTATCCAGGGAAATGTCATTGGTGATGTTGTTGTGGACTGGGTAAATACACGCTTGAGCCGCACTTAATCATGCCTGACCCAGAACAGACATTAATGCCCAGACCAATATGGAAGTAATCTACTTTTGTAATTTGGAAGGAATCTTATTCCCATCAAATGATGTGCACCGAGGATTACATTGTCACTTGTCCATGGACTTAAGTGACCGAAAGACTGCGAAGTAATAACGATCGACAAAGTGCTATTCAGGGAATCAAAACGGACAGATGCTAGTGAAAAACTGGTGTTAAGTAGTAGTCGCTGTGCAACCGTTATTCACTAATAAAACCCACCACTCATTCCTTCAAGAAAAGCTTACAGGCAAAAAGAAGACTGTATAGGATAATGAACGTCACCCTACATATGATTCTTGTGATTGCCATGAGTATAACGTCCTAGTTTCCAAACGGAAATAGCCATTATACGTCTCTGAGGTGATAGTTGCTGCCATAATTCAGACAGATACAAGCAAAATGTTATCATCAAAATAGCACGACACTAGAACAGCTGCTCAACCCTCACGGAAAGCATGCTCATTCAGCGTTATTTTCAATGCACTGTCTAAATTTTGAATGTCTCTGGTCGCAGTCGCCTCAATTGACTTGTATCCAGGAAATGTCATTGGTGAATCGTTGTGGACTGGGTAAATACACGCTTGAGCCGCACTTAATCATGCCTGACCCAGAACAGACATTAATGCCCAGACCATTATGGAAGTAATCTACTTTTGACCAATAATTGGCATCAAATGATGAATATGACCAATAGGACATTAATCTACTTTGTAATTGGAAGGAATCTTATCCCATCAAATGAATATAAATATTATCAAGACATTGAATCACCCGATGTGCACCGAGGATTACATTGTCGTCTCTGTCCATGGACTTAAGTGACCGAAAGACAAGTAAATGCGCAGTAATAATAACGATCGACAAAGTGCTCAAACTATTCAGGGAATCAAAACGGACAGATGCTAGTGAAAAACTGGTGTTAAGTAGTAGTCGCTGTGCAACCGTTATTCACTAATAAAACCCACCACTCATTCCTTCAAAAACATTCTGTCTGATAAATTGACTCTCCTGCATCCCAAGACTGCCAATAGGTTGTCGTAAGAAAGGTAAAGTGAAGCTTACTTAAGCTTACTAATATATGTTTATTTTGCTCAAAATTGGAAAGCATACTCATTCAGCGTATGCAATGCACTGTTTATGTTTGTATTTTAAGCACTGTTGCGCGAATGTTAAATTGTGAATGTTCCACGCCTCATGACCAGGGAAATGTCATTTGTTGCGCGAATGGTAAATACATGCAGGAGTCGCAATGGCGTGCCTGTATATAGTAATGCCTCTAATAGTTAAGTTGGAGGGTTTGTAATAACAACTCAGCTATTCACATATAATGATGAACGAGGATTACATTTCCAAATATCATCTCATTCTTAGACGTGTGTTATATAATAACGCATTTGAATTTACTATATTTAAATCAAAACGGACGTGGTTGCGTTATAATGCCTCAGTATATAGTATTTATGAGCTATTCAAACCGATGCGCACCAGTTTGGCCATCCGCTAAATTTCTCTCCTGCTTTGACTGGGTTACATAGGTTGTCGTTGAGTTCGTGAATATACTTAATATATACAAATATATGTTATTTTTTGTCAAATTGCCTAACGAGCTATGCAATAAATGCTAATACCTACCATTTTACGACAATAAAAGCGATGTGCTTGTACCTGTGCGCGAAGGTCCATGTCGGCGGAATATAAATTAAAACTACTTGGTATTAAGTTGTAGGGGGTGTACTGACAGCTACATATATCCACAAACAAAAACACGCACACACAAAAAGAAAAAAAAAATAAGACATTAACAGATGTAGGCTTGCTCTTGAACGTGTTATAAGCCTATGTTACTCACTTTACACTAAACCGGTAAAAATCTGTTGCGTTACAACTATATAGTGTCCATGAGCCAATCAAGCACTGCGAACCAATTAAGCTATTCTATATCATTTCATAGAGCTTTGACCAAGATGATAAATAACGTCATAGCACCAGAGAAGACGCCACATATACAAAGACTATCTACTGCGAGAAGCAACAGCTGTCAGACAGAATGCTATACCTTTGGACGTAGGATACTTAAGGATATATGAAAAACTAGTATGCACTGGCGAGGCAATTTGAACACGACTGCAGCACGTTGTCGTTTTACTTAAATGACCAAATTCAATTATATTTTAATATGTATAGTCAACACAACACATTTTTTATCGACAGCCCTAAAGAATCACATCGTTGTTCTAAACTCATACAGTCATTCCGTATGTGGCAGTGATAGTAGCAAACACTGAACAATAGGTAGTTTCTACTTGTGTCCGTTCGCAATTGCTGTCTTCCATGTCATCTGAAACCACTTGATAACTCAACCTTGGCTATTCATACATTTGTTTGCACAGCCGGTGTATTAGCTTCGTTGATGTGTTTGTTTGCACCTGTTATGCTTGAAGTAAATCGAATCAGGAGCAGAACCTTGTGTGATCACTTTAAATAGAGCCGATAATAGACTACCAGGTAGAAATCAGTTAAAAACTACCAGGTTCATAGTGTAAACGCAATGTACCAACTAAGCCGGACAGAGCCCTGTCATTTGAAAATAGACGCTTTATAAGCCTGCAATTGCCAACCTTTTAGATGTGCACAAATTACAGAATAGCACTTGTTTACGCTGCTGCCATGCCAAGATATTATAGTGATTAAAACAAGCCCAGATTTTGTTGAGAGCTTAACTTATTTCAAACCGGTCAATGTCAGTACTAGCAAAGGTGTAAACAGCACAAATCCTCAAGCGAGCTAGTCTGCTATTTGCCTCATGACAAGCCTTATTCTGGTTAGTATTTTTTTCAAATAGAATCTTACTCTGCAGTCTTAGTGGAATACCTTATTCTGGTTAGTATTTTTTTCAAATTGAATCTTACCTGTAGTCATAGTGGAAACCACAGCCTTTGTACAACAGATCCCTCTCAAACGTCCTTCCTGATCCCAATATAGTCTCTGCTGTCGTCCTGCCTTCATCTCTGCCCTGGCCTAATCAGCATTTTATGAGCGACCCAACAAGGCGTCCTTAACCATCATTTATGAGATATTTCTTGGATGTACAATGTTGATGTGTATCAATAACACACAATTGCACAAACGTCCATTGGCAATTATTTAAAACAATAAGCGCTCTGGTTCTCTCTCTAGGTCCGATTTCATAAGCGATGAATGCTACATATATTTTGATCAACAGCCTTCGAGTTTAGTCATCTCATCAGGCTCGAGTACTACCAATATTTAATGCACTGGCGTAAAAACTATGCGTCCCAATTATGCGATCGTGTTTCGTTGGTATTTTATTGCGCCACACCTAGGACCTACTACGACACTGATTAACTGTAAGTTTGTCTGGCCATATTGAGCAGAAGATTGATAAGATCTTTTTGAGGGAACGCATGTCCACAATTAATGACGCGAATGTTTCTGTTAATGGTGGAAATCCGCAGATTAGAGTAAACTGATATATCTCAGCGTTCGATCTGCTCATTGTAGACGGCGTAAAGTATTCGATCGTTTTTATGGTCATTCACATTAGCACTACCTAACTCATCATGCATCGATTGGCTTCATGTCAGTCATCAACAACCGAAGCCTCACCCGCCGTTACATTGACCTCGGTTGCTCTTCATATTGGGATAGGACTGGTTTTCTTCTACATAACATCTAAGAAACTATATTTAGTTGAATGGAACTTAGCGGTATTATGCGGCGAAGTTACAGTTGAAAGCAGCGATGAATGGCCAATACACTGTTGCTATTGCGATATCGTGCAATTTATCGATAACAATTCAAAAATCTAACTTTGTGTCCAGATAATGCTATGCAGGGGCATCCATATATTTTATGAACAACTCTTTGCATCTCATCTAGTAGTAAGATACCTATGGTATCTGTTCTTGCTTACCTAGAGTGCCTACACCTGCCCACACACTGAAGGCTATTCATCATCGGATGACGGATAATTTCCCTAGTTAAGGTAACTCCATATGCTGTAGCCAAGAAAGTCAGAATGTATCATAACCAAGCACACTTGTTTAGTTTATCATTATATATTTTGCAATAATTGTGTTTTAATCTGAGCGCCATATTAAAGGACACGGCGATGGGAAAGAATTCACACGTTAAACGGTCACGCATTAAAGTAAAAGGGGTAGAATCAGATATTAGAGCAAAATTGACCGGCCCTACTTCCAACACGCCACATCCAATGGATAAATATATAAAAGTAATTAACCGCTACCGAGTAACTGGGCGGTTTCTATAACACTCTTATGTCAAATTAACCGAGCACAGGAAAGCGATTTGCCCCACTGATACGTCGCAACTGGGATATGTTAAAACCCGGCCTTTTGTCAGACGCTTGGGCTTTCAAAGACTACATTTAGGCCATCATACGATAACCTCAGTGCTCAGATGTTAATTACGCTGAACCTCATGATGCTTTAATTGGCATCCCTCATTTTATATAGCAGGCCGTGTAATGTGCCAATAGATAAACTCTTCTCACAAATATATGGCTAAACTTGTCTAGCTTCATTTAGAAGTTTGTGGAAGTAATAGCCGAATGGCAACATGAATTTCTGCCACGACTTCTGACGCAATCTTTGTTGCTCAATCGCCTGGTCAATTGTCCGATTTGTTTTTCTTTCGGAATCTGCCATCATAGGAGTGGGCGATTGAAACAGTAGCAGCAGATTCCTACTCAAGCCTCTCATAAAGCGGCAGCAGATGTTTACACTGAACTCAAGCAAAAGTAGAAATGATGCATTGAGATGATGGTCTACTAAAACCCATTTCTGTTCGGCCAGTCCAAGCCTAGCGTCGCTGTGGCCGCATCTGTTGGTTTATCTTATTTTAAAAAAATATCCAGATGTTGGTAAGGTTTAATGTTAGATTGTTTATGAGTCATAAAGACTGTAAATCTGACTTCGCACATGAAAAATCACCATAGGTGTAGTGCATAAAGGCAAAGGTAATGTATAATGCAACAAAATGGATCCGTGTAGCATAACGTAATATTCAGAGCGACATTGATAAAAAGCTGGCTGCCAAGTTTTGTCATACACGTGGTCCATAGTTTATTTTCTGTGTAAGTTTCTATCTTGTGATGGTACAATATTAAAAGAGACAAAATGTTTGACATAACACAACAAGGCGGTAAACCTCGATCAGCATGGCACGTAACAACTGATTACCTGCAGATGTTTGTTGCTTAATCGAACATTAGCTGGAAATCAGCTAGTAATAAGCATAAGCTTCTCGAACTTAAAGATCCCTAAAACGTACATTTCGCATATTTAGCATATATTGCTGATTGCTGTTGATGGGTGAAGTCAAATGGGACGTATGTTAAAGTTTATAAGCCCAGTCTAGCCCTGTGCTTTTGGACATTGGAGTCGGATAGTAAAGGAATATCTATTAATTACTTTTCTGTTGCACAGGGCACGCTTTGATTATCTCTTATCGTGTCGAATCATAGCATTTTATTCTCAATACTATGTTTGATATGGCATTTTGCATTTGTGATAAGTCACATAACAGTCGCCTTAGGTCTGTAACGATGTACACCCCCTACCCCCTCATCCACAAAAAAGTGGATCGTTAAGCTACGCATGAACATGGGATGTGTTTGAACTGAAATCAATTCGAGACAATAACGTTCCGCATTATGTGTCGACGAGGACGGATAGAATATATTATTTTTGTCATATGCCATAATTTAAGGATGTGTCATTGGTCAAGAAAGAATTTTGCACTACAGTTTTCCCAAGCTGAGCTACCCACATTGATGATTTAGCAGCGGGTTGCGATGGCAGATAGTGCTTGCAACGATGGTTAATCACGGGCCTTCAAGTACGTAGATTAAACTGCACTCTGACCATGAGCAATGTCGTTACCTGTATTGACCTTTGCACATTTGTTGATTGCTACGATAATGAATTTACCATGCAAAGGATTAGGATCGCACGTGCGCACGCTGCCTTATCAAATTCCCTCAAGCGGTACTGATTTAGGCTGATGGTAATCGAGTTCTGCTAATGCACCATGCCATATATAGACCCCTTATACAGCGCACTACTGCCCAAGCTTGCCTCAATGATGAACTCCAGGGTAGCCCATGCTTAGCTCCTCGGCAGTCTTCCAATATTGATGTCGTATGATCAGTGGCTTGATGATATCTTCGTATATATAATGCATGCTACGAATACATTGGGTTGATTAGCACGGGCATGGGTATTACCGCTTGAACTGTCTTCTGAGACAGTGTTTACAATAAGGCAATCACTAGTACGTTAATGTGGAGCGATAAATAATAACTTACGTCCCTCATCCCATTATGGACGTTACAAGGGATTTGATCGCTGTCAACACCTCACCAAACTCATCATGCATGATGCATCCTTATTACAGGATAACAAGACAGTATAATTATGACTCATATGCCTCCAAGCTGACCATGACGGCTTGTGTCAGGGAGACATGAGGAGTTTTGATCCGTACAATATCCTCTATTGGCGAATATATCCTTATTTGTTTTATCCAAACCTCAGTATCAGTTGTTATTAAAGAGCCTAAATAGTACGGATGCTGGATCAAATTACTCCATGATTATCTGTCTCTAAGATTAAATTAAATACTGGTCGAACATATTTTCATTCTTACTCATCGACTTGCAATACGTCATTGCTTCAGAACTGACAGCATTTATATATTCCCGAACTCTCAGCTATCGTCTGTCATCTCAGAGAACTGAGGTCCTTTGAAATGTGGCTGCGTGTTTGGAAATAAGGCAATTGAACTGCAGAAGGGCTACGCCCCACAAAGAAGCTAGTAATAAGGCTATTCCCAAGATAGCCCAGCAATTTCCATTTGAATATCCTATCAACCATCACATAGCTATGTGTCAAACATCATAGAATACCCAGCGCAACGAGCCAGTCATTAGCAGCAGATCTGTCAACATTGATACTTGGGTACTCAAGTACAGGTTTGGGAAAGGAATCGGCAAAGCGAGACAAACGTCATTGTTTACAAATATAAATAACATCTCAGCTTAAAACTTAGAGGCAGCAACCTTACTAATTGACGTCATTTGTTCTCTTTAAACGTTCTCCCAGTGCAATAATATTTGCATGGTATAGGGCACAGCTGACAGTTCTGTGCCTAATTGGACACATCATAATGAATGACAGACTTTATGTATCACAACACCATTTGCCGTTTGACGAATCGACATATATATATTAAAACATTGTTCCGCGATGTATGATTCAATAATATTGTTGATACAGGGTGTTTAGATTGTTGATCACCCATTCATGGAACATGTTTATCCGTAGAACTATGTGATGTTCACGAGGGTTTGCTGCAATATGATAAACTTTGGAGTTTTATCGGTTAATTATAGCCCCGAATACATTTTCTGATAATTTTTAGGATTAGTTAAGAAACAAATGTGGGCAAATAATGTAACCCAATGAAAAATGTTGGGCTATCAAGTTACATATTTGCTCAATGGAAATGATACCAATTGGGTTAAAATTGTATGCTCAATTTGTATAGTGCGGGGTTCCGTTTTGCTGCTTACGTCTGCCTCAGGGAAAGCGGCTACCTCCTTGACCATCAACGAACAACTTAAGTATTACCTGAAATGCACTATTCTGGCATGGTAGCCGTGTGGTATCTATATGGTAGCTATGTAGTAGCTATGTGGTAGCTATGTCAAATACATTATCGTTTTGAAGCGAGGGAGCGTATGCAGGATTCGACGATAACGATGTTTTTTATCTGTATTCCGGCTTCGCACAGCATCAATTAGGCAGGATAGTATGGCTTAACCATTCGTATGAGCTGCACTGCTGCAACCATGTTCAATCTGTCAAATTTCGAATATTGTGTATTGTATTTGACTGCATTTTACAGCCGTTGAATATGATATAATACGTCCTATTTACCGATCAGATGTTTTGTCATCTTAGTAATTACTGCCTGGCACACATGAGCTGTTGTGTGATTGCATCAATTCACAGAGACACGTTATTGATTACACGCAACTGATGAAATGGCAAAAGACCTCTTGCATGCGTTATTGGATGTAAAACGGAAACATATGGCGGCGTTATATGGCTGAACGACCTCAATTTATGATCTCAGCTGGAAACGTTGATGCCAATATATGTTGTCCTTAAGGAGTAAAATGATCGTGGTTTTAGCTCGCCGGCTTCGGTCTAGACCATAAAGAATAGCTATGAATATTATGAGTACATCCGAATATAACGTTTATCTATTAGATACAGCGCCGGAATATAAGCATAACTGATATTCTTGTTTACTTGTATGTTATGAATAAACCTTTCACTCCAATTGGCCTCCGAACCGCATACAGTTTTCTGCTGTATACATACTTTCCTGCGTACAATTTTTACATGTGTACATACTCGACTACGTACAAATGTCCCTCCCCGCCAAATTGAGTGCTTATTTCGTCGTATTGAAAAGCTTCAACGAGTGATTTGCATAATACCTATGATACAAGGCAATTGGTTCGAACCCCCTATATTAGCCCGTATATCGTTGAGGGGCGGCTCTTTTGCTGAATGAATATATTTGAATCAAGCCACGTCCAATGCGTTTCCGATCGTTTATCTCTCGGTTATTGATTTATGTACCTACATCTGACTGCCACAAATCATTGCAGACCATAATGACCCTACGTAGACATCTTCATCCTGTATAACCGATGTTATGCCGAATCGTAATCCATAATGATGATGGATGGGTTCACCTTTATCAGAGCCTAGTTGATCACTAAAACAAACTTAATCGTTTCCCTGATCCACATGACGCGTAAAGGTTGGCAGTGCTCATCATTTGTCACCCAAATTGTAAAATTTAATTCTTTCTTCCGACCCATTACAAAGGATGCACAGGCCAAGAAGACACATATTGCCGGGGTCACCTCGTAATTAAAAGGATGTTACTTGATGCAGACACCAATATTCTAATGCACCTTATAATTGACGCTGACTGTTTAGTAATATTTGAATAACACTTAAGAAACGTAGATAGCGTTGTTTGGGAGTGAAAATATATACACTAATCTCATAACAACATCATACTACACACCATTATGTCATTTTTAATGATCTTGTTGTGTATGGAACCTAACCTTGCATAAATATACCGCAATAATGTCAGTGTCTCCAGTCTTTAAAAAGCAACTGCCATCCACGGTACGCCACTAAGTGTGTTCGAGGCATAGTAACGATTATGTATCTAGCCGCATTCAGCAGACACGTTTATTCTTGCCAAGAAGTCCGTCCTTTATGACTGAAAACACGTCACACAGGATGGCGTCACTCAATGTGCGTCTCAATTGTTTTTTTAGTTGATGGAAGAATATTATCGTTCAAGGTCGTCTGTAATTTTCTGACTACAACACAATGGATAGTCAACGATTATGAATCACCAAGTCCGCCATGTACCAAAAGCCCGCGTATTGTTCAGCGAAGCCGTAGCTGCAAGACCCAACCTACTTCAAGCTATATCAATACGTATGCGATATCAACAGCTTGTCGTGAAACAACTGCAAACATACGGGACTGACAGCGGTGTTAGGGTTATAAATGCTGTATCAAGGTCGCCCGATGTAATGTGTACTTAAAATGAGGTACGATGTAGTTAATGAAACTTGGCATAGACAATTATAAGGCTTCTACTTTGAACCATCCTGCGTGATAATGGAAAATGGAAGCTCATTAACACATTGCCAGGATTCAGCGGGGAAAACAATACAACTACGGTTCATGCAAACACACACACATATATATATATATATATATATATATATATATATATATATATAGATAGAGAGATATATCTATATCTATATATATAGATAAGATAGAGATATATATATATATATATATATATATATATATATTTATGTTGTGTGTTTATGAGCCGATGATCGTTTATAGAGAAATATATATATATATATATATATATATATATATATATATATATTCATATATATACATATAAATCTGTCTCTCTCTGTCTCTCTCTCGCTTTCTCTCCCTCATATATATATATATATATATATATATATATATATAAATATATATATATATATATCTATATCTTTGTATTGGTAACTGTTCAGAGACCTACAATTTAAGCATCGTAGAGGGGTTGCAGCTTATTTTTTTACTGTGCTTTTCTTTATCTTTGTATTGGATAGGGTCCTAACATAGCAGCTATATTTTTTTACTGTATCTCTTTGGTGGATAGGGGCTATTTATCCAGGGCTTTACCTGGATAAGTAATATATTTGAAATACGTCCATGACTGAGTTCTCTCTTGGGCAATTATTTTCCATTAAATTCATTTTTATCATAGTTCAGAAGCGTTTGTCGTAAGTACGTCTTGATCAGACTCAAGTTCTTCTGGCACGCTTTCAGGCATAATACATGCGCGATGAATAAAAAATGTTTGAACACTGCAATATTTGTAGATATAACGGTGTGTTCTCCGCGGCGGAAACAGCGACATGCACACAATAACAGGAATATAACCATACAAGGCAAATAACGAAACGACTTGTCTGCAAGAAGCTATACATTTGGGAAACCTGTGATTCGCAGCAATCAGGAACAAATCCAACCCTAGCTGAAACCACCGGAAGAGACTTTCACGAGCTAAAAAATTCTAACAGACAAACGCTATCTTGTCTCAGTTCGTACTTTTATGCATACACCGTAACAGATCCCGGTCTCACGATAATTATTTTACCGGTTAGATCCACGAGAATGATGCGGTATTGTATGATTCAGTAAGAGCTGACTCCAAGTGAACAAAATTGTCAAGAATAAGCAGACCACCTGCTGTTGATGGCCTCACTCAATGAGTGCTTCTCTTCTGCATAAGGTACTATGAGTCAGTATACTGCATTGTAATAATTATGCGAAACGTATTGTAAGCCAGTTTTTCCGTTTGATGCACTATTCTTGCCCCTGGTCAGCTAAAAGTACATCTGGCCTTCGACATATACACATAATACTGCAAATTACGTAATATATCTACATAATTCCATTATCGATGGTGAATTTATATAGTTGCACCTGATTGCCATAAATCCGTGTATCGTGCAGAACAAAGTGGATTTCTTCATCCTTGAAAACTGATGTAGCGCGTATTACCATATGTATCCAACGATAAGCGATGGATTCTCTTTTGTCTGAGCTTAGGTGAGTGCTAGAAATTGATGACCTGACTGACGATTAGTGAATCTGACCGCTCCTAATGATACTGACAAGCTATCAGATAACGTTGATTTAGCCCATCATTCTATATCCCATTTTCTACATGTAATTCATTCACATATTTTATTTTAGATATTTGGAGATATCCTACAAAATACATGGAATTTGGACAGGGCGCACCTGGTTATCACCAGTATCTGCTCCTTTCATTTTCTCGATACCTATTTCATTACAGCTAACACAATCCCTGGTGACTTTGATGGCCGATATAGAGTCATAGTAAGCAGATAGCTTCAGGCCATTGACAGTCAATCACCAAAGTGGCTCACGTCTATACTGATGAGGTCATAAATGTCAGGACAGAGTAATGTCTGACTGAGTGGGGTTCAAGTATCGACTTACTGAGTCAACAAAAACAGCGTAATGATTTTTCCCTTGATATAGAAGATTGAGGGAGTGTGATTATTTGAGATATTCATAAATTATACAAGTCCCTGACAAATGTTAGTCGCTGGATTATGAGGGTTTTTGGAATAGCTCTTTCAACTCGAACAAAAGCAAGACAACGAATGTGGCAGGGCTCAACTATCAGCGTTCCCAACTTTGAGTAAAAGCATGACAAAGATAAGGTTTTTGACCATTTGAATCTCACGTTCTGAGGGAATTACTTTTCTTTGTTCGATTTGAAATGTTCGTAGCACCATGGAACGAATATACTTTTCAAAGGGGTTTCAAAAAGCACTTCCTTTAATGTAAATTCGTCGCCATTAGTGTTGCAATACTCGCCGGGTGGGGGATACTGTTACCGATGATTCATTACGTTCGCACAAATCACGTTGATGTTAAAGCCGCAGCACTCAACTTTCAACACACAAACTGTATACATACGTTGTCTCGCCAACAAAGCTGCCCTAGCAAAATCTTAAAGTAGTTATCTAGCAATTGGGAGCTCCATTTTTTTGCGGGTCCAACTGGATATTCTGGTTAACCGTTACGACGCTTAACGAATACTTGTAGCAAACTGGAATATCTTTCAATGTAATATTGGTTGACGTAGACATAGCCTATATTTAAGGGATATTTGTTATTTGTTATTAAGTATATCGTGCCACGTCAAGAAAACGCGCAAAAATAATATATTCATGTTGGCCACGATGTTTCCTGGACAAATCCTGAAAGTTAATAAATTGCATGATGACATTGATTGATTAACTGTAGATGAAAGATGTAAATTCCAAAGCAATCTTTGTAATTATCAGCTAAGAATAAAAATCTGATTGGATGCTGCAATCGATTATGTTCCACGACGAGACTCTTAGTCTCTTCGGAGTGGTTTTGGAAAATTTGTGAATTGAAAATGTCAGCTTTACATATTTGAACTGTTATTTCATGAATTCAAATTCGCAAACGCAAGCTCAGTATTCCAATCGGAGTAATGCCGGAACATACTTTCAAGGAAAATTATGGGGGTTGCAAATACGCTGCATTGGGTATTCATGTCATGGTTCGATATCGGCATCGTAAACACGTTTTGTCCATGTCGGTGTGGCACAACCACCGTGATTCCGCTCATGATTGCATTCATTAATAAAAACGTCACGTCTCTAATCGTTAGGGTCGGTTTATAAATGGCCTCTTAACGAGACCATGATTTCGCTATGGCCTTCGATTGACATTGACGTCAAGGGAAATGCAGCATATATTAGGTTTAGTTATTGAGGTCACAATATCTAAATTATTCGCATCATTCCGTTCCTATTTTATTTGTTCAGATATTTGTTTTGGTAAACACGACGCTCTTGTATATGGAAATAAAAGAGGTACGCACGTATTATTCTCTTGGAGCATGCCAAGCGGTTTGAGGGAGGGGGGTGCTCTTAAACGTAATAAATGCACTTAATAGGGCATATCTTAACGGAATTACGATAATAGCTTCGAAATTTTTTACATTATCTCAATGATACTCGTCAACGATATTACATCATCAACCTCAAAGTTAGTCTGCAACGCATGTTCAGGAAATTTCTAATAAAAATTACCTAGATCGTGGATTTTGCACCGTAGCACATACTAAATACTATAAGCAGAACACACTCTGCCTGATTTTATTTGTGGCTGTGTTTTTATAAGCATACGTTATCGAGTCTGAATGTATGTTTACTGATTATGCCTATCATATGCCTTGGGTTTTTCAATTTCACATGTCGATGAAAGCTGCTGCAAATTATTTGCCGTGAAGCGTGAATTTTGATGTGTAGTGAGGTTGGGGCAGTCAAAAGTCAAACGGTTATTGCTTTTCCATACTCTAATTAAATCGAAGCTTAATACAGCATTCGGCGTTACTTATATCCAGCTTGTGATAAACTAATTCTAGAGCCAAATACAATTTTGGCGCTTGCTATTTTATCAAACCGCTATATCGGTCGATTACCAATTAAGACCAACAACAGGACTCAAATAATTTGCCTCGATATGCATCAACCAGAGGTTTAACTTATCTAGGCTGGTAACTAGCAATGACTGGTCCCTCATGGTAGTAAACATATACGTACTGTTCAGTCTCACTATAACGGGCTATTATAAAGGGTACTTCTAAATGATTCTTCATATTTAATGATGATTTCAAATGAACACGATGACTGGGTGTATTAACATATCCTGTGAGATGCAACTACAAACTTGAGCGTTCACCATCTATGTGAAATGACAATTAAATAGAGCAAATGGAGCATTAAACACAATAGGGTATGCACAATTCTGTGATACGTAAATAAATAAATATCATTTTACCAGGTAGCAAAAATACCAAGGCTCGGTAGATAAAATAGAAGATGTGAACAATCGCCAAGCACCAATATGTAATTTAGAAGAACGCTGCATCATGATTCATAAATGTATTACGACATCAAACGTTTTACATGTCTGAATCGTATGAAATGCATTAAATTAGTAGCTGATTTCCTCTAATTCGTCCGTTTGTGGGCTGCGTGACCGTGAGTGCACAAGAGGCAACGCTCCGCAAACAAGTTGAAACTAAGGTATTGCCCAAGGATGTCAATATTGATCGTACTTCAAGGTGATTACGTAAACTTGGTTGATTCGCTTTAGTACAGACCACAATAGTTATCCACGGATGGCATGCGTTATAACTGTTTTCAACCGCCTTATCATACCGCGAACCAGCATGAATACAATGTGTATACATTATATACAACTACAATATGTAAGCATAAGTGATATTCTTTTGTAAAATTACCCTTTCAAATGTATGTTATGAATATATTCTCGGCTCTGGTAAGCCACCCAAGCGCATGAAGCTAACTGATGTGTTTTGCGGACTAAATTCAATATTATTATAGCAATTTCAAGCAGACATGTAGCGACACAGCAGGCCTGTACAGATAATAAATTACCACTAAACCAAGTTCAATAAGGTAAACCGCGTTTAAATGTATTATAAAGAATTAGCTTCGAATAACTAGCATCAGTAATCGGAAGCCGTGTGAGTCTTCGCAACAGTTCACGTTCCGTCATAATTGGGGCAAGCGTAAGTGAGCGTAGACTGAGGGTTCTAGTGTAGCAGAATACACTCCGAGCACAATTATCTCGAGTTTGAGTGTCTGATGGTAACTGCAGTGGTTCTATTCAATGGCCTCTTGTATATAAACCTGCAGATATGTTTGCCGTGCGTGTATTTGCGTGAAAAACTAACAAAAAGTTGAAAGATACGATCAACTATTCCATTGCAGAGAACAGCAAGTCACGGAAATGGGTAAGGTATATGGATATATAGTTGACGGTTGTCATTGAACATACATTAATCGTCGTGTTTATGACGATATCAAAAGTTATAATTGTATGGGCCTGAATGAACAAGCTGAGGCGCAGAATCATTAAGACGCCTTAGGATCTGATGCAGTATAAATTACTCTATTTGGTCGTTATAATTCAGACGACGATGCTAAGTTACAATATCAGCCCCTTGCATTTCCTTTCTTCCTCTTATTGTTTATTAAACGAGTTGTCACTGCAGAAGAAAAGCCCACTGCTCTTATCCTTAAACTTTGTCACCCATGGCAACTGATATATGGCAAATTATCACGTGTCTCCGCACATTGCAGATTACTTAACTGCCCTCCCCGTTTTCAATATCCATATATTTGTCGCTTCAAAAACCTCAACGACCAACATGATGTGGAAGGTTAATAAGATGCTTTAAATCATTATATCTGGTTGCTATAGTTCTCGCGTTGTTGCTTATTTACAATGTTTCCGAATACGTATAATAATATCGTTTCTAACTGCGTTGTAAATTGCATCTACCCTTTATTGCTGATGAAATTACTTTTCACTTTCACAGATTAGCCCACAGCTCTGACCTTTGCGACTCCTGCTGGACCTCGTCACCCTTGACAACTGGTATATTGCCTATACTTTTTTGAGTCTCGGCATATTACCGTTACGTATTTGCTTAACTTCTAACACACTGACCTCCCTATCAGGTGTATTATGTTACACCACACAAACTCAGATTACCAACATAGGTCGCGAGTAGTGCTAGAGGCCAACGATCCCGAAAACCCGAGTGATAAGCTATAGAAGCATATTCTTATCTATATTTTTAGCCAGGCATGACCGATATTTGTTTGAGACGTAAGCAGAATGACACAAACGATTGCGTTGTAATAAATGAAGGGCAGTATTTTCTATGACCGAAGCAAGCAGTAAAGAAATGTCTGCTTTGCACCATATCATGCCAATGTGAACTTTTGAAGATCAGCAATGCTTGTCGCTGCTAGAACTAAGAAGACATTTCATTAAGATTCAAACGTACTGCGATCACTAGATCAAACGCATGGTCTACATCACACATTCTTCTCAATAGCCCCAAACCTGCGTTGCTATTGTAATGTCACCGTCTACTAGAAAAGTCCTCTGTATATCCGCTCCTGCGTATAAGCCTTGGGGCTGAATAGCCAATTAGCGCAGGCATAGTTATATCAATGGTGCTAATGCGTAGGCTTTTATTTGGGAACCTAAACCACTTCATACGCTCTTAAATCTCTTCTTTCTTCTGAACATTTAACGAACATCATATTAACTACACATAACGAACAATGAGGATTGTCTCGGAATAACACAACACATCTCATCGACTTTACGAGTCCAATAGATATAAATCCTTTTTTAGAGCTGCAAGTTAAATTTACGCGCGTATCTCTGGCAATGGGGAATGATTACGCAATCGGGTTGGTTACAAATCAAAGCAATTTCTTTCTAACTAGGGGTTATCACCCTTGCAAGGGCACGTGCACGCGTGATGTGGAATACGAAGAGACAAAGGAAACTCTTCCTTTCATCTGAGAAAGTAATATGAGTATTACTTGTCCGCAGCAACATATGAGATTGGTTGCTTAGGGCAGCTGTATTTCGTTAGTTTTTTTCTGCTTAATTGATCGGGTATTACAAGGATTAATCCTCGTGTATGCAACACAACAAGGTTGCTTTGTATTCATTCAGAAATATCCCGGTTTGTGAGCCAATCTTAGGTTTAGAACACGCTTAAGCTATATGGATTTAGTTATCACGTTCATTGCATTCATCATGCCATTGAGAATATAAAAACAACGGCTTGTCCATAATGCATCCATATTTTTTTTATTTAAAGTCCACTGAAAGTTTTTCTATTACCGTTATACAGTTTCAAGATAAGACACTTATCAAACAATGAAACCGTTGAGATATATTCAGGCTTCAGGTTATTTCCAACGATCTGCCTATATTTGAAAGTCTTGGCTTGGTAATAAAATTGTATAACCAGAGAAAGGCGCTTTTAATTTGATTGACGACTCCTCAAATAATTGTGCGGAAACGATAATCAATCACTCGTGTCTCTTGGCTACAGCACCTGCTGTTGATAAATTGTCTTCGTTATGAGTGAGCATCAAGCACAACTTTATAATTAAGGCAGTTTAACCAATAAGATTGGCAGAAAATGTGGCGGTTAATTGTTGATAATAGGCCGCGAAATATATGCTGTATCCCTGTGCGATCGTAACATCAGCTTAGTCTTAACAGACTGTCAAATTGTGAAACACTGA
Organism: Urechis unicinctus; assembly: GCA_034190875.2. Taxonomy (NCBI): domain Eukaryota; kingdom Metazoa; phylum Annelida; class Polychaeta; order Xenopneusta; family Urechidae; genus Urechis; species Urechis unicinctus. Next base: position 35,690,319 of record CM067351.1, on the reverse strand, counting down.
ATTGCAGTTCGCAATTCCAGTATATTGTTTACAGCGCTATGCACCTTATAGGCCCGTATCTTATGGTTAGGGTAAATACAAAGTTATTACTGCACGCCCCCAATACACAGCCGTCTGAAATTATACGAGCAGACTAAACCGAAATGAATAGGTTAATTACATCATTATTTAGAGGAGCCGATACAGGTATCACGAAATATCTTGCTGATGTTAACGTGGCATACGCAAACAGTAGCGTGTATGCACATTTAAAATGTAACGGAAGATTGCTACTTCATGAACGTTGACCATGGTTTGTACATTTGTGGTTTTCACACATTTTATCAATCATTGAGTTGAAAAGCAATATTTCCCTTCAAAAAAGAGTACAGTCTTTACATATATTGGGTTTATGTCCTACATTTTCATAGTGCAAAGGAACTGTAACATTCAATCGATTCCACTGAGACTACCATATTCAGATTCAGTCATTACACATCACGCAATACGTTGCTGGAGAAAATTCAAAATGCTGATTATGTTTACGGCCCCAACTATTCGTCCCATCGCTCACTTCGCAACTACCGGACACTAACTTGTAGCTGTGTTTCAGGGCGAAGTACATTGCTACCGAAAAAGAAGAGATAAAACGAAGCTTAACACTCCTGCGATTAATTGTGAATTGACCGCTGTATTCAACGTGATGCAAACTACGTTAAACCAAGATGGGGAAGGTAAACTGACTATCAATTCTGCAACTCATAATATTTCCGGATATTCATTTGTGCTGCGTCGATACGTAGACCAACGCATTCTTGCGTCAGAGTGAGCAGGACATTTTATTCAGCATAGTACAAAACAGATCAGTCTGCAACATGACATGAATTGAAGCTTTGCTCGACAAAACTACAATGGAGATAGCACCTGACTGGAATACTGCATACATACTTGCACTTTAGACTTTAAATATGAGAACCCTTGCGCCATGTCAGCGTTTTTCTCATAGCAATAGGGAATTGATTGTCATCAAACGAGGAGACTAACCCTCGTCTTACATAAACCGCTAACATCTGCAAAAGAATCTGCAATACATTTCCATGCCTTCATGCAACATAGCTGATTATCAGGGGCACAAAGTGCGAGTATGCAATAAACAAATTACATTTTATGGTTATCCGATTTATCACATAAATTGGCAACCATATGCTCAAGCACTCAAAGACATACATTTGCGTTTATTGGTTCACTTCGGTTTTTTTTCGTGATGACATGTAAAGATAAGCTTTAATGTCAGTGATCCGAATTATTTACACGACCGCTTTGAGTGAGGCTGACAGTGCTGGGGTAACAAATTCATGGTGTACGGCCTCCAACGCAATGACGCCCAAGAGGGGAAAACGGCACTTGTGTAGATACAATGCTGCTTCATGTGGGCTTCATGCATTCAAAACAGATTAAAAACACAGGAATTAACAGACTATCCTAGCTGTTCGTTAACGTTGAGACGTTTATAATACTAAGATCAAATGCCGTTGTCCAAATTAAATTGGGCAAAGCATCACTGGTTGTTGTTTATGAATGTTACAGATAACCTCAAAATAAGATATCTGAATATCTGCTGCAAATCACATTTACTTGTACTTAAATCATATTCTTTTGCTCAAATATAATTGAAATGGGCCTCACAGATCGGTACGATTTGTAATTAGTCGTCTACTATGATCTTACTGGCCTTCGCTTGTGGTAATCGAGAAACACTTTGTAATAGCAGCATTGACGCAATGAAAAGCTTTTGACAAAACCATCTAGCTTGTTTTGTATGTACCCACATATAGTGTAGCTTTTGTCATAAATTTCGAACGAATAACGACATTCACCATCCATGAAATATGAAATAACATCCCAGCCCAATGCTCAATCCACAGTCTGCCAGTGCTTAGAGGGCCGGCGTCCTAGGGAGTGTGTGTTTGTGAATGGGACAATGTTTTTCCAGAATGACGACACTCCGCAAACAAGTCGATAATAAGGTTATTCACATGAGCCATGCTATGTGCTGCACCTTATAGAGTACCAAAGCAGAGAGCCACCAACGTGTGTAAGTACGATTAACATGGTTATTTGCATTCCGTCTGAATATGTTGACGCACATTAAGGGTGATGCAGCATTGTTGTCAAAGAAGAGCGTATCGGATGGATACACACGCAGATGAACAGATAATGCGCCATTTATTACCAGTCTCACTTCGCAGCTTATTTAACGCGGGGTAGAGACAAAAGCCCTGCTGATCGAGCAAGATGAGTCATGTTTAATGCTGTTGGTTAGTACACACATTTTAAGGAGGCATCATGAATAAATTATGTGGGTCATACCTGTTTTTGAACGCCTACCTATTATGCTTTGCTCTGTTGTAATTGGCTGATAGCATTTGATGCAAGTATCCTACAACGTGATTGTCAGATAGGGAATCGCCCAGGTTAATTACCTAACGCTACTCGTGAGGCGGTCTATACGTTGTACATCCGATTTGGTTCGTAATATAATACCATATAAGGAAAATGCAAATAAAAACTACCGAAAAACGTTCAGTCTAGATGCCTATTCTTTATCCTGGTCATTTGTTATAACAGCTGGCCTTCAACATAGGAAATTGCGTAATATATCTACCTAATTCCATTATTGGCGATGGATTTGTACAGTTTGATCTGACTTTTTTAAAATCAGCTCACCTTGACTAACAACATGTCCCCATGTAGATTGCTTCATTCTTGAAAGTTTATATAATGCAAATTTCCACATGTTTACACCGATGAGTGAAGGATCCACTCTGGCCGAGCTGAGTGCTAGAATGTTGATGACCTTACTGAGTATTAACTGTTATTTGGACCGCTCTGAATGATGCTGGCAAGATGATGGATAGTGTCGACTTAGAGGTTCGCTATGCCCATCATTTTGATCATATTTTACACATTCAATTCTTTATTTCAATTTATTTTAAACATTTTAGAATATCTGACAAGTTACAAGTAATCTAGATAGAGCACGCCTGGTTGTCGCATGTATCTGCTCCTTCCGTTTCCCAGGACGTTTTGCATTACAGCCAACACCATCCCTGGTGGGTGCTTTTGATGGTTGGTATGATGTCACTCAGATTGTTTCGGGCTATGGACAGGGTGGTTAGTTAATCGTTGGTGCGTATCTGAAAGATTATTTTACTAGTGCTATTTATTTGCGATTAATGTGAAATAAACTCCTGCTCAATCACAAAAGTAGCTCGCATCAATACTGATGAGGTCATCAATGTCTGAACAAGGTAATGTCTGATTGAGTGGGCTTTAACTTATGACTTATTGAGTCTAAGAAAACAGCGTACATATATTTTACTGAAATACAGAAGGTCAAGTGAGAGTAAATAAATACTTGTTTGAGCCCAGGGTCCATGAAGAGGATGAAAAAGAGAAGTGTGGAGGCAGAACACTATCTGCCCTATTATATTTGGGGCCATGTTTTAATATGCATTTGTTATCGAGCCTGACTGTATGCTTATGGATAATGCCTTGGGTTCAATTGCACATGTCAAAGCAAGCTGTTGCAAATTATTGGACGTGAAGCATGAATTTTGATGTGTGACGTGGTTAAAGCAGTCACAACTCAAACGGTTATTGCTTTTCCATACTCCAATCAAATCGAAGCTTAACACAGAATTCTGCAATACCAATATCCAGCTCCTAATAACCTTAAACTAGGGCCACATACAATTTTAACCCTTGTCATTTTGGCTTGTGGAATATACACTTACTCACCCTAGGCAGTATGAAACACATCGTGGCACTCAATAGATGCAGATTTATGTGTTCACACACTTGAAAGCTAACGAATAGATACAGTTCGACCTGCTGGCAAAAAACGCAACGCGCCGATATGTAATTTATTATGATGCTGCATCGTGATGCATATATATATCGAGACTTGGCACGTTCTACAAATCTATTTCGTATGAAATGAGATAAGATTGTTGTTGGTTTTCTTTTCATTCTTCTGCTCCAATCCGGCCTTTATTTTACAGTGAGCCAGTATGTATCATAACGACATATACGGCACAGCGTTCTATTGCGCTCTGATTCAACTACGTACAGTTTACCAAGACTGCATTTGGATGTTGCTATGGAGTTCCGTGTGGAGACCCCAATTAAAAGGGGACAAAGACCAAATTTCACGTTGCTGAGCTATGACTTTCAATTGAATGCATTTGTGGCTTCTGTTGAAAGTGCCGCATTTTACGAGTGGATGAACCAATAGAGTTTGGTTTGGAGTTCATTATAGGTGAAACTATATCCCAGCATCAGGATACGATTGAGGTATTTAATGCAATTATCTTTGCAATGGTCCTTACCAATCCGAGCCAATGCTCTCTTTTGTTGAACTTTTTTGAACATCAAGTAGACAGCAGTCTTGAACTCGGCGCGTTAGCGGCCGAAACGGGCTATTTTTACTGTTCCTTATTTTTGATCAATATTGTCCCGCGACAGCATTTGTACGGGGGCCAAAACGGCTATGAAATTAACTTTTGAGAGCGAATCTTTTAGCAAACGTCCATGTTGAATTCATGTCCAAAATCTACCTAAATATGTATTATTCGACATATCAATATCACAATGGTCTAACATACTTTGGGTTCGCTAGTGTGACAAACCTTGGGTTAACGAAGATCTGTAATAACCATTGGCTTTCAAATCGATATTTTCAAAGTGATAAATGACTTTGGCAAACTATTGATTTGTTTAGTAAGCGAAGACATTTGACCAGGCAATAACACTATGCAAGCAATAATCACTTTAATTTATCGTTCATTGGTATTATTTTCTGGGTTGCGTTCCGATTATCGATTGGCGAAGCTTAAAACATATATAACCATATTTATGGATGTAATGGTTGGTCAGTTGTGTTGTACAGAGTAGATCCCAGCTGGTCAGAGCATTGGTGTGCACATATCGTATTATGTTGCGCATTCTTCCAGTTCATTCATGTTCTCTAAAGTTGTTTCGGAATCTAACGATCACAAAAACAAGGAAGTGAAGCATATTGTTTAAATTATAGCCTAATTGGAGTTGGACGCATCAAATAAACTTATTTAAGCCTGATTTATTTGTAAAAGGTGTAATTTTATATCAGGCACATAGTAGAAGCCTGGTAACCGCAACTGCGTTAGTAAAACAAAATGAACCGTTTCAACAATATCACTAAGTGTTGTACACCCGTACTGAGAAACAGTCTGACCTAGTTTGAGTAATATTCATCAATGATGTTTGGTTGAATCTGGTACAAGGCCATGTTATCACTGTCTGAATTGATGAGTGTTTTAAGTTTAACTTTGCATTCCACAATATTTCATACTGATATATTTGATAGAACTAGCTATGTCTCCGTGATCAGAGCACTGTTGCTCACTCACTATGGAAAAAGTCAAACACGCCGTCAACCTGCTTCTCAGTTGTGGCATCTAACATTGAATGAGGTTTCAAGCTACTCTTCTTTATTGCAGTGTGACAACTATTGATAGCTTGACCTCTATCAGTTCATCAATCAAGTCCGTAGCCCACCGAATTTAATATTTGACGTCGCAGAAGTTGACGATGCAGCCGCCTCAAAACAGGCGCACCTAGCCAGCTGCAAATAGGTCCATTGCATATCTGCTGCTTAGTAGATTTTATTTGCAGCTTCACTTGGTGGCGATGCGACAACACTGGTACAACTCTTTCTATTTAGATGCTTATCTCTTGTCGCGAATATGATTTTGGTTGGAACTTTCAAATATTTATTCTGCTTAATGCATTGATGCATTTTAGCAAACAGTCATTTGTTGTGGCACCAAGGCATAATTCTCCATTCACTCTGCCTGTGATATATGTCGTATTCAAGGTAATTACGGATACTTGGTTTCATCGCTTCAGTACAGACCACAAAAGTCAGCAATGGATGGCATGGGTTATAATTGCTTTCAATCGCCTTATTATACCGCGAACCAGCACGAATACAGCATGTATACATTATAGACAACTACGATGTGAAAGCATAACTGATAATCTGTGGTGAAATGACCTATTCATGAGCACGTTATGAATATGGCTTTGCCTCTAGAAACTCAATCGCATTTTGGTTATGGATGTGTTTATTTGACGAAATTGAATTTTTTCATAACAATTCCAAGCAGACATGTAGCGATTAAGCAGGTCTATACAGATTATATATTAACGCCAAGCCATGTACAATAAGGTAAACCGCGTTTAAATGCTTTATAAAAAAATTAGCTAAGAATAACTAGTATCAGTAATCTGAAGCCGTGTGCGTCAACGCAACGGCTTCTAAGGTAGCAAAATACACTCCGAGCGTGATTGTTTCGAGGTTGAGTGTCTGATTGTAACTGCAGCGGTTAGATTCAATGGCCTCCTGCATATGAACCTGCAAATAAATATGCCGTGCGCATATTTGCGAGAAATATAGACAAACAATAGAAACGTTCGTGTTACACATCCTATTTAAAGTACAATTACGGATAGAGTTTATTGAGATATGAACCATGACACAATCGACGGCTGTCATTGTACATACATTATCTACGTGCTGATGACGATCTCAAAAGTTATATTTGTATGGGTCACAGTGAAAAAACCTGAGGCGAACTTGCAATATGACGCTTTAGGACCTGTCGCAGAGTAAATTGCTCTGTTTGGTCGTTATAATTCTTGCAACGATGCTAAGCTACAATATCAGCCCTCTGCATATGATCATATCGTTCGTGATCGTTTCTGTAATCTCCTTTCTTCCTTCTATCGCTTTTGAAATAAGATTTCACTTTTACAGAAAAAGCCATTGTTCAGACCCTTACGACTCGTGTTGGACTTTGTCACTCATGACAACTGATGCATTGCACGTTCTCATGTGTAGCGGCTCATTACAGATGTGTATATACTTATACACGGCCCTGTCAATATCCATATATTTTGTCGGTTTGAAAATTATAATGTTTGGTTTTTATTATTATCGCGTTGTTGGTTAGTTGCAATGTCTGGCCAATACGTATAATTATATCATTTCGAACTGCATTGTAAATTCGCCTTTTCTCTTTATTGCTGATGAAATTATATTTCACTTTCACAGATAAGTCCATAGAACTGACCCTAATGACTCCTGCTGGACCTTGTCACCTGACAACTGGCCTATACTTCGCATATTATGTGTATAAACTTAACTTCTTATACACTGCCCTTCCCGTCAGTATCAACTACTTATTCGTTTGTGTTTATTTGTGATGATTTTGATATTGTCAATTCCAGCATATGTAACGAGGCTATTGGATCGGACACCTCGCATCCGTACGTAGCGAGTCTACTCCTTAGTGGAATTAATGAATCAGAGCTAGTCCACGTCGCCCGTGTCACTGACCGTACATTTTCACGTCTCATCTCTTATTAACCAGCATGGGATGACTGTGACTGTTATAGTGGTTAGCTACAGCCTTTATAATCATACATTAAAGAAGGAAAGATATAGATAGACAGTGACAAACAGTGTCAGTAAAACATATTTAGGCAACATGTGTTTGCTTTTATCGGTTAAGCATCCTACTACTTCCAAACACACTTACAAATGCAAATAATTAGAGACGGAAAACCACGCTAAAGAATTCAAGCATAAATGCACTTCACTCATTACCAGTAAATGAAATCCGTGGTCGAGATATTAGTGCTAATTGTCCTAACGCAGTGTCATAAAGACATGCGACGATGAGCCTTGATGACAGCGATCCAATAATTGATGAGAACGTTGTAAATGAAAGTAACAGCGATGTTTTTATTGCTTTACGGTGTACCGCCTCCACTGCAAAACATGCAGGAGGTTAAATATGGCTGGCAGTAGCTTATAATTTGTGGATTGATTGACAATATTTTATCGGTCAGAATACATCGCCACATGGGGCACTAAGATGCAAGACAGTTTCAAGTAATTTAAGCGCTTCACCTTATTAGTTTAATACTGATGTTTTGCAATAACCATTTCATACCTTTAACTAGGTCCAATATTCCATATATCGTATAAAAGGCTAATGTTATACCACACATAAGCTAAAATCTAGCCATGCATAACGGGTATTCGTTTAATAACGCAAGCAGAAACACACAACCTGAGTCGTGGGAATAAATAAAATACCGTATTTGCTAGGACTGAAGGAAGCGGTAAAGAAATGTCTGCTTTACACAATGTCATGCCAATGTAAAATTTAATCGATCCGGCATGTTTGTCGCTGTTACAACTAAGAACCCATGTTATTAAAAATTAAAACGCACTGCGATCGCCAGATCAGACGTATGGTCTACCTTATACATTATTCGCCAAGCCCCTTACCCTCCGTTGTTGTTGTAACGTGTTAATCTACTGGCAAGGTCCGGTGCATATCTACTTTTTGTCCATTAAGTGCCTCGCCACAACATCTGCTGTGGATATATTGTCTGCGTTATGAGTAAGCATCAAGCAACATCTTTATAATTTAGGCTGTTTAAGTAACAGATTGGTCAGATTATGTCGCGGTAAATTGTTGACAATAAGCCAATAAGTATGTGCTGTAACCTTTAAGCGATCGTCACATCAAATTAGTTTCAGCAAATTTCGAGGCGCATAATTGCTGTTCGCAATTGAAGATAATTGTCAACAACGCCATGTTCCATATAGGGCGTATCGTATAGTTAGGGTAAATACAACGTAGCTACCGCACGCCACCATCAAACAGCCGCTACAAATTTTACGAGCAGACTCAACCTAATAGAATATAGTTCATGGCTTCATTATCCAGCTGACGTTTGCGTGGCATACGCACGCTTCAGCTTTTATGCTACATAAAATATAAAATTGCTACTTCGTGTTATTTGACAATGGTTCGTATATCTGTGGTTTTCAGACATTTTATCAATCATTGAGTTTAAAAGCAGTATCTTCCAACCAACAAGTACAGTCTATATATATATTGGGTTAAAGTTTTCATGGTACAAAGGATCCGTAACATTCAATTAATGCCCCTCAGACTGCTATAAAGAGATTATGCTTACGGCCCAAAGAAATCGTACCATCGCTCACAGAGAAACTACCAAGCACTCACCTGTAGCTGAGTTTCAGGCCAAAGTACATTGCAACCGAAAGCGGAGAGAAGAGAACGAAGGAAACCGTTGGATGCTTAACACTCCTGCGAATAATTGCGAATTGACCGTTGTGATCAATCGCTAAACTTAAAATATTTCCGTATATTAATTTGTGTTGCTCCTATTCGTTGACCAACGCTTTCTTGTGTCAGAGTGAGCAGAACAATTTATTCAGCACAGTACAAAAATGATCAGTCGGCATCAAAACCACATGACACGAATTGACGTGTTATCGCCACAAATCTGCTGTTATCGTTCACAAATAAAAGCTATCATAGCATCTCCGCATTCAAATCTAACCCATATTCATACAGACCGTAAAGTAGTGCACCACGTCCTGATAACATTCATCATAACAGTAGCGCAATAGTAGCATTAGCAAACACTTTTATTTCTGTTTTATATATAAATGGATGTATAATCGCAGTATAAGGTTACCTTTGACGGCTAGGCACGGCAATGCTGTATATTCACAATGTAAAACTAAACACTTCATTGCTACTGGCTGATTAGTCTATTATCAAACGATTAATAAGCAGGATTCACGACGGATAGCGGTTATGTGTTGCACCTTCCTAAAGTACACAACTGAGGGTAACGGAACATTTCGCGCTATATCGATTGTAGCTCAGATGTGCCTATTGATAATGTAAATTTCGCTTTGAAGCGTGGATATATTTGGTGTGATTACTCCCCCATATATATATATATATATATATATATATATATATATATATATATATATATATATATATATATATATATATATATATATATATATATATATATATATATATATATATATATATATATATATATATATATATATATATATATATATATATATATATATATATATATATATATATATATATATATGCAGTAACGTGCAAAATAATTTTGAACATACGCTGATTAGTAAACTTTTACTTACTCTTGCCATGACTTCAAAACATGCCAAGTCGTTCGGAAAACCATAACTCAAAGAAGACAAATTCGATGTAGTTCGTCTGATTCCATAGCGCTGGTTACATGCCTCCATTGCTGCTATGAACTAATCGGTGTATGAATATGTCTGCATCTGCTGGTTAAGTTGTACAATATACAGTACTTTGCCAGATTTACCTCAATACACAGCTAGCATAATTGTGTTAGTCACATAACCCTGCCTATTTGATGCAATAAGGGACCGTAATGTCGAGAGCGAACCATCGTTCTTGTCCAACCTTTTTCTTCCTCTTCTGCTTTGTTACGATGCTTTACTAGACAAAGCTTCTATGGGGTCAGCACATGGCTGGAATACTGCATACGTGCTGAAACTTTCGACTTTAAATATGATGACCCTTGCGCAATGTCAGCATTGTCCTCAGAGCAACACGACATTAATTGTCATGAAACGAGGAGTTTAACCGCAAGCCTCTGCAATAGAATCTAAAATATATTTACATACCCTCATACAACATAGATGACAGGGTCAGAATGCGCACGTATGCAGTCACAATTCTGTGGTTATCAGATTTATCGAATAAATATGCCTTCATATGCTCAAACACTCAATGACTTATTTATTTGCATTAATTGTTAAAGCTCGGCCTTCTTCATAATGACATGTGAAGATGAGCTTTTGCGACAGCGATCCGAATTATTTACGTAAACACTTTGAATGAGACTGACAGTGATGCGATTACTGATGTATGGTGTACCGCCTCCAACGCAATGACGCCTAAGAGGATATATATGACTTTGGTTTGATACAATGCTGCTTCATGCGGGCTTCTTGCTTGCAAAAATATCGAAAACAAAAACAATTTACGGACTCTCCTCGTAAACATTGAGACATAGATGAAAATATAAAAGATTAAACTGCGTACTATATCGCAAAATCTAACCCGTGTAAAGGAAGCAAAATCAGCCTCGCGAAACGTGCTAGAGTTTTAAGTATCCCAGACCTGGGTGAACAGCCATCTCAACCTTAAGGTCGTATTATATGATCATTAGATCAAATGCTATCGTCTATATATAATTAAACAAAGCATCTCTCGTCGATATTTATGAATGTAAAAAATTACCTCATAATTAGCCATCTGAATATCTTCTCAAAATTAATATAGTACTTAAATCAAATGCTCTCGTTCGAATATAGTTAAAATGATCGTCTACTTTGCTACATTTTGTAAAATATTTCGCATGATTTCGCGTTTATTGAATCACCAACATATGCGTTAATATTGTCACCGCCATAACACTCGGTCAAAAATAACCTTTGGTGGTATGGAACGAAAAACATTATGCTGGTATGAGTGCGTTTCTTTTGGAGAGAAATATTCAAATAACAAAATTAATTTGTTTCAAATTATAATCCCTTTGACCGGATGCATACACAAGCTGATGAGCTGACAGTGTGCGCGGGGTGGGGACACAAACCAAGCTGATTGAGCAAGAGGACTTAATTAGTGCCATGTTTAATGCTGTTGGCTTGTACACCCATTTTCAGAGCTGGCTTGTCATGGATAACTTATGCGTGTCATAACGCGTAAGGAAATGACAGACTATACCGTGCATGCATATGCCAATCGCTACCATGTATAAACTCATCAAATGCAGATATATCATGGATAGACAGTAGGTGCAATGCTTCTTTGTGGCTCACACTTTGATGCAATAAAAAGCTGTTGAAAAGACGATCCAGCTTGTTCCGTAGCCACCTTCTGTTTGAGCATATAGTGCAGTTTTTTTGTCATAAATTTCGAATAGACAATCATTACAGTGTGCCAATAGATCAGATGCTGACAAACATGACACGAAAGATAGAAAACGACATGCATCCTCTATGAAATATTGAATTACATCCCGACCCAATGTTTTACAATGTGACTCATTATTGACACAACGTTTTTTTTGGTATGATTAAATATATCTGCAGTCTGTCCGTGCTTATCATCTCAGTAGGCCGAGGTTCTATGGAATGTGTGTTTGTCAACGTGACAATGTTAATACAGACAGATGACACTCCGCAAACAAGTCGATCATAAGGCAATTCCCATGATCGGCACGCGATACTATGTGCTGCGCCTTCTAGTTTTCAAGTGCAGCGACCCGGTGACTTGTGGAAGTAGGATTAATATGGGTATTTGCATTGCGTCTGAATATGTTGATGCGCATTATCCGAGACGAGCAGATATATACACACATATACCTCCTTGTTTTAAAACGCCTAACTATTATGCCTTGTCCAATTGTAATTGGCTTATAGCATTTGATGCAAGCATTATACAGCGTGATTGTAAGAGGATGTTAGATAGGTAATCGCCCAGATTGATTCCAGAACGCTACTCGTGAGGCGGCCCGTGCGTTGTATGTCTGGGTTTGTTGGTTATATGATACACATTTGATAAGGTCTAAGGAACAATCGATCTTTGTTGTCAGGTCATTATTAGAAAAGCGCCATACGAAACGCAAAATGACACAAGGGCACCGACTGAAAAAACGCGCGGCATTAATTCAATTTAATCAAACTTATCACCATTAGCAAATCTATGCTGTGTAACTATGACCCTTTGCTATGCTGCATATGATGCTTTCGTAAATGAGACAAATTTTATTATACCTTTTCTTCAATATTATAATTATCAAGGTGGTGATTCCTGCAGACGCTTGTTTTCCCATAGCACCCATTGAGTGGCTGTTATGTGATTAATACGCCGTTGCGACAGATGTAACCTGATATGTAAAAGTGAGGTGCTGCATGTAACACAAGCTGTTTGCATGTCAAATAGCGTGGCTCGTTCAAATGCTAGCACACCTTACAACCCAAGACTTATCCGGCTTGACGAACGAGATCATTTCGAGAGTTAGGCGCACTCGGTAACGAAATGATATTCTCATGAGCCGTTTGAAAATTTTTTTAAAACACATCAACCGCGCCCGATGTTAGGCTGCTTTTCAGGCTAGCTGGCAGAAGTCAAAAAAGCTGCATCATTGCTTCACGGCAGAATTTACCTTAGAATTATATTATAATGCGTCAGTCACGTAATAGATCAAATGGGACTGATTTTAGGTCACCGCGGCACCTCATATCTGTACAACTGATCCCTACAGGCATTTACGCACACGCACAAATACGGTCGCAAAACCCAACACAAATGCATAGGCGCACCCTTTCTTTAATATTCATTTTTTTCTACGTTTCGTAAGTTATCATTGCTGGCTGGGCAGCTGACTGTCGTATCGTAGTGATTAGTTGCGTTCACTTTTGACAAACAAGTATATGGCTCATTGTTACATTGGCTGACCCTCGACCACCGCTTTGTTAGATTGGTTGCCAATTTATGTGCATCGAGTAAATCCTGTCACTTAATCACACAATCATACCTTATATTATCTTATACCTTCTTTGTATTAGCATGTAACTATGTGCATCAGAATTAATGAAGGCGCGAAACTCATTAGACGCAGTTCATGCAACATAATTAAACACGGAAAATCGACTACTTTCGTCCTCTAACGTAAATATACTTCAGTGAGACCAAACATTTCGCTTAATCAGCCACTTCATAAGATATTTTATCCATGAGCATACATTATCTTGATAGTCTCTTTTTAGGGCACTGCTTCCTATTGATTGAGAAAATTGAAAAATGGAGAAATTTCAAAAGATAATGAAGAAATTTGTAATCGCTATTAGGCGTAATTAATGGTGCCTCCTCACCGCTTCGTAATTGTTCTAGGTAAGTTTGAAATCGATTGGATTTGCTGTGTTATGGTCTTTCTCTAATTGTCTAATACACCAGTTACGATTGAAATCTGGAACAACTGGTATTGTGGCCAGTCGTTCACATGCTCAGCTTATCAGCAAATCCACAACATTATGGTTAATTTAGACTTTAGGCCGCTATTTCATGACCTTTTGTAGCCCCAACAGGTAGACGACGGTTTATATCAAATTGATTGCAAATTTGGTCATGTTTGTAGTCCCGTGCGATCACAAGGTCATTGCAAAAGAGGTGGCAGCACTTTGTGGAATCTTACTTAGCTTCACATTCATCCGTATTTATAACTGCCTTTGTTGGTAATTCTATACTCGTCACTCATCTGAACCATGTGAATATTGGGGTGTTTCTCTAAATGCAAAACCAAGCATGCCATAGATGTTAGCAGCTTATAGCTAACGACCGGATAATTAGATAGTGGTAGCATTCGTAACCCTACATTTACTTTGTCAAGGTCGCCCGATAAAACGTGTACTCTAATAATGACATCAGATGTCGTTAATCAAACTTTAATCATTCCACATGAATGAAACGGAAACGAATGACGTTACAGAATTAATGACAAGTAGTTTGATCAATTTTTATCACTGATCATCAACTGGTATTCAGTGACGCATGAGTGGTTGGGTAGCGTATTCATTTATAGAGGTACATTATTGTAAAAGACAAACTCATCAATCTGGCGTTAATGGAGGTGTGATCATCACTCAAGGCGTTGGTATATCGATTACTTATAGCATTGTGAAACAGTTATGGTGGTCAAATGTTGTCTTCGATCCATAAATCAGCCAAATTCCAATAAAGAATGCGAGTGTATACAAAAAAGTAAGGGGAAGCTTTTACATTTATCCTCGATATAAGGTAAATGCGACAAATTGATCAGAGATTCAATGTGCTGGAAGTTCCCTTAACATTACAGTATTGCTAGATTCCCTCAATTTGGTGGGTAGATGAAGCTCAAATTGAAATCGACTTTTCTGATGCGATGCAGCCGGAAACGGAAATGTGGCTATTCCTGAAATTTTCAGAAATTGCCACATTACCGAAGCGACTAAGGTTAATATCTAAGAAATGTTTGGAAGTGTATAGCTTGAAGCTGCTACTGGCAACCAGCAGAAGTCATTTGTACAGCTATTGCTTAACCCAGGCTGAAAGATCAGACTTTGCTGCAAAATTGCTTAGGTATGCAATTGAAAATCAAAGCCATCACGACTGACGCATATTGCCCGCGTCTTATATATTAGGATCATAACGAAAAGTTGTCTATAGCATTTCCGTCTCGCAAGCGGTTTACAGTTTCTGATCCAGCGTTGACCTGGCTTTGAATCGCTTGATTTGTGGATTATGATTAGGAATCGCGTCCTCTAATGTGCCATCGTTAGGCCACACACGAGCTGATATGCTGTGTGTGTGTTTAATCGATCGCAACAGGAGAGCTAAAAGTTTGTAAAATACTATCAACGTATAAAAGTTAAATGCTTGACAAAAGCATGATGTCCATATAGTATTATGGCGCATTCGTTCAATTAGGTTATGGATACATGATTATTGACCCCACTTAATTTCTCCCTTCCCAATGGCATGGATCTCGTTTGCGATACATTGCACGCTTTATATATGGTGCATGTAAGTATACCCGAAACCATCACATTGAACCAGCGACAAACGCGAACGATATTTTTGTCCGAATTGTTGCAGAGAGCCATTATTTAGGAGAATGTTCTACTCGTCAACAGTGAATGCGACATCGTCAACGCTAACACGGCCACATACAGCTAAGCCAAAACTGGCCGCTCTATTTGCAAAAATGTAACATAATCCTTATGTAATGATGTTCAATCCAATTTTAATGTTAATCGTCTCAGTCAGTAGAGTGATTTAAAGAACAGCGAGATATCTTTAGACCATAGGCGCTATGTTTTTTAATTTGGTTAGGCTAAATGACGAATGATCACCCCGAGACTATCATATATACGCTTGTTTACAATTTTGCCCACCGACATGTATACAAAACATGCAAACTGTATAATGTATCATGCTATTATGGTCGGTGGATTTATGTGCTACCATTTGTCTGCCATACTCGGAGAAGAACCTAATGCTCTTGAAAACGTATGTATTTATTGCACTAGTTGAGCGATGAGTGGCGGGGGGATGCGATGTTTGTATCGACATTCAATTAAAATGCAACACCAAAACCAGTCTAGAAAATGATGGAAATTGCATGAAGCGTGGACACAACAGGAATAAATAATGACGATATTTATGAATATCACGCTCTTGAATACACCTTATTGTGTATATATCTAGAGTATGTAGACACCTTAAATCTCAGCGCCAGCCGGCTGGCTACTCTGGTCGAACATTGGAACTCACAGCGATTCCTTTAATACTATGTTTTTGGAATAAAAATCTGTTAATTCAGAGCTAGTTGATGTACCTAATGTTGGGCCAGTAGTAACATGGGTTATATTCCATTTATAGCCAATCTTTATCATCAAAATAGTATCACTTACCAACGGCATAAGCCTCAGAGCAACTTTACATGACCAAGAAATGGTAATAATGCGCATCGACATAAAGTGAGTTCCGCCTCTATAGCAGATCCGTGATTCATCAAGTGTCCATAAAAGATAAGCACTGTACATGTGTCAATCACTTAAAAAGGGACCACCTTATAAGAGATTGCCGTTTCAATTACAAATCAATGCTCGGTATAGCAACATTTCAGTAAGCAATCCTAAGATTTATGCACTGAATCTGAAAATCTTGTCAAATATTGCAAGAATGATGCAATGCGTGATAAACACTGCGTGATTGTGTTCCATTGGGTGGTATGGGATCATTCAGCGCAGTTACACACAATCCGAGCATTAATATAGCAAAGCATGTGACTCGAAAAATTATGTAAATGCCATATTTTTGTTCAAGGGTTCAAACTAATGCAAGCACGATCATTTATATTACTAGAAACAAATCAGTTTTCTACTTATAGAACGCTGATTTCTGAGCGACACTTTCCTAATATTGTGTCACCAGTTCTAAAACTCATATCGACTGAGCGTTTAGTAAATGCATAAATAAATAAGCGATAATGTCCACGCAAATTGGGGGATTTGATGCCGAATGCCTACTCGTTTGTTGCTCATGTGGACGGTCGACGAGAGGACGAAGGTATTACTTCAAGTTGCTTTATAGTACGTCGGCGTGGGACTGTATTCGAGCTTCGGGAAAATATATGGTGCGATAACTCTTTTTTGTTTGCTGATTAATTGTTTTTCTTTGAAATAGTATCTTCAAATCCGAACAGACTTCGCCGGAGACTGCACCATTTCCATTTCTGTTGGACAGTGCCCAATACGCTTTTGTAAATATATATTTTGGTATCTTTTCTCAGTTTTGATGCAATTTGATTAACATCTAGTAAAATATCAAGATCATATCATTGGCTTTGTATATAAACAAAGCTTCAAATGACTGTGATCTGCTTGGCGCTGCTTCGATGGTATTTAGACATCTCCGAGAAAGTATTGGTTTGTAATTGGCTTAGTATAAAGGATATACCAGCTGATCAGTGCATGTTGGTAAATATATAGCCCTAGATGCTAGATTCCTGTAAAATGGCTACGATCTGACAATCACACAGACAAGCGCCCCAAAAAGTAAAGTAAATGGTTTACATCGGAGTAGATCAAATTAATTTGTTGAGCCCAAACAAAATTATTTTAGCCTCAATTATGTAATAGACACATACACTCATGTCAACGGGCACACAGTAGAGGCCTGATATTATAGACTTGTTCACAAATATGGTATTTATCATGGCAAAGACGAATAAGTCATGTATAAGTCTACTGAGAAGTAGTTGGACCAAATACGCGACTTATGCCACCCTTCAGATCCTTAATTTGCTAAACGCTGTGTGATATCCACCGGTGAGGCTAGGTTGACTCGTTTGCACAGTGACCTTATCTCTTTACATTGCACAAATTTCATATTGATATACACATATTACAGATACAAACCATACTCCTGTGATCAGAGCAGTGGTGTTCAATAGTTTGAAATAAGTCACAGACGCCTGAAACTTGCAGTTATTTGGTGTTATCTAACATTGAATGAGGTTTGAAGTCTTCGTAACTTATTGAAGGGTGACCATTATTGATTACATTGAGTATTCATAACATGATGTTAGAGACTATGGATCATGCCTGATGAATGCGATGATATTGAAAAGAATGATGATAAGCCCGTTCCAATACATTTTGTTGTCGATAATTATTTCTATGTAGAACCACAATTTATGTGAGTTTGGTAAATAGCGTCTTTCCATGAAGACATTTGGAGTATTATACCTTGTACAATTGTCACGTCCTCTGTTGTACATGTCTCAAAATGCGATGGCTGATATCATGGACTTCTGATTGAACATAATTGATTGGTTATTGCTTTTTAGGACAGCTTTATTTTAAGAATTATAACCATGACTGCTTAAATTCGTTACTGCATTTTGGGAATATACGTTAGCGTTTGTGTTTGCTCTTAATGTATATCAATATAAAGCGCATTAGAAATGTGCAAAGACGTAGGATATCTATTGAACGATCGAATCTGTAGTACATCAAATGTGATAACTTAAGTCCCAGAAGAACAAATATATCTACAAGATGACGATACAGTCGCATACCTTGGGCTGTATTGTTGGTATTTGCAGCTTTAGTGTGGGTACTACAATCAGCTGGTGAAAAAAAATTCTTGCAAGAAGTTTCGCTGTGTTCTGGCAGATGATATTGTCTTGGAATCAAACAACTTTATAATCAACTGTCATTGTATCGCGCAAATACAATAGATGCGGGTTTTATTTACTGCATAGATGGCAAAGTACATGTTGTGACAACGAGAAAATTAAATCCATCCCAGTGCAACTCTCTGCAATATAACTTACGAGCAAATACCAGAGCATATTTCTCTATATGCTCTGCTACTGCTTATACTGGCAGATGACTGAAACGCGGGGCTGGGTGTTTGTGAATCGAGCAATATGGTGCCTGAGGGGCACCGCTCCACAAACAAGTTGATAATAAGGTATTATCCCTTGATGGGTCGGCACCGTTATATTAATTTCCCATTCGGCCAACACAAAGCCTCATGCTGGTCATTAAAAAATGCTCTGCGCCTCACGTCAGTCGGTCGCGAGAGAACTATCAACAGGTTGATAGCAATCTAGTCTGAGTAAACGAACGCGTGAAGAGGGTTATTGCGCAATATTGCAGGTCAGAATGAGACGTAAACAGGACATCGACCCCTCAGCAATTGCACATTCAATTTTAAGAGAGATATTTATTATGTCGAACATTAACCAGATTTGGCGTTCGAAGTGGGTATGAATCTGAATAATGTGCGTGTTAGAGTCTTCAATGACATGGAACAAGGTGACTGAGTAATAATGATGAAGCAAAACGTAGCACCACATCCATTAAATGCAACCTGATCATTTTTGGTGGTGGAAAGAATGACGTTTAATTTATGATGTTAATGTGGGTCAATATCAATAACTATGGAAACGCAAAACGGCCTCGTTGAATCAAATAGTAAGAGGATCATGCTACCTGGACAACGAACCAATATGTCTCGATCAAGTTACCTACCAAATTTAAAAACGGGCACCGCAAATGCAGCGACAATCCAATATCCCCCAACATATAATACAATTCAAGTGCTGTATTTCCAATGGAATCGATTGCGTCTCTGGTTTATTGTGGCCCGATTTGCACATGTTAGACGTAGCAGTTTCTGGACAGAC
Organism: Urechis unicinctus; assembly: GCA_034190875.2. Classification (NCBI taxonomy): domain Eukaryota; kingdom Metazoa; phylum Annelida; class Polychaeta; order Xenopneusta; family Urechidae; genus Urechis; species Urechis unicinctus. Next base: position 35,670,579 of record CM067351.1, on the reverse strand, counting down.
ATATTGTTTACATGGATGGCGGACCACGCCTACAAGGCCTTTTGGAACCGTTACCTGCGGTATAATGGTTTTGATTGAATGGTATGGCTAGACAGTCACGCTAAAGCACATGTTTTTCCCGCCGCAAACGCTCATAAAGCATGGTTTGCTTTCAAAGACGTTTCCGAGTTGTTTGAGGATAGTTAGCTAACACATTAAGATACCCCGGCTCGTCATGTACCATCGACATGCATATAAAACACGCCATTGTTGTCAAACTGTACCATCTATGAGCAACACCGATCCCTTATGCGATAGCGCCTACAAAGCTATATTTGCTTCATCAGGTCCGTGATCAAATGCGTTTCACAGGGTGTCGTTAAGCGAATTTGGCAACCCCAGTTATCGCCTTCACAAAAAGAGGTGGTATATAATCCAAATTTGATGCTGACCACTGCACCACAATTATATACTTATTTATTAGTATTGAAAGCCCTAACGAGTGATTATTATAATACAAGCAAGGCAATTAGTTCAAACCCTGCATTAGCCCGTGTATCGTGGAGGGACTGCTCTTTTGCCGCATTGATGTAGCTGAATTCAGGCACGTCGCACACGTTATCTGTTGGTTATTGATAAATGTACATCCGTCTGCCACAAATCATTGCTAGTCGTAATGATCCAGTGTAGACTTTTTTTATCCTGGCAATATAATGCATTACAGATTTGTATATCATAATGATGATAGATGGGTCCACTCTTATCTCAACCTGATTGAACCTACAATCAATCAACCGTAGCACTGATCCAAATGAAGCTTGCAGGTTTGCCGATCTCATCATTTGTCATCCAAATTGCCTATTGTAATCGTTTCTTCTGACACATAACATATGATGAATTAGTAATGCAGACAAATATTGCTCTGTACACCTTGCAATTAATCACGTGCTGCGTGAGGCAGACACCAATTTTCCAATGCACATTGTATTTGTCATTGACTGTTAATAATATTTGGGCTGTTAAATACAAATCACAATAGGAATGTAGAAAAGGTTGCATTGGAGAGCAATATATACATTAATCTCATAACAACATCAAATAACACATCAGGTAGGTTAACGGCAGATGGAACCTCATCTTGCGTCAATATACTTCAATATTGTTCGTCTCCAGCGCTGAAAACTTTGCAACGCAATCTTCGGTAAAGCCATTAAGTGCATTTAAAGCGTGCAAATCCAGCCGCATCAAATAGACGCTGTTATTCTTGTCATGTCATACGTCCTTTATAATAGAAACCATACCTGATGGCTCATTTGCGAGCAAGTTAGAGTTGGACAACGTTCTCTCCATTTTATAGTATCCTCCCTGTACAACGTAAAGTTACTTCTAACAACGGGCGTATTTGGTTTCAATAACTTAGCCAGCATAGCTCCTTTTCAATCGACTTGCTTTAAACAGAAACGGTTATTGAGCACGTACTGTCATATTGCAAGACCTTGCACGACCCGAAACATAAACATTAAACAATGGGCTTATTATCTTGCCATATCAGACACAACTTTACGTTTATTGGAAACAAGAGTATCCCTAACAAGGGCAGTTGCTTTCTATGTTGACATTGCATGATATATTGCACACGGTCACAAATTGGCAATAAAGCTGCGATTCGAACGTTTTTGATTGGGGGTGATGTAAGCATACTTTTGTAGCTGTACTGTCGTCTTGATGTAAGTGCTTGGAATTGATGTTCGGCTGAGTAATGTCCGGATTGACGAATGCATTATAAGGCATGGACAAATTTTGACGGGCTAGTGTTTTTATAAACAACAGCCGCCCTTGGTTTCATTCAAATGCCATTATGAACCAGCAAATGTTTTTAGCTACCAAAATTTTATCGATTAACTACCGACGACAACGTGAAATGGTGCATGTAATTATTCGTCCTTTCAGCTGGATCATGTCCTGGAAATATGGTTCAGCAAGTTGTTTCCTAATTGACTTTAGACTTTTATGTAGGGAAAACTGCACGGAGTGCTTGTGTTTTATGCAATTATCCTCAACTTTATTTTTTGCTTATTGGTTTGCCAAAGTATAATAGTCAACACTGCAGCGCCTTTAGTAGGGTCATTTGCTTCCAAAGCGCTAGATACCTGACTGGCGTCTATTCATGCTCAATAGTGTCATTTGCTGGCGCATGATTTTGAAGCTATTCCAATGATGAGGTGGTAATTTCGGTGTGTCATAGATTTTTGGACACTTAGCGCAATACAACCAGGGCAGTACCGCAGTCATTATTTTCTGCAATAAGCACGCAATCGTGCAAGAAGGGCAATAGCGCATTGCCTGCCAGGTGCAGATGGAATGATGACTATCGCTATCGGGGATGATATTGTCAAAGCAATTAGGGGGTCGGAGTTTCACGGACAATCTATATTGCCGTACATAGAAATTCTCCAGTGATCTCATCAGTTGAGAATTTTTAATGGGATGTCTGTCGGGGCCGATAATGTCGTGTCAAGTTGATAAATATGTGATATTATCAAAGATTGAACAACGTGATGACCGAATGGTTTTTTATTTTCATTATTTCAATCTAGCTTTAACTTTTTGCAGCTCAGCGAAACCACAATGTTTTACGAAAAGGAAGGCGTCACTTACAATGTTCTTCATGTATCTGCGTCTCAACATTTCCTTTAGCTGTTGTAAGATAATTTCGTTCAACGTCGTCTGAGATGTGCTGACTACGATAGAAACAACACTCAATACATATGAATAACATAGTCCGGCGTGTACCATAAGACCTTACTTACTTCAAACAATACCGATCTGTATGCGATATCAACAGACTGTAACGACTGCTGCTAGACATTGTCACCTTTGATACACTCATTGATTGCTCACTGTCATGTGTCAACATAGAGTGCATATATGTTGATGCCTGACGACGTGAACACCAAACCAATATCGACTGCTTATTTATTTGCAATAGCAAGCCTAATGGGTAATTTTTAAGATGCCTGTAACTTCAGCATCTGTAAAATGGTAATTTATTTCCCTCGTGTATCGTAGTGGAGAGCATCAGCTGTGCTGCTCTTTGGTGGATACAGTCATAACAACTGATATTCAAAATCACGAGTTCTGCGTTGATACGGATATATTAAAATACGGTGTCCCTAACTTCTTCCAACACTGACACAATTGTCCGTCGTGCCATTATTTACCCTAACATTCGTTTCTATAATTGAGAGGAAGCGCCCATCCAAATTCCGCCTTGATCAGTCTTGAGTTCTGTCGGCACGTTTTCGGTCATAATACCTGAGCAATGCAATAATATTGACTGAGTAACTAGCCTGGCTGTCACGAGTATATGTCCCTTCCATTTCCCAGGACGTTCTGCATTACAGCCAACATAATCCCTGTCGACTATGATGATCGATATAATGTCGGGCTATGGACAGGGCGATTATTTCATCGTTGGTGCCCCTCTGATAGATTATATTATTACGCGCTACTTATATGCACTTGATGTGAAATAAACTCCTACTCAATCACCATAGTGGCTTGCGTTCATACTGATGAGGTCATTAATGTCACAACAAGGTAATGTCTGATTGATTGGGTTTCAAGTAATGACTCACTGAGTTAACGAAAACAGAATAAATATCTTTCCCTGAAACAGGGAAGATTGAAGGATTGTGACTAGTTGAGATAAATTAAAGTAGTGCCTGGCAGCAAATGATATTTTGATGAGGTATTTGAAAGGCCCTTTCAACTCGAACATAAGTAACACAATGAATGTGACAGGGATCAACCATCAGCGCTCCCAACTACGAGTGAAAACAAGAGATGCTAACCATGTGAACCTTAAGTGCTCAGAGATTAACTTCTCATAGTTCGATTGAGGCTTTTTAGGGAACTAGAAGGAACATGCTTTCAAAAGTGGTTTTAAAAGCACGCCTTGCAGCTTATATGAATTCGCCGCCGTTAATGTTGCAATACGTATGCGTTTTGTCCCTATCTCTAACTAGCAAAGCTGCTCATGAATATCCATACCAATTTTATAATTTAGCTTATGGCATATCCGGTATTATTTGGAAAATATATGACATGCATGGTCGCCATAACGTCATGTGAAAGTGGCTGATCTGCAATAATGGCACACTGCACATATGTCATCAAAGATTCAACATTTCAATAGGCAATCCCGGAATTTATGCACTGTATCTGTGTCAAACACTGTGGTAAGCAGTGAGCCAGCTAATGGAAGCTATTTAAAAACCTTCTGCGACCTTCTATGTAAATATCGTAAAATAACCCAAATTGTTTTTGTTTTTTTGAGAATTCAAACTGCGCCAGGGATGTAACTATAAATTGCTCCTTAATATGGAAAATAAAATTCAAGCATGGTCACTATAACGCCATGTAAAAACGCGGCCAATTAATCATACCGGATGTATTCATGGGACACTAAAGAGGGGCCCGATAGTCTTCCGCACCAACGGTTAGTTAGCGTGCGTACGTTTCACTTATTCGTGGCAATGTGTTAGCATGCATGAATAAATTACCGAAGAATTGAGAACAGAGGGTGGTGATGAATGGCGGTGAATCAGATTTGGCAAACGTTATTAGTTTTTCTTCGGTCATCTATATAAATCTTGTAAATTAGTGTTTTTAATGATTCAAACTTTGCCAAGCGTTTAGAAGAACAAGACAAGCGTCCTCTCTCGAAAAAGTTTGGCTTCTTTGACGCTTTGTGCTTTATTTTGTAAGACGGGCGGCGATGATTTTAACATTTCATCAGATATAAATTTATACTCTGTCAATTGATTCCAAAAAGTAAATGAATTGAACTGACATATTTGCTTGTGGGATACCTGATCTACGCTCTTTAGGCCCGATGTTGTTCATGAGCCAGCCCACCTATGTAAACATTGCCCAGGCTATTGTTTATCTGTAGACGCACACTATGGTGGCTACATGATGAAAACCGAGGTGATAACAATGATAATAGCGCTTATGATAACCGTGATGATAACCGTGGTGATAACTGTGATGGTAACCATAACGATAACCGTTGTGATAACCCTGGTGATAACAATGACAATAGCCGCGATGATAACCGTGATGATAACTGTGACAACAACCTTAATAATAACATTGAAAACGTCGGCAAGTAAACAGACCTATGAAGAATTAAGTAAGCTTGGGTATTTTTTACCTGGCTTGCATATATCGATTTTCTTTTTAATTGGTTGTTTAGTATAGATAAGCCATCCGACGAAGAGCTTTTTTGCCGTTGGATCAACAGCAATTGGATAAAGTAAACGCAAGCTGATTTTGTGCACAACATTAAAATTATGGATAATGCGGAAGGATAGCACGGCCACATTATCAGGATGAGTTCGAAAAACTTTTGCACTGTTACTTTGATCGTCAAAATCATGATTTGATAACATTTTTGTTGTTATGATTGGGCCTTAACATATAACAGTATTTCTAGATAATACACCCCCGCGTCTTTTGCAAATGCATCAATTGAAGTACATAACACATTACTGGTACATGCCTATCATGTTTAATTGCAGTATGTGCCTCAAGCAAGTGAATATCACATCTGCGCACGCAATGAATATTACGGATGAAAGCGACATCGTGACATGATGGATAATTCGATGATGCTTATTTTAATTCTGCGTTTGGTCTGCTTGTTTTCTATTCTCAGACCATGACGTACACATAGCAAGTCACTAAAACACAGTGTAAAGGGAACGTTGAGCGGTAATAAGATCAGCACTCAGAAGCAACACAATAGGATTCGCTTAAGGATTTCAGGTGCTAGTGTTCCATTATTAACAAACCATGCAATTCATTTGCAACCCAAACCGTTGTACCTAGCAAATTTGACGCACCTTATATAGTAACATATTTGGCACATGCGCTACCTACCGCGAAGAATCCCTAACCAAAAATAGAGATGTACTTGAATTCGGTCGGGGAACACATGATAAGCAATTACATTGCCAGATAAATTTATTACCATTCACCCAAGCTTGCGAAAGTAGCTGTGCGTATGCCAGGCCGTAATTGCCAACAGCAGCACTTCTTTAATATCATTGAGCTAATCTAGGAGGAGGAAGGATATCGCAAATAGACTTTGATTACTGTTGATATCCTACCAACCTGGTTAGTCCTGATCACCGTGCTTATAGACAAAGATGATATAATCTGGATTAGAGCTAGGTTGCACCTGCGCCATCTCAATAAACCGGGGATTTATTGCCTCATCAATTTGTATGAGGGTATCTGGGCGCAATTCGCACTCTTTACCCTCCGCCAGACGAGACGCAAATGTTTTAGTGAAAGTAAGCTGCATAATCTTTTCAAAGCGCTGTTTCGTTGATTGAAAGAGTCTTAGAAGCAATTTATCATCAGGATCTATCAGTTATAAAATGATATATCGGGTTACGATACTCTTATCGTCGTCCATGACTTACCTGGTTCTTGGTCGTTCAATTACTTACTATAACATTCATTTTTATCATAATGAAGAGGTCTCATTCGCAACTCCGTCTTCATCGGCGTTCTATCAGAGCCGAGTTCTTTCGTCCGCTTTCAGTCGCAATACTTGACCAATGCATCATTAATGTTTGAGCAACTAGCATATTTGTACATAAACAATGTGCACTTTGCGGTGACAACTGCTATTTTGGTACCAGGACTTTCGCGACACGAGATTTATCTAGGAGCGAATTATCTATAAAAAGGATAATTGGATAAACTATGTTTTTGAATATGCGGGCAAGCATCCGAATATTGCAGAAAAAAAGAAAGATATTATTATACAAGCTGAATGTCTACTAGATTGATCTTGGCCTATTGATTATTTTCATACATTCACCGTAACATATCGAGATCTCATAAAAAGTTTTGACCCTATAATTCCATCATCTTTAAGGCGGATTTTTGTAGTTTCATCGCACTGCCCTAAATCAGCTCATAGAGGTCCTGTGTTGATTTCGTCATCTTCAAAATCTGTATAAGCAGAATATTTATTGCGTAAAATCTTTAGGCGCTAATGCTTATTACATTGTACTCTAGGCTATCTGTACCAACCGCATAGTAGCGAAAACGACAGGAGAGCCCATTCTTAAGGCTCACCCTTGCTGTTATAATTTTCAAAATGGTAGAGAGTTCATATACACAGTGCACCTCGGTATCTCATTTAGCAGTTTCTCTTTTTGCGCTGTGACCAACACTTTTGAGGGTAGGGCACTCGTGGCTGTCACCAGTATCAGTCCCTTTCGTTTCCCTTATTCGTTTTTCATTACAGCCTGGAAAATCCCTCGTGACTATGATGGTCGTTTTGAGTGAGAGTACTCACATCTCTTAGGCCAATGTACAGTGTGATTATTTCATCGTCAATGCGCATCTGATAGATAATTCCAGTGATGCTAATCATATGCACTTAATGTGCAAAAAATTCCTACTCAATCACCAAAGTGTGTCGCGTACAGACTTATAAGGACATAAATGTCAGGACAGGGTAATTTCTGATTTAGTTGGGTTCAAGCATTCGCTTGCTGAGCTTACGATAATAGCACAAATATCGCCTCGTGGAATTTGGAGAAATGAAGGAGTGAGACTAGTAGAGGTATTCCTAAATTAAACTAGTGCTTGGTAGCAATTAATTCGCTCGCAATATGTGGCTCATGCAGGTGAACATCAGATCTGTGCATTCAATGAATACTGCGGATGATAGTGATATCATGACAGAATTGGCTATTAAATTATACTTATTTGTTGCACTTGGTCTGCTTATTTTTTCTTCTCAGTCAATGGCGTACATGTAGCAAGTCACTAAAAGGCAGTGTAAGGGAACTATGACACGTTGAGAGGAAATTAGATCGGCGCTCAGAAGCAACGGAATAAGATTCGCTCCAGGATTTCAGGTGCTTTTGTTTCATTTTAATCAGACCATACAATTTATTTGCAACCAAAATGGTGGAACCTAGTACATTTGACGCATCTCATAGTGATATATTTCACTTCAAATGCGCTATCTACCTCGAAGAATCCTAAAAAAGAAAAAATGTTCTTGCGTTAGGCGGGGGAAAACATGATCAAGGATTACGTTACCAGGTAAGGTGATTTCCGTTCACCCAGTAGCATTTCCTTTAGAAAATTGAGCTTATCTTGGACGAAAAAGTATATCGCAAATACACTTTGAAATTCGGCTAACCGGGTTTGTCCTGATCACCTTGCTTAAAGACACCGATGATATAATCTGAATAAGAGCTTGTTTGCACCTGCGCTCTCTCAATTATCCTAGCCTTTATCGCCACATCAATTAGTTTGGGTGTAATTGGGGACAATTAGCTTTTTCTACTTTCCGCCAGACGAGACGCAAATATATTAGCAAAAGCTTATCTCAACATTTTTCGCATGTTGAATAGATTCGCGTCTGATGAACAGTCGATGAATGCGCTGAATTTGTAAACTTTAGATTGGCATCTCGTAGTTTTTGATAAGTTCAATTAATCACGCAAAGTCAATAGTTGCATACAAATAGATAAAGCCTTGCGTACCGTATATAAATTGTAATGTACACTTCGGCTCCAGATTTATATGAAATGTGAGGCACAGTCCACTGAACGTGGGTTGCAGGGTAAGGTATAAAAGCCATATTCCTGATCTTAGTGAACCTGATGCCGACACTATGAAAGACTGCTGGTGTACGTATCGATAAAATGTGGTTGTTAAATGAAATGTAAAATCTTAATTGCCCCAAAATAATGCTGCCTATTGAACCTAGTATACTCACAAACATCTCACGATTTGCCGTGTCGAAACATTCGCCGTGACGGGACAGGTGCAAGTACAATTTCGAGTGCGTTTGAATCAATTCATATATTTTCAAACATGTGATTATTTGTAACCGAATCCCACCAGGAATCTCAAAATTAAGATGTTCTTATCTTGACATAACTCTTACTAAATGTGCCCTAAATAGTGCACATATAAAGTGGTGCCTCTGTTTAAGTGACAGTTGATAGGACCCATGGAACAGACGCCTTTGTTACCAAACATTAGCAATAAAAGCCCAGGCATGAACGAGAGGAATGGTCGCATCAGTCCCTGCTATGTTATTTTTCAAAAACGCCGCATGCAGCGCAATCAATGTTAGGACTGACATGGCGGGGACCGAGAGATGCCGCAGACGCATCCGAAATACTAAAACTTAAGTAGCTCTTGGTCGAACCAATATCCTCGTCTTGGCGCTATGTCATTCGGTTGTCTGTACAACAAAGTGATCCATAAATATTGCATGATATGGAATATATATAGAAGGGATAATCAAATATTGAGCTGTCATTCGAATATACATAAAACCGAATGACCTTTGTGAGGTCTCCACTAATATATGATCCATACTAACGATTATGTCGCTCCATACTTTTTGACCAGCGATAATCTTGCTAGTTGAAAAATCACACGGCATGATTCATTTAAGCTGGCAAATCGCCATAGGCTTGAATTGTATTCTCTTTCCATTAGAATCAAATCAACTGTATCACAAAATAGGTTGTAGCAGCAGCATTTCGATATCTCCATGTGTTCCCTCATAATTCATATCATCCGAGTACATTCCCCCCCCCCACACACACACACCATACCAACCTGCAGTACGAGGGTTGCCACGCTCATGCATTTGTATATGCGTTCAAACACGCCAGCAATATGCTCACCTTTCATCTACCTATCAGACCTAACTATCACACATCGAGCCCCGGACATTCCATGCTACAGTTTACAAAAACATACCCACCGACCTTTAACTAACCCTCGGCCATCTACAAAACTGACACCACTATCCATGTTGGGACCCATTTCCCACACATGTACTAAATACCCATCCTTGAAGCGCGTAGCAGTGCACACTTTCACATATCTGTTTCCACTGAACCGTAATCCCCAAACACCTCTCCAAATGTATCCACACCAGCGCCATTCACCCGACAATGCTACAAAGCGACGCTCACGTACAACCACTCAAATATGTACAAGCCCATGTCAACATACATCTGCCCATTATCAATTAGTCAGCCCAACCTATTCGCGCAGACCCAGGAATGGACAAAAATATCTACTGCCATTTAATACTACCCTTTACGCCACACAATCATACTCGCGTAAAATCTTCTCCCGTCAGCACAAACGTTAACCTCTTTATCAACTCTTACCACGTACCCATCATTGACCTAGGTTCAATCACAGACCACAGTCGCGTCAGCATATGACAAGGATCTCCAAGCATCCAATTTCCGGTCTACACTCTTGTTATCAATTGAAGCAAGCCAGACGAGTTTGATTGCGTACATGCACATTATCAATTCGTGAAGGCCATGATGTGTCATGCAACCGTGTAGCTTTCTAGACCATACTCACCCAACGCACCCCCATTTCTCCCTAGACATAATTCAATTATCGATCGGATTTTTCTCACGTACGCAGCGCATGATTTGCTGTTGTCCCAGCAGTAATTAGGTCAATACTAAATAGAAGCGAATTGTAAATGTTTCATCATATCCAATTTATTAGCATGGATTCATGGCAAGCTCAGTTAGTGCAAAAAGCATCGGATTGGACGAGGTTCATATGTGGTGTCCCTCAATGGTCGCTACTCTAGGCCGTTCTTTTTTTCATCTACATAAATCCACCAGGCAGATGTCATGCGTCTTTTAATCACAGGAGAATTATGGTTTAATGCGGGTCAGAGTTCCGTTTTATATACTCCCATATGCAATTAAACCGCATTTAATATTCATACGTTCTATGAGTTAGGACGAGTGCGTGAATTGAATATTCTTCGGATTTGATTTGTGAAATCCCGCAATTCCGCTTCCTATCAGCACTGCTTATGCAGCAGACGAACATGCCGGTTTAACCGCGACATTGCTATTTTAGCCACTGGCGGTCTACTATCGGTTTTTTGGGCCCTCCACCTGTGGCATCAGCCATACATCTATTCCTATTTTTAGCCTTAAACACAATTCGCGCCGGGCCAATGGCAGGCGAGTAATAAGGTGGGCTAGTGATTGCCGATTCCGTGCACATTAAATCACAATTCATGACCTGATTATAAAGCGCCACCAGGTAAATGTTTCATATTAAACTATAGCGTTATTTCTCCGTTTGTCCGGAAAAAGAAAACACGATGAATATAAAAAACGTAAACGACGGATTTGATCAGATATTCATGGATGCGCTTACGAGTGGATTAATATAAAAACCTTTACACACAAACACATGATTCGCTATATTTACTTAATACAATAATTATTATTATCTGATTCATTATATCTGTGCGCTTCAAATGATTTAAACAGGTTATCGCTCAACACCAAACTCTGACTGCTGAACTAAGGATTTAGTTAGTTTGAATAAAAATACATATCCATCTGAGTCCAGCGTAAACGAGGAGAGATGTTAGACGTTTAACTTAGCTCGTGAAATAGGTTGGTTGCCGTCCGTACCAGTAGGAGAATAAAATCGAGACCGACCGTTTAACTATTATCTCAGTGTCAGTGCCTTTTTGATAGAGAATGCGCTTGCTTCCATTGATATCTTATGTTCGACACGGCGTGAGATGAATGGTCTACAGGCGAGGCCATAGGTACTCTATGGACTTGCATTTGGCAGCCGTGTGACGTGTAATAGTCCATTTCTGATGAAGAAGGGCTACAAGCTCGTGAAGAGGCTGCTGATTGAATATCTCTGTATCAAGCATGTCCTGTAAAAGGGTGCAATGTTTATTCAGGTGTTAAACACAAATATGCTCGGACGTTCACAATAATACACCATTACAATGAATATCTACTCCATTGTTTTGTTTAAATATGGCATCACTCCACATATTAGGCGCCACCGTCAGCCACGATGCTGTGCTAGAGACGACTCTCATGGGGCCCACAGGTCTATAAGACTTCACAAGCAAAGATATGTACAACGGACGCAAGAACCAAGCCATTTCATGGAGGCTTATCAAGTTCATTGACTAGGCAGATCAACAGAGATGACTTGAATGTTTTACATTTGATGCAGTTGCCGTGACAACTGCCACGTGACATAAACAGAACGTCGGACTGGTGGATTTTATTGGTTGATTGTATGCGAAGTGCTGTACAATCCATCTTTCCAAACTCTATGTTTATAGTTCAGGCTGGCTCATCACAATAGCCAACATAGCATTGGCCTTGCAGACCTCACAGAAGCTGAGGCGCCATTCCCGCCAGTAACAACCTCTCTTGCCTTTTTTGTGGGTTATTACTTACTAGTTACCTTGTCCCACGCATCCGACAACCTCCTTGTCTCCGCTGCCATCAACAATTTAAAGGTTTGAAAACAGCCCAAGGCACGCGAAACGTGCAGTGAAGTTCCATCAATATTAACATAACGCTTCATAGCTGTCACGGCACTACCCGTCATGCTGAGAACGGGTTTGCATGCACCACAGATTATTCTATATACGACAAGTAATGCTTAATTGTTTTGGCTTATCGAGGAGACTGTTACTTCTGCCGCGCACAAGAAGCCTACCCGGCATCAGTCATCCAACACAAGGGAATAACTATGGTTCGAACAAAAGCAAAAACAGGTCCCCACGTGATTAAGAAGACATTAGAGGTCGCATGTAGCAACCCAACTTGAAACTTCACCCAATATGGGAGTATGGCTGTGTGGCATAAAGGGTAGGGTTAAATGGTAGTAGATATTTTTATCCATTCATGTATCTGCGCGACGAGGTTGGGTGGACTAATCCGTAAGTAGTTGGACTAGTGGGTAGATGTATGTTGACGTGGGCTTGTGCTTATTTGAGTGGTTGTACGTGAGCGTCGCTTTGTGGCATTGTCGGGTGAATGGCGCTGGTGCAGGTAAATAGGGTTAAGTGTTGGAGAATAGCAACTCATTGGAAACAGATATGTGCAAGTGTGCACTTCTACTCGCTTCTGGGAGTGGTATTTAGTACATGTGTGGTAAATGGGTCGCAACATGGATAGTAGTGTCAGTTTTGTAGATGGCCGAGTGTTAGATAAAGGTTGGTAGGGTATCTTTTTGTATGGTGTACCAGGGAATGCCCATGGTTCGATGTGTGATAAGTCGGTCTGGTAGGTAGATGAAAGGTGAGCATAATGCTGGCGTGCTTTGAACGCATATACAAATGCATGAGCGTGGTGACCCTCGATCTGCTGGTGGGTAAGGGTGGGTGTACTCGGATTCGATATGAATGATGAGGGAGATATCGAAATGCAGCTGCTACAACCTGTTTCGGGATACAGCTGATTTGATTCCAATTGAACGATAGTACAATTCAAGCCTATGGCGATTTGCCAGCTTAAACGAATCATGCAGTGTGATTTTTCAGCTAATGAGAATATCGCTGGTCAAAAAGTATGAAGCACGTGGATACTCGTGAATACAGCAGTCATAATGCCACTAAATCTTTAGCATGGATCATATATTAGTGGAGCCCTCACAAATGTGGTATGTATATTCGAAAGACAGCTCAAAATTTGATTATTGTATATATATATATTCCTTATCGTGCACTTTTTATGGACTTACTTTGTTGTACAGAAAACCGAATGACATAGCGTATAGCCGAGGATATTGGTTCGACCACGAGCCTCTTACGTTTTAGTATTTCGGATGCGTCTGCGGTATATCTCGGTCCCCGCCATATCAGGCCTAACATTGATTGCGCTGCATGCGGCTCTTTGGAAAAATAACATAGCAGAGACAGACGCGACCATTCCTCTCGTTCATGCCTGGGCTTTAATGGCTTAAATGTTTGGTAACAAAGGCATCTGTTTCATGGGTCCTATCAACTGTCACTTAAACGAAGGCACCACTTTAAATGCGCTCCATTTAGGGCACATTTAGTAAGAGTTATGTCAAGATATGAACATCTTAATTTTGAGATTCCTGGTGGTGATTCGGTTACAAATAATCACATGTTTGAAAATATCTGAATTATTTCAAATGCACTCGAAATTGTACTTGCACCTGTCCTGTCATGGCGAATGTTTCCACACGGCAAATTGTGAGATGTTCGTGAATATACTATGTTTAAAAGGCAGCATTATTTTGGGGCAATTGAGGTTTTACATTTTATTTAACAACCACATTTTATCGATACGTACACCAGCAGTTTTTTTATAGTGTTGGCATCAGGTTCACTAAGATCAGAAACAAGGCTCAGATATCTTACCCTGTCAACCCGGTTCAGTGGACTGAGCCTCACATTTAATATAAATCTGGAGCCGAAGTGTACATTACAATTAATATACGGTACGCGAGAGGTTTAAAACAGGCTTTATCTATTTGTATGCGTGACGTTGCGTGATTGATTGAACTTATCAAAAACTAAGTGATGCCAATCTAAATTTTACAAATTCAGCGTATACACCGACTGTTCATCAGACACGAATCTATTCCACATGCGAAAAATGTTGAGATTAGCTCTCGCTAATATATTTGCGTCTCGTCTGGCAGAAAGTAAAAAGAGCAAATTGTCCACAAATACACCCAAACTAATTGATGAGGCAATAAAGGCTAGGTTGATTGAGAGAAGGTAAAAAAAGCTCTTATTCAGATTATATCATCGGTGTCTTTAAGCACGGCGATCAGGACAAACCAGGTTAGCCGAATTTCAAAGTCTATTTGCGATATACTTTTCCATCCCAGATAAGCTCAATTTTCTAAAAGAAATTCTACTGGGTGATTGGAAATAACATTACCTGGTAACGTAATCATTTATCATGTTTTCCCCCTCCTAACGCAAGTACATCTTTTTTTTTAGGATTCTTTGAGGTAGATAGCGCATTTGAAGTGAAATATGTCACTATAAGATGCGTCAAATGTACTAGGTTCAATCCTTTTGGTTGCAAATAAATTGTATGATTTGATTAAAATAAAACAAAAACACCTGAAACCCTTGAGCGAATCCTATTCCGTTGCTTCTGCGCGCCAGTCTAATTACCTCTCAACGTTTCATAGTTCTCTTACACTGCCTTTTATTGACTTGCTACATGTACGCCATTGACCGAGGAGAACAACTAAGCAGACCAAGCGCAACTTCAAATAAGTATAATGGAATAGCCCATTCCACGAGGCTATATTGATGATATTATCGTAAGCTCAGCAAGTGAATGCTTGAACCCCACTCATTCAGAAATAAGGAGTTTATTTCACATTAAGTGCATATATTTAGCAACATTGGAATTATCTTTCAGATGCGCAGTGACGATGGAATAATCACACTAACCATGGGCCTAAGATATGTAAGTACTCTCACTCAAAACGACCATCATAGTCACCAGGGATTTTCCAGGCTGTAATGACAAACGAATAAGGGAAACGAAATGGACTGATACTGGTGACAGCCAAGAGTGCCCTACCCTCAAAAGTGTTGGTCACAGCGCAAAAAGAGAAACTGCTAAATGAGAGACCGAGGTGCACTGCGTATATGCTCTACCATTTTGAAAAGTTTGGAATAATAGGGTCAAAATTCATTATGAGATCTCGATATGTTACGGTGAATGTATGAAAAAAATCAATAAGCCAAGATAAATCTGATGGATATTGAGCTTGTATTATATTATCTTACTTTTTTTGCTAATATTCGGATGCTTGCCCGCATATTCAAAAACATAGTTTGTCCAATTATCATTTTTATAGATAATTCGCTCCTAGATAATTGATCTTGTGTTGCAAAAGTACTGGTATAAAAATAGCAGTTGTCACCGCTAAGTGCACATTGTTTTATCTACAAATATGCTAGTTGCTCAAACATTAATGATGCATTGCTCAGGTACTGCGACTGAAAGCGGACGAAAGAACTCGGCTCGAATAGAACGCCGATGAAGAAGGAGTTGCGAATGAGACCTCTTCGTTGTGATAAAAATGAATGTTATAGTAAGAAATTGAACGACCAAGAACCGGGTCAGTTATGGACGCAGGTAAGAGTATCGTAAGCCGATATATTATGTAATAACTGATAGATCCTGATGATTAATTGATTCTATTAAGACTCTTTCAATCAACGAAACAGCGCTTTAAAAAGGTTATGCAGCTCTTCTAGCTTTCGCTAATACATTTGTGTCTCGTCTGGCGGAGAGTAAAGAGTGCAAATTGCGTCCAAATACCCTCATACAAATTTATGAGGCAATAAATCCCCGGTTTATTGAGAGGGCGCGGGTGCAACCAAGCTCTAATCCAGATTAGATCATCTTTGTCTATAAGCACGGTGATCAGGACTCACCAGGTTTGCAGGATATCAACAGTAATCTATTTGCGATATCCTTCCTCCTCCTAGATTAGTTCAATGATATTAAGAAGGTGCTGCTGTTGGCAATTACGGCCTGTCATACGCACAGCTTACTTTCGCAAGCTTGGGTGAATGGTAATCACTTTATCTTGTAATGTAATTGCTTATCATGTGTTCCACGACCGAATTCAAGTACATCTCTTTTTATGTTTAAGGATTCTTTGCGGTAGGTAGCGCTTGCACCAAATATGTTACTACAAGATGCGTCAAATTTGCTAGGTACGACGATTTGGGTTGCAAATGAATTGCATGGTTTGTTAATAATGGAACAAAAGCACCTGAAATCCTTCAGCGAATCCTATTGTGTTGCTTCTAAGCGCTGATCGTATTACCGCTCAACGTTCTATAGTTACCTTACACTGTGTTTTAGTGACTTGCTACGTGTACGTCATTGACTGAGAATAGAAAACAAGCTGACCAAACGTAGAATTAAAATAGGCATCATAGAATTATCCATCATGTCATGATATCACTATCATCCGTAATATTCATTGCGTGCGCAGGTGTGATGTTCACTTGCTTGAGGCACATACTGCAATCAAAACATGACAGGCATGTACCAATAATGTGTTGTGTACTTCAATTGATGCATTTGTAAAAGACGCGGGGGTGTATTATCTAGCAATACTGTTATATGTTAAGGCCCCATCATAACAACAAAAAATGTCATCAAATCATGATTGTGACGATCAAAGTAACAGTGAAAACGTTTTTCGAACTCATTCTGATAATGTGGCCGTGCTATCCTTCCGCATTGTCCATAATTTCATGTTGTGCACACACGCAGCTTGCGTTTTTGATAAAGGTGCTATTTGCCAAGCAAGAGCGGAGGTTCAAGAATTACTAACTACTCAACTTTTCCTATTGCTGTTGATCCACTGGCAGAAAACGCTCTTTGTCGGATGGCTTATCTATATTAAACAACAAATTAAAAATGAATTCGATATATGTAAGCCAGGAACAAAATGCTTAAATACCCAAGCTTACTTAATTCTTCATAGGTCGGTTTACTTGTCGACGTTTTCAATGTTATCATTACGGTTATTGCCACGGTTATCATCACGGTTATCATCACGGCTATTGTTATCAGTTATCACCAGGGTTATCATCACGGTTAGCGTCATGGTTACCATCACAGTTATCACCACGGTTATCATCACGGTTATCATAAGCGCTATTATCTTTGTTATCACCTCGGTTTTTATCATGTAGCCACTATAGTGTGCGTCTACAGATAAACAATAGGTGGGCTGGCTCGTCAACAACCTCGGGCCCAAAACCAGATATGTCGGTTCAATTCCCAGACTACTCGGTATCAATTGAGAGAGAATAAATTAATATCTAGTGATATACTAGAATAACCGCCGCCCGTCTTACAAAATAAAATAAAAAGTAAGTGTTGGTAAGTTAGCTCACACAACATTATCAGAACGAATTATAACGCGATCGAGAGTTATCGTGTGGATAATGATAGATTGCGTCAATCCGTCGAATGATCGAACTCAATATAAATACTACTACGTTCATTGCCTGAAGAGATCTGAGTAATCTCACTTAATTCGACCATCTTAATCACCAGGGATTTTGCTGGCCGTAATGAAAAACGAATGGCGGAAACGAAATGGACCGATACTGGTGACAGCCAGGAGTGCCCTACCCTAGAAAGATTTGATCACGGCGCAAAAAGAAAAAAAAATTATATAAGAGACATAAGCTCTCTAGCATTTAAAAAAATTGTAATTGCAGGGCTGCGAATCTCACTTTAGCTTTTAAGAATAGCCCAACCCATCGTTTTTGCGACTATGTACAAATGATAACCTAGAGTGAAATGCGAAACGCATTAGTACCCAAAGATGTTTCGCTCTAAATAATACTGCTCATACATTATTGCATCCCAAACATCACGAGCCAATTAATGATATTTCAAATAACGCAATGTGACTCTTACCTAATTCGCGTAATGCCAACGGTATATTTTATTCTATTTCAGCGTTACATTTACATTGCGGTGCACCTTAGTAGATGTGGAGTTAATGCTATTGCCTCGATTACAGTATATCAATTAGAATTGCATGTCAAAACATATGCACGATTGCTTGCTAGGTTTCTTATACTTTCGCAAAATATATCCAAATATCTAAAATAATATGATGGGCATAGCAAAGCTCCCAGTCCTCACGATCTGTTGCATTGCTAATAGAGATCCTATATCATTCGCATTGGATTAACGGTCATCAACGTGCTAGCGTTCAACTGGGCAAAGACAAGAGTGGATCCATACCGCATTGATGTATACATATAGTAATTGCTGAGAATCTGCATCTTCATCAGGTAGAGCGAACTGGCCATGAAACGTGCTGAATGGTTGGCACCTGGTCGTCGCATTCTGAATCCCCTGGGTACCTTCAAAGACAGACAGTTCATATATACTATTGGTGTTTGATATTTAATTCATGAACAGATTATCTAACTAGGAAGGCTTTTATTGAACTCACATCACCCCCCAGGTAGAAGTAGATGAGCTCTGTCAGCTCACGGTAGTTCTCCCTCTCAAAGGTGTTGGCCACCAACTGGTCCCTTGCCCACTGCTTTGACTCCAGAGCGAGGGTGGTGACCAAGGTGTACGGTACAGTTGGAGAACCAGCAAAGTCAGCAGGCCACTCTAACTGTGCCAGCCCATTAGGATTCGGGAACACTTGAGGTGGTACTGCAGCTGCAGCGGCTCAGGCTAGAGGGAGATACCACTCCTGGAAGCGCTTGAATATGGGCTCCACAGGAACTATAAGATATATACTTTTGGTCAAACACACTCCTACTGATTTGCACAATGTACATTAAAACTGGTTTACTAGTATACACAATATTGGTAGAACTGGTCTGTATAGTGTAACTGTAAGTGTATATACATACTCTTTGTGGCTGGTAAGAAGCTTGACCACATATGCTTGATGTGTAGCTCTGCCATGTGGGGTCTACAAGCATTCCACAGAAACGCATGGCCAACAGCCTGCTTGTGCCATTTCCAAAAGCATATCACCAAGTACGCATTTGCAGTGCATTTGAATCCAATTCATAGTCTTCACACGTGATTGGTGCACCCGGTGAAGTCCTGTCAGCAGTTTCATTGGTAAGACAAACGGATGCATAGCTATTCCGGTATCTATGCGATACACGTATAGAGTGCATTGAAACATTTGTGTCTGCATCAATAGCTACCTTGTTAATTGCCCTATATGAGATAGAAAGAACAATCAGCAGCTGTCAATGCGATTGGTGTGAATTTGAGCACTGTTATGAAGTATTTTGGTCAGCTCAGATGCATTTATTTTGTCTGCTATAGTTCCATTACACGCTTTACTTGAATAACACAAAGAACTGAGCTGCAATTAAAACGGTTGCTTGTCGTAGATATGAGACCTCGGAACTATATCTTTGCAAGAAATATGCACACACGTAAATAACATTACCATTGCGTGCCTTGTTGTTGCTCCACAAGCGTAATATATGCGGTCATGTTCTCTATTTGAGTTCGCTATCCATAATACATAATACACAAAACGATTTTATTGACCGCTACGGGTAAAACAGTTGTATGGCCTTGTTTGTTTGAACAAAGAATTGGCGGGGCAAGTGAGATTGTGCATTTATGGAGCTCATGGGATGTGTAAATTATCCCAAACATTTATCTTGAATCAGTCACCATGTTCATATATCATACATAAAAACAGCATTTATCCAATCTTGATTTCTTCGTGACCAGATTATGATTAAGCCTCTAAATGTTGCATGTCGAGGCACTATGTAATATAAATGGGTATTTTATCACGGATATAAACAAAGTTAAAAACAATTTACATCCGATGTATTATTAGAGCACGTATCGTCTGAACTGCAATCACAGATTGTTTTGAAATGCTTAAAAAATTTTCACGAATCCTGAAAAAAAAATTATATAGCGTTAAAGAAGCCAAACTTTTTGGGAAATACGCTTCAGATGTAAATGCTTCTGAGCGAAGATTGAATTATTAAAAACACTAAACTGACCGAAGAAAAACTAATAACGTTTGCCAAATCTGATTCACTGCCATTCATCACCACCCTCTGTTCTCAATTCTTGGGTAATTTATTCATGCATGCTAACACATTGCCACGAATAAGTGAAACGTACGTACGCTAACTAACCGTTGGTGCGGAAGACTATATCGGGCCCCTAGGGAAAGATATTTATTCTGTTTTCGTTAACTCAGTGAGTGATTACTTGAGCCCCAATCAATCAGACATTATCTTGTTGTGACATTTATGACCTCATCAGTATGAACGCAAGCCAATTTGGTGATTGAGTAGGAGTTTATTTCACATCAAGTGCATATAAGTAGCACAAGTAATATAATCTATCAGATGCGCACCAACGATGAAATAATCGCCCTGTCCGTAGCCCGACATTATATCGATCATCGAAGTCACCAGGGATTATGATGGCTGTAATGCAGAACGTCCTGGGAAATGGAAGGGACATATACTCGTGACAGCCAGGCGCGCCCTGTCTAGATTCCTTGGACACCAGTCTAGTTACTCAATCAATATCATTGCATTGCTCAGGTATTATGACCGAAAACGTGCCGACAGAACTCAAGACTGATCAAGGCGGAATTGGGATGGACTCGTTGTCACAATTATAGAAACGAACGTTAGAGTAAATTATTGCACGATGGACAATTGTATCAGTGTTGGAAGAAGTTAGAGACAGCGTATTTTAATATATCCTTATCAACTCAGAACTCGTGATTCTGAATATCAGTTGTTATGACTGTATCCACCAAAGAGCAGCACAGCTGATGCTCTCCACTACGATACACGAGGGAAAATTCATTACCATGTTACAGGAATCTTAAAAATTAACTGTTAGGCTTGCTATTGCAAATTGATAAGCAGTTGATATTGGTTGGGTGTTCACGTCGTCAGGCATCAACATATCTGTACTCTATGTTGTACTGTACTCTATATCTGCACTCTATGTTGACACATGACAGTAAGCGATCAATGAGTTTATCAAAGGTGACAATGTCTAGCAGGAGTCGTTAGAGTCTGTTTACCACAAGCTGTTGATATCGCGTATATATCGGTATTTTTTTAAGTATGTAAGGTCTTATATGGTACACGTTAGACTTTATTAATCATATATATTGACTTTTGCATCTATCGTAGTCAGCACATCGCAGACGAACTATCTTACAACAGCTAATGGAAATATTGAGACGCAGATAAATGAGGAACATAGTAAGTGACGCCTTCCTTATAGTGAAATCTTGTGGTTTCGCTGAGCTTTAAAAGGTTAAAGCTAGTTTAGAATAATGAAAATAAAATCCATTCGGTCATAACTTGGTCAATTTTTGATAATGCTAATTATTTATCAACTTGACACAACATTATCGGCCCCACAGACATCGCATTAAAAAATTCTCAACTGATGGGATCACTATAGAATTGGTGTGTACGGCAAAATAGATTGCCCTTGAAACTCCGACCCCTAATTGCTTTGACAATATCATCCCCGATTGCGATAGTCATCATTACATCTGCACCTGACAGGCAATAATGCGCTATTGCCTCCACTTGCGCGATAACGTGTTTACCACAGAACATAATGTCTGCGGTACTGCCGTGGGTGTATTGCATTAAGTGTTCAAAAATCAATGACACGCCAAACTTGCCACCTTATCATAGAAGTAACGTCAAAATCATGCACTAGGTAAAGACATTATTGAGCATCAATATACGCCAGTCAGTTATGTAGCGGTTTGGAAGCAAATGACCCTACTAAAGGCGGTGCAGTATTGCCTATTATACTTCGGAAAATCAACAAGAAAAGATAAAGTTGAGGATAATTGCATTAGACACAAGCATCCCCTGCAGTTTTGCCGATATGTAATTCTGAAATCAATGAGAAAACAACATGCCGAACCATATATCCGGGACATGATTCAGCAGAAAGGACGAATAATTCCATACACCATTTCATCGATGAAATTCTGGTAGGTGAAAACATATGCGGTTTCATATTAGCATTTGAATGAAGCTTAGGGCAGCTATGGTTAATAACAACACTTGCCCGTCAAAATTTGTCCATGCCTTATAATGCATTCGTCAAGTCGGACAAGACTCTACCAACATCAATTTCAAGCACTTACATCAAGACGGCAATACCAACTACATAAGTATGTATGCATCATCCCCCCCACCAAGAGCGTTCGAATTGCAGCTATATTGCCAAACTTTGACCTTATGCAATATATCATGCAATGCCAATATGGAAAGCAACTGCCCTAGTTCGGGATTCTCTTGTTTCCAATAAAAGTAAGGATGTGTTTGAGATGGCAAGAGATAATAATGTTTGAAAAATAACGATTATTCAAGTGGGATGGATTTGCGGATCGTGCAAGGTCTTGTAATATAACCGTACGTGCTCAATACTGGTCTTTGTTACGAGCAAGTCGATTGAAAAGGTGCTGTGCTGGCTCAGCTATTGAAATACTTCATTTGGATCAGAGTTACGGTTAATTGATTGTAGGGTTCAATCAGATTCAGATAATAATTGACCTATCTATCATCATTATTTTCAATTTTAGTAAATAAGTACTTAATTTCACGGCGAGACATCTGATATGCACGTCGACACATAATGATGTGTAAAAGACTAGTTACTACCGGCGGCAAAGCCAACCAGCGTATGTGAGGTTAAGAACTGTTGGCTGATATGATTTCATCAGCAATAAATGGAAATTTATATATAAAAAACCTTGTACTTTATGCAACTAAAATGACCAAACAGAAACACCTCGCAACACATCAGGTCTTAAAAGGCACATTGACCCGTCCACATTTGGTTGGCCATTGATGCCCATACTAAAAAAAAGACCAAATAACTTTTGATATCGTCATAAGCAAGCCGACTCGTATGTACAACGACATCTGTCTATTTTGTCACGGTTTAAGCTTCATATATCGGAAACATCTTCGTTACGAACTGTGTTTCTACATTGAATGTAACAAACTCATCTCTAAAACTTCTAGTTTGCTTTTCATCCACGTACACGCATGGCATACATAGATACAAGTTCATAGATAATAAAGGGATATTGATACGAACCGCTGCAGTATCAAATGCCATTATGAAACCGCATATGTTTTCACCTACCAGAATTTCATCGATGCGCATCTAATAACCGACGACAACATGAAATGGTGTATGAAATTATTCGTCCTTTCTGCTGAATCATGTCCCGGATATATGGTTCGGCATGTTGTTTCCTAAATGATTTAAGCATTATATGTCGGCAAAACTGCAGGGGATGCTTGTGTCTAATGCAATTATCCTCAACTTTATCTTTTCTTATTGATTTCCCGAAGTATAATAGGCAATACTGCACCGCCTTTAGTAGGGTCATTTGCTTCCAAACCGCTACATAACTGACTGGCGTCTATTCGTGCTCAATAATGTCTTTACCTAGCACATGATTAGGAAATTACTTCTATAATGAGGTGGCAATTTTGGCGTGTCATTGAATTTTGAACACTTAGTGCAATACACCCATGGCAATACCGCAGACGTAATCGCGCAAGGATGCAATAGCGCATTATTGCCTGTCAGGTGCAGATGTAATGATGACTATCGCAATTGGGGATGATATTGTCAAAGCAATTAGGGGTCGGAGTTTCAAGGGCAACCTATATTGCCGTACGTACAAATTATCCAGTGATCCCATCATCCAATTTTTTAATGCGATACAATCAATTCGGAGCCGATCAAATATCGTATTTCAAGTTGATTAATGAGTGGTATTATCGAATTTATCAAGTGATGACCAATGGATTGATTTTCATTTTTTTTCAATCTAGCTTTAACTTTTTACAGCAGTCACGAAACCACAACTTTTCACTAAAAAGAAGGCGTAACTTACATTTTTTCCTCATTTATCTGCGCTCTCACCATAGATATTTCAAAGAAAGGCAATATAGGGCGTAACGCTTTTATGGTTCCTCAAGCGTCTCATATTTTATGTAGCGTTCTGTGATTCGTCTGTGCTTGTGCTGACTACGATAGATGCAAAAGTCAATACATATGAATAATAGTCTGTCGTGTACCATATAAGACCTTACATACTTAAAACATTACCGATATATACGCGATATCAACAGCTTGTGGTAAACAGACTCTAACGACTGCTGCTAGACATTGTCACCTTTGATAAACTCATTGATTGCTTGCTGTCATGTGTCACCATAGAGTGCTGATATGTTGATGCCTGAGGACGTGAATACCCGACAAATCACAACTGCTTATTTATTTGCAATAGCAAACCAAACAGGTGATTTTTAAGATGCCTGCAACTTCAGCATCTGTAATATGGTGAAGAATTTTCCTCGCGTATCGTAGTGTGATGCATCAGCTCTGCTGCTCTTTGGTGGATACAGTCATAACAACGGATATTCAGAATTGCGAGTTCTACGTTGATTTGTACATACCAAAATACGGTGTCCTTATCAACTTCCAACACTTACACAATTCTCCGTCGTGCAATTATTTACCCTAACCTAACATTCGTTTCTACCACAGCGACAAAAGTCCATCCCAATCCCGCTGTGATCAGCTTTGAGTTCAGTCGGCATGTTTTCGGTCATAATACCTGAGCAATGCAATAATATTAATCGAGAAACTAGACTGGTTAACCAGGAATCTAGACAGGGCGCGCCTGGCTGTCTCGAGTATATGCCCCTTCCATTTCGCAGGACGTTCTGCATTACAGCCATCATAATCCCATCGGAAGTGCTCGAGAATAACTTCCGATTTCAAATAGACATCAACATTGAAACTTCGCCGCCGTTCATGTGGAAATACGTATGCGTTTTGTCTATATCGCTAACTAGCAAAGCTACTCTTGAATCTCCATCCAAATTTTATTATCTAGCAAGTAGCATCTTTGGTATTATCTGGAAATTATAATACATGCATGGTCACCATAACGTCATGTGAAACACGGCCGATTAGGTATTCGTGTTTTGTCGCGTTATATCAGTGGCTTATCTGCACTAATGACACACTGCCTATAAGTCATCAAGTATTCAACATATCAGTAAGCAATCCTGATATATGTATGCACTGTATCATTGAACAGCAGTAAGCGGTTAGCCTGTAAACGGAAACATTCCATAGTGATAAATTTACAAAACACTTTACGCACCTTGCGGAATAAATATCACTGTGATTGTATTTGTAAACTCTCTTGGCCTCAACAAAATTCTTGTAATTTCATGAGGATAGAGATACTGTAGATGTTATTCATAGGACATTAAAAAACGCTCCGACAGTCTTCCGCACCACTGGGCAGCTAGCAAACGCACGTTCCACTTGCACGTTGCAATGTGTTTGCATGAATACAAAGATGGCTTAATAATCGAAGACAGGAGCGGTACTTAATGGCCCTTGAATCAGATTTGACAGCCATTATTAGACCTTCTGTGCCCTTCGATATAAATCTCGTAAAATAACGCAATATTTTTTTGATAATTCAAATTGTGCCCAGGATGTAATTATAAATCATTTTTTAATATACCGGATAGACTCATGGGAAGAGCCCGGTAGTCTTCCGCAACAACGGTTAGCTAGCAAACGAACGGTTCACTTATCCGTTGCAATGTGTTAGCATGAAGGAATAGATGACTCAAGAATTGAAAACAGAGAATGGTGACGAATGGCAGTGAGTCAGATTATTCAACCGTTATTAGTTTTTCTATGGCCATCTATGTAAATCGTGTTAATTTTGTTTTTAATAATTCACACTTTGCTACGCATTTCGGAATAAAAAGGTTGAATCGTCCCTTCTCAAAAAGCTTGGCTTCTTTGACGCTATCTAGCAAAACATTTAGGATTTGAAAAATGGATATTTGTTTCCAAAATTCTCAACCCTTGTAATCTGTTATTGTAGCACAGACGATACGAGCTCTTATATAACACCGGATGTAACTATAAATTAGTTTTAACGTTGCTTACGTCATATTTGTTTTGAACGATTCAAGATGGGCATGTAGATTAAATTACATTACTTTAGAAAAAGCAATTAATATACCATGGGTATCGATTTCTTAGCGGAGCAATTCACTTTTTTAACCATTTTTTTGTCACCAATTCAAAAATAGTTTTTATTGTAAATACATGCAAAAAAAAATCCATAACAGCTTGCTCTCATTCTTTGTACGCGCAAGAACAATGAGAAACCAATAGAGTCTACAAAAGGGACTCGCCTATTGCTGTTCCTTTATTCGTTAATCATGCGATGATTTCAAATGTATCAGTTTAGACAACGAGGGAGTATCAGTTGCATGATGAGATTGATTGATCAGATGCAAATGAAAGCAATCTTTGTAATTATCAGTAGTTTGCCACTCATTCATACGCGAGTTAATCATTGTCCAAGGCGAGACTCCCAGTCTCTTCGGAATGGTTCAGAAAATGTGTGAAGTGAAAATGTATAACATTTGTAACCAATTTTTTGTTAGATGGTTTTGAATTCGCAAACGCAAACTCAGTATCCCAAACGAAGCAGTGTCGGAACCAACTTAAATGCAATGTCGCAAGGCAAAATGTGATGGTGGAGATATTGCTGATCGCGTGCATTGCGCATTCATGTCATAGTTTGATATCAGCATCGTAAAGCCATGTGTTGACTTTGACAGGTTGGTTCAACCACCGTGATTCCGCAAGAGCTTGCATCCATGAATGATAATGTCGTGTCTCAGATCATCAGTGCCACTTTATAAAGGACCGCTAACCGTGACAATGGTTTCGCTGTGGTCTTGCACTTGACAGTTACGCTATGGGCAATATATCCAATTTTCAGTTATTAATAGGAACAATATCTAGAAAAGATTATTCGAATCATTCCGTTCAGATAGACAATGCGTTGAAAAAGACGATCTGGGCTATGATAACACAAAATAGGTACGCGCGTATTAATCTTTGCGACCATGCCAATAAGCGGGCAAATGTGAAGGTTACAAGGTTATAAATGCATTTACAACTGGATATCTGATCGATTAGATAGAATAGCTTTGATAACTATTACATTATCACAATGATACTCATCGATATTGTAACGAAGGTTAAGGCGATCTCAACTAAAGATCACCTGCAATGTGGATGTTGCACCGCGGCAAATGCTAAATACATGCTTAAACCCATTGTCAATATCGCAAGCTATGAAGAGGCATGCCACTCTCTGCATGGTTATATTTGTAGCCTTGGGTTTGCAATTATACATGTCAATGCAAGCTGCTGAAAATTATTCGCCTTGATGCGCTGCTGGCATCCTCGTATACTGAACGGCTTGCTATTAACATTCGATGTTCTTCATTTGGGTTTGTGACTGATTTACCCATTCTAGTGATGCAGCTTTATGCGTGCAGACGCTTCAAGGTCTTATTTGGAATATTAATTGGTATCGGCTTAGGAACAATCCGAGTCAATCAGCAGGTTTTTGCTGTTCCCAGAGCATTCGTTTGACGTGAGCAATAACATACATACAACATACATACAAATATGATACATACATACATGCACATACATACATACATACATACATACATATACATACATACACATACATACATACATACATACATACATACATACATACATACATACATACATATACATACATACATACATACATACATACATACATACATACATACATACATACATACATACATACATACATACATACATACATACAGACAGACACATACATACATACATACATACATACATACATACATACATACATACATACATACATACATACATACATACATACATACATACATACATACATACATACATACATACATACATACATACATACATACATACATACATACATACATACATACATACATACATACATACATACATACATACATACATACATACATACATACATACATACATACATACATACATACATACATACATACATACATACATACATACATAAAGAGCTACCTAAAAGGGATCGATTTGAGTAACATTTGTTTATTTTTAATGATCAGTTTATGTGAACATGGTATATTGAAATGTACGGGATTATTTACGTATCCCGTGAGCTGCAAATTGAGCGTTGACCATCCATGTGACATGACAATAGAATCTGCGACATCTGCCAATTGAGCATCAAATGTAACTGCATTGAACACAATAGCGTATTCACAGGCATTATGCTGTTATACGTATAATACAGATACAATGCTACCCGGTTGAAAACAAACTCAAGACTAGGTCGGGAAAAAAAGAAGATTTGAGCAATCGCAACGTGCCAATATGCCATTTAGCAAGGTGATGCATCATGATGCAACAAGGTATTGACACTAATTACGAATCTATATCGCTAGTATATTTAATAAGTGCGACATGACGTTCAATTTCTATTTCGTACAACCGTAATTACAGTTTGTCAATACGTGACGGCGGTAGCATGTAGCTGTTGCTTATGAGTTGTGTGAGGAGACACTTACTAAAAGGGGACTGAGGCCAAATATCAATTTGTTGCGTTATGGCACATAATTGCTTTCGTTTGTGACTGAAAGTGCGAGAGGATAAAGATGGCGCTGGAAATACATCGTTCGTTAAGTTGGCCCAAGATGAAACCCGTCATTTGTACTCGATGTTTAGAAAAGCGATATATATTTTGGTGGCTTCGCTCAGTTTTGCTGCAGTCTGTTGAACACCAAGAAAACATCTCAAAGCAACTAACTACGAATTGGTCACAAGGGTCAGAAAACAGATTTTTCTATGTAGTATCAGGCAAACTCGAAACGGGAAAGCGTTGAACTCTTTTGTACTTTGTTGGTTGAAATATAACCTCCCGCATCGCCTCCTTTATTTAATGAGTTCTACCAACGTGACAGGGAATGTACGTTCAATCGGGACAGCGGTCTTAAATTTAGCCGAAATCTACTATCCCTCATTTCTGTTTGATAATGTGTTGCTCGTACGGGGAATAAAATGTCTATGAAATCAACAGACCATAGCTTTAGAATTGTTTTTGCCAAATTTTTCGTTCAATTCTTGTCCTAAATCAACCTATAAATATGTAATATTCGACAATTGGATATCGCGACATATTGTTAGCTTTTTATTGTGAAAAATCTTCAATTCACGAAGCATTGGCTTTTAAATTGAAAGAGAAAAATACATTTCGCAAAATATTGATTAATGTTATAAGCAGAGGCATTTGACAAGCCAATAAACAAATGCATGCGACAACCACTTTTATGCACGGGTTTTGTTGGCCGAATAGTCTTGCACAATGTTTCATACTAATATATTGGATATAACTGTGATCAGAACATTTATGTTCAACATGTTGGAAAAAGTCGAGTCGTCAACCTGATTCTAAGTGGTGGTATCAACACTAAGTGTGTCAATGCTTCTGTTTTCAGCTAATGTATACTGATATAAAACGCGATAGAAATGTCCAAAAATGCTGCGTGGCAGCTGCAAATCGGTGTATTGCATATCTTTCCGCTGTGTTGTTGGAATTATATATATATATATATATATATATATATATATATATATATATATATATATATATATATATATATATATATATATATATATATATATATATATATATATATATATATATATATATATATATATATATATATATATATATATATATATATATATATATATATATATATATATGCATATATGCAAATACATATATAAATATATATATATATATATATATATATATATATATATATATATGTGTGTGTGTGTGTGTGTGTGTGTGTGTGTGTGTGTGTATTTGTAAAGCCTTCGTATTTCATTATATATACCTGTTCTATCAACTATAATCCCTACTACATGTTCCATCGTCCATTTGCAGCCAAAGCAATGACGGCCCATTATAATGTTTATGTGTTTATTTTTCACATCACGCTTTCTCGCCTGTGAAACGTTTCATCTGATGTGTTAGGCATGGCTAGATTGGTATGAGTTGAAGTTTAGGTAAGATGTCCTTAACTTTTGCTGTAATCCGCGGTATGCAGCAGCGTCTATTGAGTGGGGCTTGATAAATGGTTATATATTTTCCAGTCGCCGAAAAAAGAAGTTAGTAATTTTATCCCTGAGCCATAATTCTATATTGGAAAATGAATTCGCCGGAAAAAAATTCGTCATTCTCTCATACATAGGCGCGTGTTTTGAACTAGTTTTATTATTTTATCCCAACAATCACTTACCTAGTACCATTTATTTTTTGCAAATGAGATACTGTTAAGCTGAAGTACAGCGATTGCTTTACTTAGACCTAGATTGATTGTAACCAACATTGCACGACAATTCAATCATCGCGGACATATGTTACACTTATCTCCCTTCGCAGCTGTCAAATGATATCTACCAATACCAACTAGCATCAACATGGAACTTCCGTTAAATGTACGGAACAAAAACAATATGTGCGCTAATTGTACCGGTTACTATCAGGTGCGACAGCAACTCTCCCATAGTGTTCTGGCGAATCCAACTGAACTTCAAGCAACCTAGACGTTATACGAGGAAGTGGTAATTGGCGCATCCAATATTTCTTACCTTTGATCTAACCTGGGGTCAATAAATGCATTGTAAGTAGCAAACCATTGATAGGGACATAAGGAAATAGCGTATATGACATTCGTTCAACCACATATGGCAACACGAGCTTCTGTGACACTGGCATTCACGTTCAACAGACAAATAATTTACCAGATGCATGATATATAATTGAATTGCTTAAATCGGTCGGTCATCCGTTAAAACATGGCATAAGTTATAAGAAAATGAGTCGACAAAACAATTCATCGCCATCAAAGCCCTTTCATTTTGCCTCGCTAAAGACATTATTGCCTTGTGGTAAAGGTATTTCAGACCAAAGGTTTGCCACCATATCATTATTTATTACTCCCGTTAGAACTGATGCTTAGGATGGCAATAACGTCTGATATTGCATGCGTCAAACTCTTGTCGTCGGCTGAGCTGCAAAAATATCACACGTGCCAAAACCATTATTGTGCCAATAATGCTGACCAAAGTCTGAAGCAAAGCGCCACAAGCCAATATGCGTCAATGAAATAAAATGGTAAGCAATGAAAATAATCAAACATGTATTTAGGTATGTGGCTGATGACGTAATAAACTGACCAATGTGCATCATTTGTCCAGTGGAAATATAGAAAAAATTAAGAGAAATAAGGAAATTCAAACACAAACTGCTCATGATGAAGAAATGCGTAATATTACTCTTGAATCCATTTGGGATCGATAATATCGAATGCGTATAATTTCAAACAAAGCCTAGTCATCTCCATGGCAGCAAAAACAATCTTGGTATTAAGCAAGGCTTCATGTCTGGACAAGTATCTATAGACACGAGAGAAAGGCTTTGTCGAGAATTTTATCTCTGTCTATCGAATGATGAATTTTTATAAACAAACGAGCTTAATAACTATGTCTGGTACAATAAAATGGCAAAAATCCTTATTCGAACAAATGCGCTCGATGGTACTGAAAATAGAAGCAACATCCATCCAGTATGACACGGTGTGGCAAAACTCGCATTCTTATGTCATCGCATTAAGTGTATAATTGGAGCGATATAACGTGTGTTCATTAGCTGGTGCAATGGTGCTTGTGTGCATGCTGGTATATCGATTAGCGTACAAATATTTAAATTAATGCGCATTTTCGTTAAAAGAAGTAAATTTTCACGGGAGGCAATAGTTGCCTTTAAACCAGGAAGTGTCTGGGCTATCACGAATTTACTTCTCAATAGACATTTGCTGATAATGACCATGCTTCATCATCACAATAGCACCCCAAGTTGCCTGAGATACTAAGCCGTGATTAACTTGTTGAAACTCATGTTCCAACAATACTAAAGCCAGCACTGACAGGTTAGCGTAAGCTGATTATTATAAACAATGGTCCGATCTATGAAGTCACTCGCTGTGCCCATTCCTTTAATGTTGCCGTTCTTTTTAGTTTAGCGATTTTTAGTGGGGTTTACAATGAGTAAAGCTAGCAAACTAGCACGTTTAATGCCCAACCGAATCACCAACATTGCTTTATATTATCTCCGCCTGAGCACACGGCTGTTAGATGTGCGAAACGCGTCTGAACAATAACCGATACTGGCGTAGCTTTATGTGAATAACAAAGCATAACCAGATGGAATGGAGCGCCAGAACAAATAAACAATAGAAGATTAATTCCATCGACGGTTCCGGGTGGTGGGCGCATTGTATGGGTGGCAACCAATGGGAACAAGATTGCAGCTTTCTTGGCACACACACGCTAGAGACGCTTTAATGTAATCAACATGAAAGAATTTAGGATTGATATATCGTGATTCCCCTAAATCATGGAAATGTCGGCATAATATTTCTTCTATACACCAGAAACAAACTATTTATGTACGGTTTCGTGAGTTGCATGTAAGGGTTAGTGTTGGTTGCTCTATACACGCGCCATGTCTGGGCAAATATCATTAGACGCCTTATACAAGCTCTGTCGAGATGCTCATAAGTACGCTTTGCTGTAGACAGATAGAGCAATATTTAAGTTTCTAGCTAATTTAATAACGGTGCTTGGTGCAATAAACTGGCAAAAATGAATTATTGAAGCCTTAAGCTCTATAGAATACTGAAGAAATATACAACCAATTTGACAGAGTGTGGCAAAACTTGCTTTGATATGTCACTGCATTGAGTGCATGGTTGCAGTACCATAGCAAATACTCGGTGTTCACGCGGGTGGTGCATGATAACATAACGGTGTGGCATTGAGCATACACATATTTCAATGCATATGGAAGTAAGTAAAAACTATTTGCCGCCTGGCAGGTGGTTATCTCGACAATCGAGACATACCTACTGATATACATTAGTTTATAATGTTAATGTAACAATGAGCGTACACATATTTGAATGCACATGGATGTAATTGACAATTATTCTCCGACTGGCAGGTGGATATCTCGACAATCGAGAAATCACTACCAGCTATACATTAGTTGATAAATGTCGCAACTGATATTCATTAGCAAAATCATGAGCAATTGTATTTCTTCTGGACGGCAGACGATATACACTTCTATTGTGTGCGCGAAACGTTTCATCTGATGTGTTAGGCATGGCTAGATTGGTATGAGTTTAAGTTTAGGTAAGATGTCCTTAACTTTTGCTGTAATCTGCGGTATGTAGCAGCGTCTATTGAATGTGGGAAGCCGAGCACTTAGACAATTAGAATGCTTGTTTGTGGATGTGGCGTTTTACGGCATTTTGGGGAGATTTCATGTTGGGTTGCTACAAGCGACCTTAAATGTCTTCTTAACCACGAGGGAAACCCTATTTTTGCTTTTATTCGAACCATGGTATTCCCTTGTGTTGGATGACTGGTGCCGGGTATGCTTCTTGTGCGCGGCAGAAGTAACGGTCTCCTCGATAAGCTCCAAAAATTAAGCATTACTTGTCATATATAGAATAAGCCATGGCGCGTGCAAAGCCATTCTCAACATAGCGGGTACTGCCGTGACAGTTATGAAGCGTTATGTTAATATTGAATTGAACTTCACTGCACATTTCGCGTGCCTAGAGTTGCTTTCAAAGCTATAAATTGTTGATGGCAGCGGAAACAGGGATTTTGTCGTATGCGTGGGACAAGGTAACTAGTAGGTAATAACCCACAAAAAAGGCAAGAGAGGTTGTTACTGGCGGGAATAGCGCCTCAGCTTCTGTGAGCTCTGGGAGACCAAGGCTATGCTAGCTATGGCCTATATACATAGTTTTTGAAAAGATGGATTGCCCTGCGCTTTGCAACCAATCAACATATTTTATCCATTAGTGTAATAAGAAGAGCATAACAGTCATCAATAACCTAGCAAAATCAACCACGGTTTCCGAGGAAGCTCCCCAAGAGAGCCATGAAAAACAGGCCATATGGCAAATATACAAGTTGTACGGCACATTCCTTGGCATATTGTTGACGTGTTCATACCCAATATAATCCACCAGTCCGACGCCCTGTTTATGTCACGTGACAGTTGTCAGAGCAACTGCATCAAATGTAAAACATTAAAGTCATCTTTGTTGATCTGCCTGGGCAATGAACTTAAAAAGCCTCCTTGAACTGGCTTGGTACTTGTGTCTGTTTTACATATCTTTGCTATCGAAGTCTTATAGACCTGTGGACCCCCTGAGGGTCGTCTCTAGCACAGCCACGTAGATGACTGTGGCGACGAGTATGTGAAGTGATTCAGGGTGCCATATTTCAACAATACAATTGAGTGGATATTCATTGGCATAGTGTATTATTATTTATTAAAACGTCCGTCAGCAGCCTCTACACGACCTTGTAGCCTTTCCTCATCAGAAATGGACTATTACACGTCACACGGCTGCCAAATGCAAGACCATAGGGTAGCTATGGCCTCGCCTGCAGACCATTCATCTCACGCCGTGTCAAACATAAGATATCCTGCAATGAAAGCATGCGTACTCTGTATCAAAGAGGCACTGACACTAAAACGGTCGGTCTCGATTTTATTTCTCCTACTAGTGCGGCCGGCAACCAACCTATTTCACGAGCTAAGATAAACGTCTAACATCTCTGCTCGTTTACGCTGGACTCAGATGGATATGTATCTGTATTAAAAAAACTAGAAAATCATGCGTTTTTGCGTTCAAGTTTTTATATTCATCGACTCATTAACGCAATATAATTATCTGATCAAATCCATCGTTTACGTTTTTTATACTTATCGTTTCATCCATTTCCAGACAAAAGGAGAAATAACGCTATAGTTTGAGGGTTTCGCCTTCCAGGTTTGCTCCTCGTCTCTGCAGGCGTAATAACCTTGGACATAGGATAGAAGCCGGGGTGATGTGTAGACCAAAATTTTTTTTGCCAAGAAAAACACTCGCAATATAACCCTTTTGATAAAACTAGTAATGTGCACCTTAGGTGATTTGTCTGCTTAATCTTTCAATGGTTGTGCTGCTTAGCACTGTGCGGAATCTTCTCACAACGAGATACTGTGGTACGATATTGAAACTTGTTTGCAGTGGTCAAAGGACTACCTCGCGATTTGAAGCGATCTTGGAAGTAAAAGAACCCTTTAAATTCAGCAAACACTTTCGAGTTCATGAATAACACGTTAATTATTCTGGTTGCTATCATGTAAATGCCATACAACCAACAAAAAATGATTTAACTCTGCATATGCTGCTACCATGAATTGTGATTTAACGTGGACGGGTTCGGCAGTCATTAGCCCACCTTATTACTCGCCTGCTCATTGGCCCGGTGCGAATTGTGTATATGGCTAAACATAGGAATAGATGTACAGCTGATGCCACAGGTGGAGGGCCCCAAATCCGACTGTTGTCCGGCAGTGGCTAAAATAGCAATGTAGCGGTCAAACCGGCTCGTTCATCTGCTGCATAAGCAGTGCTGATAGGAAGTGTTTTAATCGCATATGGGAGTATAAAAAACTGAAATCTAGCCCTAATCATACAATTAATCTCCTGTCATTAAATGACGCATGACATCTGCATGGGTCATTTATGTAGAGGAACAAAAGAACGGGCTAGAGCATTGAGGGACACCATATATAAACCTGATTCAAATTGATTTGATGCTTTTTGCTCTAACTGAGCTAGCCATGAATCCATGCTAATAAATTGTACAAGATGAAACATATTCACTATTGCGGCACCGTGCTACTTGGCAGTTCTGTGGTCCGCTTTGTAATGTAATTATGTCACCATATATATATATATATATATATATATATATATATATATATATATATATATATATATATATATATATATATATATATATATATATATATATATATATATAGATATATATATATATATATATATATATATATAGATATATATATCTTATATATTATATATAATGATATCTATATATATATATACATATCTATATATATATATCTATATATATATGTATGTCTGTTATATCTATTGTATCTCTGTATCTATATCTCTCTCTCTATATCTCTCTCTCTCTATCTATCTATCTCTCTCTCTCTCTCTCTCTATAAATCTATATATATACATCTCTCTAATATATCTCTATCTGTATCTCTATCTATTCTCTCTCTCTGCTATATCTCTATCTGATATCTATCTATATCTACATATATATCTCTCTATCTCATATGTATATATATATATCTGTCTATATATATATACATATATATATATATGTATATATATATATATATATATGCTATATATATATATATATCTATATATATATATATATATATATATATATATATGTATATATATATATATATATATATATATATATATATATATATATATATATATATATATATATATATATATATATATATATATATATATATATATATATATATATATATATATATATATATATATATATATATATATATATATATATAGGTTGGCATCCATTTTTAAAATCATTTTAAAATTCAATTGGTTATTCAGTGTTCTAACGCCTCTACATCAGAAACAGTGCGCCTGTGCAATGTCCAATCGTATGGCAGTCTATGGTTATTTGCCTATATACTATTTCCCCCTCCCCAGGTTTTGGGAAGGATGAAGGTTGCGGGCTGATTATGCGTGGAATAAAAGTGGTAAACTCGTGAAGCCACGGATATTTAGTTTTGTTTTGAGTACAACAACCAATGTACTTTACTTCTCGTGCATCACGCGCACATTTATGACTTTGAGTAGCTTTAGGTTAGTCACGCCTTCTGCCGTAATAACCAGTGCGCATCCGACACTCATAATTACTGGTTGGGCTGACACCCGACGACAGGGGTTCACGATTACTATGCGACGCAATGATATGCTACAGTGTTCCCTCCCGTGTGAAGGCAGGCATCATTCACTGCCTCTAGTCAACATTGCCTTAGCGATAAGGACGCGCAGGATGTGCATTTAATAGATGACCAGCTGCGTTGTCGCCACTTATCACAATAAACAGATTCTAACAGTGTCTTTATCGCATGACAACACGTGATGTGTGTATTTATGTAGCTTATGCGCAGGCGTCACGTGGTATCTCGGAGCTATTTGACACTACGCGTAATGGCGAAGGGGAAAGGCCCCAAAAGTAAGCTTCGCATGCCGTAAACGATAATGTCACTGACGATAGTAATGAGGTTGACTTAACGAGTGAATCGTTGTTTTTCCGAACGAGGATATATTGAGGCAAAAATTAAATTGGGTTATTTTACCGCTTGGACAACGTTGCTGTGATGCATTCGCCAACCTGGAAAATCCCATCGTCGCACTATGGGTCTTTGGAACAGATCGATGTCAGGACCTCATATAAGCAGCCTATTTGTTAGGTAGTGACTATCCGCTGTTGGAAGTAATGTTCACCCCCCCCCCCCCCGCTCCACGTAGGATTTAGCAATATTTCAAACCGGCTATATTGTAACATAATGCAGACATTGTAGTGGATTGACAAGGCGTTTTGCTCAGGCCTTACATCACCACTAGGTCGACGACACAATCAGTGTTAATCAGAATAAGAGGGTAATTAAAATGAGCACGAATATTTAAAAGCAAGCGGAACTCTTTTTGCAAGCAAATGCGTTGACTGAATGGGCAAAAACAATGTTTATAGAGTACCAATTGACACCGTGAAAAATCATTTCCGGTTGATTTGACTACACCGCACAGTACCTTCACTATTATCTCTATACGTGAAACTGTCTACACATTCTACGTGTTTCATGGGCAATATAAGTGCAATTCGTTTGCCCCGTTAATAATGCAGGTCGCTGATGAGGTATGATCGTCATTTTAGACAGGATGACTGAGCCCAACAGTTATTTATATACGCGATGTGAACTCTTCTGTGGGCTAAATGCATTACAATATAGCATTTCGACGATTGACGATATCAATGATTATAACAAAGGATAACCAATGATAGCACAACCCTAAACCCATGTGACACACAAACCAAATACAAGGCATGGCTCAAAAGTGATCTTGGCATGACTTCTCCACTATCTCCAATGTATTATCAACATCGTAGCCATTACTCCATAATAATCCCCCTAAGAGATTCAAATGTATTTGCAAACCAATATAAAGCGGTTCGTGAAGGCTCTTTATGACGACTTCTGTGTGGAGCAAGACCTTTTCTTATATACGAATATATATATATATATATATATATATATATATATATATATATATATATATATAAATATATTTTTTTATATATATGTATTTATATATATATATACATATATATATATATATTTTTATAGATTCATATATATATATATATATAAATATTTATATATATGTTATAATGTTAAAATCTATATATATATATATATATATATATATATATATATTCATATATATATATATGATATATATATATATATATATATTTATATTATATATATTTACATATATGTACATATATGTATATACATATGCATATATAAATATATATATACATATATATATATTTATATTATATTATATATATAGATTTGTATGTGTATATATACATAAAAGTACATATATATAGATATATATGTATATATATATATATACATATATATATGTATGATATATATATATATTTATATATATGTATAGTTATATATAAATTTATTTATATACGTATATATACATATCTGTATATTTATATATGTATATAAAAATTTACAAATATTTTTATGTGATTATAACATATGTGTATGTATAGCTATAAATATTTCTATATATATTCTATATATATTGATATCTTTATATAAACATACATATATATACATTTTTATAAATGTATATATATATTTACATATATATAAATATGTATATAAATATACATATATGTATGGACGTTCATGCCACAATTGTATGATTATATATAGATTGACAAACATCTTATGTGTGTATATATATATATATATATATGTATATATGTATATAAATATACATATATGTATGGACGTTCATGCCACAGTTGTATGAAGCTTAGATCGACAAACATCTTAGTGCATTGGAAGAACCGCATGCGAACCCTGACCAAGATTACTTCACTCATTCTTTTAAGTAATAAAGTTCATCTGTTACAACTAGGCGCAGGTGCGTATATCGAATATTCTTTAGATAAGATAGCATTTACACGGATAATAACTATGACTTAGAGCGGACATGCCTTGTTTTGGCCATCAATTTTCCAAACACGTTATTATTATTGTGTGTATTGAGCAGACGCATACACAAATGGTGGTTATTTTTACCCGATTTTGACATGCTTGAGTAGGTTCATCATCGGCCAGTCGATACAAGCAAAGTGACCTTTCGCCTATTTCCGACCTAACACACATTTGGCTTTGCATGAGTGGAGTCAATAATGGAAACTGTCATTTGCATTAGATTGATGGCACGTGTTCCGTTTACATCGTGTCCTTCGCTTTGTTCTAAGAGATAGTGTGGTTTAATCAAAAGCAATCGCAGGCAAAGCATTTCATCCCTGTGTTCGTGAAACCTGTAAACACGTGCCCCTTATGTGCCTTAAGCCATATTAAATACATTTTCATTTTGAGAAACATGATTCGCCCGTATCGGACGCCATAAGGAAGGGAATAATTTTCGGTATTCTCCATCTGTAAACTGGTTTCTTAGAAAACAAGTCTCTTTGGTGATCCGTCCCAAAAATGCGCATTTACCAAATTGCATTATTTCCCAAACAAGTCTTGTTACATAATTAGAAGATATTTGTATATTTCTGCATTAAGCAGAACACTAACGCGCACAAACATACACACGTTGACACGCGCACAAACATGCATGCATCTGTCGATCCATGATTTTGCTATGTCATATCAGCTCCAGCCCTAGCCAGAATACAGCAGTTTTAACTAGCTAAGATAATGCACCATTAACGCGAGGCAAGGGGTTGTTGGCAACGGCAATGATCTGTATTCACACCCATTGCTTTACCAGGTATTGGCTTAATGTCGAATTGGCGTATGCGTTTGACATTTTTCGTAACGCATACTAGTGAATGCAACCAGCATAGCAATAGGTATTACGGCTAGCGTTGGAATCTCGAGAAAACCTATCACGAATAAATGGGTTTGCTGTTTTGGGATGTGTGCGTATTTAAACGCTTGTTCTTGGTCAGTCGTTAGTGCTACTCCGGTTGATTAAATGCTTATACAGGTTCAGATAAAAACCAATAAATATTTGCTTCCAACAAAACCTATTCCCATCCCGTCTTCGAATTTTGGAAGGAGAAAACGTTGATACTGGTTGATGGCAATTATTAGGTTTGTACCCGTTGCGTCAGCATTATTTATGCAGCAATCAATGTCTTGTGGCTATAAACATGTTTGTCTGCAAGAGATGTGCAAATTATTAACAGTAAAATCTCTGTTTGGTTATTGTAATCCCTGATGTCGGCGTTAGGGGTATCTTGTTACTTGGCGTCTCGTTGCAGCTCAGCGGCTGGTGGGTATGTCGAGCTCAATAGTCTAGTGCGTAAGTTTGTCTCATCATCACTGAATGCTGTCGGAATTCACAGGGTTTTTTTTGAAACTGCATTGATTGCACGCTTTGTTACATTACGATTGTGAGAGATTTCGGTCAAATGCAGTCTCCGAATCTCATACTTAAAATATGCTGCCCAAATAATTTGCGACGTGAACCCTATATCAAGAATGCATCACCAAGTGCTTAAAATTATGCTAAATATCAGAACCATGCGCCTAACAAGAGTCGCGTAAAACTCAAACATTGTGCCTAATTTATTTTGGTCACGATAAGTACTGCAACGTTTTCTACATAATGCAACTGGAAAATGCATCAATTCACAAATCTGGAAGATGAAAAGGTATTTATACTTACTATTTTTCATTTTCTCATGACGACTAACCTGCCTCCCTTCTATAGCGACCCTACGATATGCTCTGCGGAATATATGAAAGATTTCTATTTGTAAGCCGGACATATACATTAAGAGTCCCGTTTACAGGTGGGATAATACGAAAAGGCAATTATGTTACGTTATATCGTTTCCTGAATATGTTCCAGCTGTTCGAGTTGCTATAACGGTTGGGTTATGTGTGTTTACGATCACATGCTGCTCGTAAACAGCATGTACATAAACACAAATGCGCTTGGCTGGCACACACATTGTCCATTTGGATTACAGGGCACAGGTGCATTATCCCTTAGTGCTTTATGATCTCATTATTTCTCGGCTTGCGCTATCCAAAACGGCCTTGGTAAAAACACAACTTTCCATTCAAAACATATTGCTAGCTGCACTCGCCGAATAACAAAGCCAGCTAATCATTGGTAGACACCTGGTTGTCATATACTGTTAGCTCTCGTTGATTCAAACCGATTGTAATACGATTAGGAGTTGAGGCTTGTGCTATATAAGTGATACGACCCTGTTTAGAGAAGGACCACGCAGTAAACTGTGGTCTGTCTGCAAAATGTGATCCATGAACTTGATGATGGCGACCATATTGTTTTAAGCTAGAGGACACTACGTAGTCTTTTTATTTAAATTGATTGTAAATAATTATACATTGTGTCCTTCAACATCACAAGCGTGATGTATTACACGTTTAAGCCGGAGAATACACAAGCTGAATGATAATTTGATAGACTAGATGCGAAATGACGCACATCTGTATTGATCTTTCTTGTGGAATTATAGCAATTTAATTTGAGATTATTGGTATATGCAATGCTTAAATATATAACATAGCACATCTTTATGTCTTATAAATATATAAAACACATGTGATCATGACATCCTTAAGCAATGACGCGTTTGATTAATTATTAGCGTAACAAAATATATGAAGGTTAAATTGAAACAGCCACTTTTATCGATATAATGAGTGAGGCCAAGAAAAGACTTAATTTCTGGCTGCAGGGTCGTTGTTGTTACAGTGGGGTTATATAATACAGTGTAAGTAGCTTTTGCACACAAGAACTTCTTGTGAAAAACTATCAGCTATCCCCACTAATCTGCATGGATCCAAGAAGAGGCTGGTATGAACATTACTTTCTAAGTCGCTGATACCTTAAATAAAAACAAAACATGGTATGCACTATATATCTAGATTACAAAGCTTTGGCACGCCGCAATGTGGGCCGCCTTAACATACCAAGTAGTGCTCAATCAATTTTACCAGTATGTTTTTTTGTTTTTGTTGTCTATATAAACCTGCAGTGCATATGACTAGTCGCATTCTTTAATCGCTCTAAGAAAGTTCTTATCAAACCTATTTAGGTACTCAACAAATTTTCTCCCACAATCAACATAGAATAGCACAAGCTGGTATTTAGATATGTAAGCTGACGTTTAATTCGTACATTGGTATTGCCCATATCATCAATATGAGCCGGATTAAGTGCAGCTGGTAAACCAGTTTGATTTGAAACTTCATATCACTAGTGGCATATGCTCGATGCGCCATTGGAAGAGGGGCCTAGCAATATCAAAAACTGCGGTCCCTGATCATGCATGACGTATACATTTAGGGCTGAATTCTCCGGTTTACCAGCAGTGGGACCTGCAATACAATGCGTTTTGCTTCACGCGTACGCAGCTGTGGCACGTTATGGATATGCACAACATGGCTGTCTGTATTTTGCTGGGTGAATTTCTAGCGGTTCATCCCGATTCACTCGTCAGTAAGTGACCTGGGTAGAACGTGGGGACTGACCAGCGATAACATACTCCAAATATAACGTCAGCTAAACAAAACATGCTTCCTCTATTAACTTATACCTGTTATCACGTGCTTGAGAATCATATATATAGTCCCCATGAGCGCAGATGTGTGCAAAATATGTCTTCCTTGCGCGAATTGGGGGTTAAGGAACCTGTAATACCATAGTGTTGTGCATGATTCAATGCAGCCAAAGGAATGTTTTCATTGTTTCCGAAACCACTGAGTTAAGATACAATGGGGTGGTCTATTTCACCCAAGGCGTCACTGTTCACCGCTAGAGCCATTTGCATACTTGCCAGTATGGCTCTTTCGTGGTGACAACGATGTGAATGAGCATTAGCTCGGAATGCCGCGATTAATCACACACGAAGCAGATAAGTCTGTTATGTGCGACATAATGTAAAGTATCAAATGAGCGTGGAAACCCTTTACAGGCGTGAACAGGTCGTGGTGATCCGTGTCTCTGTTGTTATAAACGGAGCTGTCCTCGCTCTTGGAAGTGGTAATCATCAAAGTTGAGAACCTAGTGGATGTAAACTAATGTCCTCCTGCATATAGTTAACCCCTTTTATTAAAGTGCCGCGGTATGGGATATAGTCACATACGGTCACGATTAGGATTGATATTTAATCTATTATAACGTAGAAGTAACTATAATGGCCAATGCCCTACACATTGTGTGACGTGGGAAAGTTGTGATGCATGTTATGGTGTTAAAAAGAGGAACGTACTGTCAACGCAAAATAGGTTTCGGGGCAACGTAGGGATGATGCAATTATCTATGGCAAGTATATCGAGAAAATATCCAGTTGTTGGAATAAATTGTAAAGGATCGTTAGAACGTCCGTTATAAAAATCAACGCTTTTAAATAAACTTGCCCTCTGCAGACGCAATCCAATTTCTTTGATCACCTGTGGTTGTCCGGAAAATTAATCGTTTATTCCTTCTAACACAACGGGTCATATCCATTCATATAATGTGTTAAACAGTTCTAACATCTGGGAAAGAACATACAAAATTAAATGGTGATTAAAAAAACAAGGGCGCAGAAAACCCGTTGTGCCAATGCTATAATCTACAGAGGAGTTAGGACAACATGACCAGGTAGGCAGTTATATTATTAATTGGGCTAACTCAATAGCCGACTACTGAGTATTTTCATAAGCTTTTGAGCCTGAATTAATTATGATTGTCGCATGTGACTGAATTTGGGCTGATCAAACAGTATAAAAAACATAATAAAATCACCGAAAGCAAATCACTACTCTACTTGGGCCGATACAAGTACTAATATCATGTTAATGGGAAGGCTTTACCGGACCATTTTGCGCTCTATTTGGCGAACATAGCTTCTCTGTTAGCATTACAGTAAGTGAACTACAGCTTGACTATCGACCACGAGAGAGAAAGAGTTTCTCGCTTAATCCAATCGTCAGAGAAGAAACAATCCGTCCGACACTATATGGATATGTTAATTAGACGGGTCAGCATACGGATACGGCCCCTGATGCGTATACTTTCATGCACCATTGTGATCGT
Source organism: Urechis unicinctus (assembly GCA_034190875.2). Lineage (NCBI taxonomy): Eukaryota > Metazoa > Annelida > Polychaeta > Xenopneusta > Urechidae > Urechis > Urechis unicinctus. The sequence continues at coordinate 35,625,803 of CM067351.1, read as the reverse complement.
GGAGATAGGCATTACCATATATCCACATGAGATTATTCTCTGCGGAATATCTCATAGATGATGCGCATGTGAACTGAAATTACTGGTAACTGGATCATTATTAACGTGTATATGCCAAATTCGTTTAATTATGTAATTTATATTTACAGCAAGAGCCTATAATTCTCCATATAAAATGCATTATATTGAAGGCATCTACAGATAATGTGACATTGCTGCGGGTGTGTATATCTTTGTCTAGCATTTGGTTTGCAGTTATTAAACAGCGTTGGAACGTGTTTCTAAAATTGCAAATTCATCCATGAATATTTTGTTCAACTGGTAAACACCATGCGTAAGCACGCTATTTCTGAATTACTCAAATATTTTACTGTAACTCAATTAATAGTAGCATTAGCTGAATGGGGCTAGTCGGTGCAATTACACAATCTCTCATAAAACTTGCCCCGAGTCATCTGGTGGCAATTACGGTTTTTTTGGCTGGTCAAGGAATAAGGCTGCCACTTTTGATGAATAGGAGATAAGACGCAAAGCTTTGACAACGACAACGTATTTTGAAAAATTTATTACTGTTGCCTGTTAACTTAGCCTCTTGCCCTTATTGCCGTATTAAATAATAAAATACTTGTCAGTATGAGCAGGTATTAGTAGCTAAAGAAGTATATTGACTGCAATTGATGAATCAGGAATGACGTTTCCAAGAGGATTTTCATGTGTCCTGTTGGAAAGCAAGTGGCCCATTGATTCGAGCAATGCAAAGTCGAATACGCCACTCGGGTGTAGCCATTCATTAAGTACCTAGAATGCTATCATTTGTTAAGAGAAGTTGGTGTGAAGAGTAAGAGACACAGCAGAAGATTACAATTACATCGAAGAAATTATGATCGTTTATATTTGCTATGCACGCATAGTCCCACGGCGTTTGCTTCCGTGGCTTCCCATCCAATTCTATTGCCTCTGAAAAACCGGTTGAGCATATAATTGGTACATGTGTTTCCATTGTTTGCTGATTTCTTATACCTGCTATGCACAAGCCCAATCTACGCTGAAAATTGCAGGCTAGAGAACATTGCATTACACAAGATACGAGGCTAAAAAGTCAGTGTGTAAACTTGCAACCACGAGTGTATTTATCAGAGGGAGAATATTGCTGCTTAGTGGACAAACCTTACCCGAGAGCTTGTCGCTTGCTTTACTTACGAATCACAAAAGACCATGATGAACAAATATTTAATAACCCACTAAAGCTCTGGCATTGCCGTGATGTTCTTGTAAGAGATTTAAAGGGGATGTTCGTATTATTATGGGCTTGTGACCCAACTTTTGCTCAATTATCAGGAGGCACTGAGGATGAATGGGTAAGAAGCGGGCATAGCTGGAGCGATATGACACTTTCTGCAATCAACTATGAGTGCAATCGTTCAGGTTAAGTTCTATGATTGGTCAGGCATATATACCCTCATGCTTCTGTCTACAAAAATGTAACCGTAGTTTAAATTAATCCTGCTAATATATGCCATAACAGTTATGTCCTGGCCCTTAAATTTCGCTGACAAAGATAAAGGTCGATTGCACCCGAGAAAAAATAGTTTGAGGTCATTGTCTAGACAATTAAACAACTAAACGTGACGCGCGTTATACTTCACCTTCTTGATGTGAATGAGATGGTCAATAAAGATAACGACAAACGCATGTCGTCTTGCAGCTTTGCCAGCATTATGCACCTTGATTTACGATTAATAATCAGGATAAAAGGTCCATAGTGCATACAATAAACATCCGGGCCTTAATGTCATTTCTGGTTCGTTTACAGTATGTCTGTGATGTCGATAGACGCACTGCCTATGATGTATTTGTGAATAGCGACATATTGCACCAATGTGATTTCAAACCTAGGTATGTCAACTTAACTGCTTACTTGTGACTTCCAAAAAAGAGATCCCATGAGGACGACGTGCTCCTTGGAACTGGTAGCTCTCATAGTTCGACACTGTTAGTCCTACATATCTTAGTTGCGGCATACGACATTATTTTGATTAACATACACACAGACACACACACACGCATACACACTGCGAGACACATTCACCCACACATAGAGTAACCACCATTTTTGTTCTTCTAATGTTGATGTTTGCGACAGAAACAAATCTCCAATTTTGTCAAACGTTTGGAATTCAGGAAAGAAAACCTTAAAGCACAAAGAATATGCCAAGAAACGAACGTAACTACACTGGACAGTCACTAATGCGTGCATATTACCGCTCCTCACTATCTTTTCACTGACACGTTGTCCTTATCGTCAACATTACGTAACGAAGCATTATGCGTCGGTCTGAGTTCCAAACAATTTACTTATCCCCCATGCAAATAAGATAATGGTTACTATGCTATTAATAAATGATAAGTGCTTACGCTTAAACAAATCCAATGAGCCAGCATGTATGTGACATATAAGCAATACGGGGCGAGGGTGGAGGCGTGCTTGCTTAATGTGTTAATCAGCATATTTAGGGCAACATCCTCCCATAACAAAGTGAATAGTTCATTACCTGAGAGGTTATTAATTAAGGGCATCCATCTTTATAAACGATGAATTTCATTTATTTTCTCAGCAACAAGTTGCTACGCATTGAAATACTGCAAATTGCCAAAACATGACGCACATTGGTACCTTTGCATTCCACAGACCATGGCTCTGGTAATATATCATGCAATTACACTAGCGGAATGATGCTTGGTCTAGTGTGTATTCTACATATTATGCGGAGGCAATATCTTCCACATGAGTCGCAACTTCGGTCCTTTTTGATCTACTCTTGCGAATTGTGAGTGAGTTCACCTTACGGTATCGCTGTTCATTCAAATAATCACTTACTTTGGGTAATTAGATCTTGATGCTCGGCTGCAACACTTGGTGTTCTCTTTCCTTATTGGGTTGCACCCAACCTGATCGAGGACAAGTGTTCTATGACCTGCGGATATCATTAACTCGATATTAGATAAGATAAGATGCTATTACTAGCTTAAATATATATTCCCCCCCGTCAGAGACACCCGTTATTCATCCAGTGATCCATTAAATAATGTTCAGCCGTCATTTCCGTGGGACGATAACCTTCTCGTTAAACTATATGAAGTGTGGAGGCTACATGCTGGACAAATGTACGAGCGATTACAGCAGTCCACCGTTTTATTAATTTTTTGCTTTCTTAGTCAAATGCAAGAATAATATATATACAGTGTCGGGTTGGTATTATTAACGGACGCCGCAGCGATACGGAAAAACTGACATCAAATTTGCACCGAGTATCTTAAAACTTACTCATTTATCTGGAAGAACTCAATTACAGTTCAACACCTAAACAACATGATGCATTGAGCCCTTCTAGGCACAGTCAGTTACGTACTTTTACATATATCATTCCCATTGGCGATCAAGAGGGTATACACGATGAAAAATAATCGAACATTGAATGTATCCAACTTAGGCAAATGCTACTCGGCCCAGTGTGCTGTTGATTGCTATCCTCTGTATCTGTACTTATTTGCTTTACTTGATAGAATACGCGAAATACGTGTAAGGCACCGGATATGTGCCAATGACGCGCTTGTTTCCAGGAAGCATGGTCTCCATAATTGCGTACCCGTGATAGGTGCACTGCTGATCAATTCAATACAGAAAGTAACCATTTTTTAACCAATAATACATGGTTAAGTGCAACATAATGTAAAACACTATTATTCCTTCTCTTCCGATATGTGTATATATTTTACCACCGTCAATAACCATCGTTATCACTTCTACTTATGACAGAGGAGGGTGCAGAGCATCATACGGCCAGGCGCCAACATTTTTCCGTTAATGGCTGGTGAGTAATCATATCGATGATGTGTGCTGCATTTTAACTTTGAGCAATGTGCTTCTTCAAATAGAGACAGAGTTTACCACCACTTAGGCTGCGAGTAAGCTGTTGCCCATTCACAATTTCAATGATAATTACTGCTCCGGGAATTTGAATGACCATTAATTGAGATAGATTTGACGCGTGAATTGTCCCCTGAAGGCCTCGACCACATCTACGATCTCTGTTACCCTCCTAATTGGGCGTTTATAAGTGCCTAGCAGGCAATGAATTCAGTGTAAATGAGGACAGGTTATCACGAGAACGAAAGCAAGCAATGCGTTGAGATCTGTTGACGCTGTACTAGCTGCGTATTTAGGGCCTGTACATTCAGTTTTATTGTTTCCGCAATCATCGTTAGCAGTGAACAAACAGCAAGGAGACGAATAATAAAACTGATATTGCAGGCTAGTCTTGATTTCAAAAACGAGGGAAGGAAATCCACTAATTGAATCCTGTTTCAATTAAAAGCAACTGGCCACTCAAATTCAGCAGTGATCTTTGCTCGATGAATATCACCAAGCGTTTCACGATGCGTAGTTTATGTCGAAATTATCTAATGGATGCGATGCATTCCATATCAAACCCAACCCGTTGCTTGTTCGTCGTCAAGTTTGGGATACATGACGAACATAAAATTGCTTATGGGTTGGGTTTTCATATGTCTTAAGACAAACTCTGTGGAATGGGTTTAGCTTTTATTTTCTAAATAGTCACGGCGGTAATTGCTATTGTTAGTTAGCCTAGCTTGCGGAATTAGTTGTGCGTATGACAGGCCGTAGTCGCCAACAGCAGCATTTGCTTTAGAATTGTGCTTATCTGGGAAAAAAAATGATTTCGCAAATAGACTTTAGAATTCTGCCTACCTGGTTTGTCCTAATCCCCATGCTTAAAGACACCGACCAAATAATCTTGTTTGCACCAGCACCTCTCAATCAACTTTGCCTTAATTTTATCATCAATTAGCATGGGGGTATTTGGGCGCAATTGGCCTTTTTTGGACTTTCTGTCAGACAAGACGCAAATATATTAGTGAGAGCTAATCTCAAAATTTGTTGCACATTAAATAGATTGCTGTGTAATGAGCAATCGATGAATTTGTAAATTTTAGATGGGCATCTCTCAGTTGTTGATAAGCTCCATTAATAACACAACGTCAAAAATCGCATACAAATCAATAAAGCCGATTTTAAAAACGCGTACTGTATATTAATTGTAATGCACACTTCGGCTCCAGATATAAATGAAATGTGAGGCACAGTCCACTGAACCTGGTTTCCAGGGTAAGATATCTAAGCAATAATCTTGATCTAAATGAACCTGATGCCAACATTATTAAAGACCGCTGGAGTACATATCGATTCAATGTGGATGTTAAATTGAATGTAACACCTTGATAGCCCCAAATTAATGCTGCCCATTGATCATAGTATACTCACAAATATCTCATGATTTGCCGTGTCATAACATTCGGCGTAACATGTCAGGTGCAAGTATAATTTCGCGTGCGTTTGAATTGATTCAGATATTTATAACCGAATCACCACCAGAAATTTCAAAATTATGATGTTCATATCTTGACATAACTTCTGTGCCCTATAGTGGTGCTTTTGTTGAAGTGACAGCTGATAGAAGCCACGAAACGGACGCCTTTGTTACCAAACATTATCAATAAAAGCGCAAACATGGACGAGTGAAATTGTCCCATCAGTCTCTGCTATGTTATTTTCTCCAAAGAGCCGCATGCGCAATAAAATGTAGGCCTGACATAGCTTAAGTGGTTCTTGGTCGACCAATATCCCTGCCTTGACGATATGGGGTGCGTCTGCTATCTACTCCTTCCCGGGCACGCTGCCGCGACATACAATCGATTTTGTACAAGCGTATTGTTACATATGCCGTATAAACAAAAGCCTTCGGCTCAAGATATAGTTTTATCATCCGTCAATTCCTGATAGGTCAAACACTTATATACGTTTAAACCATAGATGAATAAATTATGCTATAATCGGAATAGCTAATGCTTAGTTGTAATGTGCCTTACTGTGAGTGCTGTCGTGTAAATTCTCTCATGCACAAGGAAGAAATATTTTCATAAATTTGATTGTTTGCAGTCGTGTGTTAATATCCCATATACATATTAGACCTAACGCACAGACAGTTCTTCATCCTGCATGAGGTCACTCGTGCGCCTGGTTTGGCTGGCAAATTTGCCAGCTGTACAATAAAAAATAACAACTGCACAACTGGCGCTAATAAGGTTAA
>CM067351.1:35264633-35614633 GCA_034190875.2 Urechis unicinctus | reverse complement strand
TTAATCGCTTGTAGTAAGACTGGTCATTTGTTTACTGTTACACCGGTTTTTGAAATGCTTATACAGGTTCAGATAAAAAACACCTAATATTTACTGGGTTCGTGTAAATGCACTGAGTTATACAATCCCTTTCCGAAATTCGTGCTTTTTTTTCTTTATGGCGGCCAAGGCTGAATATATGCTGTGTGGTGTTAACTTAGGTTCGGGTCGCTATAACGGCTGGGTTATTTGGGTTTACAACCACATGTTCCTAAAAAAAAGCATGTACAAAAGTGCGCCAAGCTGGCACACACATTGTGCATTTGGATTACAGTACACTTAATTATATCGCTTTATTTGCGCTATCAAAGACGGCCTTGGCAAAACACAACTTTCCATTCAAAACATATTGCTAGTAGCTCTCGTCGAATAACAAAGCCAGCTAATCGTTTGTTGACACCTGATTGTCATATATTATTAACTCTCGTTGATTCAAACCGATTGTTGTATGATTAGAAGCTAATGCTTGCGCTATATGAGTGATATGACCTTGTCCAGAGAAAGGATCACGCGGTAAATTGCCATATGTCTGTAAAAGGTGATCCTTGAACTTGATGGGGACGGACATATTGCTATGAAATAGAGGACAACTGCGTTATCTTTTTCTTTAAATTGATTGTTAATGATTGTCCATTGTGTCCATCAGTCACGAGCATCATGTATTTAAGGTTGAAGCGGGAAAATACAAAAGCTGAATGATAATTTGATGGGCTAGAAATATGGATTCGTTATGATGCGAAATGACCCACATCTGTATGGTTCTTTTGGGGGAAATTATAACAAGTTTTTAGTTTATGCAATACTTAAACATATAACATAGCACATTTTCCTGCCTAATGAATATAATGAACTAATAATCATATATACTGGAAGACTTTGCAAATGATATAAACACATATAAAACAAATGTGATCATGTCATTCGTAAGCAATTATTAGCGTAAGGAGAAATTTCATATGCAAATATAAGAAGGTACAAATGAAACAGCCACTTACTTCGATATTGAGTGAGGTCAAGCAAAGAATTACTTTATGACGTCTTTGTTGCTAGAGTAGGATTACATAATAAAGTGGAAGTAGCGTTTTGCTAACAACAACGTCTCGTGAAAAAAAACTCAGCTATCTCCACTTATCTGCACGGTTTCAAGAAGAGGCTGGTACGAACATTACTGTCTCAGGCGAAGTTGGTTCCCTTAAACGAAGCAAAATATGGTATGCACTATCTATCTAGATTACAAAGCTTTGACACGCAGCAATGTGCGCCGCCTTAACATACCTAGCCGGTCTTAATCCTATGCCGCTTGACCAGTGAGTTTGTTGAATAATTTAATATTTTACCAGTATGTTATATTTTTTATTGTCTATAGAAACTGGCAATGGATAGAGCTAATCGCATTCACTAGTCGCTCTAAGCGAGTTCTTATTAAACCTATTAAGGCCATAAACAACTTCTTGATCGATCAGCATAGAATAGCACACGCTGGTATTTAGATATGCAAATCGTACATTGTCATTACCGTTTATTGCCCATATCGTCAGTAGGAGCCATATTGCGTGCAGCTGGTAACCAATATAAAATGAGCCTCATATTGCTAGTGGCATATGCTCGGGAGTGCGCACCATTTAAAGAGGGCCCTGGCAATACCGAAACCTAGGGTCATTGATCATCTATGACGCATACATTCAGAGCTGAATTCCACAGTGTACCAGCAACAGGACGTTGTGCTTCACGCGTACGTAGCTGGTGCACGCTATGGTTATGCCCATCATGACTTCAGGCACGGAGAAATTGTGACGGGCTAAGGTTTTTATTACCAACAGCGCCCTAAGCCTCATTCATATGCTATCATGAACCCGCATAAAATTATTCCTCCTTTCAGCTTAATCACGGAAATATGGTTCGTCGGCTCGCTGTTTTCTAATTGATTTCTGCCTTATATAACGGAAAAATTGCACGGGATGCTTATGTTTTACGCAATTATCCTCAACTTTGTCCTTTCTCATTAATTTGCCGAAGTATAATGGGCAATACTGCAACGCCTTTAGTAGAGTCCTTTGCTTCCAAAGCGCTATATAACTGACTGGCATCTATTCAGGCTCAATAATGTCTTTACCTAGCGCATGATTTGGAAGTTACTCCAATGATGAAGTGGCAATTTCGGTGTGTCATTGATTTTAGAACACTTTGTTTAATACACCCACGGCAGTACCGCAGACATTATGTTCTGTGGTAAACACGTAATCACGCAAGCGGACAATAGCGCATTATTGCCTGTCAGGTGCAGATGTAATCATGACTATCGCAATCGGGGATGATATTGTCAAAGCAATTAGGGGTCGGAGTTTCAAGAGAATTCTATACTGCCGTAGATCCAAAATCTCCAGTGATCCCATCAGTTGAGAATTGTTAATGCGATGTCTGTCTGGGGCCGATAATGTCGTGTCAAGTTGATAAATATGTGGTATTATCAAAAATTGACTAAGTTATGACCGAATGGTTTGTATTTTCATTATTTCAATCTAGGTTAACTTTTTACGGCTCAGCGAAACCACAAGGTGTCACCAGAAGGAAGGCATCACTTCCAATGTTCTACATGTATCTGCGTCTCAATATTTCCTTTAGCTGTTGTAAAATAACTTCGTTCAAAGATGTCTGTATTGTGCTAACTACGATAGATATAACAGTCAACACATATGTACCATAAGACCTTACTTACGTTTAACAATACCGATATGTATGCAATATCAACAGCTTGTGGTAAACAGACTATTACGACTGCTGCTAGACGTTGTCACCTTTGATACACTCATTGATTGCTAGACTGGTTTAAGATACAATGCTGTGTTCTTTTTGGCGGCAATTGGTATATGTGCACATTTCTGGGAATATCAAAATACAAGGCCGATCAGAGAACAACTTATATAAAAGAAGCAACACATTTGGGCCACCTGCGGTTTGCAGCAAATAAGAACGAATCCGACAACTGCCGAAAACATTGGAAGATTACTGCACGAGCTTAACATTCAGCAGGTGATGCTATTTTTACTCATATTGTACGTTCAAACCTAGTGGTTTGCTATGCTTATCCTATTTTCTACATTTAATTCTTTGTTTTATTTCATTTTGATATCTTACAAGTTACAAAGAATCTAGACAGGGCGCGCTTGGTTGTCACAAGTATATTTCCCTTCCATTTCCCAGGACGTTCTGCATTACTGCCAACATAATCCCTGGTGACTATCGATGATCGACATAATGTCGGGCTATGTACACGGCGATTATTTCATCGTTGGTGGGCATCTGATAGATTATATCATTGGTGATACCTATATGCACGTGATGTGAAATAAACTCCTACTCAAACACCAGAGTGGCTTGCATATATACTAATGAGATCATTAATGTCACAACAAAGTAATGTCTGATTGATTGGGGTTCAAGTTATCACTCATTGAGACATCAAAAACAGAGTAAATATCTTTTCCTGACATACGGAAGATTGAGGGAGTGTGACTGGTTGAGATAAATTAAACTAGTGCCTACAAGCATATGATTTTTTGATGAGATGTTTGAAATTCCCTTTCAACTCAAACATAAGTGACATGATGAATGTGACAGGGGTCAACCATCAGCGCTCCCAGCTACGAGTTAAAAAATGACGTGCTAAGCATGTGCATCTTAAGTGCTCAAGGATTACTTCCCATTGTTTGATTTTAAATTGGCATCAACATTGAAACTTCGCCGCCGTTTATGTGGAAATACGTATGCGTTTTGTCTATATCGCTAACTAGCAAAGCTACTCTTGAATCTCCATCCAAATTTGATTATCTAGCAAGTAGCATCTTCGGAATTATCTGGAAAATATAAGACATGCGTGGTCACCATAACGTCATGTGAAACACGGCCGATTAGTTATTCGTGTTTTGTCGCGTTATATCAGTGGCTTATCTGCACTAATGACACACTGCCTATAAGTCATCAAGTATTCAACATATCAGAAAGGAATCCTGATATATATATGCACTGTATCTATGTCGAACATTGCAGTAAGCGGTAAGCCTGTTAATGGAAACACTCCATAGCAGCAAATTTACAAAACACTCTACGCACCTTGCGGAACCAATACCACTGTGATTGTATTTGTAAACTCTCTTGCCTCACTAAACTATTGTAATTTCATGAGGATGGAGATCCTGTAGATGCTTTTCATAGGATATTAAAAAACGGCCCGACAGTCTTCCGCATCAACGGGTAGCTAGCTAACGTACTTTCCACTTGCACGTGGCAATGTGTTTGCATGAACAAAATGATGGCTTAATATTTGAAGACAGAGGGTGCTGCTGAATGGCCTTGAATCAGATTTGACAGCCATTATCAGACCTTATATGGCCTTCTATGTTAATCTCGTAATATAATGCAAATTGTTTTTTAAATAATTTAAACTGTGCCCAGGATGTAACTATAAATCGTTTCTTAATCTGGAGAATAGAATTCAAGCGTAGTCACCATAAGGTCATGTGAAACGCGGCCAATTGATTATACCGGATGTATTCATGGGACACATAAGAAGGGCCCTAGAGTCTTTCGCACCAACGGTTAGCTAGCATACGTTCGCTCCACTTATCCGTGACAACGTGTTAGTATGAATGAACAGATAACTCAAGAATTGAAAACAGAGAGTGGTGACGAATAGCAGTGAATCGGATATGACAACCGTTATTAGTATTTCTTTGGTCATCTATGTAAATCTTGTTAATTATTATTTTTAATAATTTACACTTGAGTAAGCATTTCGGAATAAAGAAAGTTGAAGCGTTCATTCTCATAAATGTTGGCTCCTTTCACGCTATCTAACAAAACGTATTTGAGAAATGTATATTTTATTCTTAAAATTCTCAACCCTAATAGCTTATGATTGCAACAGACGGAACTTGCTTTAATATTAAACCGGATGTAACTATAAATTGGGTTTTTAAGTTATTTACGTCATATTTGTGTTGAAAATTTAACCGGGGCAAGTAGAATACATTATATTGCTTTAGAAAAAGCAATCAATATATCATGGGTATCGATTTCTAAGCGGAACATTTCGATTTGTTAACCATATTTGTCACCAGTTAACCCGTCATGATAAGTCCATAACAGCCTGCTCTCATTCTTAGTACGCGCAAGAACAATGAGAAACCAATTGAGTCTACAAAAGGGACTTGCCTATTGCTGTTCCTTTATTCGTTAATCATGCGATGATTTAAAATGTATCAGTTTAATCAACGAGGGAGTATCAGTTGCATGATGAGATTGATTGATCAGATGCGGATGAAAGCAATCCTTGTAATTATCAGTAGTTTGCCACTCATTCATACGCGAGTTAACCATTGTCCAAGGCTAGACTCCCAGTCTCTTCGGAATGGTTCAGAAAATGTGTGAAGTGAAAATGGATACCATTTGTAACCATAATTTTGTTACATGGTTTTGAATTCGCAAACGCAAATTCGGTATCTCAAACGAAGCAGTGTGGGAACAAGCTTAAATGCAATGTCGCAAGGCAAAATATGAGGGTGAAGATACTGCTGATCGCGTGTATTGCGCATTCATGTTATGGTTTGATATCAGCATCGTAAAGCCATGTATTGACTTTGTCGGGTTGGCTCAACCACTTTGATTCCGCTCAAGTTAGCATCCATGAATGATAATGTCGTGTCTCAGATCATCAGTGTCACTTTATAAATGACCTCTAACCGAGACCATGGTTTCGCTTTGGTCTTGCACTTGACAGTTACGTTAACGGCAATATATCCTATCTTCAGTTATCATTAGGAAAAATATCTAAAGGAGATATTCGAATCATTCCGTTCAGATAGATATTGCGTTAAAAAAACGACGATCTTGGCTATGAAAAAAAAAATTGGTACGCGTATTAATCTTTGCAACCATGCCAATGAGCTGGCAAATGGGAAGGCTTTAAGGTTATAAATGCATTTACAACTGGATATCTGATCGGCATTATTAGAATAGCTTCGATACGTATTACATTATCACAATGATGCTCATCGATTTTGTAACGAAGTTTTAAGGCGATCTCAACTTAAAATCACCTACAATGTGGGTTTTTCACAGCAGCAAATACTTAATACATGCTTAAACCCAAAGTCAATATCGAGGACAAAAGAAACCTATGACGAGGCATGCCACCTTCTGCCTGGTTATATTTGTAGCCTTGGGTTTGCAATTATGCATGTCAATGCAAGCTGCTGAAAATTATTCGCCTTGATGCGCTGCTGGCATCCTCGTATACTGACCGGCTTGCTATTAACATTCGATGTTCTTCATTTGGGTTTGTGGCATAGACTGATTTACCATTCTAGTGATGCAGCTCTTTGCGTGCAGACGCTTGAAGGTCCTATTTAAATATTAATTGGTATCGGCTTAGGAACATTCTTAGTCTATCAGCAGTTTTTTGCTATTCCCAGAGCATTCGTTTTGAGGTGAGCAATAACGAAATGAAATATGATATTGCAAGCGGTTTAGCCAGGGATCACATCGTGATCGCGGTGGAATACCTATAATGACTATCTACACGGCTCAAATAATTTGCCTCGACAATCAACATTAAGAGGCATGGCTTACATACTCATCATAAAGAGCTACCAAAAAGGGTTCCATTTGAGTACATGTGAACATGGTTTATTACAATGTAGGGGATTATTAACACATCCCGTGAGCTGCAAATTGGGCGTTAACTATCATGTGACATGACAATGGAATCGGCGACATTTGCCAATTGAGCATCAAACGCATCTGCACTGAACACAGTAGCGTATTTGCTGGCACTATTCTGTTATACATATAAAACAGATACAATGCAACCAGCTTGAAAAAGTACTCAAGACTAGGTAGGGAAAAAAAGAAGATTTGAGCAATCGCAACGTGCCATTTAGCAGGGTGATGCATCATGATGCAAAAAGTTATTGAGACTTTTTACGAATCTATATTGCTAGCATATTTATAAGTGCGACATGACGTTCGATTTCTCTTTTGTACAACCATAATAACAGTTTGTCAATACGTGACGGCAGTAGCATGTAGCTGTTGCTTATGAGTTATGGGAGGAGACACTTACTAAAAGGGGACTAAAGCCAAATTTCCCTTTGTTGCGTTATGGCCCATAATTGCTTTCGTTTGTGACTGAAAGTGCGCATTTTGCGAGAGGATAAAGATGGCGCTGGAAATGCATCGTCCGTGATAGAGCTTTGGGAAACAAATCGGTGTGGTGAGGTATTTTGGATCGGTAATAATTTTTCTTTCTTTAAAATGGTCTGGACCAATCCGAGCAGACTTCGCTGGAGAACGTTCTTGGTAAGTCGGCCTAAGATGAAAACCGTCATTTGTACTCGATGTTTTGAAAAGAGTTATATATTTTGGCTGCTTCGCTCAGTTTTGCTGCAGTCTGTTGAACATCAAGTTGACATCTCAAAGCATCTTACTACGATATGGTTGCAAGGGTCAGAAAACAGATTATTGTATGTAACTTCAGACAAACTCGAAACGGAAAACGTTAAGCATTTTTGAAATATAACATCCCGCATCACCGCCTGCAATTAAAAAGTACCGCCAACGTGACAGGGAAGGTACGTTCAATCGGGACAGCGGTCTTAAAATTGGCCGAAAGCGACCAAAAAGGTTTTTTTATCTTCTATCCCTCCTTTCTGTTTGATAATGTGTTCCTACATCACTCGTACGGAGAATAAAATGTCTATGAAATTAACAGACCATAGCTTATAAATTGTTTTTGACAAAGTCTGCGTTAAATTCCTGTCCTAAATCAACCTATAAATATGTAATATTCGACAAATTTATATCGCGACATATCCTTACCTTTTTATTGTGACAAATCGTCAATTCAGCATTGGCTTTTAAATTGAAAGAGAGAAATACATTTCGCAAAATATTGATTAACGTTATAAGCGGAGGCATTTGACCAGCAAATAAAAAAATGCATGCGACAAACACTTTTATGTAAGGGTTTTGTTGTTCGAATAGCGTTTTGTCTTCCACAAGGTTCCATACTGATATATTTGATAAAACTAGCATGTCCCTGTGTGTTCAAAATGTTGGAAAAAGTCAAACGCGTCGTCAACCTGATTCTAAGTGGCTGTATGTCAATGCTTCTGTTTACAGCTAATGTATACTAATATAGAACTGAAAATAATGGCGGTGGTATAAACGACCTCAATTAATAACCTCAGATGTACAAATACATGGCAACAAGGTTGTCAACATATGTCGTAATCCAGCTTGTAACTGCTGTCAATCGCCAAGTTATCAAGCACACCAGCACCAATACAGCGTGTTTACGTTCGCAAAAAACTTTGCAAATGCAAATCAGTTGTTAGGCGGAGTTTAATTGACGGTTGCTGATTGGGAAAAGGGGAAAAATCTGGCAATAGTTTTCCTACGAAATAACAGACACAACATGCACTAGAATAAATGTCACAGTAATTACTATTGGTAGGCATTAGCACATGCGTATGATATCTACTGCAGCACTTAACATAGCGGCGTTACCTAGACATGGTATCATGCGGTTTTGATCACCTGCATCAAAACATGCATCATCTGCGCTCACTAAAGGATGCGTGGTTTATATGGCTTGGGTCAACGTAATGCGCTCTAGGTTTAAAAACGACAATGCATGCTCTAGTGCGCTCAGAAACTGCATATCTCTAAGCAACGCAACATTTATTACACCAAATGTTTCAAGTTTGACCCTTAACCTCTAACATCTTATATTCTCGGTTCGAGAATCATATAATGGAGATGAGCGAATAAGATGCGAAAACGCCCAAACGCAGTTTTATCTGGTCAACAAGTCAAAGATAGGACACTGCAACAGATATCTTCCATTTCAATACACAAATGCACAATCGCACTTGCCCCTCCCATTGTTTGTTCAATGGTTAATAAAATCGTTTTGTTTATTATAAATTATGGCTAGCAAACTCAAATAAATAACATGACCGCATACATTACGCGATGAGGAGCTAGGTCGGAATGCAGCCTCAAGGCGCGCATTTATGTTTTATTACTCGAGTTTTCGTATCCTCGACAAGCAATCGTAATAAGTGCTGCTCTTTCATTGCTATTTTTGTATGAAGCCTTTCACAAAACAAGATCAATAAAGAAACAGATTATCCATAAAAATGATAATTGAACAAACTATGTTTTTTGAATATGCGGGCAAGCGTCTGACTATTGTCGAAAAACGTAAGACATTATTGTACAAGCTCAATGTGTATCTGATTTATCTTTGCCTATTGATTATTTTCATAAATGCACCGTAACATATTGAGTTCGCATAATAAGTTTTCACCCTATAATTCCATCATCTTTAAGGTGGATTTTTGTAGTTTCATCTCACTGCCCTAAATCAGCTCATAGTTGTCCTTTGTTGATTTCGTCATCTTCAAAAACTGTATAAGCAGAATATTTATAGCGAAAAATCTTTGGGCACTAATGCTTATCACATTTTACAAAGTTACCAATGTTTACTCTAGGATCGGTACAATCGCATAGTAGCAAAAACGATAGGAAGGCCCATTCTTAAGGCTAGAGTGAGATTCTGACCCTTGCTGCTATAATTTTCAAAATGGTAGAGAGTTCATATACGCAGTGCACTTCGGTCTCTAATTTAGCAGTTTTTCTTTTTGCGCTGTGACCAACTCTTTTGAGGGTAGGGCTCTACTGGCTATCTAGAGTATCAGTCCTTTCGTTTTTCTTATTTGTTTTTCATTGCAGCTAAGAAAATCCCCGGTGACTATGATGGTCGTTTTGAGTGAGAGTTTTCATATCTCTTTGGGCCATGGACAGTGTGATTATTTCATCGTCATTGCGCATCTGATAGATTATTCTACTGCTTATATGCACTTTATGTGAAATAAACTCCTACTCAATCACCAAAGTGTCTTGTGTACATACTTATTAAGTCATAAATGTCAGGACAGGGTAATTTCTGAATAAGTGGGGTTCAAGCATTGACTCACTGAGCTTACGACAATAGCGCAAATACCGCCTCCTGGAATATTGAGGAATAAGGAAATGAGACTATGGGTTATACTAGTGCTTGACAGCAATTTATTCGCTCGCAGATGAGGTTCATGTTTAAGTTCTGTCGGATAATGCTAACTAATAAGGCTGCTTCATTCAAATGTTGTCAGCATGAAAATGGAAGCTCGGTATTGTATGCACCTAAAAACTGTATAATCTAGTCAACCGTTACGACTCTCAGCGTAAATTTTCAGCAACCATTCATTGAGTTAAACGCGGCCAATTAATTATCCTCGTCTCCTCGTATCGGTTGCTGATCTTTGATAAAATAATGATACACCTTGCCCATAAATCATCTTGGAACTCAATATTTTTCATTTTGAAACCGTCTTGGTGTCCTCAAAGAGATGGAATCAAATCGCATAGACAAACGATGAGTCCAAATTCCATAATGAATCAATGCTTCTGCCCTGATATGCACTATTTTGTAAGCAAAACAAAGACACATATACCGTATCTGTGGTATTCAAGTGAAAGGGGGTGGGATCCGAACATGCAAATTTGCGACCTTGATTTCCATGGGATCGATGTTTCGGATGCATTGTGTCGGCGCATGTTTCAAAAAAAGGATTCTCGTTCATCTTCTGTGAGATATCATAGATGTCCAATTTTGCAAATAGCGCTTTTATAGTGTGATCTTGTATTGACAATCAAAATGATGCATTGTTTCCCACGCTCTGTCTATTTGACTCGTCCATACAAATGTTTAACCGGAGAGTAAATAAATAACGCTCTGCAAGTAGAGAAATGAGTTATAGGGTACGATATACGACAATTGGCCACTTGGCCCAGCTGATCATTAGCTTCGATCTCGATCAATAAAAACTATGCGTAGACACCTGTCTGAGTCCGAGTGACGGAAACTAATAAATCGTTAACTGAAATTGCGATGAACCGCCGTAATAGTGTTAACTTTGGTGGCTTTACTATGGTATGGTAACAGTGTTGCTACGCATACATCATCGGATGCCACTGAGCAGGCGAGGTCGATATTGTCTAGGTCAATGTTCTGTAATATAGGGCATGTAAAACAAGTTTCGATGATGTCGTTCGTTTGGAAACGTAATCGCAAACCGCAGCATTTCCTTTAAAATTGAGCTTATCTGAAAGAAAAAAGGATATCGCAAATAGACTTTGGAAGTCTGCCTACCTGGTTTATCCTGATCTTCGTATTCGTAATACACCGAATATATAATCTGGCTAAAAGCCTGTTTGCACCTGTGCCCTCTCAATCAACCTAGCCTTTTTTGCATAATCAATATGCATGGGGGTATTTGGTCGCAATTGATTCTTTTTACTTTCCGCCGGACGAGACGCAAATATATAAGTGAGAGCTAATCTCTACATTTTTCGCACGTTGAATAGAGTGCTGTCTGATGAACGGTGGGTAAAAAGCTGAAATTGTAATCTTTAGATGGGCAACTCGCAGTAGCTGATAAGTTCCGTCAATCACGCAACGTCAATATTTGAATACAAATAAATTAAGCCTGTTTTCGAACGTCACCCGTAATGTATATAAATTGTAATGTTCACTTCGGCTCCGGATTTAAATGAAATGTGAGACACAGGCCACTGAACCTGGTTCGCAGGGTAAGATGTCTAAGAAATATTCCTAATCGTAGTGAACCTGATGCCAACATTATTAAAGACTGCTGGGGTACATATCGATAAAATGTCGTTGTTAAATGAAATAATAACCTTGATAGCCACAAATATAATGTTGCCCATTGAATATAGTATACTCACACAAATCTCACGATTTGCCGTGTCGAAACATTCGATGTAACTTGACAGGTGAATGTATAATCTCGAGTGCGTATGAATTGTTACAGATATTTTCAAACATGTGATTTATTTGTAACCAAATTACCACCAGGAATCTCAAAACTAAGATGTTCTTAACATGACATAACTCTTACTGAATGTGCCCTATAGTGGTGCACATATTTAGCGGTGTCTTTGTGTAAGTGACAGTTGATAAAAGCCATGCAATGGACGCCATTGTTACCAAACATTATCAATAAAAGCCCAACGTTAACGAGAGAAATGGCCGCATCAGTCTCTGCTATGATATTTGCTCCAAAGAGCTGCATGCAGCGAAATCTATCTTAGACGCTTAGCGGGGACCGAGAGATGCCGCAGACGCTTGCGAAATAATAGAACTTAAGTGGTTCTTGGTCGTACCAATATCCTCGCCTTGAAGCTATCTACTCTTTACCAGGCACGCTGCTGCGAAATACAATCGAATTTATACGATTGTATTGTAACAAAAGCCGCCATAAACAAAAGCCTATAGCTCAAGATATAGGTTTATCGTCTGTCAACTCCTGATAGGTCATACACTAAATTACGTTTAAATCATAGACGACCAATTTATGCTATAACCGTAATAGCTCATGCTTAGCTGTAATGTGCCTCATTGTAAAGGTTTTTGTCTAAATACCATTAAGAACCCATTGTTCCACCAAAAAAATCCTTACTGCACAAGGAAGAAATGTTTTCATAAGTTTGTCTGTTTGCTCGAGTGTGTAACGCACAGACAGTTCTTCAACCTGCATGTGGTCACTCGTGTGCCTTGCTTGGCTGGCAAATTTGCCAGTTATACAACAACGAACGACAGCTGCACAACTGGAGCTAATACTGGTAATATCAGTCGATTATGAATGCGACCCAGCCCGTATTAACGTTCTGCAATGACACACCTAGCTGAATCGTGAATCAGTTATTTCTGCCGCGTCAGTAACCTCAGGTCCTACACCATTCAGGTCATTGTGGCAAACACGTAATCATAAGCAAGATTCAAGCCAGGCACTTTAAGTCGCATTGTGATAGATATATGTTACTAGTATCCACGTGCTTCATTCTTTTTGACCAGCGATATTCTAGCCAGCTGAAAAATCACGCTGCATGATTCATTTAAGCAAGCAAATCACCATAGGCTTGAACTGTATTCTCGTTTCATTAGAATCAAATCAACGGTATCACAGAATCGGTTGTAGCAGCCGCATTCCGATATCTTCATGTGTTTCCTCATAATTCATATCATCCGAGTACATTCCTCCCCCCCCCCCTACCCCATCCAACCTGCAGCACGAGGGTTGCCATGATTATGCATTTGTACATGCGCTCAATGCACCCTTTGCAATATGCTCACCTTTCACCTACCCATTAGACCGACATATCACACATCGAGCCCCGGACATTCCCTGATACAGTGTACAAAAACATACCAACCGACATTTAACTAACCCTCGGCCATCTACAAAACTTGTACTGCTATCCGTTTTGGGATTGATTTCCCATCATGTACTAAATACCTCTCCTCGGAGCGGGTAGAAGTGCACATATATGTTTCAATTGAACTGTAATCCCCCGACACCTATCCCACCTTACCAGCATCAGTACCATTCACCCAACAATGCCACACAGCGACGCGCACGTACAACCACTCAAATATGCTCAAGCCTACGCAAACATACATCCACCCACTGGTCCACATTCTTACCAATCAGTTCACCCACCCATTAGTACAGACACAGGAATGCATAAAGCTATCTACCACCATTTAACACAACCCTTTACGTCACTGTCATAGACATGTAATATATTCTCCCGTCAACTCAAACGTTAACCTCTTTATCAACGCTCACCAGGTACCCATCATCCGCCTACGTCCAAACTCAGCCCGCAGTCGCGTCAGCATATGACAAGGATCTCCGAGCATCCAAGTGCACACGTACACTCAATTGGAGCAACCCAGACTAGCTTGGTTACGTACATGCAAGTTATCAATTCGTCAAGGCATAGATTTGTCAAGCAACAGTGTAGCTTTCCATACCATACGCACCCTACGCAACCCCATTTCTCCCTGGACAGATATTTGATATGATTTAGCTATCGATCGGATTTTTCCCACGTACGCAGCACCCTGTCTTGTTCAACGCAAGTTTAAGGACTTCTTCAACTTGCCTTGTTCTAAAACAACGCGGTAATAAAGATTCCTGTTTTGGTCACTGAGTACGGTTGATGTGGAAAGCCGAGTCCATTTTAAATACTGGTTAGCGGATGTGGCGTCTTAGGGGATTTTGGTGAGGTTTCATGTTGGGTTGCTACATGCGACCTCCAATGTCTTCTTAACCATGAGGGGACTTTTTGTTTTTGTTCGAACAATGGTTATTCCTTAGTGTTGAATGACCCACGTCGTGTATGCTTCTTGCGCGCTGCAGAAGTAACTGTCTCCACGGTAAGCCCAACGAGTAGTGCCGTGACAATTATGAAGCGTTATGTTTATATTGATTGAGCTTCACTGCACATTTCGCGTGCGTTGGGTTGTTTTCAAACCTAGGGTTATTTGAAGAGCAAAACAGTCATCAATACCCTTGCACAATGTGAGGAAGCTGCCCGAGAATTGCTTGAAAAGCAGGCCATATTGGACACATACAAATCCTTGGCAAATTGTTGACGTGTTCATACCCAATAATTTTCACCAGACCGACGTCCTGTTTATCTTACATGACAGTTGTCAAAGTAAATGCATCGAATGTAAATCATTTAAGTTATCTTTGTGTATCTACCTGAGCAATGAAGTTGATGGGCCTCCATGATCTGGCTTGGTACCTTTGCTCGCGAAGTCTCATAAAATAGATGGACCCTCCGAAGGATTGTCTCGAGCACTCTGTGGAGTGATTCAGGGGGCCATATTTAAACAAATTAATGGAAACAAAACGAATGTTGCTTCAGCGAGAAATATATAGTTCTAATCAAGGCTCAACAATGACATGAAATAGCACATCTTGTTATTTATCAGGTATTCACTGAAATTTACGCTGCGTGATGTTCAATCCTATATCAATGTCCTATTTACTGATAAACGTATCTTGTTGGTGTATCAATTAAGCGGGAAACATCTTAATTTGCACTTGAATTCCGACATCGGAAACATGTGCCTGGACGCATGGTTTGGGCTACACATTGAGACCTTTGGGTTAGCTACGCGTAGTTTGACACGTCCAACTATCTTGGAGTGGATATTCATCAGCATAGTGTATAATTAATGATTAAAACGTCAGAGCATATTTTTATGTCCAACATCTGAGTAAACATTCCATCCTTGTACATGAAATGCTTAGTACAGACATAAGCTGCTGACACATTTTGAGAGTCAGAACATGAACCTATCAGCAACCTCTACACGAGCTTGTAACCATTCCTCATCAGAAATGGTCTATTACACTTCACATGGCTGCCAAATGCAAGTCCATAGAAAAGCTGTGCCTCCCCTGTAGACCATCTTTCTCACGCCGTATCAAACTCAAAATAACTTGCAATAATGCAAGCGAACCCTGCATCAAATAAGCACTGACACCGCGGTAATAGTAAAACAGTCTGTCTAGGTTTTGTTTCTCCCACTCATACAACCAGCAGCCAACCTATTTAATAGGCTAAGTATCTTTCCACGGTTACTCTGGACCTAGATGGATATGTATGTTCATTCAAACAACTAGCAAATCCTTAGCTCAGCCGTCCGTGATAAAGATAGCAAATCATGTGTTTGTATGTTCAAGTTTGTTTATTAATCCACTGATATGAGTAACGTAAATATCGTACTATATAAAGCCGTCGTTTGCGTTTTTTATGATTATTGTTTTATCCGGTTCCAGACTAACGGAAAAACAACGCTAAGGTTTGATATGCAACGTTTACCAGGACGCATAATATGTCGCGCTTTATATTTAAGCCTTGCAGAGTGTTTGACCTTCTATTTTGCTGCTCGTCTCTGCAGGTGCAACAATTTCGTTTGCCAAGAAAAGAAATCGCGATATAACCATTGTGATGATATATTGTAACTTGTACCATATGTCATTTCTCTCCTTAGTCTTGAAAGGTTTGTACTCCGTATCACTTTGGGAGACTTTTTCACAACGAGAGACTGTGGTATGATATTGAAACTTATTTGCAGTTGTCAAAAGACTACCTCGCGATTGGAAGCAATCTTGGAAGTAAGCCTTTTAATTTAGCAAACACTTTTGAGTTCACGAATCACTCGCTAATTGTTCTTATTGTTATCACGCAAATGCTATACTGCAAAAACCAACATGAATTACCAAGCGTGTACAACAATTAAAGCCGCTTGTTGGCTTTATCAAGTTATGTGATCCAGACATTCGAGCCGACTTTAAGTATGGCTTGTGTTTGTACCTTTTGAATAACCAAAACGTAGCCGCCTATCCTAGCTTCTTCCCTCTGGACTGAGCAAGGATCTGAAGCTGTAATGATGGAAAAAAAAACCTGCATATCCTGCGGCCATGAATTGTGACTTAATTCGCCCACATTATTACTCGGCTGCTCATTGGCCTGCTTTGTATTTTTGAAACATTTAACCCAATAATACGAGATAGTGTAAGTTGTTTTTATGACTTAAAATACGAATAGATGTGTGGCTGATGCTACATGTGGAGGGCCCCAAAGAATGACTGTTGTCCAGCAATGGATAAAATACCAAAGTTGCTGCCAAACCGGCTCGTTCAACAGCTGTATATAGCACTATAAGCAGTGCTGATAGAAAACGGATTTACAGGATTTATTTCTGTCTTTATCTTCTGTATTGTAGAAAACAAATCAAGAGCATACAATTCACGCGTTCGTCTTAAACCATAGAACGTACGAAACTTATTTGCAATTTAATCGCATATGGGAGTATATAAAACTGAACTCATACCATTGATCTCTTGTGACTAAATGACACAGACATCTGCCTGGCTCAATTATGTAGATCAAGAAAAGAACGGACAAGAGTAACGACCGTTAAGGGACGCCACTTATAAACCTCATCAAAAGTGATTCGAGGTCATATGCTATAATTGAGATAGTCACGCACCCATACTACAAAAAGCGTAAGATTAAACATACACACGGCAATTGCGGCATCATACTACTTGTCAGTTCAGTGGTCCGCTCTAAAATGCTCATATAAATATGACATCAAATATATATATATATATATATATATATATATATATATATATATATATATATATATATATATATATATATATATATATATATATATATATATATAATATATATATATCTAATAACTATATTTATATACATATATATATACATATATAAATATATATGTACATATATATAAACATATATATATATATATATATATATATATATTTATATATATGCATATATATTTATATCTGCATGCATATATATATGTAATGTAAATATAAATATATATTCGTTTATTCGTATATGCAGATATATGAATATATATTATATATATATATATATATATATATATTATATATATAAATAAATATATGTATGTATACATATAATATATATATATATATATATATATATATATGTGTAAATACATATATATATATATATATATAAATACATATATATATATATATATATACATATATACATGCATGTTTTTTGCATCTATGTAAACGTGCATATATATTTATGCATATATCTTATATATACATATATGTACATAACATATATATATTACATATGTATATAACCAACGCCATCGAATGGGCGGACACCTCTATGTAGGGCACTTAAGGAATAAATATATATATATATATATATATATATATATATATATATATATATATATATATATATATATATATATATATATATATCTATATATATGTATATATGTGTATATATATCTGTATATATATATATATATATATATATATATATCTGCATGCTAATATATATAAGTAAATATTAATCTATGTATATATATTCGTTTATCGTATATGCAGATATATAAATATATTTATATATATATTTTATTATATATAAAATAATTATATGTATGTATACATATAAATATATATATATATGTAAATATATATATATATATATATATATATATATATATATATATATATATATATATATATATATATATACATGCATATTTTTGCATCTATGTAAACGTGCGTATATATTTATGCATATAGCTTTATATATATATATATGTGCATAATATATATATTTACATATGTATATAACTACGCTATCGAATGGGCGAACATCTCAATGTAGGGCACTTAAGGAATAACAGTGGTAAAGCCGTGAAGCCATAGATATTAAGTTTTGTTTTGTGTATATAACAATAAATGTGCTTTACTTCTCGCGCAACACGTGCACTGTTGTGACTTTGAGTTGCTTTAGGTAGGTCACGCCTGCAGCCGTAATTACCGGGGCGCATTCGACATTCATAATTACTGGTTGGACTGACACCCGCCGGCAGGGGTTCACGATTACCGCTGAGCCTCTGCCGTGTCACCACTTATCACAATAAACACATTCTATCAGTGTCTCAATTACATGACAACACGTGATGTGTGTAGTTTTGCCGGTTATACTCAGTCGCCACGTGATCTCAAATGGGAAGGAGAATGGCACCAAAAGTATGCTTCGCACGACGTAAAAGGTAGTGTCACTGACGATAGTAATGAGGTTCACTTAGCGATTTTATCGCTGTTTTTTCCGAACGAGGTTATATCGAGGCAAAATACAAATTGGGTTATCCTAGCGCTCGGACAACGTTGCTGTGATACAATCGCCAACCTGGAAAAATCCTATCTGCACACTATGGGATTTTTGGAACACATCGATGTTATATATATATATATATATATATATATATAATATTCGTATATATATATATATATATATATATATATATATATATATGAAATAAAATTTATATATATATATATATATATATGGACATATTATATATATATATATCTATGACATTGCCTGAGCAATATATATATTTATATATATGTATAAATATATATAAGAGATATCGATACAATATAAATATATGTATACTAATATATTAATAGATATAATATATACATATATATACATTATATATACATATACTTAGATTTATATATATATAATTACATATATATATATATATTTATATTAGATATATATATATATATTACACTTTGTTCATATATTTATGTATATGTATAATTATATATATCTCTAACTTATATATATATATATATATATATATATATATATATATATATATATATCATATATATGTATATCTAATATAAATATATAATAATAATATCATATATATATAAATATATACATATCGAATATGCGTATGAGCATATATATATATCCATTCTTATATATGGTGGCTATATATCTCTCTATGGAGATATATGTATATATATATCTGTATATATAGATATATTATATATATATATATATATATATATATATATATATATAAATATCTCTATATATCTCTATAATCCTCTCTCTCGTCTCTATATATCGAGCTATATATATATATCTCTATCTATATATATATATATATAATCTATATATATATTATATATATATATATATCTCTATATATGACATTCGTTTTTTTAAATGCATCTTGAAGCCACGGAGGGATTTTTAAGGAGTGATTTCTACGATGTTGGAAGTACAGTAAAGATAGTGGAGAAGTCATGCCAATTTAACAGTTGAGTCATGCCTATTAATATGTATATGTGTAAGTGTAAGTGTATATGTGTGTATGTGTGTGTGTTTGTGCAACCGTTTGTGTGTTTGTGTGTGTTGTGTGTGTGTGTGTGTGTGTGTGTGTGTGTGTGTGTGTGTGTTGTGTGTGTGTGTGTGTGTGTGTGTGTGTGTGTGTGTATAAAGCTCGCGTCCTATGTAATATTTTCCCGTTCTATCAACTATCAATCCTACCACATGTTCCACCGTCCATTTGCAACAAGAGCGAGGACGTTCATTAATGATGTTTATGCGATCGTCATCGGAGCAATTCTTCAGGCTGCTATATTTTTGAATGATGAATTTGAAATGATATTTATTCCTGGACGTTTATATATATTCATGTCTGTCACACCCGTGAGTTCAACAAATATCCTACAGCATTCGAACACTAACCACGATTACTCAGCTCATTAATTTAAGTAATAAAGTGTATCTGTTAAAATGGGCGCCGTTTCGTATATCAAATATTCTATAGATAAGTAGGTAGCATTGACACGGATTACAACTATACCTTAGAGCGGACATGCCATGTTTTAGTCATAAATTTCCCAGCACTTTATTATTATCGTGCGTAGTGAGCAGCCGCATCTATTAATGGTGGCTATTTTTATCTGATTTGGATATGCTTGAGTGGGATCGTCTTCGGCCAGTCGATACATGCAAAGTGACCTTTCGTCTTTTTTCGAGCTAACACACATTTTGCTTTGCATTATTGGAGCCAATAATGGAAACTGTCATTGGCATTAGATTGATGGAGCGGGTTCCTTTTACATCGTGTCCTACGTTTTGTTGCCAGAGATAATGTGGTTTAATCAAAAGCAATCGGAGGCCAAGCATTTTATGCCTGTGTTCGTACAAATTAAATACACGTGCCACTCAAGTGCTAACTGGGCATTATCAACCATATGAAATACATTTAAATATTGAGAAACATGATTCGCTTCTATCGGACGCCATTAGCATCACCAAGCGCTTAATATTATGTTATATATCAGAATCCATGCGCTTAACAAGGGCCACGCAAAGCTCAAATATTGCGCCATATATAATAATGGTCGCGATAAGTGCTGCAGCGTTTTCTATATAAAATAACCGGAAAATGCATCATTCCACAAATCTGAAAGAAGAAATGGTATTTATACTTCGTGATTATTTTTCTTTTTCTCATGACGACTACCTCACCTTGCTACTACAAAGACCCTATGATTATCCTGCGGGATATATGAAAGATTTTTATTTGTAAGTCGGACATATACATTAAGAGTACCGATTACAGGTGGGATTATATTAAAAGACAATTATGTTACGTTATATCTTTTCTTGAAATGTTCCAGCTGTTCGGGTCTCTATTACGGTTGGGTTATTTGTGTTTACGATCACATGCTGCATGTAAACAACATGTACATAAGCAAAAGTGCACCTGGCTGGCACACTAATTGCCCATTTGGATTACAGGGCGCAGGTGCATTATCCCTCAATGCTTAATGATCTCATTATTTCTCAGCTTGCGCTTTCCAAAACGGCCTTGGTAAAATCACAACTTTCCATTCAAAACATATCGCTAGTAGCACTCGCCAAATACCGAAGCCAGCTAATCATTTGTAAACACCTGGTTGTCATAAACTGTTAGCTCTCGTTGATTCAAACCGAATGTATTATGTTAAAAAGTTGAGGCTTGTGATATATAAGTGATATGACCCTGTTTAGAGAAAGAGCCACGCAGTAAACTGTGGTCTGTCTGCAAAATATGATCCCTTAACTCGAGGGTAGCGGCCAAATTGTTATGAAATAGAGGACAACTGCGTTATCTTTTTCTTTCAATTGGTTGTAAATGATTGTACATTGTGTCCTTCAGCATAACAAGCATAATGTATTCAACGTTTAAGCCGGCAAATACATAAGCTGAATGATAATTGGATAGATTAGAAATAAGAATTTGCTCTGATGCGAAATGATCTGTGTGGATCTTTCTCGTGGAATTACAGCAATTTAATTTGAGATTATTAGAATATACAATGCTTAAACATATAACATAGCACATCTTCCTGTCTGATAAATATAATGAATTAATAGTCATATATATTGACTTATGAAAATGAGATAAACACATATAAAACACATGTGATCATGACATCCGTAAGCAATGACGCGTTTGATTCATTATTAGCGTAACGAAGACGGAATGAATCACACACAATGTTCTCCGCAAATATATGAAGGTAAAATTTAAACAGCCACTTACATCTATATTGAGTGAGGTCAGGTAAAGACTAACTTTCTGGCATCAGGTTTGTTGCTGTCACATTGGAATTACATAATACAGTAGAAGTAGTATTTTGCAGACAAGAATTTTTTGTGAAACAACGCTCAGCTATCTCAACTAATCCGCACGGATCCAAGAAGAGGCTGGTATCAATATCATACCTGTCTAAAGCTAAGTTGGTGATACCTTAAACGAAACAAAACATGGTAGGCACTATCTATCTAGATAAAGCTTTGGCACGCAGCAATGTGGGCCGCCTTAACATACCAAGTCGTACTTAATCCTTTGCCGCTGACCAGTAAGTTTGTTGAATATTTTACCAGTAAGATATTTTGCTTATTGTCTATAGAAACCGCATTCATTAATCGCTCTAAGAGAGTTCTTACCGAATCTATTAAGGCCATCAACAAATTCTTGATCGATCACCATAGAATAGCACAAGCTGGTATTAAGATATGTAAGCTGACTTTTAATTCGTATATTGTCATTACCTGGTTTAGCCTATATTATCAATATGAGCCGGATTAAGTGCAGCTGGTTAACCAATTTGGCCTGAGCCTCATCTCGCTAGTGGTATACACTCGGTGAGTGTGCGATATTTAAAGAGGAGCCTGGCAATAGCGAAACTAACGGTCACTGATCATCTATGACGCATACATTCAGGGCTGAATTTCTCAGTTTACCAGCAACGGGACCTGCAATAGAATGCGTGTTGCCTCACGCGTACGTATCATGGGCACGGTATGGTTATGCACATCATGGATCTCTGTAATATGCATGAGGGGTTAAGGAACCTGTAATACTTCAGGGTTGTGTATGATTTAATGCAGCCAATAGGTTATTTTCGTTGTGTCCCAAACGAATGAGTGTACATACAATGGGTTGGTCTATTTCACAAACGGCGTATTGTCAACGAAGCAATTATAAATAGTTAAAACAATAGAAATAAAGCTTACGTCGAAATCAGCTGCTGCCCAGCCGAACTCATTTTCTGAGAAGTAAGTCGAACAGGGACATCAACTTTACAATATGATATATACTAAGCACACACAGAATACACTCATCAGGCTATTCAATAAGCAGGCATTAAAAGCTCTGGGCCGACAGAAGTGTTTTGCGGACTCTGGAGGCAGTAAATAAATGCAACCTTTTACATGACAGTGAATGTTTCCTTCCGGTCTTATTGGGTGTTTAATGGAAACCCCTTACTTTATTTTATTCCAAGCTCTGGCATAGTGTTCTGCTGTAATACATAAGGGTATCTTATTTGGGGCAGAGATATTGCTTTTATGTCTGTATAACTGTTTGTGGACTGCTTGTCTGAGAAAGAATATTTAGAAAGATAAAATAAGCCAAATTTGTTGAAATAAAAACATAAGGATGCTGATATAAATTGAAACTAAATGGTCCAAAAAGAAATTGCCTGCACTCGTTTCGATGTCAAAAACCGTTGAAACTTCCGAATGCTGTCGTTTAGAACCCGTAGATTGATTATATTTATTTTTTTGGGACTATTGGCCTACTTATCTATCGGTTGCATTTGTTACTTACTAAAGCGCCTAAATACATATTTCAGCGATAAACTATGCGTTGCGTCGATGGATTTCTATACTGCAGGGAAGTAAGGCGTTGGTATACGAGATAATGAGAGAATATCTGTAACCGCTCAGGATGTACGTCGCTAAGTAGAAAGTCATTTTTTCAATGTAGATATTACTCTGCTGACTGTTTCTTTGTCGAGTAATATATAGCCACAAATTAAGTAAATATATAGCAGTGTCTGTCTATCTGTTGATGTAGTCAACGCAATCCACATTGTGGACAGCATTATACTCTCGTGTTGTGCCTCCAGCGTCTTAGCATGATAAGTTATGTTTCAAAACGATATCAAGTTTGCTGCAATCTGAAATGGTACTCATCTAATGGCTCGATAACCATTTTTGACGTGACGTTGATTTCATAGTATTTTATTATGTTGCTACCTACCAACCGAAAGTGTATATTACGTAACTGTATGATGTCATTAGACGTTAGACGACTACAGCCAGGTCGTTGGATCTCTACAGCCAAGTTTGAGTAAACGCCAGCATCAAAGGCGTTGACATGCATAGCCGCTGTAGCTACAATCGATTGTTTTTGTGGTCATCTCATTCAAAGGAGCGGATAAACAATATATTAAATTCGCTCCAAATGAAGGCCTAACCCCACGCCATTAATGATAATATCTACTGAGTGACAGCAACAGGGTGAGTGACAGAAAATTCCATTCGTGGTAGGCAATGGGTAAAACACAGAAAATTCGCCTTTCAATGTATCTCGCATGAGTCCAGCTGTCGTTTCTTGAACGTGATACTGCCTTAATATAAACTGATGGCTATATAGTAGCGTTCTTCGACGCTTGCGATTGTGTAATTAAATAAGCTCAGTCTCTGCATCCTCTGGTTGCGTAAATGGAAATACAGCAGTACCAGTATGTGTACTAGGTTTCTGGCGTATAAGCACCTTTATTCCATATTTGAAAGTCTTGATGGCGTAATTGGTCGAAGACCGTACCCTAATCCCTTGTGCGACCGAATCCTCATCCAAGGCACGACGACCACAAATTCTTTCCCATCTTCTTCATTGACTCCCAAAGTTGCACCCAATCATCGTCATATATATATATATATATATATATATAGATATATATATGATATATATATATATATATATATATATATATATATATATATATATATATATAGATAGATATATATATCTATATATATATATATATATATATATATATATATATATATATATATATATATATATATATATATATATATATATATATCTATATATATATATATATATATATATATATAAATATATAAATTTATAAGCTGTAATGGTCGCTGTACTGTATGAGTATATTTCATATTTACAAGAAAAATAACCTGGCGTGCAACAACACGAACTTCTAATCTGTTGTCAGCATGAATCTCGATTGTCGGTGCGCGTAGCTCTGGCGGCTTGCGGGATAGTCAACAAGCCATAACTTTAAACAACTCGATTAACACATTAAGATCTATCATTAAACATGTATGTGAGTTATTGATATCAATTTAATTTGTTTTTTTAGATGTGTTCCGCCTGGTGATGAGGCTACAATGGTTAAGTATTTAATCTTTTTGCAGTATGATGCCTAAAAACACTCTCTGTTCATTAGGACAGCAGGCTAGATGATATCATTATATCTATCGCTAGAGTGCTCAAAAACGGCTTTGAAAAAACACAACGATCTATTCAAAGCCTAAAGCGAATGCAACGTGGTGGACCAACCGCCTGTTTGATCTCTTGTAGCCACTTGTCAATAATAGGCCCGTAACATTGAGGAAAAGTTCGGAAAATTGAACATTTTGAAGACTAACAGATTTACAATTGGTGTTTTCCGGTTTTTGTGCAATTAGAAAGTGATACTTGTGCTTTGCGAATGATATGACCCCGTTCAGAGGGAGACCACAAGAAAAATATTGATCTGCCTGCAAAAGATGATTAGCGAACGTCCTTGTTGAGGCTACATTAAAGCAATTGTGTAATAGATTAAAACTGAGTGGTCTTTCAGAGTAAAACGCCCATGTAAGAGAATGCAAAAGCTGAGTGATAAAGTTGCTATGATGTGGCGAAATCAGAAAGTGTTAACTTGATGTGTGTGGCCTATTATATGCCTAGACCAAAACAAAGTACAAACATCTTTAAACATGATATTTGCAAGAAATGTTATAATTCATCATGTTAATAAAGAATAATTTCATAGTTTTATCGCCAAATAGAGTAGGTTGAAAATGAAACCACGGCACTCAACATGATTAAGTGAGCTCAGGTAAAGACTTCCCTCACACTTTAAAGTGACAGTAGCGTTTTGCAGGCAACTACTCTTCTTGACTAATGCTAAGCTGTCCCCTGTGCAGATTTAAGCAGAGGCTGGTACTTACATTTCTTTCTTCGGCAAAAGGTGATGTACCTTAATGTACTGTAGAGTACGTGAGTTTCCGGCGCATTTTGTTCACTTTGGTATTACTGCAAAGTGAAGACTGCCATCGCTCAACCTATCACACTTTTTCCGAGCTACAGAACATTTATATCCGAGCTACTGAACAATTATATATGTGAGTTCGTTTGTGGACTGTCTGTTGCAAAAGGCGGTGCAATTGAGAGTCCATATGAAGTTACACTATTTGTTTCTCAGCTAGACTTAAAATGACAATACCTGTCAATTGAATTCTAATGTCGCGGAATTCCTCAGCAACACAACAGAGCCCTCAATGAATTAAGATGCATTAATGGGTCAATTCACAAAAGGCATCATACATCACTTCTGGTACGATTTGCCTGCGATAGAAGTGCGCCTAACCTCATACTGCCGCGATAAAACAAAACATCAGTGTTTCCGTTTGATGTTTAGAGCACAGTGATGACATCTCAAGATCAGCATATCCATCCATATAATGAGCGAATAAATCAGAAGAAACAAGTTTGTCCTTCATGTGCGTCATATGATATCTAATAAGCCAGCCTGAGATAAACATATCATGTTAGTTGCTGTAATAAGCAAACAGACTGTAAAACGCGTTGGTTTTGCGGTACTCAGAGACGGTATATGCAGACAACCTTTTGCATGACCATGTGTTCCTTCTTCTGGTTGAATTGGGTGGTTTATGGAAACCTTTCACTTAATTGTAGTATAGCGCGACGCAGTCATCTCGAGCTATTATGATATGATTATTAGCATCTTTTTCTCGAATATGTCAGTGGTCGTCTTATACAGTTATTACCAACGTAATTCTAACTTATATTAACGACTCCTTTAATAATGAGCAAGCTAGTTAATTATTTTTTATATCGAGTACTTACAAATGCTAAACATACATCAAGCGGTGAGCTGACCGCGTTATTGAGCCTAGAAGTCAATCCTTCATTGTCAAAGCCTTGTTGTGTAGAGGAAAAGTTGGGCTAAAGTTATGATTCGCGACCAGTCTATTAACGTGATCAAATGCGATATATCACCTGTCTTTAAGTAAATAGTTCTTGGCAAGGATACCGTTGATTGATAATTCTGAGTTATCCCGGGAAGCGTGTGCATTTGTCATATTCTTTGCAATTATCTAAGGCAAGTATATAGAGAAAATATCCAGCTGCTGGAATAAATTGTGTTCAAAGGATCATTTGAACGTCCGTTAAAAAAATCAACGTTGTTAAATAAACCTACAGTCTGCAGAGGCAATCTAATTTCTTTGAACCCTCAGTTGATCGGAAACTTCCTCGGTTACTCTTTCTTATACAACGGGTAATATCCATTCATATCACGTGTTAAACCGTTCTAACATCAGTGAAAAACCATACAAAATTAAATGATTGAAAATGACAAGGGCGCAGAAAACCCGTTGTGCCTCTGCTAGCATATAGAGCGGAGTTTGGACATCATGATCAAGTACGCAGTTTCGTTATTAATTGTGCTAACTCAATAGATGACTGCTGAGTATTTCCATAAGCTTTTGAGATTAAATTATTAATAATTTTCGCATGTGACTGAATTTTGGCTGATCCAACAGAAAAAAAACAACATTCCGCAAATCACCGAGAGCAAATCATCGAAACAACGAACAAGCAAATAGCAATTAGTGTTCTGCGTACGTTACCAGCATAACACAGGTCTGTCATTTGTCCACGGTTTCCATAATCTCGCATTCCTGCAGCAAATGCGACAGAAAATGTTCCATTCATCGACAACTAATGTATAGTCAAAACACAAACTATATGAGAGATGTCCGAACAGAAGCCAGGATCACTTTACATCATGCCTAGTCTTAATATCGTGTTTACTGGAAGGCTTTATGGGACAATTATGTGCTCCATTTGGCGCACATAGCTGCTCTGTTAGCATCACAGTATTTGGAATACAGCTGGACTGTCGACGACGAGAGAGAAAAGTACACTTGTTCTCGCTAAATCCAATCGTAAGAGAAGAAACAGTCTGTCCGACACGATATGGATATGTTAGTTAGACGTGTCAGCATATAATGACTTGCTTCATCGAGTGTTATGACTTTTTTTCTGACTCTGGATTCAATGGGACTGGACAGGGCGGGTTAATCAAAACAAATGCGGTTGTCAGCCATCATTAGCTTATAAATGTTCCTTGTTCAATTGACTTCGATAAACCTGTTCCATTCACATGATTTGTTAATAATATGTTCTTAAGCATTACAGGTTTGCATTTGAAAGTTTTTAACCATGTGATCGTAATATCGTACTCGATTGATCATGCACTGCTCAAATGATTCAAATACAATTATTCACGGTGTCAACTTCTGCAGAGATTCTTTCACGTAGCTCCTGAATAACAAGACGGTATACATATATATTGCAATGGCTCCTAGCACAAGTAACATATGAACCACAGCTTCCATTAAAGCAGAGCATATACTTAATACACCATTTCAGGTACGTTATCGAATTCAAGTTGTAGGGGGTCGCTTTGTGCATTAGCTCACCTAGTTTAATGGCCGATTATTGATGCAAATTTACCGTTGTTAATGATGAATCGCCTTCCTTGGCTCACTGCGAACTGATCGTTGTCGATTGATTATCAAGGACAATTTAGCGTCGTAGATCGACCTATATGTACGCTATTAATTGAACATGATTTCACACTTTACCCTCTTAGATCATAACTATCCAACTTGGGGGCAATTGTGGTTGTATTATTGTACACGTGACCTTAACATTATTTTGCCGTCGCCAACTATAAGCTTGTTGCCTTCCTCAAGCGACAGGCGTGGACATGAGGTCCATGAATACTGGGATGGCATCCAGCGCCGTATCTGTGCTCTGGCTGTGATGGTTACTAGGGCTAGTTAGGGTTCCGTCAGGGTGCTTGTGAATTCATACCAGTCTCGGCTGTAAATAGCACGGTACTCTTGACAGCTATGGTTCCTCGTACTTAGTTCCTCTGCCTTCAGGTATAAGGTTCTTCAGCCAAAGGCTAAGGGAGTAAACCCTAACAGAAAATCCGGAGTGGAGCCCCTAAGGCAGTCTGTAGACGAATTCTGTCTACATTATGGCAACTCCTGCACCTCTTCAGAACCGTCGATCGTCTTGATTATTTCTTGCCATTGAAAAACGTTTTGCAGAGACGAGAGAGTGAGACTGACTCTGCGCAAATCTCCCTCACTCTAACCAAATTCACGCGCACCTCATCTTTCATTCAACCAACTCATCATAAAAAGTCTGTGGCGACGGGCAAGTGATGAAGCAGCAGGTGCGAATACACAGGAAGCTGTCAGTCACAAACCTACACACGGGCGGCTAAGGCCATATGGTCGTCCTTCATTGGAAGAAGTAGTGATGGAATTCGGCAGCCCCCTGAGTAACTGAGCAGCCCTCTTTAGGACAGCACTGATCACCTCCCTCGAATGAGGAAGGGGATAGAACAGGTGCCCTAAACATGGCCTGCTTCACAATATACCTGTTCAGCTTACAGCGGCTGGAAAGGATTCCACCTCAGCGGTAGAAACAATAAGAAACACATTAAAACCACAAACCTTGTATTTGGGGCTTGGAATGTGCGTACACTTCTTGATAACCCAAAATTCTCATAGGCCAGACAGAAGAACAGCACTTGTCGGCCATGAACTCGCACGGTACAACATTGCTGCCCTTAGTGAAACTCGTTTTGCTGAAGAAGGGCAACTAACTGAGATTGGAGTTGGCTATACATTCTTTTGGAGTGGAAAGGCTATTGATGATCGGCGTGAATCAGGTGTAGGATTCGCAGTCATGAATCACCTGCAAGTTTACCTAAAGGTGTAAATGACCGCCTCATGTCTCATTGCCTTCCTAATGGTAGAGATAAGTATGTCACAGTAATCAGCTGCTATGCTCCAACAATGACAAACCCTGATGATGCAAAGGACAAGTTTCACCAGGACCTACACCAACTTGTGTCCAACACTCCCAAGAGTCACAAACTAGTCCTCCTCGGCGACTTCAATGCAAGAGTAGGAAATGATCATGCCACCTGGACAGATGTTGTTGGTATACATGGGGTTGGAAAATCAAATAGCAATGGTCACTTATTGATGTAGTTTTGCACAGAGCACCAGCTACTTATAACAAATACTGTCTATAGACTTCGTACAAGAAACAAAACAACCTGGATGCACCCAAGATCAAAGCATTGGCATTTAATTGACTTTGTTATTGTCAGAAAATCAGACAGACACGATGTCTCGATATCTAAAAGTATGTGTGGTGCAGGGTGTTGGACTGATCACAGACTTCTAAGATCTAAGATGAAGCTAAAAATACAACCAAAGAGACGTCCACAAGGGACTAAAACAGCCAAAAAACTTGATGTGTCTAAACTAAAAGACACGTCAGTTCAAAAGAAACTCTAGGATGAAATTGAGACTAAACTGGATGACCTCCAGCTAAACTCCATGGATATCGAAGCAAACTGGTCTTCTTTTCGAGACACTGTGTATGCCACATCACAAGAAGTTCTCGAACATCCACGAAAACAACATCAAGACTGGTTTGATGATAATGACAATGACATAAAGCTGTTACTAGAAAATAGAAAGACATCTTAGAAACCTTAACAACAATCCTTGAACAGCAAATAAAGATGCTCACCAGAACAATTGTAGTACTATCCAACGCAGATTAAGAGAGACGGAGAACAAATGGTACCAAGACAGAGCGGCTGAAATTCAGCATTATGCAGACATTCATGACATTCATGAGGAATTTCTATGCTGCCCTAAGGACTCTGTTTGGGCCTCAATCATCAAGCTGCTCCCCTCTTCTGTCTTCTGATGGAAATACTTTCATTACAGACAAAGATGGAATTTTAAATAGATGGGCTGAACACTTCGAAAGTGTCCTAAACAAACCCTCTCAGGTAAATTCCGATGTCTTAGAAAAACTCACAACGAACTATGACCTAGATATTATACCATCTATTGCGGAAGTCGATACAGCAATCTAACGATTAAGTGGAAAAGCACCTGGTTCAGATGCTATACCTGCTGAAATCTACAAATTTGGAGGTGCAAAACTCCATAGAAAGCTCACAAAATTGATTCAACAAATGTGGAATCAATCTAAAATACCCCAGGAATTCAAAGATGCAAACATAGTCCATATATTCAAAAAGAAAGGCAGTAGCAAATCCTGTGATAACCACAAAGGCATTTCTCTGCTATCAATAGCCGGAAAAAATACTTGCTCGAATTCTTCTGAACAGGCTCATTAAACTCCGCTGGGCTGGCCATGTCCTCGGAATGTCGGACAAAAGAATACCAAAACAGCTCTTATATGGCGAACTCACCACTGGAAAAATATCTCGTGGAGGTCAGAAGAAAAGGTTCAAAGACTCCCTAAAGGTGCCTTTAAAGGATTGTAACATCAAACACACAAGCTGGGAGACAATAACCCAGGACAGACAAGTTTGGCGTTCCAAAACCATTAAAGGAGCTGAGGCATATGAGGCTGACCGTATCGTGTCTGCAGTTGCAAAAAGGGAAGCCAGGAAATCAAGACATGCAGCGATTCCCAACCTCAATGCCAACACAGGATAAAACCAGGACATCTCCTACCTGGCTAGGATTAATGATGACTGAAAGATGGTCCTCCTCACATGTGAAGGACGACGATATAGATGTCTGAGATATTTGTAATTAACGATATCCTTCTTGATTACCCAAAGTAAGGTGAATACAACACGCACATTGCCTCAGTCAACTTTTCCGCTGCCTTTTGTTTGGGTTTGATTTATTTTGCTATTAATACTTAATGAGGCAGAACTTACGATTCACTAATGTTATCCCTTCCACACCATTACCCAGATAATAGGTCTTTATAACTATTGAAGGCATTAAGGCCGTTTATTGATCAATGCTGCACATTGGTAGATGAATGGTGCTGATGTGTCAATGCTGCAAATATGGAACCCCTCGTTCTTCATCTTACAGACATTATGTCTGACAGAAAATGCAACCCGACAATGTATGTAAGTATGTATTGTCTTTGATATACATGATATGCATAAACTGCTCAAATAGCCAAAGATTCTGCTTGCACGGTAGTTAGGTGAAAAGTGGGGGTAAATGATGAAACATTCCATAACCAATCTCTGAAATGGGCATGGAAATTGTAGATGGGAGTTAAGTTTTTGATAATTGCAGTAGAATAACAGCGACCGCATCCTTGTGAGGATATCATCCGAACAGCAAATCGTTAAAAAATGATATTTTTATGAAGACATTTACCTACTTGCGCGGAACCCGTCTACTAGGACCCGTAAAGGACAAGCGTTCGTAACGGTATCGTACCTATGAACTGTAAAACAAGGAACAATATCACGTTAACAAATCGTTTCAATTGTAGCAATTATGAATGGATGCTTTTTAACAGTTGAAGATGTGATAGAGTGAAAGTAAAGGTGAAAGTGCTTAAAGTATTGCACACAGAATAGTGTCTGCACTGTCAGCAAATAAACCGGGGTTCAAATTCCAGCAGCCATATTTGTACCTGGTCCACAAGGTGCAACAAATGGTGGTTGAATCCGGTGTAAATCCTGGTGTGCAACTAGAGGTGTATTAATACATCCACGTTTCCCACATTAGCTTACGTACGTTAAGCGCAATTTTGACATTATTAAGTCGGTCCATATGATCAGGGATCATTCACGCCTCTGTTCGACTAAATTTGCGAACACGTACAAGAGTCCAGCACCATGCTTTCACAGCCCGTGTCCTACAGAGGCGTGCTCATCTCGACCAATCAGAAGATTCCATGTTTTTTTAAAACGCTGCAAGACCAAGATCTGCGATCATCGTCATTCCTTGTGCCTTGGTTGATTTTGTACCAGCGCTACCTGTCTATGGAGATAATGTTTCGCATTGATTGGCTCACCGTATGGCTTTTCAGAGTGAGCTCTCTTAACGTATGTTTAAGATTGTTTAGGAGCATAAACAAAGTTGTAAATGTAACCGCAACTGTAATACAGAAAGTAGCAGTTGTTCAATTTGTCAATGCACAATTGTACTGTATAATTTACCGGTCTGCATTCTGATTACACTACCGACTTCTAAGCCATGCAATATAGCTTCCGGTAATGATGCAGACGGTAGTTTTGGTAACATTATAGGTCTACAATTTCGCCAACATTGTGGTTACAGATTTGACATATATAACAATTGTGCGGCCATGACAATGCAATTGCTATCTTTCATCCCATGATTCGGTAATAAATAGTAAGCGAGCGGATGAAATTTTATATCAATATTGCAAGTGTAAATTGTTTTGTTTTTCTCACCTGGTTTTGTACTGTACTTTAAATTCAGTCAAAAACACGGCCTAATACAAAACCCCAAGTAATCATTTTATAAGGTTATATTTACTCAGACCGTCCAAATATCCCCCTGCCATAATAGATCATCGGGTCAAACGACTTCAAAATAATGCAAACGTTTACACATTTACATATCCACATCTTGTACAGGTATTTTTTGTATCGAATCATGTCAACGAGCACTTGCAAGGCAGTATATATGATTACATCGAATCAGAACATCACGAGAGCAATTTGTTTCAGAAACTAGATTCCGGCAAGGTTATTGTCAGTTTTGGCACTTCCGATCCTATGTGAGATGAGCTATGGGGAAACATTCTGGCTTAGCAGACATGCTCTACGCTAATGTTTACCGCTTGATTAACTTAAGAATACGTGCAGGTGATGGTCTATGGCAATTGTCATGTCCCTCTCGCGTTTTGAACATATGCGCCATAGCCACAATTAGTTAATGGCGAAGGATATGAAATATATGCTGATTATGTTTGTAATTCTTCTTTTCTCACGAAAAAGCTATAAAATATAGAATTAGGAAGATTAGGGTACCTGCTGCATGCGTCAGTTAGCATTTGTTTGCGCAAAAATCTCAGCGGGTAGTAGCCCTTGACAAAGCTCCTATTATATTACAGCCATAACGTACTAACAATCGCGTCCTTCTGGCAAATTCTCAATAAACGACGAATTTAATTCTTTCCAAGTCCCAACGCACGGATAAT
Organism: Urechis unicinctus; assembly: GCA_034190875.2. Taxonomy (NCBI): domain Eukaryota; kingdom Metazoa; phylum Annelida; class Polychaeta; order Xenopneusta; family Urechidae; genus Urechis; species Urechis unicinctus. Next base: position 35,580,516 of record CM067351.1, on the reverse strand, counting down.
AACACATTTGTGCGGGGTCAAGGGGATATTATGTTCTCTTGCTCTCTAAAGCACACGGCTCTTTCGATAAAACTTATATGTGCATAATAATGGCAACACAAGATCGATACGTGAGTTTGCGCATATCTGTTCTTATATGGATACAATATCATCTACATGAGTCATAATAAGCATCGTTTACATTGCTTATGTCTCGCCTGTCCACAACTTTATCACATTGCTATAAAAATAAATGATGAATTGGTTTGTGTTATTTATGCGTAACACCCACCAGCAGTTCATAAAAAACAAGGAACATGCCAGCCCCGGTTATGATTTTCTAAGCCATTTGTTGAGAAACAATGAATATGGATATCAATATTGGATGTCAGAGTTACATTTGTGGTGCGTTTACAGCATTGTTGCTTTTTCGATAAACACAACCTATTAATGCCAGTGAGTTTCAATGTGTAGCATCGATACACATTGCAAATGCCACAAGCTACCATGAGAAAGTTGGAGGCAGCATCCGCGTTAGAATAGAAACTTTGGTGATTAATTTTATCACTTTATCAAAAGTGATTAATAAATAAATATAATTTATCGATAAGTTTGTTTTATTCCAGCTTTATGCCCATCAGTTGCGGATAAAGAACATTTGGGTCATAAGCATATATATTTCAATATGCATTCCTTTCCAGATAAAGGATGTACCTAAATTATATCAACCGTAGCTGCAATGTAGTCTGCGTCCCAGTCTCCAGGGGTTCCGCTACGCTTCCCGCCATAGAGTCTACGACAAGACCAGGTCTAAATCTTATGCGTCCGAATTTTCATAAGACATGTTCGTTAATCTTCGTGACCAATCAACGCAAAGGTTGTGACCCGGAGGGACTTTAGTTGCGCGCGTCTGACTCATGAAACTAGCTTTATGTGACGTCATGTATATTGTTGTACACGCACAGCAGAAGTGGACTGTCGGCAAATATTTTGAATATGTTATGATTACGGATCGCATATGCTACTCAACTTGTGTACAGTTAGACCAAAGTAATAACTATGAACATAACAATGTGGGGTGAGGTCGACATTTAATGGACTTTTTTTGTTATTATTAGTTTTATTGCCGCGGTTGAGACACACCACGTCGTATTTTGTGCAAATTCATTTAGGCGTATCCGATACAGGCTGAATGTACTCATTGATTTGATGCATCTAATTGCGTGTTATTCCGCATGTCACCCATGCGCGAAATGAGCAATTTGTTGACCACGCGAATACATCCTTACAATTGTTGTTCATGCATCTGAAAACGGATGTTATTAAATGTGTTAACGAGCAATTCAAAGCAAAACGTAATCTGTAAAATGTTGTATTTTTTTGGTAAGGAATAAACTTTCACATAAGCGCACTCTTTGCGTAACATCCATGAAGGAGAGGCACTGCTTTTCAAGGATATTCCTGTAGCGATAGATAAATATGACACACATTGATATCTAGTTTTTTTGAAGTTATGCCAAGCGCGAATGCCACTTGATCATCAAGTATTGTGACAATGTATTCCTTTGTTCAACACTGAATACCATATATATAAGCTATTATTGCAGTACAGTTGTGCTTATATCGGAAAATCAACTAAATAATGAAGCATATTGTGTCCATGATAGGGGCGGTTTTAAGTAAGTAACTCTATCAAAACGGTGTCTTGAGCCACACATTGCCTTTTCCATATGAAATCAGTGTTCATAGCAAAAACGTAAATATATAGTGCGGATATGCTCCGTTTTGTGAGTGCAGTACATCTGCTAAAGGTATGCAATTGCTTTTCTATTTCCAGGATATATTTGCGAAACAACTCATTTGCTTATGCACCACTGATATGCAGCGATGTTCGTGGCAATTGATGTGCTGTTACTTTACGTGAGGATTTCGTATCTAGCAAAGGGCTGTCAGATTTATTCACCGCCGTTCATGTAATTGGACGTTTGTTGATTCGTTCACTATTAGTATTGACGTCAGAATACTATTCATTAGGGAATATACAATACTTTGCTGGACAAGCGCACTTATGGGAATTAGATTCGCGCATAAAAAGGCCATAAGGTTGCGTCTTATTAATGGAAGATGTACGCATGAGAGATCGGCACTACTTCGGGTACGGTCTGCTGCTAGAAATCAAAACGACGCACACAGACTAATTGATTCAGCCTTGAATCCACGGATCACAAACGACGCACACGGCCTTGTAGATTCTATCTTGATTCCACTGAATATCAACGGAAGTCATTCGTAGACCAAAGACGCATCTTGTTGAATGGACAGTGTTGTCGATGCAGCAAGACGTCAATACTGCAGAGATTGTATCTCACCGGCTCTGATTCCGCATGAGACGCAAAGAATGACCGCATGAATTTTTCAGCTGGGTATAATACGATGGTTAATCATCGGTTGTTTATTAACATACGCCTGCTTAATGCACCTACATTAACACTTGCTTCATCGTTTAGTATATAGTCCTCAGTTAGTTATCGATAGTAAGAAGTTTTTTAATAAACCTAATTTGCCTTGATTTACCCCTGATGCTTATACTTTCATGCACCAGCGTGAGTGTAGCGAAACGCATTATTATATTTCCGCGTAAGCATATTCTCTGCATAATACCTTATAGATGATGCACATGTGAACGGAAATTACCGAAAACTGGGTCATATTATATATATATATATATATATATATATATATATATAATATATATATATATATATATATATATATATATATATATATATATATATATATATATATATATATATATTATATATATATATATATATATATATATTTATATATATATGTAGGTTTGTGTTTTAATTTATTGGGCTAGCATTTGGTTTGCATCTATTAAAAAGCGTTGGGCCGTGTTTCCAAAGTTACAAATCCATCCAAGAATATTTTATTCAACTGGTAAAAACTGCATGCGTATGCACGCTATTCCTGAATTACTCAAATATTTTATAACTTAGTGAATAGGTAGCATTAGCCGAATGGGGCTTGTCCATGCAATTTATCAATCTATTATAAAACTTGCCCCTAGTCATCCGGTGGCGATTGCGGGTTTTTTGGCTGTTTAAGGAATAGGGCTGCCACTTTTGATGAACAGGAGATAAGACGCAAAGCAGAATTGAGTAGCTTTGTCAACGACAACGTGTTGTTTAAATTGATAAATTACAATTGCCTGTTATCCCAGTCTCTTGCTCTTATTGCAGTATTGAATAATAATATGCCGGTAAGTATGAAAAGTTTCAACCTTGAGCAAGTATTAGTAGCTAGAGAAGTGTATTGACCGGTATTGGTGAATCAGTAATAACGTTTGCAAGAGAATTTCCATGTGTCCTGTTTGAAAGCACGTGGCCCATGGATTCGAGCAATGCTACTCTGGTGTTCCATATTCACTAATTACCTAGAATGCTATCATCTTTTAAGAGAAGTTGGAGTTAGAGACACAGCAGAATATACATCGAAGAAATTATGGTCGTTTATATTTCCCATGCACGCACGATCCCATAGCCTTTGCTTCCGTAGCTTCCCAACCAATCCCATGTAATCCACTGCCTCGGAAAAACCGCTTAATCGGTTTTGCATGTAATTTGTACATATGCTACCATTGTTCGCTGATTCCTCACAACTGCATTGCACAAGCCCAATATACGCTCAAAAAAGGTATGTAAACTTGCGAACATGGGTGTATTAATCAGAAGAGAGAACATGGCTGCTTAGTTGACAAACTTTACCGAAGAGCTTGTCGCTTGCTTTCCATACTTTTCACAGAAGGCCATGGTGAACAAATATGGAATAACCCACTTATGCTTTGGCATTATCGCCACACACTGCTAAGACTTATGCGATCTTGGCTCAATATATGCTCACAGTTATTGTCTGGATGTTGATAAGCGATCTAAATGGCAATATTTGTATGATTATGGGCATGCGACCCAAATGAGGCCCAATTATCAGAAGGCACTGAGGATGAAGGGGTAAGAAGCTGACATAGCTGGAGCGATATGAAACATTCTGCTATCAACTATGAGTGAAATCAGCCAGTTTAAGTTCAATGATTGGTCAGGCTTATACCCTCATGCTACGGTCTAATACAATGTGATTCATGAGGGGTAATTAATTTAGGGCATCCATCTTAATAAACGATGCATTTCATTTCGTTACTCAGCAACAGGTCGTAACGCTTGATAATACTGAAATTTGCAAAACCTTGTTTACACACATAACAATGGGTTGCCGCCTTGTGCACTCTATTATCCTCTCACGTCATGCGCATGGGAACAGGTTTTGACAGATTTGCTTTGATCTTGTGCTCTTCTTGTTACAGGGCTGGCAAAAATGGCTCCGCAGTGTTGCCTCCTCTATACACCATCTGACCATCACACCGAACAACTACATAACCACATGGCTCATGATCCTCTGCTTTCTACGTGTTGCTCTTGGTAGGATGACGTACAGGGCCTAGACGTTTCACAGTGAGCGCCTCAAAGGCCGCATATGTCACATACGGGGATACCATCTGCTTCTGCCAGACGTGGAATTATAATATGGTCTTCCCTTCCTCAGGCATGTCCACTCGCACAACAGCCTGCTCTTTGCAGTCAGTGGTATAACCATGTTGGCATCGCTCCAAAAAGAATTTGCGGTGTTCGCGTTTACTCTGATTATACAGCAAGCGGTTAAGATCTTTGATTATCCTGTAATGAAACTTGCCATCCTTCTAAATCATCATGAGGTTTCTACGATGAATAATACCAGGCTGTTTACTGATGTGGTGTATAAAAGTGACCCCTCTATCCCAGCCAAAGACGTTTAAGGCTATTTTAGGCACATGAGTTTCCACCTTCTCAAGCTGCGACACTGGTGTTTGATATTTACCTTCCAGCAGGGTTAACAGCTACTGAATGTTAAATTTAGATGGTCGCTGTGGATCCTTGACAACCGGTTGCAGAGCCGATTAAATAGACCATAGAACGCTGTATTAGTCCGTGTTTTTCACGTTTATGATCGCCTTATCAGTAGTCTGAAAAATGAATGAAATTCGATTGCGCATGACTTATTTATATAAGGACTGGTAGTTTATTTCTCTAACTCTTACACTTCTATGCTGCTTTTGGTCAGTTGGAAATGGCGCAGTAATAAATGGAAGAAAAATAAAACTAGTAATCGGTTCAACGTAACGGGTTGAAGAGATATTGATTAACACCATCTCGATGATATACAAATATGGTTATACCATTTTTAAAGTAATAACCACTGAGTCTCAATAACTTGCCACGGCCGTTCTAATGATGTCTTCATTGGCAACCAAAACTGCATAAGTAATATTCCTCCAGCGCTAACGCTGTCAGGCACTTGATATATAGTATATATAGAGAGATAGAGAGATATAGAGATATAGATATATAGAGAGAGAGATATAGAGAGAGAGAGAGAGAGAGAGAGAGAGAGAGAGAGAGAGATAGAGAGAGAGAGAGAGAGAGAGAGATAGAGAGAGAGAGAGATAGAGAGAGAGAGAGAGAGAGAGAGATATAGAGAGAGAGAGATAGAGAGAGAGAGAGAGAGAGAGAGATCTCCTAGAGAGAGAGAGAGAGAGAGAGAGAGAGAGAGAGAGAGAGAGAGAGAGAGAGAGAGAGAGAGAGAGAGAGAGAGAGAGAGAGAGAGAGAGAGAGAGAGAGAGAGAGAGAGAGAGATCTAGAGAGAGATAGAGAGAGAGATAGAGAGATATAGAGAGATTCTCTCTCTATCTAGAGAGAGATAGAGAGATAGAGAGAGAGAGAGAGAGAGAGAGATATCTCTATATATATCTCTCTATCTCTCTATATCTCTCTCTCTAGATAGATATATCTCTCTATATATATATATATATCTCTATATAGATATCTCTATATATATATCTCTATATATATATCTATCTAGCTCTCTATATATATCTATATATATATATATCTATATATATATATATATATATATATATATATATATATATATATATATATATCTCCTCTCTAGTCGTCGCCAAAGTGCAATAGCACAGGTTGTCGAAATCCTAAGCTTCGGTTCTCGCGTGCGTAATGAATAATGATAAAGTTGCAAAACTTTGGGATTGAAATGAGTTCATCATTTCGCAAAAAATGTCTGCAGCGAGGCAAAATGAAAGCCCTATGGTGGATGAGAAATTGTTTAGCAAACTCATTGTCGTGTAACTTAGCAGGGTTTAAATGAATTGCCGAACATCAAGCAATTATTTATGGTTGTCCAATATGAATCACTGTATTACAGATGTCTGTTGTTGGAACTAATCTTATACAGGCCATTTATAATGCAATTTATGGAGCCAAAATTTGATAAAAGCTAAATACAGTTTGCTTCGCTTATAAACAGATCTTCGTAAAACATCAACGACGCATGAATTACGACGGAGGCAGGCTAGGATTGCCCATGTATGCTCTATCGCATTTGTCCAGAGCAGTGCGGGAAATGTTGCACAATTTTTGAAGAGTCTACCTGACAGCAACGGGTAAAAGTAACACACATATTAATGTTTTTCCCACAAACATACGTGCACTAAACTGCAGTTTCATGCGGACGCTATTGGTATATATGGATATCCATTGCCGGGAGCATCTGGAGATGCACGTACCATATATCTGTGAGGAGTTTAGTGTCGTACTGAGTTGGTTACTATGTACAAAGATATAAGTGAAACAATCCCGGCTTTTTTGTCTGTTAATAAACGCAGCTGAGAGCCATGGATTCTTGCCAACGGCGAGAAAATCTCGAAAATGCCATATGCTCGGAACTCACACACACACACACACACTGTATGTGCTTGAAGTGCATGGAACACTGAAGCAATTCTCTGATGGTATTTGTTTAGGGCAAGCAAGCAAGAATATTGTTCTCTCACATAGCGTTTGCATAAGCCCGCGAGTGGCCTCCTTTGTGCAATCGATGATTCCAAAGCTTGCAGCAGTAGTTGAGTCTTAGTTTTTTTATGGCCAGTGTGACTTCAGAAGAGTCAGATACCTGTCGAAATGTAATAATATCAAATGCAGTTATTGTTTATGTCTTATACCGAACAAACAGATTTATAGTTATCACCGCAGGACGCATACATTATGTAAAAGGAAATCCCTAATATAGTCGCGATAACGGTTAGCCATTAAAACTTTCGTTGTTAACCCAGTGTTCAGACACGAGCTGTGGGATCATGCGTGCATACAGTATTAGAGAACTACCGTCGATACTGTCCCTATTATGAGCTCGCTGAGACAAAAATTATATTTGCCCTTAAACCGAACGGTCACGGAACGAATGGAGGTTGAAACGAAGAGCACAAGTCAGTAAGCTTGCAAAAAAGATAATTGGACCTTAATGCAGCATGTACGTCTTAGTCGGAATTCCATACGGATTTGCCCAAAACAAACTACCGTTGTCGATGGTAGCAAATATTGACGGAAAACATGCTGTGTATTCATTGGATTTTGCTAATATTGCCAATCGTTTTTTAATCCACATGTTCAGATAAGTTAGTGTAAGATGATATTAAAGAAACAACCGATAGAAAAAATCCTCGAGTAGTAGCACTTTTTCGCGGTACGGTTATGGGCTTTAACAGATGTGACAGTCTGCTTTGGCATATACGATCGGCTTCAAAGAGATTCAGCTTTTAATTCATGACAGGCATTGGGCTACATCAAAGGGAAATATGCACATGTATTCTATAAAACATCATACAAAGTGGGTCACGCGTTTCGTGTCCAAATTTCACAATGGGAGCTTTTTCTGATGTGCGAGGCAAGTGCGATTGATGAACGGCACTTATTTCGTAGACATTGAATTGCCGTTAACGGTGCATACAGCATGCAGCTTTGCATCTTTTCTATGCCTGATATTGTGCACGCTGTCATCAGTGTATAGATGAATTGTTATTTCTTAGTTTATTTAGAATTGCTGCCAAAACACTGAACACACTGCTTCTAATTACTCACAGAGCTGAGACGGTCAGCAGTAAAAACCAATGTCAGAAAAGCTTATCCACACGGCACCTGAGATTTTGTTAATACCATATTTAATTTTGCAGGCCGCTTACGGCAGGCAATGTTAAGGGAAACAAGCCAAGTGAACCGCTGTACGTGGATCCGTCATTTTCCTAAACATATTACGACCGAATTTACTTTTTCGGTTAAGCATTACATTATCTTACACGTCATATCTATCACACGGCAGTAATAATGACTACGATTGTGTATACATTCGCCCATTCTATATGCGGCACCGTTAAAGATGAATTGACCTAATTATGACTTCGCTAATACCTAACCATAGGATTTGCTAGAGCGTGAATCAGCGCATTAATCAATTACTAAGAAAAACATTATTGCCGATCATGTACGCCAGTAAACACCCAACGTTACCCTCTATGCTGTTTTTTCATCAATTTGATCGTGCAATAACCTACTACTCTTCGAACAATATCCCTTGCTATGTCCTCACAACTTGGTTTAAATCGTGATTATTCGGAATTGGTTATAATGAGAATCAACTTATTACAATAACTGATCTCTTGTATTTAATAGACGATTTACTACTCCATCGATACGACCGCTTGAAGTATCGTCCACTTCTTTCTATCGTCGAGTGGTTTCTTTGATGGTCATATAGGGAATTGCAACTATTTTTTACCTAGCTTTATTACACAGCTCCCACGAGAATGTAAGAACTATTAAACAGCATCCTACGCGTTTCACAAGACAGCTCTAACGTCGAGTCAGGATCACCTTGCAGTAAATGATTAATATCTTACCATGAAATAAGAGACATTACTTTTATTTTGCAGGCACATTTGCATATTGGTCTACTTGCAATGTGCGGCTGACCCTATTTATAAATATCAGCATATTATACTGACTGCATATCTTCCTCACTGTTACAAGTAATGAGCACTGTTTTGCCGATTACATTGTAACAAGCAGTGCGTATTTGTAAGTTTTGTCTAGGATTCGCCTCTGTGTCATCCATCAATTCTAATGTAATCGTGAGAATGTTAATAGGATATGCTACTGAGCATTAACTGCTACGGTTTTTACCTGTGCAAAAATGCGTTGATATAAGCTCGACGAAACGATATTGCACTCCTGCATTAGTTTGTTTGCCATGAAATCATCAACATATGTACTTTGAATACATGTCATGTTTTATGTATTCGAACCTCATTGTTGAACGTTTTAACTATGTTGAGATTAGCTTTGGTAAGACAGGTGAGTATAAATTATTGGATTATCGGAAATAATTCGCTCGGAATCGTCGGTTTCGCTTTGATTATCACCTGGCCTCTTTGGCCGTCAGACTCTCATATCATGATGCCTGCATTAAAAAATGTTGGGGCTTATTCACAAGTTAAAAGTTGCATAATGTTTAGACACGCCCATTTGCAGCTGATGGAATAAATGCACTTTATGTCGAAACAAAATAATTGCTTGTAAGTTAGCGCGTGGCTTGCCATCAATGGGTGCACCCTTAATCCATTGAAACCAGAATAATTATCAGAACAAGCGAGCCTTTGACAAAGGCTACTATTGTTTTAGTAACTTTAGAGCGACGGGCCTATTAAAGCGACGATATATCAATTTAAGATAAGTAAAAGCACGCTTTGCAACCTTACGGCTGCATCATGAGCAGTGATGCATATGGATGCCATGTTTGAAAGCCTGCTAACGTCAAAATTGGATGCAGGCAGCAGGATTACAATTCATCTGCTACGGACAATGTGGCTGCATAACATACGAGATGCATATTTGTCGTGAACAAGCCTAAACAAATATATGAGGCAGCAATCATTTTTAAGTTAAATGATGGTTTTCCAAGTCATATACGCTTCTGTGACACTTATCTAATCAGATTCCAAACCACGGTGAATGTTTTATGTCGTGACAAATGTTCCGGGGGATTATATGAGACTGTAATTGTATTGTTTGACACCTGCTGCATATTTACACTCTCGATCTGGTGCACCTATCATACATTGCTCTTAGGCGCGTCATATGGCGTGTAATTTTCTCACAAGACTGCACGGTGGTAATCGTTGACACAAACTTTATTGCACATAATTGTGGTCACTTCATTTTACCCTAGATCCATGCGTGTGCGTCTCAATTTGGTTTCTAGTAGCATACCATGTTCAAGAATGAATTGATGATTAACGCGTGTGTAGCCCATGCGCATATGGTCATGCTTAGCGTACGTTTGATTTTGATTTGGAGCGATAAATGATTAGCACTGGTATGCATGCTTTAGCGGGGTTAACCAGTTCAATGTGTCTGTCAGCATATGTAAGTTCCTAAACACTCAATGGATTTTAGGCTCTGGCAAGGAAGTGGCTCTATATTGGTCCATTATCTTGTATCACACGCGCCTTTACGGGCAATTTGTTTAGCTTATCAATCTTAAAAAACAACGAATCTAATTTTTCTAACTACTGACATAGAACATTGGGCTTTGTGAGGCTGGTATGAGCTTTCCAGATCTCACACAGATACAGCACAAACATTTCCGTGCTGCCCATTATTCATATCAACATGTGTAGCCTACAGAGGTCACTGAGTTCAACTAATGTTTCGTCGTTAGGTTCATGCGTCTTAAACGTAAGTCTTAAAAAAACAGTTGTCAACAAAAGTACCTTATTGCGTATGTTGAAAGCGATATCATTGAAATATACCATTTAACGTTATATCTTGCTCTGTTCAAAACAATCTGCTCGTAAAACGTAAGCAATAATACAAAGTTACATTCCAGTCTGTTTTTTCCACCAAATTGACCACTTGTAACCTGCTATCCTTCAAACAATACCCGGAACACTGCGAGCTATGTTGGAACGCCAATTCCCGATTCAACGAAATCCATGCTTTCAAACGAGGACATAGAGGCTCTACGAGCAGCGCATATGCTCCCTATCAGGTTTTTGTACCAACATAACAACACCTAATACCCACGTCTATACAGGGACAGCAAGTTTAAGCCAATAGCCACTATCCCCTTAATTACTGAACATCTTTGCTTGAACGAACACCTGAGTGCCACTGGTTAATTAGATATGTTGGTTTATGTGTAAGAACTGTTCGTAAGGCTAAACGAAAATATAGGGCTCTACTCTGTTTTTCACTATCTCGGTCGCCAGAGTACTAACGAGTATACAAAACTACACGACGACCGGAGAACTAGTGTCTTAGTTTTCTAAACTTACGGCTTATTGGTCAATGGAATCACGCAGTTAAGGCTAGTATTTATGCCATGCTTAGCGTTTGGCGGCATGATTGGATCCGGAAACGGCGAAAACTTTTTACAGGTCCAACAGTCTGTTTTACCCTGTACGACCGCCTTCAATGATACTCATTCAGTGTGCATTAACGGCGAGCAGTGGGTCCGTATTGGCTGCATGAAACGGAAATTTATCCGTCAATCTTTGGAATATATTATTCAGTCGATGCTGCACTTCGTGTGCGTTTTATCGAAATAATAAAATGGGTGGTACTAACCGCTATGCTGTACCTGGCAAAAGTCAGTCATTCTCGGCCCTGATGCCCTGAGCCTTAAATCGGCTGAAATAGATCGTGCAACAATCAGTGTTGAATTCGGCTACCTGTTCAAATAATAGTCTATCTACAGGATTAAATAGATGAAAGATATCCAAATTACTCGAGTCGTGGCACCTGTGTTTGTAAGATAGTTATATCCGGTGTGTATCGATCACAGCATATCTGGTTGGTACAGTTTTAGCGCGTTTGTGTCGGTAATGAAACCCAATACGTCAGCCCTATTTCATTGACTCATGCCATCAGTGATAGAAACCAAACGCTACAATGAGATTCGGAGTTAATACATGACAAGCAGTGTGCTTGTATTGCCTTAATGTAAAGGAAATGTGTGATATTATTGCATATTAAGTCGATGGTGCGTTTGTGAGTTGGCAATACAGAAATCGTAAAATGTGAGATTGGTTCCTTTTACGCGGTGCTCAAACAGTCAGTATATAATCCTTGTAAATGAGGCTTCTTGGGTTTGCAGGCGGTTCAGGTAAGCAGTACAAAGTAAAAAAGTCAATTTGTCAGCGATAATGGTCCAGTCAGTTGCTTGTATGTATGGCGAACAAATCACTTTCGCATACAATCTTTGGGCCTTAACTGAACCCATTATGAATGGAGTGGAGCTTTAGAGTACTTAACGACTGGAGGCGCAGGCTGTGTTCATAAGCAGAGAAGTTCATCAGTGCATCTGTCTCGTGCTTAGGAAAATTCATTGGTCTGATGAGATGAACACGTCCGATTGTTGTCAGTTGTTAATCATTATCGTAGTCGATTCTATATAAGTCCACGTGAATCATCAAACATATTAACTAACCGTTTTGAAAATTTGATTGCGTCATAAATTGCTATACTTTTGGCAATATCTCGCTTCACTGGAGTCGTACTCGTACTCTCCCATACATATCTTATTCTGCTAATCCTAATTCGGCGGAAATAACTGAACAAAAGGATGGCCGCTGCATCAATTCGTCGTGTATCAGAGCTAACGTTATCTGCAAGACATATATATCAATAGAGAAAAGTGATACTCTCGAATATGTCTGTGCCCCTAAATACTATCGCGTTTAATCTCATGGTCGTTGACACATTATCCAAGTTGAATAGAAGGCTTCTGTAAAAATGCCAAGCTTGCATATACCGTCAAAGCCATTGTGCATTGACGTGTTGGCCACACATAATTTGAGTATCTGCCTGTATTTGTAAACTCAACATCATAATTAAAGATCGTTTGGGTAGTTTAGCTGCATGATAGGGGATGTGGATTTAATGCAATTGCGTCTACTCAAATATATAACCTTTACAAACACGGACCATATCCTGAACCACGTGCGTAGCACAGTCAACACGTCAAACTCGCGAATGATATAGATACGGGACGGTTCAACGTCAGGTATGCCTGTTTTCACCCATATCATTCATAGCTACCAGTTGCAAATATTTGCAATTCATGAAGAAGTTTAACACAATACAACTGCAGAGGACATCAAGTGTAATATATCAAACATTGCTCACTTGCCGAGACAACTGTCGTCTACAAACTAGGCGATGTATATTATATGTCAAATTGTGTTAAAACATTTTTATTACCAGAATGACGTTGAATCAGACGTTTAAATCACATTATACCATGATCAATCACCGAATTAACCTTCCGCCTGCTCAACGTTGCCGCTGTAGCATATACGTTAATAAGTTCGAATGTTGCGTGGAAAAAAACAAAAAATTGAGCGTATGGATCTTTATTTGCAACAATTGGTTCTTTGGTAATTTTGAGTCGCCGATCATCTGCAAAACAGCACAACCTAACTTGACGAATAAAGGCATTATGAGAGCTGTGCAGCCGCACTTGTAAGTCCTGAATTTTCCGGTGGATCAAAATACGATCCTTATGCATGGGTCTGGTTTTGTGGTAAACTATAAAAAGTAATGTGTAATTATTATGGATTTCACAATGCGCATAAGTAAAATATGTCACTCAGTTTATACTTCTTTTGTACGCTCGATTTGAATCAAATATACCACAATATGTACCAGTACAATGTTGACGCATTTACTTTCCCTGGCTTAAAAAATGTCAGAAGTGTGGCTTTTTATACTAGGTGAATGTTCAGTTCTAGTTCAATTATTATAAGGTGGACAATACACTACACAAATATGCTGGCAATTTAAAGTTTATTATATTCAATATTTATTCTGCCGGAGTTGACTGTGGCGATTTATTACCCCTTGCACTGCTTTGTTTCTATGTTCCTGGGCGGTCAAGGTGCTTCTGATTACCAATAGACGAGAAAGTGATCAGACATTACAAGGATTTCTGCTACCAAATGATATAAGCATACGTTGCAGTAAAGACATAGGAAAGCACGCACAAAAGCAAGTTGAAAATGCTCAACATTTATAACAAGCATATACATTCAAGCCCAGATTATCTAGTCAGTAATTGATAGTCATGCATAAAAGGGCAGACAAGTTTGTGTTGACTGACCAGATATTTAGACAATGGTAACGAGGAAAGTTCTCAAAGTAAATATCTACAGCAATCTCCTACAAACTCTCCATCACACACTGATGTATGACTTGAATTGCTTGATATAAACCAGAGAGTATGACAATAATTCAATGCTGTGGCTGAATTGTAGATCCTATTTAAATGGAACAAAGTACTCATATACCACATACAACTGTTTCAAAATAGCCATATACCACATTTCAATGGACTAGAAAAGTAATTATAGGGTTTAACGGCACACCAACATATTTCAATGGACTGGAGCAACAATACACCATATTGCAATCAACTTAAGTAGCCTTACACCATATTTCAATGTAATGATGTAGCCATACACCATATTTCAGTCAGGGTTCATAATTTGACTTGAATAGCCGTACATCATGTTTCAATGGAATGAAGGAGCTGCACACCAAATTTTATTAGCCATACACCATATTTCAACGGACTGAAGTAGCCATACACCATATATTAATGGACAGGAGATGGTATTTCAACGGGAACTAGCCATGTATGGCTGGAGTAGCTATACACCACCATATTTCAATGAACAATGGATTGGAGTAGCCATACACCATGATTCAATAGATTGGAGCAGCCATACACCATATATCGATAAACTGGAGTAACCATAACCATATTTGATTTGATTGGAGTGGCAATACACCATTTTTCTATAAACATTAGTAGCTGAACACCAAATTCAATGCACTGGAGAAGACGTGCACCATATTTCAATGGTCTGGAGTAGTCATGGTGTACAGCTGCTCAAGTCAATCTAATCATGAACCCTATTTCAATGGAATGGAGGAGCTGTACACCATATTACAATGGACCGGACAGGCCATACACCATATATCAATAGCCTGGAGTCAGGGTTCACATTTATATGGACTGGAGCAGGCGCACATCATATTTCAACGGACTGGAGTAACCATACACCATATTTCATTGAACTGGAGTACCTGCTACATCATATCTAAATGGTCTGGAGCAACTATACACCATATTTCAATGGACTTTTGTATGCACACATATATTTCAGCGTTATGGATTAGCCATTCACCATATTTCAATTGACTTTAGTAGCTGTGCACCATATTTCAATGGACTGGAGTAGCTGTATGCCATGTTTCAATTGACTTGAGTAGTTAGGGTTAATAATTAGATCAACTTGAGAAGCCAATTGTCATGTTTCAATGGAATGGATTAGCTCTACACCATATTGCAATGGATCGCAGTAGTTGTCTCCCATATATAAATGGACTGGAGTAGTCATGGTTCAAATTTCAATGGACTCTAGTAGCAGTACACTATATTTCCATGGACTGGAGCAGCAATGCACCACATTTTAATGATCCGGGGTAGCCTTACACTATATTTCAATGGAAGTAACTATATGTCTTATCTTAATTGACTGGAGTGGCTGTAAAGCCTATATCAACAGACTGGAATATTTGTTGTTCATTTTTCAATAGACTGGAGTAGTTGTAAACCATTTTGAAAGGACTGAAATGAATAATCACCATCAGAGGGCTTCATGTATAATTTGAGGCTGTTAACTTGCTTTATAAGAAAATATTGATTTTAAAGTTTTTTTCTCTATGGTTTACATTGACAATAATGGTCTGATCAGTTTTGTATCTAATAGACCATCTAGGTTTATTATGGTTTGCAAGGAGCCATCAATGTTAGCAGGGTCCATGTAGAATGTGAGGAGAGAAGGAAATGTACTATGTACTATTTGTTGTAGCAACTCCAGTGTCTTAAGTCTTGAAGGGCTACATTTTATATTACTAGTTGCCATCAACATACACCATATTTCAATGGACTTCTGTATACATACATATATTTCAACGTTATGGATTAGCCATTCACCATATTTCAATAGACTTTAGTAGCTGTGCACCATATTTCAATGGACTGGAGTAGCTGTATGCCATGTTTGTTGTAGCAACTCCAATGTCATGAAGGGCTACATTTTATATTACTAGTTGCCATCAACAACAGAGGGGTCAATGTGTAATTTGGAGCAGCTCATTTGCTTGCTTTTTTGAAATCAGTACAGATATTTTATACAATTTTTTCCCAACTAATTCAGGGGTTAAATGGCATAAAGGGCATATTATAGATGTCTGGTTACCATCAACATCCGAGGAATCCATATATATTATGGAAAAGCTAGCTTGCTTTATTAACAATCATGCCATCAAAAGGTATTCTCTGTTGGATTAACTTAGTCATGTGCTATATTTCTCAAATGGCACAGTAGTCATTAGTCATAATGGGCATTTTGTTTAGATGGCAGGGAAACATCAACATCACAGGGGTTCGTATGTTATTTGGGACAGCTAGCTCACTCAATAAGCAGACATGCCATCAAAATCAAAACAAATTTCTCCATTGGGTAAGCATCAATATTTATTTTACTAGGGGACAAACGTAGTAATGAACTATTTTTTTATGACAATAAGCCATCAACATCATAGGGGTCCATGTATAATTCGGGATAGCTGGCTTGCTTTATAGGAAAAGGGGCTATCAACAGTTATTCTTCATTGGATTTAGAAAGGACAAGAAGTTTTATCCTATTAACTCAGGAGTAAAAGGTCATATAGGTTGTGGGGAACCATCAACATTAGAGGAGTTTAAGTGAACTTCAGGGATGGTGGCTTGTGTAATAAGAAATGTGCAATCAAATGTTTACCAGCTGATGAATGGAGAGAGGCTGAAGCAGAGGTTTATCATAGGCTCTGTCGACCAGAAGAGCTAATACAAAAAAGTGGTCATACACCATATTTTAATGGGCATTTAGTAGCAGTACACCACATTTTGATTGACTGGAGCTGCTGTACACCATATTTCAATAAATTTACTACCATATACCAATCCACTAGAATGCACTAGCAATGTAGTAGCCATGCACCAAATACCAATGGACTGTATAAGTCATACACTACATTTCAATAGACTGAAGTTGCATAAACAAAATTTGAAAGAACCTCAGTACATTCTCTACGAGCTAGTTATTGATCTGATACTGCATAATAAATAGTGTAATAAATTGTCCTCGTTATACGTATTTCTCTCTCTCCATCGCGACATTCAGCAATACCTCCAGTTACATGGCGGCTGGCGTGTCATATGTTGAAGCAGGCCGAACTCAATTGTCGCTGCCGTGTATATAATTATATTTTTCCAAGAGCCTGTAACACAGACGCTTCGTAATTGCGACCCATCTGTCAAATAGCAAATAGCCTACCATGAGTCGTCCAGTAAATACATCAATACTTAAATCCAGGAGTACGGCTAAATGATGCAGGCTGTGACGGGATAACAATATCACAGCCCAATCATGATATAAATAGCCACTTCGTCTGATGATACGAACGCTGAATAGTTATATTATGTGAGTAACAATTATAGCTGTTACAGTTTTATAATGTGAAATAACTTTATGAACAGTGTATCAGTGAGAACGATGACGGCTTCATAACTGAGTTATCAAATTCATAATGATTGCTGTAGTATGGCAAAACGGTATCGGTCTGACATTTTTGAGGTCCTTTGATCCTCTCCTTTTTTTGTAAAAATATGTCCAGCTTCGTTTATTACCTCTTTCATGGTTTTGTCCCTGGAAGTTTTTGAATATAACAATATTTGTTATTGCTAGCCTATATATCCGACATCAGAACATAGCCGGCAAGTAGCGCTGGTTGATCACATTATCGTTACGCTCAAAGTGTGCTGCCCACTTGATGTTAAGTTAACTGCCACTGAACATTTACTTAATTTGTATAGCCAAGGGAATGTCCGAATGTACCGATAAGGCGAATGAATCTACATGGGTAGTTATACGTGTATTTAATGAGGATCCATTACAAATTGATGATGCACTTGGAACAAAATACCTTACATATGAGTACTTGATTTATGCAACAGACCGTTTCGATCGAGTAACATGTATTGTAAATCAAACGGTTGTTTTATAAACAATGCAGTAAGGTGGAAAACTCAAGACGCAGGCTTGTACATAACTGTATGTTATGTGCGTTTGGTGTTGGACATAAATCGAACCACTTCTTGTGGCATTTCATAAAACCACTATTAATAGCAGTTGCTTTAGTAGTGACCAGAATAGTATAACGTGGAGTCGGCAGCCCGCTGATATCAATTGTACGGAAAGTAGACATATGCAATTTTCGTGTAGTATTAAATGGTCCTGGCAGCTCATTTGATTTCTATATGAAGCTGCTATGCAATATGTACGTACGCAGCATTATAAATGCCTAAAGACAGGTCCAATCGAAGCGCAAGTTAAAAGTAACCAAAGACTGCTTCCTTGCATTTCCTACCAATAGCAGCAAAACGGCTCTCATCCTGGCAACAAGCGACTGCATACATTTGTCCTGACGCACGAATGGTTTGCTAGCTCGTAATTGATGCACAGACCCATATCCTTGCCATTTTCTCTGCACTTTACACTAAAAGCAAATCATGTTGTTCAATCTGAAATTGACATTATTGGACAGCTATCAGACTTTGGAATTACTTTGATAAGTTAAAAGAAGAAAGCTTTAAACGGTCAATCATTCAACAATGTACCTGTAAGAAGGCGCACTTAAGACACTGTTACCGTGTACGTCCTTCTACAACTAGGTTTCTCAGTGGTTCTGCATTAAAAGATTAGCCTAACCAATTAAAAGCAATCTGTATATATCTGTGAACATTTTCGACGAATCAAATGGCAAGGTTTGAAACATGCAGCTAGCCAATATCAACTTTAGTCGTTAATATAGATATAACATAGCTATCAACTATCCACATCCATGTAGTTACTTCTTTAGTGGCCAGCACTGGCATGTCCCCTTGCTTTTCATCAGTAACAGGCAGTTATGACGCTCGGAAAACACAAGCTTATCAATCACTTTTAATTATAGCCATGTGATAAAGTTGTGGAGAGGCGAGGCATTTGCAAATGTAGATAGAAGTGATGCGTCTTATGACTCATATTTAGGCATAGTGGCATTATAGAATATTGATTATAGGGCATCAATCCGCTAGAGGCGTTGTTGAACATTTCTAAGTTTTATTGCCTGAGTCATGTTCTGCAGAGAGCCAGGGAATAAAATTCGTCGTTTGTTGAGATAGATTCCCCAAATGAATTGGCCAGAGGGACTCGAGTGCCTTATTGGCGGAAATAAAAAATGCACTGCGTCAAGGGCTACCACCCGTTGAAACGTTAGCACCAATACATGCTAAATGATGAAGGAAGCAGGTACCCATCTTCCCGATTCTCACATTGAACGGCTTATCCGTCACACCCAAAACTGATTTACTAATGTCAAAAATCAACAACAAGACATTATCAATGTGCATGTATTATCAAAAACAGACAAGTGTCTGTAATTGCTTATTGGAAACTCAACCAAAAAGTAATGGCGTTAGTCATATCTTCTCGTAAACTCGTAAAAATCATAGTTCAAGCATGTTTGGCTTTTTGTTCAAATCTTTGACAGCATGGTACGGTATAATATGGATCATCAAATTGAAAAGACACTTCAAAAATCAACATTGTTGTCGTTAAAAGGATGTTGCATATAGACGCCTTAAATCAATATTTTCGCGAAATATAGTCATGAGTGATAAATATCTTTGACCATCACCTGCACGTGTTTAAAAGTGAATTAAGCGGCAATCTTTGGCGTAGATCCTGTCATCTTAGCCGGTATGTTTGCCCTTGCTTATCTCACACGTGATCGGAAGTGCCTATACTGACATTGACCTTGCCGGAATCTAGTTTCCGGAACAAACTGCCCTCGTTGTGTTCTGTTTGATGTACTCAGGGCTAACAGCGTACGTAAAACTTAATGCTTTCGGTAGGCTCGTATGCGAGCAACCGGAAGCGATAACTAACTGTGTTGGGTAGGACTCCCCGATAAAGAATAAGTGAGCTATAATCTTATTTATACCAACTGCCTGTGGAACTCATTTATCCCGTTGGTGTTGATAAGTGGAGTGGCAATTCATGCGACCTGACGAGTCGACTTCCGATACAAACTTAATTGTACTTTGTTTGGCTTATATAATGGAGGTGGTTTAATAACATTCCAGCCACGTTTAACATCACCCACTCCAACTATTTCCATTAATGGTTGTGTTCTTGGTCTGTAGAATAGCTGATACAAATCAGGACATATTAATACTTGATCTAAGAGCTTATTTAAAAATTTGAATTTGCAATATTGCCTGACATTCTTATCCGCTCATTTTAAAGTGATGAAAAAGCTTGCTTGACTGACATATTACCTAATACAGCTGTAGAAGTTATCCATATTAACGTGTGTGTGGCTGGTATTGACTTATATTTGACGAACAACAGAACCACAGCACGACATATATGCACGATCAAGCTTATTCGTCCATAAGTATAAGGTTCCTCCCCCACCCCCCAACACCCATCCGCAAACGCGCCCGTGCACTCGCACACACAATCTGCCTACACACAGGCTCATAAACTCTCCAATCGTAATAACAGCCAACGTTTTCCGCATATAGGACAAGCTGTATTGACCTCACTTGGACCCACATGTTCGGTGGCCATTATTCAAAATTAACACTTTACCTTGTCAATATGTCCTACTCCAATCTAAAGCGTTTGTCAACAGATACCGCTTTTATTACATAATCCAATCAGCGATAAATACAGAAAAATGACAACATATTCAGATACGCACAAGCTGCCCCAAAACACTCGAAATTGGCGACCAATGCCATACATCCATTTCCCGTGAATACCTTGGCTCCGCTCGCATAGACACAGTCGAACTCAGCCAAGTCCTACCACACCGCGATACACCTGCGAAAGACCATATCGGTAAAAGAACGCAACCTACACCAGTTCCCACACATGATCGTGTCAGAAGATGTCATACAATAAAGGAAAGTCGAAAGCCCAAATTTAACGTTGTCTCATTCCTATACACCTGGTACAGCAGGAACAAAACCCAGAAGTGACCAAGGACAAGATAGCAATAACACAAACGAAACCCCGGCTACATAAGCATTTGGCGGGGAAGCCATTTATCCAATTACGCCGGTCACAAACAACCACGGAAATAATTGACAACCATTAAGGGCCGAAAACGCCAAAACCAAATTCAGTTGTCGGAATGAGTCAACGGTCGTTTATCTTTAAAACCGCACAATTTCATACGATATATAAAATATGTCTGTAAAAATAATCCACATTCCACTATAATTGCTTCAACTTCCTAGCATATGGTATTGTTCAGCTATGATATAATTTCAGACCTCAGTTTTAGTTATATTTTCCTATTCATTCCTGAACTATGAAATATATATGTATATGCACATAAAATGTTAAAATGTAACATACATGATAGTTGCTTAAGTCGTATACATTGCTTTACTACTCTCCACGGTTATTAAAGATGCTTTGGCAAGAAATACTGCAACATTAGTGTTGATGGATGGGAAATGCTGCAGTCAATATATTAGAGAGCGGGTTCATTTAGTACGATTGCGCCAGACACAACGTACTAATTGTAGCATTACATTAGTAGCTTCTTGCATGACCTTTTATATCTTTCTCACCCACGCTCGGGTATTGCTATATGTGGTAATGCCTCTATATAGCATTTCGTATAGTGCTTTCAACAAAGTGCAAATTATAGGGATTCTTATGAGCTGTTGTTAAATTCATAAATTACAAATGGTAAAAACATCGGTAAATAGGCTCACTAATGACCCACATTTGCATCACTCGTAAGGCATGATGCAGATAGTACGACGGCTTTAGTGGCGCAATAATACGTATCGCCACGATCACGCTGGTGCATGCAATTATAAACATTGGGGGTAATTACTGAGTAGGCTAGTGTCAATAAGCCACCCACGATTAACCAACACATTTTACCTTTTTACATCCACCACAAAGCTACCAAGCAGCCGTTTACGCCGAGGCCTATTCTGTATCAAGAGTCATGCGGTCTACTTCTGCGCATCAAATGGCATGAAAATCACCCGGATGGCTTGTCAGCTATGATGTTTGTAGGATAGATAACGTGGGCTACAATCATTGCGTGTTAACGTATAGTAATGTCCACACCACTGTCTATTCAACAGGATGCGTCTCTGATCTGCGCATGCCTATCGAAATCGCCTTCTTTGGTTGTAAATATTTATGAAGCGTTCAATAAATAACAGAAAAACAGAAACTGGCAACAATGTATCGTATTCTAGGCTAAAAGCTAAACATTCGTGCAGCATCGGCACTTTCGTGTGCATGGTTCTTTTATGGAAAGTTAAACGAAGCACGCAGACTGGCGGATACGGCCGTGAATGCACTGATAATAATCGAGGCACACTGACTGGCGGATTCCCCTTTGAATCCACTGTGCATAAACGAAGCAGACCGGCTTGTTTCTTTAGCCCTGAATCATTTGATCAGAGACAAAGCTCGCCGACTTGCGGATTTTGCCCTGAATCCACAAGACATAAACGAGGTACATTGACTGGTGCATTCAGCCCTGAATGCTCTGCGCATAAATGAAGCAGGCAGAATGTTAGCTTCTGCCCTAAATTCACGGAGCATAAAAAGTGCGCACATGTTGACGGATGAGGCCTTGAATCCACTGATTATGGACGAAGTAGAACAATAGAGTGGACTGGTGTTAGTATTCTCTTTGAATACCGCATTATCAACGAGCACTTGATACTATCAGAAATCGGCATAACTGTTTTGCGAAATCCAGCTCGTGGTCACTAAAAATGTAATGTATATGTATACGAATACTACGCAAAAGTACATATCGTAAGAACTAAACACCATGGTTACACAGAGGAAGCACGGACTAAATCGCTTGAACACCTGCTGGCCTTATTTAATTAGAACGTTAGTAATATTATATCTATTGCTCATGTAGGCTTAACAGTTCAAGCTGCATCGTTTTAATTTTGAGCTTGTTTTGGGGTCTCTTTGATATGCCCGTTGTCTTAAGATCGCTAACGAACACACTTGTTTTTTTTTCTATGGTTATGAAAATGACGTGTATTTATACCAATGTTCTTGAGCTATAAATGTACAAATTGTGCGCATTTTTTTTATACCATGCGCTCTCGTGCGAGCAATAATGCCGTATCGGATCAAAGTTAATATATTCCAGCAGCCCAAGACTCACATCTGTTGACTGATGTGAGTCTTGCACCTAGGGCATTGTCTTACATAAGCGTTTTATGGTGAATGACCACTCTGTTGCAATCTATTTCACAATTGTTGCAATATAACGTTCGCCTGTCGTGTTTTGCTGAAAGATTACATACATATGGTGGTCCTTCTCTGAACGGGGTCACAAAACACAGGTATCGATTTCTAATTGCAACCAAACCGGAATACACACAATGTAAACAAGTTAGTCTTCAAAATGTATAACAACAAGACTTGTTTCCTTAATGGTACAGGTTTCTAGTCGCAAGGTGTCTCCGAAAGATCAAGAAATGCTGCTGGTCCAGCACAGTGAACTAGCAATATGTTTTGAATTAAAACAATGAAATCATTGCCAGCCTTGCGCAATCTTACTCGTATAAGCAGTTATTTAGCATCATAGAGATAAAACAATTAACCGTTGCAGCATCCTGAACAGAGGGAACATACCTAAGATAAGTAAATTGAATTATTATTAATCATATACAGACTGCGTAACGTGACTTGTTATGACCAAAGTATGCTTTCATAATGGGTCACACAGGGTAATCAAGGGACTCGGCGCAATGCAAATTTTTGAATTTATTCTTCGGTCTGAATATAGTTTGCATCAACGTATGATTAATCATTGAATTTTATAACATCCCTGTGTGAATATACTGCGTAGTATCTCGTTAATAAAATTTTATTGTTCGGTTATATACGTTGCCCCTATGAGCAATGTAATCGGTGACACTTAATAATATCATTAGATAGGATAATTTATACGTTATTTGCCCGGAATATCATTCTCGCCTAATTCAATAGTGAGACAAGCAAATATAATATTTAACGCCAGAGCAAATTACTTGCTTTGGTTTGTGACCAAAGGCTTCATTCAGGTGGAAAAATGACTCATCATCCGTGTTGGCAGCCTATTGAATCCACTTATATTGCGTAGTAGCTATGAGGACAACCAGCCCTCTGTTTACTATTGATGTACTCGATTTTGCAGATTTGGCAAACGAGCTAATCATTATTGTTAATATGCGATGTTATGCTAGCTCAGGCGCACCGTAAAATGGACATACTGTGCCAGAGTTCTTATATGCCAACTGATGAGGTAATAAGCCGGGATGAACGTTGCTGTCATAAAGATTTATTGCCAGGGGAATTCAATACGTGATGTTTTTTACGGACCCATTGAATTCAACAGCACAGGCGTAAAATGCGACAGCTACCCTTAATTTCCTCATTAGAAAAATTTAACTCATGTTTCATTTAGTTTTGCATCAGCTGCGTGTGCGGATTATATAAGGCCTGTTACTTAACATAGCGGTACAGGGAGCTGATCCCATCACAACTGTTCGGTTAGGTTTTACCCAATCTCGTCGCAGTGGCCAGAGGTAAATATGCATTTAAATTGATGTCGTCGAATGCTTCATTACCATTACAGTACTTCACCTGCATCATTTCAACAATAATAGTTGTGGTAAGTGTATTATTACTACAAATTACACGTCTTATTTTCCAGGGGGTTGGAATAAAAAAAATCTTTTTAATTTGGGATATTGTGCAATATCTATGGATCAGTGCATCTAAATTACTAATATATACCCCAGCTGTACTCAAATACTGACACATGAGAAGCCATAGCATCGATAGCGCTAGTAAGAGCATCGTGCGGCGCTTCTTTTCCCTGGGAATCCCAGCCGCGCAGAGAGTCGTCCTCTCTTGGCATTTCAACGCTAAAAGAAATTAACATTAGGGGCCTACCTGGCGTGGAATTTTAGATAGAAAGGGAGGGAAACAGGATAAGACATGCAAGAGTAAAAGATGACTTTTGAATAAAGGCGAAAGAAATGATTGTCGATTTGAATTGTTCTATGTCATCATCGTCTCGGACGTTTAATTTGAGCTTCCACAGACGGTGAAACTCTTTTTTCTATTTTTGGTGTTTGCCATCATCCGAGTTTCCCGTAGCAGAGATGTGCAAATATAGAAACTGGATAAATGTTTCCTCAGAGCGGCAAATTCTGTGAGGCTCATTTTATTTATTGATCTTATTGCAGTACAAATTAGTAAGCAGCAGCGACTTATTGGTAAATAAATGAAGTAACAGTCGACCTTTATGTGCCTACTCACGCACACGACATGATCAACTACACGCGGATGACTCAAATGCATTGGTAATTAACCGGTTGGCTTGGTTCACCATTTGTATAGTGTTGATCGCAAATAGTTGAATTTTGTTAACACGCCGAATTATCTCTAAAGTAGTACACTATTGTTGAATTTGCTAACAATGACCCCCTTCGCTGTTATTTGCAACCAACCTTTATTCCTGGTGTTTATGGTTACAGAAAGGTAACCATGAGGAATAATATTTGTGTTAGGTAATAAGATGAGGCGGAGCAGACAAAATGTGTTTTTATCTCCGCTTTGCACAAGCTTTTTTTTCGGACAAATCGAGAACTGAGCTATACAAACCAGTATGTGATTTTATGAATTCGTTACATATTGATCCAAAATGCATTTAATGATGTGGATAACATTTAAGCATCAATTGTTTGTGTATGCAAAGAATGCTGCTGTTTTCTACCTGTTACCACCAATATAATGCGCCCGCAGCCCGGTACCGTCGGCGGAATTATTCCTCTATTGTGCATTTATTCTGTCCATCCAAATATTTGGCAAATTGGCAAACACGGACATGTTGTGTAAGGTTTATGAAATGTTGCGTTTAAACATTTAGATCCACAATGAAGAGAACAATACACTCAGGTGTGAAAAGGCCAGCCGCAGATTGGGATTGGTGCATCTATGCGCTACACATTCAGAATTATCTTGTCCCATGTCTCAGCCGATTCTATGAAAGCCACAGAGTATTTAATGTAAATAAAACGGCATCAGCCACATCGCTTTCAGAAACTTATTACCTCCACTGACAGCAATGTACTGCATTAGTAGGCCATATGATAGCCAGAAGAAAATATAACTGAATGTGCAAGCCCTAAATATGCTGAAGGTAGAGCGATAACCGACCTCGACTTATTACATGCTTTCTCTCTCGTGTTAACCTGTCTTCATTGACACTTATTTTTATTGCCTCCAAGGCTCTTATCAACGCCCAATTAAGAAGGTAACAGAGATTTTAGTGGTGGTCGAGGCCTTCAGAGGACACTTCACACGTCAAATCTATCTCAATTAATGGTCATTCCAATTCCCGGAGCAGTTATTATCACTGAAACTGTGAATGGGCAACAGCGTGCTCACAGCCTAAGCGCTGGTAAACTGTGCTTTTATCTGAAGAAGCACATTGCTCAAAGTAAAAATGCAGCACACATCATCGGTCTGATTACTCACCAGCCAGCCATTTGTGGCAAAATGCGGGCGCCTGGCCGTATGATGCTCTGTCGTGTGTCTTAATTTGAAGTGATTACGATGGTAAGTGACGAGCAGCAGCCAATCCTATTTGCGGGCTGTAATATGTGGTCGGCTTAATTTAAAAGCCATGCATTCCCTAATAGCACCGTGACCAAACCAGGATAATTATGACTAGCATAAATGCAGTAGCGCGATAGATATGGCGGGCAAATGTCTACTGCCTATGGGACTACATGCATGGTAGATGGTGATTGACCAGACGGGTGTTTTGCCAACTGTCTATTAAAAGCCGTGAATAATCATTGGGTCTTTGATCTGAGTAGCTCCTACACAACAATGCGTAACCATACTCGAAGTATACATTACTCACGTTGAGAAAAACTATGAGATCAATGTATTCGTTAATCGTTATGTTTGTAGGTCAATGCGGGCTTTGGACACTTGCCATATCGTATGCTCCAGTGGTACTACTAAATTAAGTTACGCATGGATGGAGACTAATTTAATAAACTACCTGCTCTCAAGTACTGATGCGCCTGCCGAGCACAAATCACCCTAATCTGTCAGCCGGTGTTACCCGCATCTTACAGAGACATGGGCAACATGTCTCGCTGATATTGCAGCATCAACCGATGTAACATCATTAAGCGTCTGGGTACACGTTACACACTTTCATTTTTAAATTATCCTATTCAGATTTGCAATTGTATCAGTCTGGTGCGATCTACGGTGGCGCCTCTCTATCTGATCAATCACAAGATGAGATTTAATTCCCATTGCCGGGTCTTGTTTGCTATTCACGGGTAAAATTGTGCCCACGTAATCGCCCGATCTCAAATATGATGGTAATTGCGTTATTAAAAAATGCATACATCGTTGCAATTTCATATCGAGTGCTTTAGATTCGCATTCTGGCTTGTGTTAAGTCCAAGATGCCAACACACGTTGGTTTAACACAGCCATGGTGCATCGTGTCGAATTAAGCTTACCGTTGACGGCAAGCATTTATCAAGACCATACTTCCTGGAAACAAGCGCTACATTGGCACATATCCGATGCATTGCACATACTTTGAGTATTCTATCAAGCAAAGCAAACCTAGTAAAGATACCGATGACAGCAATTAGCAACACAATGAGCTGAGTAGCGTTTGCCTATGTTGGATACTTTCAACGTTAGATGATTTTTCATTGTGTATATTTGCTTTATCGCCAATGTTACTGCACTATATAACTAAATACATATTTAAGTTAGTAATCATATCTTATATCATCTAAACTCGAGTATATAATCTTCGCAGTTCACTGAACAATTATCTTCGATCAGGCAGGGTGCATCCCTATAAGGAAAGGAGACACCTAGCGGATAGGAGTGGCAGCCATAATTATCAGACAATGTTTTACGACACTAGCAAATTAAAAGATATTCTTTACCTGACTTCAGGCTTCAGTGCCCGAGGATAAATATGTTGTTATAGACAGAACAGGAAATCTAGTAGTATAGAGAGTGGTGGTACGAGCGCAGTTTCCAAATGGACGCACCTACAGAAAATGAGCCAGCCTGCGGTGCGAGCGCACTTTCACTTCCTTTACTACGGTGTCAGCCAGCCCTTCCAGCCGATTTTCTCCAGGGCCACCAAAGAGGGCGACAGCAATATCAACAACTTACACCAGGACCCTGCGGAATAAGCTCTTCTTAACGACTCATGTGCTCCAAAAGATCCTCATACTTTTATTCCAAATCCCTTAACTCAATCTCAAAGTCCACCTTCTCCTCCGTTAAATAATCCCCATCTACCCGCAGCTCGGCCATCACATTTTGATCGGTGCTCATTCTATACCTCAGCCCTCATCTATTCAACAGATCGACGCGCGCCCATAGGCCAGATTGTCTACGCCATTCTCAGCTATCCACCGCTTTGAGTCAAAGGGGGAGAGAGACACCTTATTGACGAGAAGCCCGTATATTTTATGGCAGTCACTTCTGAGCATGTTCATTTCGTGGCAAATCTGCTTTTTGGTGAATAGCGACTCAACGTACTGAGCGTGCCGTAGATGATTCTTGACCACCACCTTCTTTACGCCCTTTGCCCTTTTAATCTCATCCATGCTCGACATCTGGATCGAGCACGTCTTTGGCCGCAGACCCACATACTCCTTGATGGGCACTCTAGCGCACTCATCCTTCATCTTCCCCAGAACCTGCTTGTTCACGTTGCTGTATAAGCTTTTGGGGGGATGATAGTTACATGTGTCAAAGAGATGCTCAGCATACACGTCAGGCGTGCGTATCTTCATTAGCAGCTTATCCGTATCCGTGTACAATAGGCCAAGGTTCTAGTTGTATCTGAGCTTCATGGCATTGTAGTAAAGGTCTTACATAAGGTGTTTGGAGAGGTCGAGTATACTCATGCCGACATACACCGGGCGGTTCAGTACCAGGTGTGTCTTGTGCATGTGCAGATCGGCTAAGTCATCATCAACCACCTGATGATGCGCGTAGGCGGGACTGGCGATAAGCCTACGCATTCTTACTTCTTCCGTAGAGCGCACAATCGTGACATCAACCCGCATCCGGAGGTTCTCCATGGTCTTGGTGGCCTTACGCATATCCGTATTCCGTATTTAAGGCTCCATCCAAGGGTTTGGGTTTACAAGGGCGCACCAACCCGACATAGCGATTCCTGAAAGTAGGTGGAAACTAACAACGAGCACACAAATGTAACATCTCTTAATTCATGTTTACAGTAACGTTATGAATAGTTGGCGAAAGTCATACATTCAGCATGAGTAGAAATACAAACACGACGGCCGTTTGTCCATAAGCGTGCTTTAGGCCTCTGAACGTAGATGTACTTATGTAAGAGCTTTGGATATAAATACATGCATCGGAAGTGGTTGGAATCTTGACATGAATTTTTCAGCTTTCATTTCCTCTGGTCTGAGCCTTGTGTCATAGTGTACTGTCCGCCTTATGATAATTCAACTACAACTGAAAATTTACCAAGATAAAAATAGCCACACTTTCGACATTGTTTAAGCCACGGGATTGTGAGAATGCCCAAGAAAAGTTAATGCGTCAATATTGGACTAGTACATATTATGGTATATTTGAGTCAAATCGAGCCTGCAATAAACGGATAAACGGGGCGATATATTTTGCTTATGCGCGTTTCAAAATCTACGATTCTGACAGATCACTTTTTAAAGTTTACTTCTACACCACACCAATACATGAAAATTGTATCTTTTCTATGATGACGCCTATCGCAAAACTGTGACGATGCAGAACAATCTTTCCAGTTGTCTTGTGATATGCCCTTTATGGTGCACATACAGTTCCTGTTATATCAACACTGTGCATCAATTGCGAATGGAATCTCTAGGTTATTTCAAAGGCATGTGATGGGAATGTATGGGTTTGGTTACCTCCTCTGCATTAAGGGATAAACCTCATTTGGCTGGGGGCAATTACTCACTTAATGCAATTTGTCTTTTCTGTTGATTTTTTGTTAAGATATATGTTTACGTGATACGATGCAATTTCACACCCAACGATCGCTTGTCGTCCATCAAGTGATGCATGCCACACAATGACGATACCATATCACTAACCCAATATGCACATGGATGATTATATGTGACCTTTATGAGGGTCATTCGTGAATTGATGTTGTAAAAAGGCACCCTTACCTATGAGTTAAAATAAATCAGAGAGAGTACTTGAATTATGCAAGGGACCGTTTTGATTGGGTAAAAATTTTATAGCGAATCAAATGCTTGACTCTATAAACGGGGCTGTAAGGTTAAAATCACAAGACGCAGGCTGGTTAAACATAGAAACCGGGGTCAGTGGTATCGTGTGAGGTGGTTTGCGGATTACTTCCATTGTGAACAACTAGAGATATCTGGCCTCACAAGTACGGTTGCCTTGTTTGTATAATTCCTGTACTCGTTTTGTTAGTGCTGTTTTGAAGATGCTCAGCGACTCACAGTTACAAAGTGCAAATAATAATCCATCATCTTTTTTTTAAGGTTTCATCGCAGCATACTAACTGGTTAACGCATATAATGCAGAGGCAACGTTGAGCAGGAGGAAAATGAATTCGGCGTTTGATCATTGTATAGTGGGATGTTAACGTCTGATTGTGTATTCAACGTCACTTTGGCTATAGAAATATTTAAAAACAATTTTGCATATAATAATCAAAATATAATATTAAATTATTTTACCAAGAACTGGATCCTTTTGTCGCTTGTATTTTTTTGGAATTGTAATAGTTTTCCTAATAAAGTTTTTCGACAATTCTAAATATGCGTTCCTTTCATATAAGTCGTGTATATGTGCATCATTCTAAACTGCAGCTGATTAACTATGCTTTTGACCATCACAAATGGCTCATCATAGGGCGGCCGTACAGTCGCCTACTTTGTAGACGACAGCTCACTCTGCAAGTGAGTGATGTTTGATATATCACACTTGATTTCCTCTGCAGTTGTATCATTTAATTTAATATCGAGTTTACAAATACAAGGCGATACTCAAATAATGCATTGTTAACACGTCAATGCACAATGTCTATGACAACAAATCCAAACTTGGCATTATTAGGGACGCCTCCTATCCATTTTGGATAATGTGCCAAGGGACCAAGGGACATGAGGCCCAACGCTAGTGTATGTCTTGCAGATAACGTTAGTTCTGATCCACGACGAATTTATGCAGCGGTTAATAATTACCGTGCATTGGATAGCTCACCATTGTTGGCTATGAAGCTATGATCAGCTACTGTATTTGCTAGATTGCTTAGTTAGCTTGTCTGCAATTCGGGAAATATTTTTCATCTGTCGCAAATATTCTTATATTTTTTTATTATCTACACCAGTGAACGTAAGCCGGTATGCACTGACATTTATTCTGTCATACAATACACACAGCTTGGCTAATTGTTTTAATATCATTGTACGTAACTTTTGATTTCATAGAATTAGATATTCTTGTCGTTGCTTTAGTGGTACTTTCAGTGTAGAATCCGCGCCTCTGACACGTTGCTCCTTCTTTCGAAAACACGTTACGGGGCTTAAAACCCGATATCTAGGCATGAAAGTTGAAGCAGACATCAAGCAGTCAGGTCATGGATGGTATATAGCGTTCCCGCGGCAGAACCATGCTGTATTTGGAGGAGCACTAGCTTTATATAGTTACCGGTTATGTATTGCCCCGTCACCAGATACTCCTTGTAAAAATTGCCTGTAAAATGCTTCTTTACTATGGAAACATCCTTTTCACAAAACAAGCTTCTGTGCATTTTGTTTCACATGAATCCATAGCGAAAGAGACCACTCTTAGTCAAAGCTAGCAATCTTTGCGTTAATGATTTGTGATGATGATGAAAAAAGTTTATGTGACTAATTGCGACCTGGCTGTTCTGCATCACTATTACTCTGAAATATCTTCATACTCTAAATTAACAGCTTCCTTCAACTAGCTGTCTAATGCAGCAATTCATGTTTACGTAGATTCATTCTTTTATGCTGTTTCCAGGTTGTAAAGTATTTATGATCTATCGTTGGCGGCGTCGGTGACGTTCAGTGTATTGCAATTACAACACGTATTGAATAGAAACATGCCTAAACATACATCATCGGTAATAGGCAGTCCCATGCAACTATCAAGTACCTATTTGCCGTTAACCTCGGTGATCAATAGTACAGGTGAAGTTACGTCCCTATAGATGATATGTAGTTGCATTTTACCGAATGAATCGAATGAAAATATGGCACAATAAGAAATACAGTACACATGTAGCTACAATGGTAAGCTAGCTAGGTTGGAGCAACGTTGCCTTTTGATTAGTTATGGTAGCTTACAGACAGGAATGAATTACAGATAGACTCAATATTAAAAGCAGCAACCAACTATGCGAAATCCCTATAACGTTTTCCAACTGTAATTTGGTTGGTGTAAGTGTTATACAACCATAAAGGAAAGAACAGCATACTAACTTTTCATGAGTTATCATTGCAAATGAAAGCGCATGCCCTTTAGCAATCGTGCGGGCACTTGTATTACATTTCAAGCTTCAATACTTCTCTCTCAGTCCTTATCGGCACGCGCCTCATGCCGATATGATAAGGAGGCTACAGTACCTGGCAAATAAGGTGATCGTTAACACAAATTTGTATCAGCACGCTAACGATCGTTTTGAATACTGCACAACTCCCTCGTCTGCCGATGCTCAAATGTGCTCGTACATACGTGGCTTCCCGTGTTCGTAAATACCAATACATTGTACGTGGATAAAACAAGTACATATCAATACATTAGGGGAGCCCTATAAACACGATAACATTTGACGATAACTTTTCAGGAGTTGTCCCTTCACCTTTGTTAAAACGATGCTATATCGTAACCGTCATGCTGTTCGTCATTATCCCCGTCGCTGCGAATGCATACCCGTATTATCTCTCTTTACCTTGTGTCTTTAAGCATGGTTCTTTTGAAAATCTTACATTGGGTACATTTGGTACCTTCATTGAGCAGTATGATTGCCTTAACATGAGGACGGCTGTGAAAACATAACTCTTATCTGACATGATACATATGCATAGCACACACGAACATACCTACAATCTTGTTAGTATGCTTCA
Source organism: Urechis unicinctus (assembly GCA_034190875.2). Classification (NCBI taxonomy): domain Eukaryota; kingdom Metazoa; phylum Annelida; class Polychaeta; order Xenopneusta; family Urechidae; genus Urechis; species Urechis unicinctus. The sequence continues at coordinate 35,547,144 of CM067351.1, read as the reverse complement.
TTCTGTGTGTCATCGGATACTGTCAAAGCTGCAATGAATTCAGTAACAACACTGTTAATACTCGTTAATCGCAATCATATCAGACCACGACTACAATAAGAAAGACGACACCTTGGATGTGTCATTTATAATATTATTAGATGATGCGGATATATAACCCTGTAACCATAGTTATACAGCGCGGTTAAAGGCAGTGTCTGCCACGTTGCCTTGTTTGATATCAAATCCCATGCTGAGCTGGAATAGTGATACAAGCATATTTAAACTTAATGAGATATATGAAATACGCTTCATATACATTGCCTTGAACGATTGGCATATAGAGTGGGCGAACATATACACAATCGTAGTCATTCTTACTGCCGTGTGATAGATATGACGTGTAAGATAATGTAATGCTTAACCGAAAAAGTAAATTCGGTCGTAATATGTTTAGGAAAATGACGGATCCACGTACAGCTGTTAACTTGGCTTTTTTCCCTTACATTGCCTGCCTTAAGCGCCTGCAAACTTAACAAAATCTCAGGTGCCGTGTGGATAAGTTTTACCGACATTGGTTTTTACTGCTGACCGTTTCAGCTCTGTGAGTAATTAGAACCAGTCGCGTTCAGTGTTTTGGCTGCAATTCGAAAGAACGAAGAACTAACGATTCATATATACAGTGATGACAGCGTGCACAATATCATGCAGTGGAAAAGATGCCAAGCTGCCTGCTGTATTCAATGTCTACTAAATAAGTGCCGTTCATCAATCGCACTTGCCTCGCACATCAGAAAAAAGCTCCCATTGTGAAATTTGGACTCGAAACGCGTCACCCACTTTGTATGATGTTTATAGAATACATGTGCCCATTTCCCATGGATGTAAACAAAATGAACCCAATGCCTGTAATGAATTAAGGCTGAATCTCATTGAAGGCGATCGTTAAAGACCATAACCGTGCCGCGAAACAAGTGCTGCTACTCATGGATTTTTTCTATCGGTTGTTTCTTTAATATTATCTTACACTAACTAAACTTAATATATGGATTAAAAAACGATTGGCAATATTAGCAAAGTCCTAATGAATACACAGCATGTTTTCCGTCCATATCCGCTCCCATCGACAACGGTAGTTTGTTTTGTGCAAATCCGCATGGAATTTGGACTAAGACGTAAATGCTGCATTAAGGTCCAATTATCCTTTTTGCAAACTTCCTTTTACACGAAAATGAGTTTGCTAAACGATTTCTCATTCACCATAGGGCTCTCATTTCGCCTCGCTGCAGACATTTTTGCCAAACGATAAACTCAGTTCCATCCAAAAGTTTGGCCACTTTACCATTATTCATTACGCACGCGAGGACCGATGCTTAGGATTTTGACAAGGTGTGTTATTGCACTTTGGTTTCGACTGAGCTGCAAAACTATCATTCGGGCCAGTTTTGTTTTGGAACCTTAGCAGGCCAAAGCCTGAAGCCAAACGCAAACTTGAAATCATTGCGATTTACTTAGCGCCAAGATTTCATGGGATGTTTGGTATTTGTATTGTCGGATATTCACCCCTAATTGGCGCCTCCGCCAAATCAACAGATACACGTCGAAATGGACATGCATCAATGGTATGCAGTGAATACTACATGGTGCAATTCATTCATACCTTGTTGATGTGGCTATATATAGTAGATGTTGGACGCGTACGGAGGCAAACTTACCTATCGAGTGACATAGAGGCTTCACGATTATTCTATGGCGTCAAATTTTATAATACTGTCACCTCTGCGCTGATATACGTTTGCTAAGACCGGGGTTTGGCATTTGGTAAATGGATCAGGTGTGTCACACATAATTGAATCAACTAGCCAGTATGTCAGCTACGATAGGTCCCTAAATTAGCCTCTTGTGACCACTTGCTTTTTAATTTCTCTTATTGTTACAACTCTTATAATAGCGCACTCATTTTCTTCGTTCTTTTCACCTGGACTAGCTAACGAAAGGGATGCATAGTAGTTGCTTGACTTAGACATTAGTTGACATGTAATAATTATCGGCAAGCCGGCAGTGAACCTATTGGCAGAATAATGATTTCCGTTAAATGTGACAATTTTCTCTTTATACAATATAGTGATTCAACCTGAGATTATTGTCAACTGAGAGATTACTCGGACGACAATTATCAATTCAAGTGTTCAAGCTAACCGGCATCAGATTCGTATTCGTTATGGACTAATAATTAACCATCGCTTAATATCTATCATTTAATGGTTAATAACGTTATAAATTACGTCAAATAAAAAGATGGTTCTGATACTAGTCAGACGAGCGTGACGAAGCAGCAGGGCCTTACCCAAAGCACAATACTAATTTGAGAGCTACCACTTATTTTGCCATATCTGTGGTTTTGTACGACGACGGGAGTTAATTATTGCAATATGCCGATAGTAAAGCCCACCCTTTCTTCTCTCCAGCATTCATGTTTACGTTACGCTGCTCCCTGTACATCAGGTACCAATTTACTCTCCCGTTCTTGTTGGGGTTGTGGGCAGGACACACCTCTCATTTAGCAAATATCACGGCAATGCTGACATGTGCTGAACCAAAAATATTGTTCTATAAAAAAAATTCTGATTGTGGTGCACCCTGAATAAATATATTGAGATGTTTTCCTGCTGACATGTACTCAATTGGAAAATATCGTTCAACCTAAATAGTTATAATAGCTCATCCTAAAGGAATATGTGGAAATGTTCTGATAAAAACCTATAACCAGATAATTTGCAACATATGGCTTCTGATGTACGAGTAACACACGCATAATATTGTCGTAGTGCTGAGGCATATAAAGAAATAAAAAACCATGCCTCAAGAGTGGTACTTCCAAAAAGGCAAGCCTATCAGACCTGATGTCTTCTAGCAAAACGACTCCAGGCCACAACACATTGTATTATGGTTAACGTAAGCGGTTATTTATCTTATATTATCTAGAAATTCGGTTTGATATCCGCGAGCGCACTTACCGATACTCACAGAGGGTACGAGCAAAACAACTTGGGGCCGGTCAATCAATGTGGAATTCTTAATCGTTGACCAATGTCTGGTTCAATCAAATGGTGAACATCATTATTTTAAGACTGATGCTCAATGAACTAAACACAGGATCAATAGTAATCAAATTTCAAAATTTTTGTTAGTGTGTTATGTCATTGCATATAGTGTATAACTGCCGAACCAAAGCGAATCCTTTGTTTTCGCGCGATGTTGCAATGGTGCGTTCATGCGCGCTTGTGCATCAATAAGCGTACACACATTGGTGTGCGTGTGCATCTGTAATGAAACAAGTTGTCACTAGAGATAACGATTGCCCTCTAGTCAGAAAGATATCTGAACGATCGAAGCTGTATTCATGTATTTCATGTTGGCTGAGTTACTCAGGTGTGATAGGTATGCTAAAGTTCGATTTGCAAATTGGCCATAGCCAGCACAGACAGGTAAGCAAAAGCAGATTATTATCAACAATATACCTATTTCTGTAGGCACGAGCTACGCCTAATCCATCAATGTGGCAGCTCCGTTCAGTATAGCGATTCTTTATGAGGTCAACAGAGCTTTAAGCTAACACACAAGCAGGTTACATGCCCAACCGAAATACCAACATTGCTTAATTGATCTGCCACTGTGCATACCATACTAGAGGTGCGAAACACATAAGAACAATGGATGTAGCTTTATGTGAATAACCAAGCATAACCAGATAAAATGGAACGCAAGAACAAATGCACAATGGGTGATTAATTACATCGACGGGTTGGCGGGCGCATTGTATTGGTGGCAACAATAGGCAAGAATATTGCTACATCCCTGGAACACGCAGGAGCTCTATATATACATACATTCATAAATAACGACAATACATATATTTACAAAACATATATCCACTATACATATACCGATGATATAACATATTATACATATAACTTTCAAACAAATACCGACTATACATATGCAGTCTCTACATATACCGACTATACTAATACCGACTACACATATAACGACAAAATATATATATATATATATATATATATATATATATATATATATATATATATATATATATATATATATATATTTGTATATATATATATATATATATATATATAGATATATATATATATATATATATATATATATATTATATATATATATAGATATATATATATATATATGCAAACATATATATATATATATATAGAGAATATATATATATATATATATCTATATATATATATATATATATATATATATATATATATATATATATATATATATATATATATATATATATATATATATATATATATATATATATATATATTATATATATATATCTCTCTCACTCTCATCTCTAGCCATGTGCAACACGTTAGAAGTTGTTCGTTATGTGTTGTGGTGGTCAGATGGTGTATAGAGGAGGCAACACTGTGGAGCAAATTCGTGCAAGCCCTGTAACAAGAAGAGCACAAGATCAAAGCAGTTCTGTCAAAAACTGTTCCCATGCGCATGACTTGAGAGGATAATAGAGTGCACAAGGCGGCAACCCATTGTTATGTGTGTAAACAAGAACTAGGGAGGGACTCCGTCCGCGACCACTGTCATATACCAGGTGAGTATAGGGGACAGCCCACAATGCATGCAACCTAAAGCTGCGGTTGAATATTAAGACAACGGTCGTGCTGTAGTATTCCAACACCTACGGGGCTTTGACACCCACCTCTTGATGCAGACCGTAAGCAAGGAGTAGGGAAGATCAACTGTATCCTAAACAATATTGAGAAGAACATATCCTATCAATAGGACAGTTACGCTTTATTGACAGTGCACAGTTTCTTTCTGGCCTCGCTTGACAAGCTGGTGTCTGCAAACAATCCAGAGGCCCTTGCAGTGATGGTTAAGTGCGAGTCAGATGATACGATTAAGAGGGTGGCGATTAAGTGGGTGGATCGGCTGGCCGATCTACAGATATAGGATCATCCTGACGATCCCGAAACCGGATATATACTCGAAGTTGATCTCTAATACCCTCCATAGTTACTTGCTGATCACAATGATTATCCAATAGCACCAGAGCGAATGTCTGTGCAGAATGAATGGTTGTCAGACCACCAGAAGAATCTACTAGGTTCATGGCAGGGCTCCGGAAACTGAGTTGAGAAGCTGGTACTCAACCTGCGCAATAAAAAAGGTATGTGGTCCGCAATAGGATTCTCAAGCTCTACCTATCGCTGGGAATGAGGTCAACCATGATACGCGTGCACGTGTATTCAATCATAGCCCCTGGATGGAGCCCTATAATTGCATGAACACAGACCTGCGTAAGGTTGCCACCAGCGACTTTGAGAAGGACCCGTGAGAGCTAAAAATTTTATATATATATATATATATATATATATATATATATATATATATATATATTATATATATATATATATATATAATATATATATATATAATATATATATATATATGCATATATATATATTATTTAAATACATATATATATCTATATATATATATATAAATATATATATATACATGTTCATTATGCCCGCATTTAGCATATATATATATATATATATATATATATATATATATATATATATATATATATATATATATATATATATATATATATATATATATATATATATATATATATATATATATATATATGCGAAATGCGGGCATAATGAACATTGGCAAAAGCAGATCAAAAGAACCCAAATTGCGACTCATTTGGAAGTTATTGCCACCGCATATTATGTAGAATACGCACTGGACCACGCATCAATCCGCTTAAGTAATTGCATAATATATTGCCAGAGCCATGCTCTGTGGAAAGCAGCTGTTTTGTGCTTCGTGGTTTTGCAAATTGCGGTATTATCAATGCGTAGCGTCCTGTTGCTGAGAAACGAAATGAAATGCATCGTTTATTAAGATGGATGCCCTAAATTAATTACCCCTCATGTAATAAACTATTCACTTTGTTATGAGATATTTTTTGAGACTCACGCATTAAACAATCACGCATCTATCCTTGCCCCCGCATTGCATATATGTAAGACAAATGCTGGTTCATTGGTTTGTTTAAGTGTAAGCACTTATCATTTATTAATTAGCATAGTCACCATTATCTTATTTGAATATAAGATAAGTAAATTACTTCGAACTCAGACCAACGCACAAGGCTTGCTTACGCAGTGTTGATGATAAGGACAATTTGTCAGTGACGAGAAAGCGAGGAGCGGTAATATGTACGCATTAGTGACTGTGCAGTATGGCTCTATTGCGTAGTTACGCTCGTGTCCTGGCATATATTTTTGGTGCTACGTTTCCACCTGTTGAAGCTTTAAGTTTTACTTGCCAGAATTCCAAACATTTGAAAAAAATTAGAGATTTGTTTTCTGTCGCAATTATCAACATTATTAGACCAACAATGATGGTTACTCTATGTGTGTGTGAATGTGTATGCATGTGTGTGTCTCTGTGTGTATGTTAATCGAAATAAAGTCGTATGCTGCAACTAGTATATGTACAAATAACAGTGTCGGACTCTGAGAGCAGCCAATGACAGGGAACACGTCGTCCTCATGGGATCTCTTTTAAGTGATTGGACACGAGTCACATGTAAGCAGTTAATTTGACATACCTTGGTTTGAAATCACATGGGTGCAATATGTCGCTATTCACAAGTACATCATAGCCAGTGCGTCAATCGACATATCGACATGCTGTAAACGCACCAGAAATGGCATTAAGGTCCTGATGTTATTGTATGCTCTATGGACCAAAACATGCTTTTTATCCTGACTATTAATCGTAAATCAAAGTGCATAATGCTGGCAAAGCTGTCAGATGACAAGCGTTTGTCGTTATCGTTATTGGCAATCTCACATCAAGAAGCTGCAGTATAACGCGCGTCACGTTTAGTGGTTCGATTGGCTAGATAAGGACCTGAAACAATTTTGTCTGATGCAATCGACAATTACATTTAGGGGCCAGGACATAACTGTTATTGCATATATTAGCAGGATCAATTCAAACTGCGGTCACGATTCACATTTTGGTAGACAGGAGCATGAGGACATATACGCCTGACCAATCAACGAACAAGCTGAACGATTTCACTCATAGTTGATAGCAGAATGTTTCATATCACTCCTGCTATGTCCACTTCTTACCCATTCATCCTCAGTGCCTCCTGATTATTGAGCGAAATTTGGGTCACAAGCTCATAATCATACGAACATTCTCCTTTAAATCGCTTACATGCACATCGCGGCAATGCCAGAGCTTTACTGGGTTATTAAATATTTGTTCACCATGGTCTTTTGTGATTCGTAAGTAAAGCAAGCGACAAGCTCTCGGGTAAGGTTTGTCCACTAAGCAGCAATATTCTCCCTCTGATAAATACACTCGTGGTTGCAAGTTTACACACTGACTTTTTTAGCCTCGTATCTTGTGTAATGCAATATTCTCTAGCCTGCAATTTTAAGCTTGTGCAATGCAGTTAAAATAAATCAGCAAACAATGGAAACACATGTACCAATAACATGCTCAACCGATTAAGCGGTTTTTCCGAGGCAGTGGATTGCATGGAATTGGTTGGGAAGCTACGGAAGCAAAAGGTATTGGACCATGCGTGCAAAGCAAATATTAATGACCATAATTTCTTCCATGTATATTCTGCTGTGTCTCTAACTCTGCACATCACCTGCTCTTAAAAGATGATAGAATCCTTGGTAATTAATAAATATGGTACACCCGAGTAGCTTAGTCGAATTTGCATTGCCCGAATCAATAGGCCACTTGCTTTCATACAGAACACATGAAAGTCCTCTTGCAAACGTTATTACTGATAAACCAATAACGGTCAATATACTTCTCTAGCTACTTATACATGCTCAAGGGTAAAACATTTCACACTTACCCAGCATTTTATTATTCAATACTGCAATAAGAGCAAGAGGCTAGGATAACAGGCAACAGTAATGAATAATTTTAAAAAACACGTTGTCGTTGTCAAAGCTACGAAATTATGCTTTGCGTCTTATCTCCTATTCATCAAAAGTGGCTGCCTATTCTCTTGACCGCCAAACGTCACTAGATGAACTTGAGGCAAGTTTTATGATAGATTGTGTAATTGCACCAACTAGCCCCATTCGGCTAATGCTACTATTCATTAAGTTACTGTAAAATATTCGAGTAATTCAGAAATAACGTGTTTACGCATACTCTATTCACCAGTTGAACAAAATATTCATGGATAAATGTGCAATTTCTTTGGCTGTTTGCCAGCACTGAGCTGGCGGTCTCAGCTGGGTTTGCTAACAATTTGTTTTGTGAATACGCCTGAGTTCACGGACTAAGCTCAGCTCGCAAACTCAAATTAAGACGACTCAAGTTAAGATTCTATATGGATACGGCCCCTAGGGTAATTATTTCTTCGAATCTTGCATTGTACAAAATTTGCTCGGAGATAATCGTGGCAAATTAAGCTTATCAAACAACTTCTAAATACATCTTCCGTTAATCATACACAGCATTATAGCCTTCTTAAGCACGAATCTAATTCCCATAAGTGCACTTGTCCAGCAATGTATATGCTTCTTGATCATAAGTATTCTGGCGTCAACCACGTCCAATCACTTGAACGGCTGTAGAATAATCTTGCCCCATAGATACGAAATCCTCGCGTAAAGTTACTGCTCGCGTAAGTACATCAATCGCTACGAACAGCGCTGTATATCAGTGGTGCCTAAGCGAATGCGTTGTTTCACAAATATATCCCGGGAAACTGCATACCTTTAGCTAATGCACTGCACTTCAAAACGGAGTTTCCTCTAACAACGTTTTTGTTTTGTGAATACGCCTGAGTTCACGGACTAAGAGGCGCTGATGTCAAAGTATGCAATTTGACAATTACGATTTGCTTTGCATTGCTCGTAAATACGTTTGCACATCACTTTATCTCAATTATTTGGATCATCCCAAAATAACAACATCCGTTTTCGGATGCATGAACAAGAATTGCTAGGATATATTTGCATGGTCAACAAATTTCTCATGCGGAACAACACGCAATTAGATGCATTAAATCAATGACAGCTTTCAGTCTGTATCGGAAACGTTTATAGGAATGTGCACAAAATACGATGTGGTGTGTCTCAACGGCGGCAATAAAAGTAACATAAACAGCCCATTAAAAGTCGACCTCCTCTCACTTTGTTATTTTTATATTTATTACTTTAGTCTAACTGCGCACAAGCTGCGTTGCATATGCTATCCGTAATCGTAACATATTCAAAATATTTGCCGACTGTCTACTTCTGCTGTGCGTGTACAACAATGTACATGACGTCACATAAAATCGAGGGTGCGTATCGCAAGCCAGTTGCACGAGCCAGACGCGCGCAACTAAGGTCAATCCGGGTCACAACCTTTGCGTTGATTGGTCACTAAGATTAACGAACGTGTCTAATGAAAATTCAGAGGCACAAGTTTTAGACCTTGTCCTGTCGTAGACTCTAGGGCGAGAAGCGTAGCAGTACCCCTGGAGACTGGGACGCAGACTACAGTGCAGCTACGTTGATACAATTTAGGTGCATCCTATATCTGGAAAGCGATGCATATAGAAATATATATGCTCATGGACCCAAATGTTCTTTATCCGCAGCTGATGGGCATAAAGCTGGAATAAAACCAGCTTATTGATCAATTATATTTATCTATTAATCACTTGTGATAAAGTGATAAACTGGGCAAACCACGAAAATTAATCACCAAAGTTTCTATTCAAACAGGATGCTGCTTCGAACTTTTTCATAACAGCTTGTGGCATTTGCAATGCGCATTGATGCTGCACATTGAAACTCACTGGCATTAATAGGTTGTGTTTATCGAAAGAGCAACCATGCTGTAAACGCAACACAAATGTTACTCTGACATCTAATATTGATATCCATATGCATTGTTTCTAAATAAATGGCTCAGAAAATCATGTCCGGGGCTGGCATGTTCCTTGTTTTTTTATGAGCAGCTGGTGGGTGTGACGCATAAATGTCAAAAACAAATTAATCATTTATTTTTATAGCAATGCGATAAAGTTGCGGACAGGCGAGACAAACGCAATGCAAAACGATGCTTATTATGACTCATGTACATGCTATTGTATCCATATGAAATAGATATGCACTGACCCACGCATCGATCTTGTGTTGGAATTATTATGCACCTATAAGTTGTATTGACAGAGCCATATGCCGTATAGAGTACACCATCTTCTCTTGACCCCGCAAATAATGTTATTATCCTTTCGTTGGGACTTGGAAAGGAATAAAATTCGTCATTTATTGAGATTGATTCTCCAAATGAATTAGCCAGAAGTACGCGAGTGTCAATACGTTATGGGCGGTAATAAAATTAGATCTTTGTCAAGGGCTACTACCCGTTGAAATTTTTGCACAAATAAACTGACGCATGCAGCAGGTACCCATCTTCCCAATATCCATATTTGATAGCTTATTTGTTACCCAAAACTGATAATTGTTGTTAAAAAAGAATAATCACAAACATAATCAGCATATACTTCAACGTCCTTCCCCATTAACTAAGCTCTCTTCTGAAATATGAATCAGAATTGGCTTAGCGTGCAGTCAAAAACGAGTGTTCTGTGGGTTGCTTCACTCGCCCTTCATGGAATACGTAAGCATGTTATAGCGTTTAAGATTCACCACATATTACTTATCGCGGCAGGGGCTATGGCGCAAATGTTTAGAACGCGAAAGGGACATGACAAATGCCTTAGACCATCACCTGCACGTATTCTAAAGTTAATCAAGCGGTAATCATTAGCGTTGAGGATGTCTGCTAAGCCTGAATGTTTCCCCATAGCACATCTCACGAGGGATCGGAATTGCCTAACCTGACAATGACTTTGCCGTAATCTAGTTTCCGAAACGAATTGCTCTCGTGATGTTCTGACTCGATGTACTGATATTTACTGCGCTACAAGTGATCATTGACATGATTCGAGTTACAATATACCAGTGCATTATCTTTATATATAAGTGTGTATACGTTTGCATTATTATGAAAATGTTTGACCCGATGATATATCATGTCATGGGGATATTTGCACCTTCTGAGTTAATATAACGATATAAAATGATTATTTGAGGTTGTGTATAAGGCCGTGATTTGGACTGAATTTAATGTACAGTGCAAAAACCAGATGAGAACTACAAAAGAACTTACATCTGCAATATTGATTTAACCGTTCATCCGCTCTAATTAAAGAAGTCAAAATGGCCCCACTTTACAATTAATTACTGAATCATGGGGTGTCAGATAGCACCAGTATTCGTTTGCAAAAACGATATTTCTGCCAAAGCCGAAAAACTGTTGTATTTGTCAAATCTGCTACCAGAATGTTTGCGAAAGAGTAGGCCTATAATGTTGTCAAAACTACTCCTTCTATTATTACCGGGTACTTAATTGCATGGTTTAGTTATCAGTTGCGTAATCAGAATGCGGACCAGTAAGTTATGCAGTACAATTGTGCATTGAGCAATGAGACATCTGCTATTTTCTGTATTACAGTTGCGGTTGCATGTACAACTTTGCTCATGCCGCTAACAATCTTATAGATACGCTAAGAGGGCTCACTCGGACAAGCCATGCGGTGAGCCTATCAATGCGTAACATTACCTCCTTGGACAGGTAGTGCTGGTATAAAATCAACCAAGGCACAAGGGAATAACGATGATCGCACGTCTTTGCCTTGAATCGTTTAAAAAAACCCATGGAATCTTGTGATTGGTCGAGAAGAGCGCGCCCCTCCAAATAGGGGCTGTGCAAGAAGGGCGATGCACTCTTGTACGTGTTCACAAATTTAGTCGGACAGAGGCGTGAATGATCCCTGATCATATGGACTGTCTTAATAATGTCAAAATTGCGGTTTCGTATGTAAATGAATTAAGTCATCCGTGAGGTATATCATACATATTATGGTTTGCGGTGTCCTCTGTCATGTGTGGGGAACGTGGGGGTATTTAGACAACTCTAGTTGCTACACCAGGATCGTACTTCGGATTCTACCACCATTAGTCGCACCTTTGGGAACAGGTGAAAAAATGGAATTCGAACCATCTGATGAGCGTGCAGATACTCTACTGTGTGCAATCCCTTAGACACTTTCACCTTTACTTTCACTCTATTACATATTCAACTGTTAATAAGCATCCATTCACATATATTGCTACAATAGAAACGATTTGCTTCCGTGATATTTTTCCTTCTTTTACAGTTCATAGGTATGATACCGTTGTGCACGTTTCACCTCTACGGGTCCTAACGGACATGTTCAGCGCAAGTAGGAAAATGTCTTCATAAAAATACTATTTTTTAACGAACTGCTGCTCTTATAATATCCTCACAAGAATGCGGTCGCTGCAATTCTACTACAAATATAATCAAATACTTCACTCACATCCACAATTTCTTTACGCATTTCAGAGATTGGTAATGAACTATTTGAGAGAGTTTCATCATCATCATTGATCCCCCACATCTTACCAAACTACCATGCAAGCAGAGTCTTTAGCTAAATGAGCAGTTTATACATGTTTATCAAAGACAATAAATACAAACATTGTCGGGATGCATTTGCTGTCAGACATCATGTCTGTAAGATGAAGAACGAGGGGTTCCATTTTTGCAGTATTGACACATCAGCACCATTAATCCTACCAATGTGCAGCATTGATCAATAAACGGCTTTCTAAATGCCTTCAATAGCTATAAAGACCTATCATCTGGTTATTGGTGTGGACGGGATAGCATTAGTGAATCGTAAGTTCTGCCTCATTAAGTATTAATACCATAGAGATTTAGGGTTTCTGTGTTATCCTCATATCAAGCATATTTGGATGGTTTGGGAATAGCAGATATCATGCCATATTCGGCAAATAACCTTGAATGTTGCAGGATATATTCAATAAATGTGCTATACATTGAACACCAAAATCGAATCATAAAAAATTGCATGGTCACCTTCCAATTAAGTATATTAACTTATTCCACGCCCCTCTTCGAATGACGCAGACTCAACAATCATTTACCACAAGCTGATTTCAATTTGGTTAAACCGCTGGGCGTTCATTACCATAATATGGTGGATACAAGGTAATGCCAATGAGCGATTCAACGCAAGCATACATATGTTATGACCAACCCGTGCGTTACTGTATCGAATCATCAAGAAAAGCCTATGTGTGATGCTCCGAGGCTTGTCTCTTTGAACAACTGTATCTGATATACGTCATTCATTACCCGCTTGTAGTTCCGATTCCCTCGGATATACTATCCAACTTGATATTAAATCGTACAGGTGTGCTATAAATAAATCAAACCCAAACAAAAGGCAGCAAAAAAGGTGACTGACGCAATCTGCGTGTTTTTAATCACCCATCTTCGAGGCAACCATTACCCCAAGATGGATAGTTATGATCTAAGAGGAGATAGTGTGTAATCATGTTCAATTAAGAGCATACATATAAGTCGATCTACGACGCTAAATTGTCCTTGATAATCAACCGACAACGATCATAGTCAGCTCGCAGTGAGACAAGAAAAATGTGTAATCATTGACAACGGATCAATTCGCAACATTAATCGGCCATTAGACTAGGTGAGCTATTGGATGGGTAGAATGCACAAAGCGACCACCTACTACTTGAAATCGATAACGTACATGAAGTTGTGTATTCATTACATGCTCTGTTTTATTGGAAGCTGCGGGTCATACGTTACTTTTGCTTGTGGCCTTTGCGATATTCATGTATACCGTCTTGTTATTCAGGAGCTACGTGACAGAATCTCTGCGGAAGTTGATACCTACGAAAGAGCCATTCAGGCAAGTATGCAAATGGCTCTAGCAGCGAACAGTGGCGCCTTTTGTGAAATGAACCACCCCATTGTATCTACACTCATTTGTTTGGGACACAACGAAAAAAACTTATTGGCTGCATTGAATCATGCACAACTCTAAAGTAATACAGGTTCCTTTAACCCATACCCCCCCCCCCCCCCCCAATCGCGCAAGGCAGACATTTTGTATAAATCTGCGCTCATGCGGGCTATATATATATTTCTCAAGCACGCGATGGCAGATAAAAGTTAATGGAGAAATCATGTTGGGTGTGCTAACGTTATATTTTGAGTATGGTATCGCTGGTCAATTCCTACATTTTACCTAGGTCACGGGTTGACAAGTGAATCGGAATGAACTGCGAGAACTTCACCTAACGCAACTAACAGTGAGCCATGATGTGCATAACCATAACGTGCGCCACGCTACATACGCGTGAGGCAAAACGCATTCTTTTGCAGGTCCCGTTGCTGGTAAACTGAGGAATTAAGCCCGAAATGTATGCGTCATAGATGATCAGTGACCGTAGGTGTCGCTATTGCCAGGCTTCTCCTTAAACAACGCACAATCACCGAGCTAATGCCACTAACGATATGAGGCTCAGTTCACATTGGTTTAACAGCTGCCGGTAATCCGGCTCATTTTCATGATATAGTCAATACCAGGTAATGACAATGTACGAATTACACGTCAGCTTACATATCAAAATACCAGCTTGTGCTATTCAATGGTGATCGTTCGATAAGAACTCCTTTGGATATATCAATGCGACTAGTAATATGCACTGCCGGTTTCTATAGACAATAAAAAAAGGACTTAATAGTAAAATATTCAACAAACGGCAAAGGATTAAGTACGACTTGGTATTTTAAGGCGGCCCACATTGCTGCGTGCCAAAGCTTTGCAATCTGGATAGATAGTACATACCATGTTTCATTTAAGGTATTACAATTTAGCCTTAGACAGTAATCTTGATACCAGTCTCTTCTTGAATCCGTGGAGATTAGTGGGGATAGCTGAGCGTTTTTTCACAAGAAGTTCTTGTCTGCAAAAAGCTACTTCCACTTTATTATGTAATCCCACTATAACAAAAAAATTTAACCTTCATATATTTGCAGAGAAAATTGTGAGTAATTTATTCCATTCTCGTTACGCTAATGATGATGCTAACGCGTCATTGCTTATGGATGTCATGATCACATGTGTTTTATATGTGTTTATCTCGTTTGCAAAGTCTGCCAATATATAGGAGTATTAGTTTATTATATTTATCGGAGAGGAAGATGTGCAATGTTATATCTTTAAGCATTGAACATACTAATAATTTCAAGTTAACTTGTTATAATTCCACAAGAAAGATCAATACGGATGTGCGTCATTTCGCATCAGTGCAAATACATATTTCTAGCCCATCAAATTATCATTCAGCTTTTGTATTTTCCGGAGTAAAGGTTTAATACATGATACTTGTGATGCTGAAGGACACAATGTACAATCATTTACAATCAATTTAGAGAAAAAGATAACGCAATTGTCCTCTATTTTCATAACAGTCAGTCCGTCACCATCAAGTTCAAGGATTACCTTTCGCAGACAGGTGACAATTTACCGCGTGGTCATTTCGCTGAACAGGGTCATATCACTCAACTTCTAATCGTATTACAATCGGTTTGAATCAACGAGAGTTAACAGTATATGACAACCAGGTGTCCACAAATGATAAGCTGGCTTTGTTATTCGGCGAGTGCTACTAGCAATATGTTTTGAATGGAAAGTTGTGTTTTTTACCAAGGCCGTTTTGGATAGCGCAAGCTGAGAAAGAATGAGATCATCAAGAATTGAGGATATTCAGAAACGATATAACGTAACATAATTGCCTTTTCGTATAATCCAACCTGTAATCGGGACTCTTAATGTATATAACCGGCTTACAACCAAAAATCTTTCATTTATCCTGCAGAGATTATCATAAGGTCGTTGTAGAGGCAAAGCAGGTTAGTCGGCTTAAGAAAATGAAAAAAATAATCACGAAGCATAAATACCATTACTTCTTCCAGATTTGTGAATTGGTGCATTTTGCAGTTGTATTATGTAGAAAACGTTGCAGACTTATCGTGACCAAAACTTATTAGGCGCCATGTTTGAGCTTTGCGCGGCCCTTGTTAAGCGCATGGTTCTGATATACAACATAATATTAAGTGCTTGATGATGTATTCCTTATTTCTAGTCCACGTTGCAAATCATTTGGAAGAATATTGTGAGTATCAGAATCGGAGAAAGCCTGCATTTGACCGAAATCTATCACAATCGTAACGTAACAAAGCGTGAAGTCAATGCAGTTTCCAAAATAAACCTGTGAATCCGACAGCATTCAGTAATGGAGAGACAAACATACGCACACGACTATTAAGCTCGGCATACCCATCAGTCGCTAAGCTACAACGCGACGTCACGCGAGTCAACAAGATACCCATAACGCCGACATCAGGGCTAACAATTACCAAAGCCTAAAGAAAGTGCGCCATCAATAATCGGAAAATGTTCTTTCGAGAAATCTGGCATTATTGCTGCCATACAGAGATTTTACTGTCAATTATTTGCACATCTCTTGCAGACAAACAGGTTTATAGCCACAATACATTGATTGTTGCATGCATAATGCTGACAGCGGATCAATACTCATGCACAGATACAAACCTAATAATGGCCATCAACCAGTATCGACGTTGTCCCCTTCCAAAACTCGAAGACGGAATAAGAATAGTCTTCGTTGGAAGTAGCAGGTAATAATGCAATTTGGTAGTTGCGTATTGTTTGGTCGGATCACCAAGGAGACGAGTTTCTTAAGAAACCAGTTTACAAATGGAGAATACGGCAAACATTCCCTTGTTATTGGCGTCCGATAGAAGCGGATCATGTTTCCCAATATTTAAATGTATTTAATATGGTTGATAATGCCCAGTCTGCACTTAAGTGGCACGTGTACACAGGTTGTACGAACACATGCATGATATGCTTTGCCTGCGATTGCTATTGATTAAACCACATTATCTCTTGTAACAAAGCGAAGGACACGATGTAAACGGCACACGTGCCATCAATCTAATGCAAATGACAGTTTCCATTATTGACTCCACTCATGCAAAGCCAAATGTGTGTTAGCTCGGAAATAGACGGAAGGTCACTTCGCTTGTATCGACTGGCCGAAGACAAATCCACTGAAGCATTTCCAAATCAGATAAAAATAGCCATCATTAATGGATGCGGCTGCTCACTACGCACGATAATAATAAAGCGTTGGGAATATATATGACTAAAACATGGCATGTCCGCTCTAAGTTATAGTTGTAATCTGTGTCAATGCTATCTTATCTATAGAATATTTGATATACGAAACGGCGCCCAGTTTAGCAGATAAACTTTATTACCTAAATTAATAAAGTAATCTTGGCTAGTGTTCGCATGCGGTCCTACCAATGTTGTAGGCTATTTGTTGAACTAAGCTTCATACGGGTGTGGAAGACATCAATATGGATAAACATCAATATGCATGAACATTCAGCAATAGACTACACAGCGCCATCACCACCATGAGTACAAATCACCACCTTCGCATATTATAATTTTCCGTGTCAGCGCTCGATTATCATTCAAAAAGAAAATTCATATCAGCAGCGTATTTATATATACATAAAGAATTATGAAATGCATGGTGTTATCATTTCATATTATTATATTCATAAAATAATACATTAACATACACATGTATATGCATGTATATATATACAATTTATATGTATATATACCATACATCTACATTTATATAACATGTATATATATATATATATATATATCATATATATATATATTTGTTTGATTGATTATTCACACATAAATACGCGTTTATGTAAATGTATTTATATAGATTTATATGTATATATACATGTATATATCTACATATATAAACATATATATATATGCATATATATTTTATGGATATATATATTTGCATATATGTATATTACTTACAAATGTATACATCAAATATTTTTTTACTTGGGATAATACTGAAAGTGAAGAGAGTGATTTTTGCCATTTGTTCCAAATGTTAGGGAATGAATGTAGCGTTAACGTTTTTACAAATTCGGTTTTCGGGATTGGCGTGACCATTAAATGGGAATTACGCGTGTTATTAAAACTGTTGATATTGCATTGTTGATGGAATGCATTGATGAATGATGATGGCAACATGTTATTTTTGTAATGGTACATAAATAAGGCTACATTGCACTCATAGAGATCATTTAATTTTAACATATTGCTACGTTGAAAAAGAGGTTCTGTATGAGCGTTATACGAAGATTTGTTATTATATCTCAGAGCACGTTTTTGTAGTATTTCAGTACGATTTAAATTGTTTTTGCCAGCATTTCCCCATGCAAGTATGCCATATGATAAATGTGAGTAAACAAGAGCAAAATATAGACTGCGTAATGCTGATTTAGGGAGAAAGTCTTTTACTTACTTGGGAGCATAAAAAGGCCATGAGATATCTTTTTATTGTTCCAATGATTTAGTTGTGTTTTCCAGGATAGTTTTTCGTCTATAAATATGTTATAAAAACTGTTGATATTGCAACGTTGTTTGTGTCTATCCTGTTGATTACTTCATTTTTAATTTTTAAATCTACATTTACTTATATCTAATTTTTTAATGTGTCTTCTTATTACCATATAACTTGTTTTACTAGTGTTAATAATATAGAGCCGTTTTTTGATACTAGCCATGTTTTTAAGTTTAACGGCATTGTTAGCCTTTTGAAAAGTTTGATATTTGAGGATGAAATAAGTAGTGTTGTGTCATCAGCAAAGGAAAGAACCGTTTCATTACAGGCATTGGAAATGTCATTGACGTAAAGTAAAAGGACAACAGAGGCCCTAAAATGGAACCCTGAGTGACTCCTATAGCTACGTCGGATACAGGTGATTCATATGTTTTGTATTTGTGTATATTGTTTACGAAGTCGTAAATAACTTGAAAACCATTTATGTGCGAGACCTCTTATTCCAAGCGAGTACATTTTTGTTAGAAGTGTTTCATGGTTTATTATATCGAAGGCTTTAGAGAGATCGTAAAATATTGGGACTACATATTCATTGGGCGATTTATTGTTAGCATCTGCGCAGTTTTTGAGCAAATGCAATATTGGGTGAATAGTTTTGTTGTTTTTTTGAAATCCATATTTGTGCTTATACAGTAGTTTAAATTTAATCAGGAAGGACATAGTTCTGTTATACATAATTTTTTTTTTTACATACTTCTTTTTGAAAAACTTGGTAGCAAACTAATAGGTCTATAGTTATTAAAGACGCAGTCGTCACCGGATTTATATACGGGTATAATTTTTGATATTTTTAGTTGGTCGGGGAAGATTCCTGTTTTCATCGATACATTGCATATATGTGAGAGAGGAGTCAATATTATTGGAAGGGTTGATTTTATAGTTTTAGTACTGATTTCGTCGTGGCCATAACTTGTTTTCGGTTTAAGGTTTTTTACTACAGTTGCAACTTCATTTTCAGTTACTTCTTCTAGGTACATCCAGTGTGGCAGTTGACTTGGCAAATAGGAAGTGAAATGTTCATTAGATAAGGGTAAGCTTTTAGATATTGTTTTGCATATATTGGTAAAGTAATTGTTGAACTTATTGGCAATTATACTTTTATCTGATATTTGTTCGCCATCAATTTTAAAACTATTGGGCATTTTTTGTTTGCTATGTGTATTTCCTATTGTTTGGTTTAGTACTGACCACAAAGACTTGTTTTTCGTTTTGTATTTTTCTATCATTTCAGAATAGTAATTACACTTGAGCTTACATTTAACCTCGTTTAGAAGGCTATTGTATATTTTTGTATTTCTGCGTAGTGCGCTGTGACGGGTTCTGCTTGTATTTCCTATATAATTTTAATTTAGTTTTAGTTGAAGCTATCAAACCAGGAGTCATCCATGGTTGATGTATAATACCTTTGCGATTTTTCTTTTGTCCAAGTATCGGAAATGCTTGATCAAATGCACATTTGTATTTATTTATGAACACATCATACGCCTGATTACGAAATTCATGCTCTGAGACATTCGAAAAATCGGTTATTTCTGAATAATTCAATGAAACTATTAAAATTGTTCGGGGGGAAGTTGCGTCTTAGCGTAGGATCTTCACATGTGTTGTCAGTTTGTTCTGTTTGTGTCATATAGAATGTGGCGAAATGGTCTGAAATGTCAGTGATGATTATTCCAGATAAAGCTTGTGTTAGGTCATTGTTGAAAATATGTGGTCAATGAGTGTAGCTGATGTAGGTGTCACCCTTGTTGGTTTCGTGATCATTAGAACAAACCCATTTACAAAAAAATTCTCAAGATGCTTATTAGTTTTCACATGCATTTTGAACTTTAAAAGATCGAGATCATATCTCCTATAATACAACATTTTTTTTCTCACTACTTTTCTTGTTTTTTAATATCTAAGATAGTGGTTGAAAATACGTCGGTATCAGCAAGTGGTGCCGTGTGTGGTCTATAAACTATTCAAACTATACATTTGGATTTAGAGCTGTTTTCATATTCTATAAACAATGTTTCGATAACATGAGGTATAAAGATCGATAAATCATCTCTTCTACAAAATCCAATATGATCTTTGATAAAAAGGCCAACGCCACCTCTTGCGTTATCATTACGTGTATTTGCAATAAATTGGTGATAGTAAGAAAGGTTTAAAAAAACTTTGCATTGAACTTTAAATACTTCAGTTAAACCAATAAAGTCAAATGAAAATACATCAGAAGACAGACTGCTTACCAGTTCTGTGAATTCTTCTTAATGTGATACTAGTCCTCGGCAGTTTAAACTGAAGTACGATATTCCATTTTGTGTGTTCAGTTTGTTTCAGAAAATCATCTGGTTCATAGTACGTGCAATTAGAATGCGGAAGGTTTTCATGCAAAAATTCCAGTTCACCACTATCTCCAAACTGGTTGACAGAGAAGTTTGCTAAGTCCACCATTTGTAGTTGCTGATGGACCTCACGTTTGTGTGCGTTTCGTTGACGGTCATATTGTTGAGATCCTCTAGTAGTGTTTTACAGGCGAGGCTAGCTCGCAAAGCTGGTAACGATGATTTTGTCATCCCGAGGTTAATATCCCCCTATATAATATATATATATAGATATATATATATAGATATATATATATATATATAGAGATATAGAGATAGAGATATATATATATAGATATATAGATAGAGATAGAGAGAGAGAGAGAGAGAGAGAGATATCTATTATATTCTATATCTCTCTATAGAGAGAGGAGAGAGATCTATAGAGAGAGAGAGAGAGAGAGAGAGAGGAGAGATAGAGAGATATATAGAGAGAGAGAGAGATAGATATCTAGATATAGATCTAGATATCTCTCTATCTGAGATATATAGAGATATATATATATATATAGATATCTCTATCTCTACATATATATACAGATATATCTCTACAAGCATCTATCTCCCTCTCCTCTCTCCCGATACAAGCTATATAGCGTATATATATATATATATCTATATATCTATATATATATATATATATATATATATATATATATATATATATATATATATCTCTATATATATATATATATATATATCTATATATATATATATATGCTATATATATATCTATATATATCGTCGTATATATAAAAAGTGCCTTGTTCGAACCGCCTTTATTACCGCATTTCATTGGTTTGCCGATACATCTTGACCCCCCACGGAGAAATTTTTTCTGGATTTATGTCTACGATGTTAGAAATACAGGCGAGATGGTAGAGAAGTGATGCCAATATAACAGTTGTGTCTTACCTTGGAGTAGGTTTGGGTGTCTGATGGGTTTAGGGTTGTGCTATCGACGAAGTATGTATCCTTTGTTATAATCATTGATATCGCCAATCGTCAAAATGCTATATTGAAATGCCTGTAGCCAACAGCAGAGTTTACATCGCGTCATATAAATCACTGCTGGGATCAGTCATCCCGTCTAAAATGACGATCATACCTCATCAGTCACTGGGCCAACGAATTGCAGCTATATTGCATAAATAAGCCAGTTCAATAGATAGGATCTATGCGAAGGAACGGTGCATTGGAGTCAACTCAACCGGAAATGATTTGTCACTCTGTAAATTAGTACTTTAGACACATTGTGTTTGTCGATTAAGTCATCAAATTTACTTGCGAAAAGAGTTCCCCGTGCCTAAGAAGTATCCTACTATTCTCATTAATACTAATTGTGTCATATACCTAGTGGTGAGGTAAGACCTGGGCAGAGAGCCTTGTCAATCGACTACAATGTCTATATTATGTTACAATATAGCCGGTTTAAATATGGCTAAATCCTATGTAGGGTTAACGTTACTTCCAACCGCGGATAGTCAGTACATAACAAATAAGCTGCTTATATGGGGCCCTGACATCGATCTGTTCAAAAGACCCATAGTGTGGTGATGGGATTTTCCAGGTTGGCGATTGTATCATAGCAACGTTGTCCAAGCGGTAAGATAACCCAATTTATTTTTTGCCTCAATATATCCTCGCTCGGAAAAACAGCGATTAACTCGTTAAGTGAACCTCATTACTATCGTCAGTATCGTTTACGGCGTGCGAAGCTCACTTTTGGTGCCGTTCCTCTTCGCCATTAGAGATCACGTAACGCCTGAGTATAACCGACATACTACGCACATCACGTTTTGTCATGTGATAAGGACACTGATAGAATGTGTTTATTGTGAAAAGTGGTGACACGGCAGCAGCTCATCTAATAAATGCACACCCTGTGCGTCGTTATCGCTCAGGCAATGTTTAACTAAAGACAGTAAATGATCCCTGCATTTACACGGGCGGGAACACTGTAGCATGTTAGTGCGTCGCATAGTAACAATGAGTGTACAGTGGTGGCCAACATATGCCTTTATTGTGATGGGAGGCAATAGTAAAACGACTATGAGGTCCATCGGTACCCAGCCATGGTCATCAACAAATAGGTCGATTCTAAAGATAGCCGACAACCGTTTTCCTTAAATAATCATTGTCAAATTGATTTTTTTAAACGTACCTATCTGGCTGGATAAATCTGTAAATTGAAAAGCTTAATATTATTTTGGATGTCTTACCTATGGGTTGAGTTAAGGTGCATGAATGTCTATGAAGTCTTAGTATTTAGCCCTACGAAGCTGGGAAAAGCAAATCAATAATCGATTGAATACTTTGTACACATGTATCAGATGTACCCGTAGGCGCTGTGTATAAAGAGCTAGTAAGCGCAATATTCGTTAATAAACCAAACACAGGTAACCCACGCAGCTTATATCAACAACTTCCATACGCTAAGACGAGAACACATAAGCAGTCATTCAAATAGACTCAAATCCGAGGACAGCTTAGAGGTGTTCGCCGATTTGATGGCATTTAATATATACATAAGTTTATATATATTTACATATATATATAAATATATATAAATATATATGCACGTTAAATAGATATATATATATTTATATATATTTATTTATATATATATATATTAGATATATAAATATATGCTATATATATATATATATATATATATATATATATATATATATATATATATATATATACAGTTTTAGATATATATATATATATCATATATCTGCATATACGAATAAAACGAATATATATACATAGATTTATATTTACATATATATATATGCATACAGATATAAATATACATGCATGTATATATATATATATGTATATATATATATATAACATATATAATTATATGTATATATCTATAGTTATATATATATGTATACATATATAAATATATATATATATGTACATATATATATATATGTATATATATGTTTATTAAATATATATGTACATTTATGTTTATTATATATATATATATGTATATTTATATATATATATATATATATATATATATTTATATATATATGCATATATATATATATATATATAGTCATATAGATATATATATATATATTTATATATATATGTATAAATCTATATACGCAAATAAAAAATATATATTAAAGGTAAATATGCATGCATATAGATGCATTATATATATATATATACATATATATATATATATATATATATATGTATATACATATATATGTATATATATGTATATACGTATATATATATATATATATATATATTTATATATATATATGATATATATATATCTCTCTATATATATATATATATATATATATATTATATATATATATATATATATATATATGATGACATGATAACATGAGTATTATAGAGCGGACTACTGAACTGGCAAGTAGTATGATGACGCAATTGCCTTGTGCATGTTTCATCGTATGCAAGTTATTAGCATGGGTTCGTTACTAGCTTGGGTATTGCATATGACATCAAATCACGTTTGATGAGGTTTATATGTGGTGGCCCTCACCGGTCTTTACACTTGCGGCGACCTTTTGATTATCCAGAAGGTACAAACACAAGCCAGACTTAAAGTCGGCTTTAATGTCTGGGTCAAATAACTAGATAAAGTCAACAAGCGGCTTTAATTGCACGCTTGGTAATTCATGTTTGTGTTTGTTGTATGGCATTTCCGTGATAGCAATAAGAACAACTAACGTGTGATTCATGAACTCAAAAGTGTTTGCTAAATTAAAAGGCTTCCGTTACGTCCAAGATAACTTCCAATCGCGAGGAAGTCTTTTGACAACTGCAAATAAATTTCAATATCAGAACCCAGTCTCTCGTTGTAAAAAAATCTCCACAAGTGATACGGAGTACAAACATGGTATAACTAAGGAGAGAAATGACATAAGGTACATGTTACTAATATATTCACAATGGTTATATCGCGATTTCGTTTCTTGGCAAGCGAAGTCCTGTAATAATCACTGGAACTGCCCATCTCCCCGACTTCTGTCCAAAATTGTTGCAACTGCAGAGAGAGCAGCAAAAATAGAAGGTCAAACACTTCGCCAAGCTTGAATATAAAGCGCGACATATTATGCGTCCTGATAAAAGTTGCATATCAAATCTTGGCGTTATGTTTACCGTTAGTCTGTAACCAGATAAAAAAATCTTTATCACGGACGGCTGAGCTACGGATTTGCCAGTTGTTTGAATAAACATACATATCCATCTAGGTCCAGAGTAACCGTGGAAGGATACTTAGCCTATTAAATAGGTTGGCTGCTGGCTGGGAGTAGGAGAAACAAAACCTAGACAGACTGTTTTACTATTACTGCGGTGACAGCGCTTATTTGATTAGAACAATATATTTCTCGCTGAAGCAACATTCATTTTGTTTCCATTGTTTTGTTTACATATACACCCTGAATCACTGCACATATTAGGCGCCACAGTCAGCTACGTGGCTGTGCTAGAGACGATCCTCGGAGGGCCCATATTTTTATGAGACTTCGCGAGCAATACAAAGCCTGATCATGAAGGCCCATCAACTTCATTGCCCAGGTAGCTCCACAAAGATGAGTTGATTGATCTACATTTGATGCGTTTGCTTTGACAACTGTCACGTAAGATAAACAGGACGTCGGTCTGGTAAAATATATTGGGAACGACCGCATCATCAATTTGCCAAGGAATCTGCAGTACAGCTTGTATATGTCCATTATGGCCTGCTTTTCATGGCCATTCTCGGGCAGCTTCCCGAGAAACCGTGATTGATGCTGCAAGGTTATTGATGACTGATGTGCTCTTCAAATAACCCTAATGGCTAATGTATGTTGATTGTATGCAAAGCGCTGTACAATCCATCGTTGCAACCACTGTGTATAAAGGTCAGACTGCCTCATCACAATAGCAAGCATAGCCTTGGCCTCGCAGAGCTCACAGAAGCTGAGGCGCCATTCCCGCCAGTAACAACCTCTCTCGGCTTTATTGTGGGTTATTACTTGTCCCACGCATCCGACAACATCCTTGATTCCGTTGCCATCAACAATAGTTTTGAAAACAACCCAAGCGTGTGAAATGTGCAGTGAAGTTCAATCAATATTAACATTACGCTTCATACCTGTCACGGCACTACACGTTATTTTGAGAATGGCTTTGCACGCACCACAGCTTATTCTATATACGACAAGTAGTGCTTAACAATTCGACTTATAGAGGCGACCGTTACCTCTGCCGTGCACAAGAAGCAGACCCGGCAGTCAGCCAACACAAGGGAATAACCATGGTTCGAACAAAAGCAAAAACAGGTCCTCTCATGGTTAAGAAGACATTAGAGGTCGCGTGTAGCAACCCAACATGAAACCTCACCAAAACGCCCTAGACGCCACATTCGTAACCAGTATTCAAGTTATGTTCGGCTTTCCGCATTAAGAGTAATCAGTGTCAGAAACAGGAATCTTTATTACCGCGAATCGTGCGCTGCATACGTGAGAAAAATTTGATCGATAACTGAATCATAATAAATACATATCATATCCTCATGATTTTATATATCCAGGGGGAATGGGTGTGCGTAGGGTGCGTATGGTCTGTAAAGCTACACTGTTGCATGACACATCATGGCCTTGACGAATCGTTAACTTCCTTGTACGCAATCAAGCTCGTCCGGGTTGCCCCAATTGATTACAACAGTGTAGGTGGGAAATTGGATGTTCGGAGATCCTTGTCATATGCTGACGCCACTGTGGTCTGAGATTGGACGCAGGCGGATGATGGGTACGTGGTGAGCGTTGATAAAGAGATTAACGTTTGTGCTAACGGGAGAAGATATTACGCGAATATGACTGCGGCGTAAAGGGTTGTTTTAAATGGTAGTTGATATCTTTCTGCATTATTGTGCCTGTATAAATGGGTGGGTGGACTTATTGGTAAGTAGGTGGACTAGTGGGTGGACTTATTGGTAAGTAGGTGGACTAGTGGGTGGACTTATTTTGTACTCGGATGATATGAATTATGAGGGAACGCATGAAGATATCGGATTACGGCTGCTACAACCGATTTTTTTTATACAGTTACTGCCGCGGGTGAAATAACCGATTCACGATTCAGCTAGGTGTGTCATAACAGGCAAATTTGCCAGCCAAACCAGCCAAACGAGTGACCACATGCAGGTTGAAGAACTGTCTATGTGTTAAGCCTCATGTGTATTTGACTCATTAACACACGACAGCAAACAAACCGTTTCCTCTTTGTGAAGGAAGGAATTGTTTTGTGGAGCAATTGCTTCTAAATGGTATTTAGACAACAACCTTCACAATGAAACACGTTATATCATCAATTGGTCGTCTATGGTTGCAACTTAATCTAGTGTTTGACCTATCAAGGGTTGACAGGCGACAAATCTATATCTTGAGCCAAAGGCAGCGTACCCTGGAAGAAGTAGATGGAAGATGCACTCCATAACGGCAAGGCAAAGATATTGGTTCGACCAAGAAACACATAAGTTTTAATATTTAGTATTTAATATTTTATAATGTTTAGTAACAAAGGCGTCCGTTTCATGGCTTAGATCACCATTTAGGGCAAATTTAGTAAGAGTAATGTTAAGATGTGAACATCGTAGTTTTGAGATTCCTGGTGGTGATTCGGTTACAAATTATTTGAGAGTGCGATATCCTTCTTCCTCCCAGATAAGCAAAATTTTTCTAAAGGAAATGCTGCTGTTGGCGATAACGGCCTATCAAAAACGAGATTAATTGCGCGATCTTGAGAGAATGGAAATAACTTCACCTGGTAATGTAACCGTTTATCATGTGTTCCCCCGCCTAGCTCAAGTACATATCTAATTTCTTTCGCGGGTGAAAGAACTGAGAAGAATCAATAAGCATACCAAGCGCAAAATCAAATAAGTATCATTGCATTGACCATCCTGACATGATATCACTATCATATCGACAATATCCGTGGTATTCATTGAATGCACATACTGCATTTGAACATGACAGGCATGTACCGATAATGTGTGGGATACTTCAATTGTGGCATGTGCCGAAGTTGGTGGGAAGCATTCTCCAGCAATACTGTAATATGTTAAGGCACAATCATGACAACAACAATTTTATTGAAGATGGCGACGATCAGTGTAACAGTGAAAACGTTATACGAACATTTTCTGATAATGTAGCCGCGCTATCTTGCCGCAGGCATCCATAATATTCATGTTGTGCACATAAACAGTTCGCGTTTTTGATTAAGGTGTAATTTGCCAAGCAAGAGAGGAGGTCTTCATAGGTCGTTCAACTCTTGGGCGTTTTCAATGATATCATCACGGTTATCGATACGGTTATCACCACGATTATCATCATGGTTATCATCACAGTTATCATCACGGTTATCACTAACGTTATTATCATTGATATCACCTCAGTTTTCATCATGTAGCCACCATAGTGTGCATCTACAGATGCACAATAGTCTGGGCAATGTTTATATGGGTAGGCCGGCTCATGAACTCTGGCCTAGGGAACGTACAAGGCAGTTATCCAACAAGCAAATATGTCAATTCAACTTTTAGACTTCTTGGTATTAATTTAGAGAAAATGAATTTATATCTGGTGAAATGATCTTTCAAAATAAATCAAAAGAGGGCGCGACTGAAAATTTCAGCTTCGTAAAGTGTCAAAGCAGTTAAGTTAAAAACACCCTCATATATCCCCTTTTTTCCTTATGTGTTGGTAAGTCTAGCTAATGTTACTCGTATTGTGACTAGCAGCATCATGCCAACGGTATATTTTGTTCTATATCATTACATTACATTTACAATGTGGTGCTGCTGCTCCTTAGTTATGGTGGAATTTATGCCGACGCCTCGATTCAAGTATAAAAGTTAGAATGAGGGATACCTACCCTCAATTGTACATGCAATATTCTAGGATTTGGCTAAAGAACCAATACAATTATTGAGAGGATGGGCAGCTTTAATCGCCCGTACATTTGTCCAGCATGTAGCCTCTACACTCTATAGTTTAACGAGAAGGTTATCGTCCCACTGAAATGACGTTAATGACGAATGTATGGATGACAGGATTAATAACGGGTGTCTCTGACGGAGAAAAATATATATTTAAGTTAGTAATAGTATCTCATATTATCTTAACTTGAGTAAATAATATTCGCATTTCATAGAACACTTATCCTCGATAAGTTTGGGTGCACCCCAATAAGGAAAGGGGACACCAAGCAGCCAATAATTGCAGCCATGATAATCAGCCAATATTGTACAACACTAACAAAAAAAAATATATTCTTTACCTGAAAATATGCCTCAACATGCCCGTGAATACATACGAAAACGAGCATCATACATATGAATTCAGTGATTTCATCGGCGATAGTAACAAAATAATTCATAAAATTAGTTCAATTGCAAAACTTATAGAAATGTCAGACACCAGGTTGTTTCAATGCTATAGCAAATTCTGATTGTATTGTGAATGACATAATTTACAGTGACACGTAAAACCAGCCAAAAACAAACTTTGCGTGTAATTTCACTGAATATGCGTCAGGTTGAGAAGGTTAGAAAAAATAGTGCATCGTGCCGGCTTCTATCTAAAACGACAACTGCTTACAGAAGTGAATAATCTGTGATGTATTGTTGCGCAAAAACCTTTTAAAAACGACGATTTACGTGCCGCAACATCGTTGCACACACAACTCTCACTTTTCTACCATAAATCTAAGGATTGGTTGGGCAAACTGGGGTGGAATAGCTTTCCAATCGATCATTGAAAACACAGATGTCAATTGTTTGACTCTGCGTAAAATCAAGGTTTTATACCAGCTGTGTATACATCAGGTGGAAATCACGTCATGCACTTTACTATCACGATACCGACCAGTGCATGGTGCCGATTCACCGCCACTAGCAGGAAATATAGGCTTCGATTATAAATTGATTCTGCCACAGTCGGAGTTGATCTTGTTTCGAATCTATGGGACACTATTACAGAAGTCCACTAATTTTCTGTACTTTAACTGCTTGACAGAGATATCAAAAGATATATGATTTCTTATATTAAGTGCGCCCGGGTTTTACTTCAAACAAAACATGCGCCATGGAGGGATCTTTTGAGTTAATCTATATAGATGTGCATATTAAAGTCCCAATCCCATACTGTTTCTGAGTAATCACCCTTTCACTGGACTTGGGGACAAGTGTTAGCAATTGCTTTGTGATGTCTTGTGTCAAATTGAAAGTATGTCATTTCCGTTTGTTTATTTTTTCCTTGGAAAACGTTATCTACAGCTTTCAACTCAAGAGGCAATCGCTTTAGACATTAAATGTTTCGCATTAACACTATACTTGGCATCAATCAATTTAACAAATGTAAGCAGCAATCATCTCAGCGATTTAAACAGGCGGCAGCTAACTAAAAGCCCACAGATATCCAAAACCATAATTCATTTTTACCGCAACGGTATTGAGTAGACGTATATTAAGCAAGAGTATAGATAGCGCCAAATGAAGTCCGCTTGTCCTTACACACGCTTCAGGTTTTATGGAAGGCAGATACATTTATGTGGGCCGTTTTGTAGTAAATGAAGCGTCGGAAGCCCAGTGGCTGCAATCCCGACACGCATTCTCTCCACTGGTCATTTTCTCCGGTCTCACCAAATAATGAGAAGACGTTACACCAGGGAATAGCATAACAGAGTAAAGAGGCAGTTTTACAAGTTCTGAAGCAAATATGCGTAACCAATTCACAAGGTTTCGGCTCGGGGGTTTCATTCATTATCTGGAACAAAGCAGATGTCAATGCCCATCGAGTGGCAGAAGCTCTTTCACCAGTAACTGGTTTTTGAGTTAGTACTGCACAATAACTAGTGTAATAAGTTGTCCTCATTATACGTCTGTCTCCCTCACCGGCGCGACATTAAGCAATACCTCTCGTTACATGGCTTCTGATATGTCATATGTTGAAGCAATCCGTCAATTGTCTCAATTGTCGCCACTGTGTATATAATCATATTTTTCCAAGAGCCTGTCAACACAGATACTTCGTAATTGTGACCTATCTTTCACATAGCAAATAGCTTGCCATGAGTCGTCCAGTAAATACGTCAAAACTAATATCCAGGACTACGGCTAAATGATGTGGGATTTGTCGGGATGGCAATAGCGCAGCCAAATTATGATATATATCACCACTACTTCTGATGCTTCGAACGCTGAATAGTTATATTATGTAAGCAACAATTTAACTGATATAGTTTCTCATGTGAAATATCTTGATGGGCAGTGTATCAGTGAGAACCATGAGGGCACCATAACTGATTGCTATAGCATACCGAGGGACGAAATTGGTCTAACATTTTGGATGTCATTTAATCCTTATCTTTTGTTTGGAAAAATATGTTCAGCTTCGTATTTTGTCATGGTTCTGTTTTGCGAATTTGCGCTAGGGGTTGTTCAAATAGCCTTTGCGATGCATTTTGTTACTAAATACACTGTTACCGTGTACGTCTCTCTACAACTGGGTTTCAATATGGTTCTAAACTCAAAGAACAGTCATCGACCAACTTAGAAAAGCACCGTCAATAACTCTGCTAGCGATCATGGTGCACAGCTTAACCAATCCGAAGCAATCTGCTAACGTTTCCGACGAATCATTATAAAATGCCATGTTTAAAACTTGAGAGTTAAAACAATATCAACTTGAGAGTTAATGTAGATATAGCAAAGCTATCAATTATGCACATCCATGTAGTTACTTGGTTGGTTACAAAGCTGATTGAAATCAAAAGCGCAGGTTGATGGGAGATGTATAACTGTACGTTTGCTTCATTCAGAATAAGACGATAAAAACGCAATTCCTCTGGATCATACATATAGCAACGAGTATTGACCTATTCACCGCTACCGATGTAGTTGGGACCTAGTGAAGACACTGCGGAGGGTGGGGGGCGGCTACTGCATAATGCTGAATTGCCGAACTTGCAAGTATTTTGTCGGCGACTTCGATGGTTGTGGCATAGCTTCGGCTGCCAAGAATAGATATCAGTCTTGATTTAGAAATAAGCACTTGATCATCTAGACATTTGGTATGTTGTTTTGCCAGAAGGGATTATACATTCACGCTGTAGCACTACATCCTTAACCGAGGAGATTACACTGAGGCAAATGCATATACATACGCAAGAATACAAAAAAAAATCTGTTAGGTTCTATTAATGTATTTTAGCTGAGGTTACATCCGTACCATTTATAAAGTTAATACACTGTTAAGTATTAATACTATGCTGTCTGGACGTCAAATTCCAGCAATATACGCTAGGCACCGCATGTTTGCAATAGGAAAAAACACACACTGCACTAACACAGTTAATCCTCCGCGAGAGCTGTGCTTTATTTACTCTAGCAGTACATACCCCGACATATACATCTGAGCCCTTTGGCGGACTACAAGTTGCAAGAAGCTGAATCTGTATCTTTTGAAGTCAGCGATTGTGTATGTATAAACATCAGACTGTCTGACGTGACCTTGGCTGGCATGTGCATTGTTTAAAGATATGCTGAATGATATATCGCATACAGACTGCCACCAAGTAGTCTAGAGGGCATATGATGAAATGGGGAAGGGCTGACAAAACTTTCAAGTACATTATTGTTACCGCATGCAATGTTTACAGACAAATTACTCATATTGGACTTGTAGTTGTATGTGATCTCTGTCTTACATCAATGAAATGAGCAGTGTCGTTATGTACGCATGTATGCTATATCACAGAGCGTCTTAGGGTTGAATCCATTTAATAAGCAGCTGCCACCAAAGTTATTTTGTGTAATGAGCAAATACGCGGAACATTGCTTGAAAAATCCGGTTTATCTATAAATTTGCCAGCTATATTTGCTTTCATCTTCAACTTCAAAACAGCAGCTACAACCACGGTATAGCTTTGCCGCCGCGCGGTTCATCAACATCCGGTCCTGCTGTACGGACTAGTTCAGGGATTTTTTTCGGATTCACAGACGACAAATGCTGCATAATGTTGCTTAGGTATCCCACTGCGTGTATTAGCTGGTAACATTCAAACAGTTTATTTTGTCAGTGCACCATTGACACCCATCAATATTGTTTTTCAATGTTGATGCTGTGATCAAATTGAGGAATAAAAGGAGACAAGTTTGTACGATTTACTACCCCAAACAGGTGTTTAGGTGCCAGATAAGAACGGCCTGGTACATTCAAAAGTACCCGTACCCTGGCCAGACTAACTGACTAATCAGCCTCGCTCGTGGTCCCTGGTGGAGCAATTCGAAATATGGCTCATCTATGATTCAACGTCAAACTGAAACGCACATAATGAATACAGATATACAACTTCATCACATTCGCCCCTCCCAAGATGGCAATATCTAAGAGAAAATCTGCCAAATGATAAGTCGCCACATATTTGTTATTGTCATTTATTATATCAATGAAACAGTTAAGACGTCACTCAACCAAAAACACAAGACAGCCTTCCAGGTTTGCAAGGCGTCTGAATAATCCTCAACTTATAAAAATATACAGCTGAGCCACCCGTAGACTATCCTTGTATTACAAAGTAAAAAATAAACAAAACCCAAAATAAAATCATCCTCAAACTCTGTTCCTACTAGCATGTAAAACATCTCTAGGCTTTTCGTGTCACTTGAATTTCATAATTCACAGAATTCTAACATGGACCACATATACGGCAGCACGCAGATAAATCCTAGAACCGGCCTGGCCAATAAAAAATCCTTGTCTTTGCTTTCTTTGTTACTAAATAACCTGCGAGTGGAACATAATGACTAAGCTTGAAAATAGCTCCTAGTTAGAGTTGTATATTCCGTCTGCAATTTATTGAATTACCAGTGTTTTATATTGCACATGCCCTCCAAAGACAGCCTACCAAACTCGGGTAAACTGACTCCATACGACGACAAACTAGCTCCATATTGACTGCCACTCTCTTGGATGGGTGGTAATAGCTGTTTACTTGCGCTTGCTGTAGTTGACACTATTTAGGTTCATAACATATCTTGGACGGGACGCATGAAAATATATGAACAGATAGCATCGTAGTCCCACATGTTTTCCATTTGCAATTGGTGGGTATAGGGCTCAAATAACACAAATTTATATTGATAATGATGTGACAAAGTTATAAACAGGAGAAACTCTGAAAATCAATTACTTAAGTTTTTATCAAAACGCCGATGCTACTGCTCATTTTCACGCCACATCGGTGCAATGTGACGGAAATCCCAGGCGTTCCTAGCCTGTGTTCGGCGAAAGAGCAACTATGCTGCAAACGTACCTCAAAACAAACTAAGACTCAGAGGCTGCTTCTTGCAGTCTAGATATGAATATGCATTGCATTGTCGTAAAATGTCGTGAATAATCATGCCCAGTGGCCAGCTTTGGCATATCCCCTGGTTTTTCATCGGAAAACACAAGCTAATCAATCACTTTTATTTATAGCCACTGTAAACAGAAGTGACGCGTCTTATGACTCAAATTTATGCTTAGGGGCATTATAGAATATTGAATATAGGGCATTAATCCGCTAGAGGCATTGTTGAACATTTCTAAGTTTTAATGCCTGAGTCATGTGCTGTAGAAAGCCAGGGAATAAAATTCGTTGTTTATTAAGATAGATTCTCCAAATGAATTGGCCAGAGGGACTCGAGTGCCTTATAGGCGGAAATAAAAAATGCACTATGTCAAGGACTACCTACTGTTGAAATGTTTGCACCAATATATGCTAAATCATGAAGGCAGCAGGTACCCATCTCCCCGATTCTCACATTGTACGGCTTATCCGTCACACCAAAACTGAGTTACAAATGTAAAAATAAAACCCAACAAAACATTATCCAAACTGGGCGACTTGTGGGACAATGTGCATGTGTTTTCGAAAACAGACAAGCGTCTGTAATTGCTTATTTGAAACTCAACCAAAAAGTAATGGCGTTAGTCATATCTTCTCGTAAACTCGTAAAAATCACTATTCAAGCATATTTGGCTTTTTGTTCAAATCTTTGACATCATGGTACGGTATAATATGGATCATCAAGTTGAAAAGAAACTTCAAAAATCAACATTGTTTTCGTTAAACGGATTTTGCATATTGACGCCTTAAATCAATATTTTCGCAAAATATAGTCATGAGTGATAAATATCTTTGACCATCACCTGCAATCTTTGGCGTAGATCCTGTCATCTTAGCCGGTATGTTGTGCCCTAGCTCATCTCACACGTGATCGAAAGTGCCTATACTGACAATGACCTTGCCGGAATCTAGTGTCCGGCTCAAACTGCCCTCGTGGTGTTCTGATTTGATGTACTCAATGCTAACAGCTTACGTAAAACGTAATGCTTTCAGTAGGCTCGTAAGCGAGCGAACGGAAATGATAACTAACTGTGTTGGGTAGGACTCCCCAAAAAAGAATAAGTGAGCTGTTATCTTATTTACACCAACTGCCTGTGGAACTCATTTATCCCTTTGGTGTTGATAAGTGGAGTGGCAATTCGTGCGACCTGACGAGTCGACTTCCGATACAAACTTAATTGTACTTTGTTTGGCTTATATAATAGAGGTGGTTTAATAAAATTCCAGCCACGTTTAACATCACCCATTCAAACTATTTTCATAAATGGTTGTGTTCTTGGTCTGTACAATAGCTGATACAAATCAGGACATATTAATACTTGATCTAAGAGCTTATTTATATGATTCTAGCCACAATATGATTGTATATGACCCTTATACATATGGATGTTTATGGCTGCATTCATTATCATCTCAAAGTGTTTGCCCCTATGATATGATAAAGCATGGGACTATTTAGTATGTCTAATCAAATGTAAAAGTCGGTCATCAAATTTCGTGGTCTGCTAGTTACTATCCAGGATTAGGCAAATTATTTCATGATTTGGATAACAATGCTTATTCCATGAACTACAACAGTAGTAGTTGTTAAAATTGTAAAACAGAGAAATGTATTTGCTTGTATCTATTGCTAGTGGGATTCCCTTGAAACATTACTACTGTCACTGTATGGGTATTTTCTGCATTGCATAAGGCCATTATGTTGACTAAATTGAATGTATATTACTAACACAAGGTACAAAAATTGAATTTGCAATATTGCCTGACATTCTTATCCGCTCATTTTAAAGTGATGGAAAAGCTTGCTTGACCGACATATTACCTAATGCAGCTGTAGAAGTTATCCAAACGCACCCGTGCACTCGCACCCACCATCTGCATACACACACGCTCATAAACTCTCCAATCCTAATAACAGCCTCCGTTTTCGGCATATGGGACAAGCTGCATTGACCTCATTCAGACCCACATGTTCGGTGGCCCTTATTCAAAATTAACCTAGGCGAGACCATGTTTGCATCAGCTACGCATTCGTGCAGCATCGGCACTTTTGTGTGTATGGTTCTTTTATGGAAAGTTAAACGAAGCACGCTAACTGGCGGATACGGCCGTGAATGCACTGATAATAATTGAGGCACACTGACTGGCGGATTCCGCTTTGAATTCACTGTGCATAAACGAAGCTGACTGGCTGGTTTCTTTAGCCCTGAATCAACTGATTATAGACAAAGCTCGCCGACTAGCTGATTTTGCCCTGAATCCACAAGACATAAACGAGGCACATTGACTGGCGCATTCAGCCCTGAATGCTCTGTGCATAAATGAAGCAGGCAGAATGTTAGCTTCTGCCCTGAATTCACTGAGCAAAAAAAGTGCACACATGTTGACGGGTGGCGCCTTGAATCCACTGGTTATGGACAAAGTAGAACAATGAAGTGGAATGGTGTTGGTATTCTCTTGAATACCGCATTATCAATGAGCACCTGCTACTCTCAGATATCGGCATAACTGTTATGCAAAATCCAGCTCGTGGTCGATACAAATGTAATGTATATGTATACGAATACTACGCAACCGTACATATCGTAAGAAATAAACACCATGTTTGCACAGACGAATCACAGACAAATCGCTTGAACACCTGCCAGCCTTATTCAATTAGTACGCTAGCAGTATTATCTCTGTTGCTCATGTAGACTTAACAGTTCACGCTGCATCGTTTTAATTTTGAGCGTGTTTTGGGGTCTCTTTGATATGGCCGATGTCTTAAGATCGCTGACTCATTTGTCTTATTTCAATGGTTATGAAAATGACGTGTATTTATACCAATGTTCTTCAGCTTTAAATTTATAAATTGTGCGCATTTTGTTTTTTATACCATGCGCTCTCGTGCGAGAAATAATGCGGTATCGGATCAAAGTTAATATATTCCAGCAGCCCAAGACTCATATCTGTTGACTGATGTAAGTCTTGCACCTAGGGCATTGTCTTACATAAGCGTTTTAGGATGAAAGACCACTCTGTTGCAATCTATATCACATTTGTGGCAATATAACCCCGCAAAGATGTTCGCCGGTCGTCTTTTGTTGAAAGATTACTAATACATGGTGGTCATTCTCTGAACGGGGTCACAAAACTCAGGTATTGATTTCTAATTGCAACCAAACCGGAATACACACAATGTAAACAAGTTAGTCTTCAATATGTATAACAACAAGACTTGTTTCCTTAATGGTACAGGTCTTTGGTCGCAAGGTGTCTCCGTAAGATCAAAACATGCTGCTGGTCCAGCACAGTGAACTAGCAATATGTTTTGAATAAAACAATGAAATCATTGCTAGCCTTGCGCAAGTTTACTCGTATAAGCAATTATTGAGCATCATAAAGATAAAACACAACCGTTGCAGCCTCCTGAACAGAGGGAACATACCTAAGATAAGTAAATTGAATTATGATTAATCACATACAGACATGGTTAATGATAGAACGTAACAGTTACGTTTTAATTGTGACATGTTATGACCAAAGTAGTCCTTCAATATGGGTCACGCAGGGTTATTCCTTAATCAAAGGACTCAGCGCAATGTATCAAAAAATTTTTGACTCGATAAAACAGCACAAGCAATTTGTCGATCTGAATACGCAATTAAAAAACATGTTTGAATATAGTTTGCATTCAACGAATGATTAATCATTGAATTTTATAACATAAGTTAATGTGCTGCTCTGTGTGAATATACTGCGTAGTATCTCGTTAATAAAATTTTGTTCTTAGGTTATATACGTTGACTCCATGAGCAATGTAATTGGTGAAACTTAATACATTATTTGCCCGGAATATCATTCTCGCCTAATTCAATAGTGAGAAGTCGCCAGCAAAGACATGCAAATATAATATTTAACGCCAGAGCAAATTACTTGCTCTGGTTTGTGTCCGAAGGCTTCATTCAGGTGGAAAAATGACTCATCATCCGTGTAGGCAGCCTATTGTATGTGTGGTGGAGGATTAAGCAGGTGTCTTATTAAGCACCAATATAAATGAAACGCGAGTTGTCATGGCTATGGTAATAAATGATGGACATTAGCCGGGATAAAATAAGCAACCATCACTTTGCTCCACACATTGATTTCCAAATCAGTATAATTTGTTTTCAAACATATACTAACTCGCAAAGATTAGTAGGGATTATCCCAAAGTTAAACACTGGTATCGTTACTGATGGATAATAAATAGGCAAAGTTGTTAAAGACTGCATGACAATCATGATAAAGAAGTAGAGATATGTATACTTTTACATGCATACACCTTTTGCTTGCTTAACATTTAATCCACTTATATTGTGTAGTAGCTATGAGGACAACCAACCCTCCGTTTACTATTGATGTACTCGATTTTGCAGATTTTGCAGACGAGCTTATCATATCTGAAGCATTGTTAATATGCGATGTTATGTTTGCTCAGGCGCACCGTAAAATGGACATACTGTGCCAGAGTTCTTATATGCCAACTGATGAGGTAATAAGCCGGGATGAACGTTGCTGTCGTAAAGATTTATTGCTAGGGGAATTCAATACGTGATGTTTTTTACGGATCCATTGAATTAACAGCACAGGCGTAAAATGCGACAGCTACCCTTAATTTCCTCATTAGAAAAATTTAACTCATGTGTCATTTAGTTTTGCATCAGCATTATCAAAAACTAGTCATTCCCGGTAAAAGTCCAAATGCTGCTGGGCAAAAGCTACGTGTGCGGGTTATATAAGGCCTGTTACTTAACATAGCGGTACAGGGAGCTGATCCCATCACAACTGTTCAGTTAGTTTTTACCCAATCTCGTCGCAGTGGCCAGAGGTAAATATGCATTTGAATTGATGTTGTCGAATGCTTCATTACCATTTGAGTACTTCACCTGCATTATTTCAACAATAATAGCTATGGTAAGTGTATTATTACTATACATAAAACGTAATGTGGAGCGGGGTGAATTTGGGTAGAGGTCGTCTGGGGTGGCCCTTGTCTGGTTTGCCTTGGGGTACCGTGGTGTGGGGCGTTGGGGGAGGGCAGAGGGGCAAGAAAAAAGTAGCCATTATCCGAATCGCTATGTTGGGTTGGTGCGCCCTTGTAAACCAAAACCCTTGGATTGAGCCTTACATTCGTATGAATATGGATCTGCGTAAGGCCGCCACCAGCGACTTTGAGAGGGACCTGTATAACCTAATGAACAACTCTGTGTTCGGCAAGACCATGGAGAACCTCCGGAGGCGGGTTGATGTTAAGATTGTGCGCTCTAAGGAAGAAGAAAGAATGCGTAGGCTTATCGCCAGTCTCGCCTACGCGCATCATCAGGTATTTGATGATGACTTAGCTGCTCTGCACATGCACAAGACTCACCTGGTACTGGACCGCCCGGTGTATGTCGGCATGTGTATACGCGACCTCTCCAAGCACCTTATATAAGACTTTTACTACAATGCCATGAAGCTCAGATACGACTAGAACCTTGGCCTATTGTACACGGATACGGATTCGCTGCTAATGGAGATACGCACGTCTGACGTGTATGCTGACATGAATGAAGATATGCATCTCTTTGACACAAGTAACTATCATCCCCCCAGAAGCCTCTACAGCAATGTGAACAAGAAGGTTCTGGGGAAGATGAAGTATGAGTGCGCTAGAGTGCCCATCAAACAGTATGTTGGTCTGCGGCCAAAGATGTGCTCGATCCTGATGTCGAGCCAGGATGAGATTAAAAGGGCAAGGGGCGTAAAAAAGGTGGTGGTCAAGAATCATCTACGGCACGCTCAGTACGTTGAGTCGCTATTCACCCAAAAGCAGTTTTGCCACGAAATGAACATGCTCAGAAGTGACTGCCATAAAATATACGGGCTTCTCGTCAATAAGGTTTCTCTCTCCCCCTTAAACTCAAGCGGTGGATAGCTGAGAATGGCATAGACAATCTGGCCCATGGGCGCGCTTCGATCTGTTGAATGGATGAGGGCTGAGGTATAGAATGAGCACCTATCAAAATGTGGTGGCCGAGTTGCGGGTAGATGGGGATTATTTAACGGAGGAGAAGGTGGACTTTAAGATTGAGATGAGGGATTTGGAAATAAAGTATGAGGACCTTTTGCAGCGCGTGAGTCGTTAAGAAGAGCTTATTCCGCAGGGTCCAGGAGTAGGTTGTTGATATTGCTGTCGCCCTTTTTGGTGGCCCTGGAGAAAATCGGCTGGAAGGGCTGGCTGACACCGTAGTAAAGGAAGTGGAAGTGCGCTCGCACCGCAGGCTGGCTCATTTTCTGTAGGTGCGTCCATTTGGAAACTGCGCTCGCACCGCCACTCTCTATACTACTAGATTTCCTGTTCCGTCTATAACAACATATTTATCCTCGGGCGCTGAGCCTGAAGTCAAGTAAAGAATATCTTTTATTTTGCTAGTGTCGTAAAATATTGTCTGATAATTATGGATGCCACCCCTATCCGCTTGGTGTCTCCTTTCCTTATAGGGTTGCACCCTGCCTGATCGACGATAATTGTTCTGTGAACTGCGAAGATAACATACTCGAGTTTAGATAATATGTGATATGATTACTAACTTAAATATGTATTTTTCCCCGTCAGATACCCCCGTTATTCATCCAGTCAGCCATGCAATAATGTTCAGCCGACATTTCCCTGGGGCGATAACCTTCTCGATAAGGAGTTGGAACACGCTGGACCAATTCATTAGGGATAAAAGCTGTCTAATGTTTCATTAATTGGATTGCTTCCGTAGCCAAATGCAGGAATATTTCATGTACAATTGTGGGCAGGTATTCTTAACGGACGCTGCAGCATTACGGAATACTTGAAAACAAACAACAAACAAAGCAACCGAGGGAATAATCTCCTGTCTTAAGATATTTTAACTGATAGAACTGAAATACATCCATGCCATCAATCAAGATTATTGCATATCATCACATCCGGCAACATTTGCACCAATATCTTTAAGCAATTTACCTATCTGGATTGATACAATTACAGTTCCAGACCTAAACGACCATCCGTAATGCATCAAAACAAACTGGGTGCAGTCGGTTACTAACTTATAGATATATGTTTCCCCGTCAGATACATCCGTTAGTTATATAGTGCAGTAACATCGGCGATAAAACAAGTATACACAATGAAAAATCATCTAACAATGAAAGTATCCAACTTAGGCAAACGCTACTCAGCTCAGGGTGTAGCTGATTGCTGTCATCGGTATCTTTACTAGGTTTGCTTTGCTTGATAGAATACACAAAGTATGTGCAATGCATCGGATATGTGCCAATGTAGCGCTTGTTTCCAGGAAGTATGGTCTTGATAAATGCGCGCACGTGATAGGTGCATTGCTGATCAATTCAACACAGGCAATGACCATTTTGCTTTAACCAATACATATTCAAGTGCAACATAAAA
Organism: Urechis unicinctus; assembly: GCA_034190875.2. Classification (NCBI taxonomy): domain Eukaryota; kingdom Metazoa; phylum Annelida; class Polychaeta; order Xenopneusta; family Urechidae; genus Urechis; species Urechis unicinctus. Next base: position 35,505,289 of record CM067351.1, on the reverse strand, counting down.
CATAAAGTGCGTCAAATGTGTCATGCATGTAACGTAAGTTACACCCGTCAGCTTATCCATTATAACAGCGGCATAGCATGTTTTGTTTGAAATATTGTCAGGAGAGCCCGTTACTTCAATTCATAAGTGAGAGAGGGAGAGTTAATGTACAGTGTATTTGCGCCAACGTTACCCTGGTATCTGGCAATGAAGTACTTTAACACCTGTTAATTTTCCATCACAGCTATAATATGCCACTGTCATAACCGATCAATAACAAGCATAGCTACATACTGAGAACCTCTATTACTGCAGGCCCGATTTTAAATCTTCCTTCCCCGTCAACACTTATAGAGAGGGAAGTGTCAGAGCAATTCATCGCTAATAATTAATCTAACAACATCATCAATGTTCTCTAGTTAGCCTTCGGGGCACATAATTCCTACGAGGCTGCCATGACACGGGTCGAGACAGATGATATCCAAGCCGTTAATAAAGACGTTGGAGTTTTATAAGCTTGTCGTCAACGGTAAGCTTAGTTCGACACGATACGGCTGTGTTAAACTAACGTGTGTTGGCATCTTGGACTTTACACAAGCCAGAATGCGATTGTAAAGCACTCGATATGAATTTGCAACGATGTATGCATTTTTTAATAACGCAATTACCACACATATTTGAGATCGGGCGATTACGTGGGCACAATTTACCCGGGAATAATAAACAAGACCCGGAAATGTGAATTGAATCTCATCTTGTGGTTGATCAGATAGAGAGGCGCCAACCGTAGATCGCACCAGACTGATACAATTGCAAATCTGAATAGGATGATTTAAAAATGAAAGTGTGTACCGTGTACCCAGACGCTTAATGATGTTATATTGGTTGATGCTGCAATATCAGCGAGATATGTTGCCCATGTCTCTGTAAGATGCGGTTAACACCGGCTGACAGATGAGGGTGAATTGTGCTCGGCAAGCGCATCAGTATTTGAGAGCAGGTAGTTTATTAAATTAGTCTCTATCCATGCGTAATTTAAGGTTAGATGTTGATTAGTAGTACCACTGGAGCATACGATATGGCAAGTGTCCAAAGCCCGCATTGACCTACAAACATAACGATTTACGATTACACTGATCTCATAGTTTTCTCAACGTGAGTTATGTATACTTCGAGTATAGTTACGCATTGTTGTGTATGAGCTACTCAGATCAAAGACCCTATGATTATTCACGGCTTATAATCGACAGTTGGCAAAACACCCGTCTGGTCAATCACCATCTACCATGCATGTAGTCCCATAGGCAGTAGACATTTCCCCGCCCTATCTATCGCGCTACTGCTTTTATGCTAGTCATAATTATCCCGGTTTGGTCCTGGAGCTATTAGAGAGTGCATGCTTGATGACGAATCACGTGTGTGCACACGTGTAAGGTAAGCCGACCACATATTACAGCCCGACGCCCCGACTTACGTACATGCTGATGCATTCAGGATATTTCGTCATTCATTATACGAAAACGCCGATTGCAAACCTGCTGTTCGGGTGATTAACTGATAACAGCACGGACCGTTCTGCCGATTCTCGTTAGACATGTGGGTTGTCAGCCACATGGAAATGATTGCATGGTTACTGCACCGCATAAATCGGTTGTCGGACAATTATGCCAGTAATATGTTGTAATACTAATATCTAATTGTATAAACAACCAACCCACAAACGACAAGATCAGGTTGGTCCATGCCAGCTAAGTGGCCGTTATCTGAATCACCAGAATCTCATCACACGTGTATGACACTGATGCAATTAGGATTGGGTGCTGATCGTCCCTTACCATCGTAATCACTTCAAATTAAGACACACGACAGAGCATCATACGGCCAGGCGCCAGCATTTTGCCGTAAATGGCTGACTGGTGAGTTATCAGACCGATGATGTGTGCTGCATTTTTACTTTGAGCAATGTGCTTTTTCAGATAAAAGCACAGATTAAGAGCGCTTAGGCTGAGAGTACGCTGTTGCCCATTCACAGTTTCAGTGATAATTATTGCTCCGGGAATTGGAATGACCATTAATTGAGATAGATTTGACGCGTGAATTGTCCTCTGAAGGCCTCGACCACCACTACAATCTCTGTTACCCTCTTAATTTGGCGTTGATAAGAGCCTAGGAGGCAATAAAAATAAGTGTCAATCAAGACAGGTTATCAAGAGACGGAAAGCATGTATTAGGTCGAGGTCGGTTATCGCTCTACCTTCTGCATATTTAGGGCTTGTACATTCAGTTATATTTTCTTCTGGCTATCATATGGGCTACTGATGCAGTAAATTGCTGTCAGTGGAGGTAATAAGTTTCTGAAAGCGATGTGGCTGATGCCGTTTTATTTACATTGAATTGTGGTTTTAATAGAATCGGCTGAGTGTATTGTTCTCTCCATTGTGAATCTAAATGTTTAAACGCAACATTTCATAAACCTCACACAACATGTCCGTGTTTGCCAATTTGTCAAATACATGGATGGATGGCATGGACTGCACTGAATAAATGCAAAATAGAGGAATAATTCCGCCGACGGTACCGGGCTGCGGGCGCATTATATTGGTGGTAACAGGTAGAAAATAGATTGCAGCATTCTTTGCATGCACAAACAATTGACGCTTAAATGTTATCACATCCAAGCATTTAAATGAATTGAGGATCACTATGTAACGAATTCATAAAATCACATAATGGTTTGTATAGCTCAGTTCTCGATTTGTCCGAAAAACAGCTTGTGCATCTTGTTGTTGACATATAATGCTGGTTTTAACCTGAAAGCTGCTTTATTAATAAATGTCATTCACTGTAAACTCCCACAAGGCAGCATGCAAAGCGGCGACAAAAAAAACGCATTTTGTCTGCTATGCCTCATCTTATTACCTAACACAAATATTATTCCTCATGGTTACCTTTCTGTAAGCATAAACTCCAACAATGGAGGTTGGTTGCAAATAAAGCGAAGGGGGTCATTGTTAGCAAATTCAACAATAGTGTACTACTTTAGAGATAATTTGCCGTGCTGACAACATTCAACTGTTTGCGATCAACACTTTACGAATGGTAAATAAGCCAACCGGTTAATTACCAATGCCTCTGAGTCTTCCGCGTGTAGTTGATCATGTCGTGTACTGCAATAAGATCAATAAATAAAATGAGCCTCAAAGAATTTTGCCGCTCTAAGGAAACATTTACCCAGTTTCTATATTTGCACATCTTGAAACCCGGATGATGACAAACGCCAAAAATAAAAAAAGAGTTTCACCGTCTGTGGGAGCTCATATAAAACGTCCAAGACGATGATGACATAGAACAATTCAAATCGATGAAGAGGAATACTGCTAAAAATATTCATTTCTTTCCCCTTTATTTAAAAAGTCATGTTTTACTCTTGCATGTCTTATCCTGTTTCCCTCCCTTTCCATCACAAAAATCCCACGCCTGGTAGGCCCCTAATGTTAATTTGTTTTAGCTTTGAAATGTCAAGAGAGGACGACTCTCTGCGCGGCTGGGATTCCCAGGGAATCTTGCTAGCGCTATCGATGCTTTGGCTTCTATTGTGTCAGTGTTTGAGTACACCTGGGGTATATATTAGCAAGTTAGATGCACTGACCACAGATATTGCACAATATCCCCAAATAAAAATGAAAGATTTTTTTTATTCCAACCCCCTGGAAAATAGGACAGCCTACACGACATTTACCCAAACTCACCCGCTCAACATTCTTTTTTATGTATAGTAATAATACACTTACCACAGCTATTATTGTTGAAATAATGCAGGTGAAGTACTCAAATGGTAATGAAGCATTCGACAACATCAATTCAAATGCATTTTTACCTCTGGCCACTGCGACGAGATTGGGTAAAAACTAACCAAACAGTTGAAATGGGATAAGCTCCCTGTACCGCTATGTTAAGTAACAGGCCTTATATAACCCGCACACGCTGCTTTTGACCAGCAGCATTTGGACTTTTACCGGGAATGACTAGCGTTTTTGAAAATGCTGATGCAAAACTAAGTGACACATGAGTTAAATTTTTCTAATGAGGAAATTAAGGGTAGCTGTCGCATTTTACGCCTGTGCTGTTAATTCAATGGATCCGTAAAAAACATCACGTATTGAATTCCCCTAGCAATAAATCTTTATGACAGCAACGTTCATCCCGGCTTATTACCTCATCAGTTGGCACATAAGAACTCTGGCGCAGTATGTCCATTTTACTGCCTGAGCAAGCATAACATCGCATATTAACAGTGTTTCAGATATGATAAGCTCGTCTGCCAAATCTGCAAAATCGAGTACATCAATAGTAAACGGAGGGCTGGTTGTTCTCATAGCTACTACGCAATATAAGTGGATTAAAGGTTAAGCAAGCAAAAGGTGTATGCATGTAAAAGTATACATATCTCTACTTCTTTATCATGGTTGTCTTGCAGTCTTTAACATCTTTGCCTATTTATTATCCATCAATAACGATACCAGTGTTTAACTTTGGGATAATCCATACTAATCTTTGCGAGTTAGTATATGTTTGAAAACAAATTATACTGATTTGGATATCAATGTGATGGTTGCTTATTTATCCCGGCTAATGTCCATCATTTATTACCATAGCCAGGACAACTCGCGTTTCATTATATCGGTGCTTAATGAGACACCTGCTTAATCCTCCACCACACATACAATAGGCTGCCTACACGGATGATGAGTCATTTTAACACATGAATGAAGCCTTCGGACACAAACCAGAGCAAGTAATTTGCTCCGGCGTTAAATATTATATTTGCATGTCTTTGCTGGTGGACTTCTCGCTATTGAATAAGGTGAGAATGATATTTCGGGCAATATTGTATCAATTATCCTATCTAACGAGGTTATAAGTGTTACCGATTACATTGCTCATGGGGTTAACGTATATAACCGAAAAATAAAATTTTATTAACGAGATACTACTCAGTATATTCACACAGAGCAGCACATTAACCTATGTTATAAACTTCAATGAGTAATCATACGTTTAATGCAAACTCTATTCAAACATGTTCTTTATTTGCTTTTTCAGATCGACAAATTGCTTGAGCTGTTTTATCGATTCCAAAAATTAGTGATACATTGCGCCGAGTCCTGTGATTAAAGGAAAAACCCTGGGTGACCCATATTGAACGCATGCTGAGTGGTCTTTCATCCTAAAACGCTTATGTAAGACAATGCCCTAGGTGCAAGACTCATATCAGTCAACAGATGTGTCTTGGGCTGCTGGAATATATTAACTTTGATCCGATACGGCATTATTTCTCGCACGAGAGCGCATGGTATAAAAAACAAAATGCGCACTATTTATACATTTAAAGATCAAAAACATTGGTATAAATACACATTTTCATAACCATAGAAAAAAGACAAGTGTGTTCGTTAGCGATCTTAAGACAACGGCCATATCAAAGAGACCCCAAAACAAGCTCAAAATTAAAACGATGCAGCTGGAGTTATTAACCCTACATGAGCAATAGATATAATACTGCTAACGTACTAATTTAATGAAGGCAGCAGATTTTCAAGCGATTTAATCTGTGCTTCGTCTGTGCACACATGGTGTTTAGTTCTTAAGATATGCACTTTAGCATAGTATTCGTATGCATATTCATTACATTATTCTCGACCACGAGCTGGATTTCGCTCTAACAGTTATTCCGATTTTACATACGTTTCTGATAGCAGCAGCTGCCCGTTGATAATGCGGTATTCAAAGAGAACACCAGCACCATTCCACCCATTTTTCTACTTCGTTCATAATCAGTGGATTCAAGGCTTTATCCGTAAATATGTGTGTTTCTTTTATGCTCAGTAGATGCAGGGCTTCATCCGTCAGTCTGTGCGCTTTGCTTATATTCAGAGGATTCAGGGCTGGAAGATAACACTCTGCTTGCTTCATTTATGCACAGTGGATTCAGGGTTGAATTGGCCAGTCAATGTTCCTCGTTTATGTACGGTGTATTCAGGGAGCAACTCACCAGTCGGTCTGTTTGTTTATTTGTAAAATCCGCCAGTCTGTGTGCTTCGTTTTTGTCTTGTGAATTCAGGGCAAAATCTGCCAGTCTGTGTGCTTCGTTTTTGTCTTGTGAATTCAGGGCAAAATCCGCCAGTCTTTGGCTTGGTTTTCGTCTTGTGGATTCAGGGCTAAAGCCGCCTGTCGATGTGTTTCGTTTATGCACCATGGATTCAAGGCGTAATCTGCCAGTTGGTGTGCTTCGATTATCATCAGTGCATTCACGACAGCATCCGCCAGTCTGCGCGCTTCGTTTGGCTTTCAACCGACCAGTGCACACGAAAGTGCCGATGCTGCACGAATGCGTAGCTGATGCAAACATGGTGTTGCATAGCGTACGATAGTTTTGGGTCTGCTACTGTTTTTCTATTTACCACACGCTTCATTAATCTTTACAACCAAAGAAGGCGATTTCGAGTGTCACTCGCAGATAAAAGAAGCATCCTTTTGAATAGACAGTGCTGTCGACACAAACCATACGTTATCTATCCCACAAACATCATAGCTGACAAGCCATCCGATTTATTTTCAGGTCATTTGAGGCGCAGAGTTAGACCGTGTGAATCTTGATAAAGAATAGGCCTCAGCGTGAAGGGCTGCTCGGTAGCTTTGCTTGGTTATTACACAATGGACGCTTTCAAATCTCCTATTAAGTACCTGTCCCTGATGGCACAGTGCTTCACGGCTTTGCCTTTCTACTCAATTACTGTGGGTTCGGCGCGTATGTGTAACGGCCTGCCTGATTACACGAAACTAAGATGATCACGTCTCTGAAAAGGGATGTCAAGATCTTCTAAATATATATATATATATATATAGATATATATATAGATATATATATATATATATATATATATAGATATATATATATATAGACACATATATATATAGAGATATATATATATAGATATATATATAGATATTATAGAGGGAGATATATATCTATCTATATATATATAGAAATATAAACATATATATATATGTAGATTTATATACATATATATATATGAATAAATGTATATATATATATATGTGTGTGCACATATATATATATATATATATATATATATATATATATATATATATATATATATAGATATATATAGATATATATATATATATATATATATATATATATATATATATATATATATATATATATATATATATATATATATATATATATATATATATATATATATATATATATACATATATACACATTTCTCTGTTTCACAATTTGAACTACCTCAACACTTATAGCTCATAGAATAAGCGTTAAAATCTGAATCTGGATATAAATTTTGTCTTATATAATCCTGGAAAGTATTTGCAAACCACGAAATTTTGATGGCCTACTGCAAAATTTAAAAGGACATAACAGGTCATAGGGTCCAACGCTTTGAGATAATAATGAATGACAACCATGAAAATCCATATGTATAAAAGTCAGATCCAATTATATTGCTAAACGTGTCCGGAATTTTATCCAACCACCTCAAATTTATCAGTCAAACAAAGTACAAAAATGTTGGTTTCGGACGTTGCTTGTCAGGTTGCTTGCATTGCATTCCACGTATCAACGCAAACCGGATAAATGAGTTCCACAGGCAGTTGGTTTAGATAAGATTATTGCTGACTTATTCTTCATGGGTAGGTTCTACCCAACACAGTTAGCTATCGCTTCCGGTCGGTCGTATACGAGCCTACTGAATGCATTAAGTTTAACGTACGCTTTTAGCCCTGAGTTCATGGAATCAGAACATCACGAGAGCAACTTGTTCTAGAAACTAGATTCCGGCAAAGTCATTGTCAGTATAGGCACTTTCCAATCCCAAGTTAGATGAGCTATGGGAAAACATTCCGGCTCAGCAGACAGGCTATACGCCAAAGATTGCCGCTTAATTCACTTTTAAATACGTGTAGGTGATGGTCTAAGAGATTTGTCATTACTCTCTCGCGTGTTTAAGGTATGTGGCATAGCCGCAGTTTGTTACTGGGATAAAGGATAGGTGGTAAAACTGATACGGTATAAACTGCTGACTTCTTTGATGAAGGGCGGGTGAAGCAACTACCAGAACATTACACAACAAGCATTTCTCAGCACACTGAGCCAATTCTATTAATTTCAATAGAATAGGAAGCTGAACTGAATTAACAATCGTAAAAATCTGCAACAGGACGAAATGTAACATTTGCTCACAAAATAAACGAGGCAGCATCACAAATCAGGCCCATTGCACAAATCAATTCAGTGTACATTATCACGTTGTTTGCTATTATTTGCTAAATCTAAAGTATGAATATATTTCAATATGCAACATTCTTTTACGGTAACAATGTTCATTTTTTAAGTATCTTTTCAACTTGATAATACATGTTAAATCGTAGCAGGCTGTCAAAGGTTTGTACTATAATGCCAAGTACCTGTATCACGAGAAGTTTTGACTAACGCCATTAATTTGTGGTTTAGTTTCCCATAAGCAATTAAATATGCTTGTCTATTTTCGATAATACATGCACATTGTCCGTCATATCGACTATGATAAAAAAAAAATTAAAACAATAAATCAGTTTTGGTGTGACGAATAAGCCGTACAATGTGAGAATCGGGAAGTACCTGCTGCCTTCATCATTTAGCATATATTCGTGAAAACATTTTAACGGAGTGTAGCCCTTGACACAGATCATATTTTATTTCCACCCTATACACACTCGAGTCCCTGAGGCCAAATCATTTGGAGAATCTATCTCAATAAACGACTATCTTTTTTCCTTTCCCCAGTTACCAGTCCCTGCGCACGGGTAATAATATCTTTTGGGCGTTCAATAGGAGCTGGTGTGCCTTTGCTCTCTACAGCACATAACTCAGGCAATACAACTTAGAAATGCTCAAAAACGCCAATAGCGGATTGATGTGTTATAATTAATATTCTATACGGACACTCTAGCCTACACATGATTCATAAGATGCATCACTTATATTTACATTTGCGAATGACTCGCCTGTCCTCAACTTCATCACATCGCTATAAGTTTAAGTAATTGATTAGCTTTTGTTTTCCGTGCGTCATACCTACCGGTTCCTAATGAAAAACAGGAGATATGCCAGTGCTGGGCACTGGGCATGATTGTAAACGCCACTTATCGACGATATAGTGCATATTGATATCAAGATCGAAAGAAGCAGCCTCTGAGTCTTAGTAAGATTTAGTGGTGCGTTTACAGTACAGTTGCTCTTATGCCTGACGCAGCCTATTAACGTTTATGATTTCCATCGCATTGCATCGATGTACATTGACAATGATAATATCTGCCAAGAGCAATTTAGCAGGAGCATCTGCGTTTTGATAACAACTCAAGCAATTGATTTTTTTAGTTTCTCCTGTTTATAGGTTTATCACATCACTATCAACATAAGCAATCAATAAGTTGGTGTTTTTTTTAGCTTTATACCCACCAGTTGCGAATGGAAAACATATGGGACTACGGCGATATATGTTCATATCTTTTCAAGCGCCCCGTGCAACAAAATAGTGTCAACTACAGCAAGCGCCAGTAAACAGCGCATATTATGTATATGCAAAAACCAGTGTCATGTTATTCGCTTGTACCACATATCCATGGGATCGGTGCGATTATATGGCTCAATTTACTCGTGATCATCAATTGGTGCAGTTGAACTAAAAGAAGCAGAGGACCTTTGATGACATAGAAGCAAGAAGACAGTTTCAACGAAGGGGATCGAGTGCTAATGGAGAGGACCAAGTACATGAATTCTGTGAATTATGAAATTCATGTGACACGTGGCCGATAGCCCAGAGTTGTTTTACATGCAAGTATAAGCATAGTTTTATTTTGGTTTTTGTTTATTTTTTACTTTGTAATTCAAGAATTGTCTGCTGGTTTGAGTTCAATATAAAATTGGCTCATCTGTATATTTTTTATAATTTGAGGATCATTCAGATATTTTACATTATCATTTGGCAGATTTTTTCTTAGATTTTGCAATCTTGGCTGGGGCGAATGTGATGAAGTTGTATATCCGTATTCATAATGTGCATTTAAGGGGCCATATTTCTAATCGCTCTGGCAGGGACCATGGGCGAGGCTGATTAGTAGTTAGTTAGCCAGGGTACGGGTACTTTTGAATGTGCCAGGCAGTTTTGATCTCGCAGCCAAAGCCTGTGTTGGGGCAGTAAAAAATACAAACTTGTCGCCTTTTATTCCTCAATTATATCACAGCATCAATTTTGAAAACATGATTGCTGGGTGTCCATGGTGCGCTTACAAAATAAACTGCCAGTGGGGTAGCTAAGTAACATTATATAGCATTTGTCGTCTGTGAAAGCCGAACAAAATCACTTAGCAGATCGGTACAACAGGACCGGGGAATGATGAACCGCGTGGCGGCAAAGCTATATCGTGGTTGTAGCTGTTTTATCGTTGAAGATGACGCACATATGGCAAGCAAATTATAGCTGGGCTTTTTCAATGTTACAAGATCAGCCGGCAAATACTGCTTGCAAGCAATGATCCGCATATCTGCTAAATACACAAAAGAACGTTTGGTGGCAGTAACTTATAAAAGGGATTCAACACTAAGAAGCTCTGTGATTTAGTATACATGCGTACAGAACAACATGGTGTATTTCATTGAAGTAACGCGGAGATCACATGCCACTACAAGTCCAATATGATTGATTTGTCTGTAAACATCGCATGCGGTAACAATAATGCACTTGAAAGTCCACAGCCGTGTCCCATTTCCATCATGTGCCCTCTAGACTGCTTGGTTGGGGTCTGTATGCGATATATCATTCAGCATCTCATCAAACAATGCGCATGCCAGGCAAGGTCACGTAAGACAGTCTGATGTTTCGCCGACGCCAAAGACATAGATTCAGCTACATGCGAAGGGTAAATATGTATGCGTCGAGTTATGTACTGTTGGAGTAAATAAAGCACAGCTCTCGCAGAGGATTTACTGTGCTAGTGCAGTATATGCTTTTTCCTATTGCAAACATGCGGTTCACAGCGTATTTTGCTATAACTTAACGTCCAGATAATATTGTTATAAGGCTTCACTGTGCATTAATTTGATGAAAAGTACTGATGGTACCTCGGCAAAAATACATTAATATTAGCTGAAACAAACAATATTGCATTCTTGCGTTTGTTAATTGTTTTTGCCTCAGTGTAACGTCTTCAGTTAAGGTCTTAGTGCTACAGCGTAAAATTATCATCCTTTCTCGCAAAACAACATCCCAAATGTCTAGATGCTCAAGTACATATTTCTGAATCGAGACTGATATCGATTCTTGGCATTTGAAGCTATGCCACAACCATCAGAGTCGCCAACAAAATACTTGCAAGTTCGACAATTCAGCAGTACGTAGTAGCTACACCCCCCGCAGTGCTATTCAGGGGGCCCTACTACATCTGTGGCGGTGACTGGGTCAATACTCGTTGCTATATGTATGACCCAGAGGTATTGTGTTTTGTCGTCTAATACTGAATTCAGCGATCGTACAGTTATGCAGCGAAGGTAGCATATCTAACAAACTAGTGCATTTGATATCAATCAGCTTTGTAACAAACTAAGCGAACACATGGGTGTGCATAATCGATAGCTTTGTTGTATCTACATTAACTCTCAAGCTGATATTGGCATGCTGGATGCTTTAACCATGGCATTTTATAACGATTCGTTGGAAATGTTAACAGGTATATACAGATTGCTTCTGATTGGTTAAGCTGTGCACCATGATCGCCAGTTAATTACGGGGCTTTACTAAGTCGGTCGATGACTAATTCTTCAATTAAGACCCTCATAGAAACCTAGTTGTAGAAAGACGTTCACGGTGACAGTGGCTGTATTGCTCATGTTACCGGTACATTATTGAATGACCGTATAATTATTTCTTCTTTTAACCTATCAAAGTGTGATAGCTGTCCAATAATGTCCATTTCAGTTAGATTTTGCTATATGATTTGCGTTTAATTGCGGAGATTGTTTTTAAACTTGATGTATATTTTACTCTTTTACGACATTGGCGAATTCACAGCATTGTGTTTCTCTTAAGTTTGCTTCCGACCATGGGATGCAGATGTACTAATGTGAACTATTTTCTCATAAATATATGCATTTATATTGTCACCTGGCTGGCCCTTGCGGCATTGAATGCGTGTAGTGAATTGCACCTTACTACCGGCGTATATAATGGATTCACCATTTGTAGGGTTTGGGAATATTGTCCCAATAGGTATTACTCCTCTGCAACGCAATGAAGCTACAAGCTTTTACTAGTGCAAGGGTAAGTTTTACCTTTTAATATACTTTTTGGTTAATAATGATATTGGTTAACGACGTGCATCGGGCTATATGCTTATTCAAATTAATACACCATAGACTCCCCTTCAAGAAGCGGGCCAAGACATATCACTCATTGGGAAAATGCGGTATGGGTATTGCGTGTTTTGCATCACAGGGTATAGTGTGTGCGACCATATTTACACATCGAGCTCCACAAACAAGCAGGTACTTGATGCAAATGCATCAAGCTAACTCGCTATCGCGAAAATCAGCGCATCTTCATTAGTTAGCTGATATAAGTAAACAAGCCGTATCTTGATCAGTTAATTCGCGAAACATACAATGAATGAATGTAATCTTGCGTCATACATACGGTACGGCATTCAACATGTGTCAAGTGCAGATACAATGGCGAGGATATGTGTCTGTGCATCAATCACGTGCTAGCAAACCATTCTGGCGTTAGGTCAAAAGTATGCTGTCACCTGTTGCCAGGGTGAGAGTCGTTTCGCTGCCAATGGTAAGAAATGCAAGGAAGAAATCTGTGGTTACTTTTAACTTGCGCTTCGATGGGACCTGTCTATAGGCATTTATAATGCTGCGTTCGTACATACTGCATAGCAGCTTCATATATAAGTCACATGAGCTGCCAGGACCATTCAGTACTTCCCGAAGATTACATATGTCTACCTTCCGTACAATTAATATCAGCAGGCTGCCGACTCCGCGTTATACTATCCTGGTCACTACTAAAGCAACTGCTATTAATAGTCATACACTAGTGGCTCTATGAATTGCAACAAGAAGTTGTTCGATTTATATCCAACACCAAACACACATAACATACAGTTATTTACCAGCCTGCGTCTTGTGTTTTCAAACTTACTGCATTGATTATAAAACAACCGTTTGATTTACAGTACATGTTAGCCGATCAAAATGGTCTGTTGCTTAAATCAAGTACCCATCTGTAAGGTTGTCTTGCGAAAGGTATTTTGTTACAAGTGCATTAAGAATTCATATGAGCTCCTCATCAACTACACGTTTAACTAACCAAGTAGAATCATTCGCTTTATTGGCACATTCGGACATTGCTCTTGCTAAATATACGCCTGCTCAATACCGTTGGGGTAAAAATTAATTATGGGTTTGGATATCTGTGTGCTCTTAGTTAGTTGCCGCCTGTTTAAATTTGCTGTGATTATTGCAGCTTACATTTGTTAAATTTGATTGATGCCAAGTACAGAGTTGATGCAAAGCATTTTAATGTCTAAAGCGGTTGGCACTTGAGTTGACAGCTCCAGATAACAAATGCAAATGACGCATGCCTTTGATTGATAATATGCTAAATGAGCGGACAGTTTTGCACCAACGTTCTTTCAATTTGACACAAGACATCACAGAGCAATTGCTAACACTTATCCACGAGCCCAGTGAAAGGGTGATTACTCAGATGCAGTATGACATTGGGACTTTAATATGCACATATATATGGATTAATTCAAAAGCTTCGTCCATTGCGCATGTTTTGTTTGTAGTAAGTGCATTGACCACCATAAGTAATTCACAAAATCAATTATAACCTGGGCGCACATATTGTTATGAATCATATTCCATTCTGATATCTCTGTCAAGCAGTTAAAATACGGCAACAAGTGGACTGCTGCAATAGTGTCTCATAGATTCGAAATAACATGCCAAGATCAACTCCGACTGTGGCAGATTCAATGTATATTCGAGGCCTATATTGGCGGGTAATCGGCACCGTGCACTGGTCGGTCTGTAAGCAGTTTATTGTCTTTGCAGGTGTCGTTTCAGATAGATGCCAGCACGATGCACTATCACAATTATGCATTTGTTCTTACTTTGATGATTAAATCCTTGATAATCTGTAGGTTTCATTTTCTTTCTGACTGTAAGCTGTGTTTATTTCTGATTGCAGAGGTCTGTTGGTTTACCCAGAAGGCCACGTCAACCCAGATATGGACCCCATCAGCATGTCTGAGATGTTCAGACCATTCCAAATCCTACTCTACAAAATCAGGTGAATAAATAGGTAGCAATGGTAGGGAGGGGTTGATATCTTTATCAATAATGAAACAAATTGGGATCTTCTTTTTTGTATGTTGTTATCTACTTGTTATGTGTTGCCATTTATAGATTGTAATCTCTACAAATATGTAACATTTACAAAAGTGTAACCTTTACTACATAGCAATTAATATAATAGTGTCATTTTATCAATACTGTTAGCTTTATCAATGATCTAAACTCTGTTATTATGATGATCAAATCTCACATCTTGATCAGTTCTAAATTGCTCATACACTTTTATATCACATCACTGTTTGTGTTACCTGTGTGTTAACAGAGAATTATTATTGACGCTGAGTAAAGATGAACTATGACTACTCGAGCGCTCACTCAAACCTATGTTTGGGATGCAATAATGTATGAGCAGTTTTTGTATTGTGAAACATATTTGGGTAGTAATGCGTATCACATTTTACTGTAGGTTATCGTCTGTACAATTGCATAGTCGCGAAAACGACAGCCGGGCCCATTCTTAAGGCTAAGGTGAGATTCTTAGCCTTACAGTTATAATTTGTAAAATGGTAGAGAGTTCATACAGCAGTGCACTTTGGTCTCTTATTTAGCAGTATCTCGGTTTGTGCTGTGACCAATTCTTTTGAGGGTAGGGCACTCCTGACTGACTCTAGTATCAGTCCTTTTCGTTTCCCCTATTCGTTTTCATTACAGGCAGCAAAATTGTTGTTAAGTTGACAATCTAAATCAACGAAAAGCGCCGTAAAATGCTTATGCAGCCCTTCTAGCTTTCACTGATACATTTGCTTCTCGTCTGGCTGAAAGTGAAAAAAGCGCATATTGCTTCCAAATACCCACATGCAAATTTATGAGGCAATAGATGGCAGGTTGATTGAGAGGGCGCAGGTGCAACATGCTCTAATCCAGACTATAACATCGGTGTCTTTAAGCACGGTGATCAGGACAAACCAGGTTGGCAGGACTTAAGCAGCAACCAAAGTGTATTTGCGATATCGTGTATTTGCGCCATCTACAAAACTGACACTACTATCCATGTTGGGACCCATTTCCCACACATGTACTAAATAGCCATCCCAGAAGCGCGTAGAAGTGCATACTTGCACTTATGTGTTTCCAATGAACCGTAATCCCCCAACACCTCTCCAAACTTGGCAGCACCAGCGCCATTCACCCGAAAATGCCACAAAGCGACGTGCCCGTACTATCACTAAAATATGCACAAGCCCATGCAAAAATACATTCATCCACTAGTTCATCTACTTACAAATTAGTTCACCCACCCATTAGTACAGACACGGGAATGCATATAGATATCGACTGCCTCAACCCTTTACGCCACAGTCATACACGCGTAATATCTTCTTCCGTCTTCACAAACGTTAACCTCTTTATTGACGCTCACCACGTAGCCATCATCCGCCTGCATCCAATTTCAGACCACAGCGGCGTCAGCATGTGACAAGGATCTCCGAGCATCCAATTTAACACTTATACTCTTGTAATCAATTGAAACAACCCGGACGCGCTTGATTGTGTACATGCATGTTATCATTTCGTGAAGGCCATGATTTGTCATGCAAAAGTGTAGCTTTCCAGATCAAACGCATCCTACGCACCCCCATTTCTCCCTGGACCTATATTTGTTATGATTCAGCTATCGATCGAATTTTTCTGACGTACGCAGCAAACGATTCGTTGTTGTGTCAGCATTAATTAGATCAATATTATCAACAGAAGTCATTGCCCTGTCTTGTTTAACGCATGTTTAATGCCTTCTTGTGCTAGCCTAGTTCTACAATGACGCGGTAATAAAGATTTCTGCTTTGGTCATTGGCTACTTTCAATGTGGAAAGCCGAGCACTTAGACAATTTCAATACTTGCTTGCGGATGTGGCGTTTTACGGCATTCTGATGACATTTCATGTTCGGTTGCTACGTGCGACCCCAAATGTCTTTTGAACCATGAAGGGACCTCTTTTTGCTTTTGATCGAACCTTACCCTTGTGTTGGATAACTGACGCCGTGTATGGTTCTTGTGCGCGGCAGAAGTAACGGTCTTCTTGATAAGCCCAGAAAATTAAACATCTCTTGTCATATATAGAATAAGCCGTGGCGCATGCAAAGCCATTCTCAACATAGCGGGTGGTGCTGCGGCCGTTATGAAGCGCTATGTTAATATTGATTGAACTTCACTGCATATTTCGCGTGCCTTGCGTTGTTTCAAAACAATAAATTGTTGCTGGCAGCGGAGGCAGAGATGTTGTCAGATACGTGGGATAGGGTAACTAGTAACTAATAACACAAAAAAAAGCCATGAGAGGTTGTTACTGGCGGGAATGGCGCCTCAGCTTCTGTGAGGCCAAGGCTATGCTGGCTATTGAGATGAGGCAGCCTGGCCTATATACATAGTTTTTGAAAAGATGGATTGCCCCGCGCTTCGCAAACAATCAACATATCTTATCCATTAGGGTTATAAAAACAGAATAACAGTTATCAATAACCTTGCAGCATTAACCACGGTTTCCGAGGAAGTTGCACAAGAATGGCATGAACAGCTCATACAAGCTGTACGTCACATTCCTTGTTAAATTGTTGACATGTTCATACAAAATAAAATCCACCTGTCTGACATCCTGTTTTTGTCACGTGGCAGTTGTCACAGAAACTGTATCAAATGTAAAACATTCAAGTCATCCTTGTTGATCTGCCTGGGCAATGAAATTAATAAACCCCCATGAACTGGCTTGGTACTTGCGTCCGTTTTACATATCTTTGCCTGCGAAGTCTTATAAACTTGTGGACCCCCTGAGGGTAGTCTCTAGCACAGCCACGTAGATGACTCTGGCGACGAGTATGTGGAGTGACTCAGGGTGCCATATTTAAACAATACAGCTGAGTGGATATTCATTGGCATAGTGTATTATTTACAATTAAAACGTCCGAATATATTTGAGTTCAACATGTGAGTAAACAGAACACATTTTAACGGGACATGCTTGATACAGAGAGTATTGATCAGCAGCCTCTACACGAGCTTGGACCCTTTCCCCATCAGAAATGGACTATTAGACGTCACACGGCTGCCAAATGCATGTCCATAGAGTAGCTATGGCCTCGCCTGTAGACCATTCATCTCACGCCGTGTCAAACATAAGATATCCTGTAATGGAAGCAAGCGTACTCTGTATCAAAGAGGCACTGATACTACGATAATAGAAAAACAGTCGGACTCGATTTTTTATCCTACTGGTACGGCCGGCAACCAACCTATTTCGCAGAGCTAAGTTAAACGTCTCACATCTTTCCTCGTTACGCCGGACCCAGATAGATACGTATCGTTATTCAGAAAACTAGAAAATTCTTAGTTCAAACGTCAGAGTTTGGTGTTGAGCGAACCATGTTTGAATCATTATAAGCGCACAGATATGCTAAATCAGATGCTCTAATAAATATTGCATTAAGTATTAAGCGAACCATGTGTTTGTGTTTAATCAGGGTTTGCCGAGTGTTTCGACTTCCAGTTGCTGCTGCTCGTTTCTGCAGATGTAACAACCTTGGATATAGGTTAGAAGCCGGGGAGATGGGCATTTCCAATGATTATTAAGAGACCAGAACATTGTTTGCCAAGAAAAACACTCGCGATATAACCGTCTTGATAATGCTAGTAATGTGCACCTTATGTGATTTGTCTCCTTAATCTTGCAATGTTTGTGCTGCTTAGCACTGTGCGGGATTTTCTCACAACGAGAGAACTTGGTATAATATTGAAACTTGTTTGCTGTTGTCATAGGACTACCTCTCGATTTGAGGCAATCTTGAAAGTAACAGAACCCTTTCAGTTTAGCAAACATTTTGGAACTCATGAATGACGCGTTAATTATTTTGATTGCTATCACGTAAATGCCATACAACCAACACAGACATGATTTACCAAGCGTGTACAACAATTGAAGCCGCTTGTTGGCTTTATCGATTCATTTGACATAGACGCTAAAGCCTGGCTTGTGTTTGTACCTTTTTGAATAATTAAAACATCGCCGCATACCATCGCTTCTTCCCTGTGGACTCTACAATGATCTGTAGCTGCAATGATTACTCATTAACTCTGCATATGCTGCTACCATGAATTGTGATTTAATGTGCACGGGTTCGGCAGTCATTAGCCCACCTTATTACTCGCCTGCTCATTGGCCCGGCGCAAATTGTGTTTTTGGCTAAAAATAGTAATAGACGCACAGCTGATGCCACAGGTGGAGGGCCCATACATCCAACTGTTGTCCAGTAGTGGCCTAAAAAAGCCATGTTGCGGTCGAACCGGCTTGCTGCATAAGCAGTGCTAATAGGAAGTGGATTTGCGGGATTTATTAATTCTTTTTCGTCTTTACCTTCTGTATTGTGGAAAACAAATCAAATCCGAAGAACATTCGATTCATGCACTCGTCCTAAATCATTGAACGTATTAATATTATATGCGGTTTAATCGCATATTGGAGTATATAAAACTGAACTCTGACCCTAATTATACTATGAATCTCCTTTAATTAAATGACGCATGACGTCTGCGTGGTTCATTTATGTAGATGAACAAAAGAAAGGGCTAGAGTAACGACCATTGAGGGACACCGCATATAAACTCATTTAATTTGATTAGATGCGTTTTGCTATAACTGAGCTAGCCATGAATCCATGCTAATAAATTGTACAAGATTAAACATATATCGGCAATTGCTGACACCCGCCGGCAGGGGTTCACGATTACTATGCCACGCACTGATATGCTACAGCGTTCCCGCCAGTGTGAAGGCAGGCATCATTCACTCCATCTAGTCAACATTGCCTGAGCGATAAGGATGCGCAGGGTGTGCATGTTTTAGATGACCAGCTGCCTTGTCGCCACTTATCACAATAAACACATTATAACAGTGTTTATCGCATGACAACACGTGCTGTGTAGTTATGTCGGTTATGCTCAGGCGTCGAGTGATCTCTTGGAGCTATTTGACGCTACGCGTAATGGCGAAGGAGAAGTAAGCTTCACATGCCGTACACGATAGTGACACTGACGATAGTAATGAGGTTGACTCAACGAGTTGATCGTTGTTTTTGTGACCGAGGATATATTGAAGCAAAAATTAAATTGGGTTATTTTACCGCTTGGACTACGTTGCTGTGATGTAATCGCCAACCTGGAAAATCCTATCGCCACACTATGGGTCTCTGGAACAGGGTGATGTCAGGACCCAATATAAACAGCCTATTTGTTAGGTACTGACTATCCGCTGTTGGAAGTAATGCCCCCCCCCCGTAGGATTTAGCAATATCTCAAACCGGCTATGTTTTAACATAATGCAGACATTGTAGTGGATTGACAAGGAGTTTTGCACAGGCCTCTTATCACCACTAGATCGATGACACTAGTCTCTTTGGTGATCCGTCCCAAAAATACGCAATCACCAAATTTCATTATTTTCCGAACAAGTCTTGTTTCACGATTAGAAGATATATGTATATTTCTGCATTAAGCAGAACACTAACACACGCACAAACATACACACGGTGACACGCGCACAACAAGCATTAATCTGTTGATCCATGATTTAGCTATATCATATCAACTCTAGTCTTGCCCAGAATGCACCCGTTTGAACCTGCCAAGATAATGCACCCTTTACGCGAGGCGAGGGGTTGTTCGGCAACGGCAATGATCTTTATTCGCTCCCATTGCTTTACCAGGTAGTAGGTCAAAATGGCCATTTACCGTACCGCTTATAAGTGAATGCAACCAGCACAGCAACAGATATTAGAATTGGTGGAATCTTGAAAAAAACTTTTCATATATAGATTTGCTGTTTTGTTATGTGATTGTATTTAATCGCCTGTCATGGGTCATTCGTTTCATGTTGCATTTTTGTCACGAAAAGTGCTGCCACGTTCTCTACATAATATAACTGGAAAATGTATCAATTTACAAATCTGAAAGAAGATTACAGGTGGGATTATACGCAAAGGCAATAATATTATGTGATATCGTTTGCCATGTCTAATATGCGATTAATAGGAACTTAATTAACTGGTTTATTTGAATATTTCCTGAATATGATGCAGCTGTTCGGGTCGCTATAACGGTTGGGTTATCTGTGTTTACGACCACATGCTGCTCGATAATAGCATGTACATAAACAGAAGTGCGCCTGGCTAGCACACACATTTCCATTTGGATTACAGGGCACAGGTGCATTATCCCTCAGTGCTTGATGATCTCATTTTATCTCAGCTTGTGCTATCCAGAACCGCCTTGGTAAAACACATTTTCCATCCATACCATATTGCTGGTAGCTCTCGCCGGATAAAAATGCAAGCTAATCATATATGTACACCTGGTTGTCATGTACTGTTAACTCCCGTTGATTCAAACCGATTGAAATACGATTAGGGGATGGTGCTTGTGCTATATGACTGATATGACCCTGTTCAGGGAAATAACCACTGCTAGTTTGATTGTAAATGATTGTACATTGTGTCCATCAGCATCACAAGCTTCATGTATTAAACGGTAAAGCCAGACAACAAGAAAGCTGAATGATAATTTGATGGGCTAGAAATATAAATTTGCTCTGATGCGAATTGACGCACAACTTCATGGATCTTTCTTGTGGAATTATAACAAGTTAACTTGAAATTGTAAATATATACAATGCTTAAGGATATAACATGGCATATCTTCCTGTCCGATAAATATTATAAACTAATAATTATATGTATTGGCAGACTTTGCAAATGAGATAACCACATATAAAACACATGTAATCATGACATCCATACGCAATGACGCGTTTGCATCATTATCAACGTAACCAGAACGGTTTGAATTACTCCGAATTCTATCTGCAAATATATGAAGGTTAAATAGAAACATCCCCTTACATCGATAATGAGTGAGGCCAAGTAAAGACTTAAATTTTGGCAGCAGCCTTCTGCCAGCGTCGTTGTTGTTACAGTGGGATTACATAATAAAATTGATGTAGCGTTTTGAAGACAAGAACTTCTTGTGAAAAAACGCTCAGCTATCCCCACTAATATGCACGGATTAGAGAAGAGACTGGTATCAACATAACGGTCTAGGGTAGCTCCGGTCGTAACGGTAACATGAATTTATATTCTACTCAGACGTCTTGTAGGGCTAGGTCTAGGGCTAAGTTGGTGATACCTTGAACGAAACAAAACATGGTATGCACTATCTATCTAGATTACAAAGCTTTTGCACGCCGCTTGGCATACCAAGTCGTACTTAATCCATTGCCGCTAGACCAGTAAGTTTGTTGAATATTTTACCAGTTAGTCATTTTTTTAATTAGAAACCGGCAATGCATATGACTAGTCGCATTCATTAATCGCTCTAAAGGAGTTCTTTTCGAATCTATCAAGGCATTAAACACATTTTCTTGATCAATCAGCATAGAATAGCACAAGCTGGTTTTTAGATATGTAAGTTGACGTTTAATTCGTACATTGTCATTACCTGGTATTGCCTATATCATCAATATGAGCCGGATTACGTGCAACTAGTAAACCAATTTGAATTGAGCCTCACATCGCTATAGGCACAAATTGGATGAGTGTGCGCTATCCAAGAGGAGCCTAGCAACAGCGAAACCTACGGATGGTAATCATCATGACGCAAACATTCAGGGCTGAATTGCTCAGTTTACCAGCGCCGGGACATGCAATATAATGCGTTTTGCCTCACGCGTACGTAGCTGGTGCACGTTATGGTTGTGCACATCATGGCTCTCTGTTATTTGCATGAGGTGAATTTCTCGCGGTTCATTCCGATTCACTCTTCAACCAGTGACCTGGGTAAAACGTAGAAACTGACCAGCGATAACATACTCTAAATATAACGTTAGCTCACCCAACATGCTTTCTCCATTAACTGTTATCTGCCATCTCGTGCTTGAGAAATATATATAGGCCCCATGAGCGCAGATTTATACAAAATATATCTGCCTTGCACGATTGGGGGGGTTAAGCAACCTGTGATACTTTAGGGATGTGCATGTTTCAATGCAGCCAATAGGTTTTTCTTGGTTGTGTACTAAACAAATGAGTGTAGATACAATGGGGTGGTCCATTTCACAAAAGGCGTCATTGTTTGCTGCTAGAGCCATTTGCATACCTGCCTGAATAGCTCTTTCGTAGTGCCAACGATGGGAATTAGCATTGTCTCGGAATGCCACGATTAATCACACACGAAGCAAGTAAGTCCTTTATGAGCGACATAATTAAAATGTGCACCTTTGATGAATTACGATTTGTACAAGAGGAGTCGTCACATTATACGAACCATTACCTTAATGTGGAGCGCAGCAGCCTTGGGCCGTTATAAATACGAAGCCTATATTTATTCAAGAAGGGATTATAATAGACTTTGCCTTAGTAACTCGTCTTCGTTTGTCGGCTCGTCAAAGGACTGAGGGATCAGCTGAATGAAGTTATAGAAATTACAAGACTATGCATGCAAGCCTTGAAGTGAATTCCTCTAATAACTCCGGAACCCAGATCATTCATGTATCATGCCATGGATTTGTTGTCTGCATAACTGTTTGTGGACTGCTTGTACAAAGAAGAATATTCAGAAAGTTCTGGAGATAATCAGCCAAATTTGTTGAAAAAAACCCCCATTACGACGCTTAAGTGTCTACATTTGAAAGGAGCGTGTGCTATGCGAACGCACTAAATCTATATCGCAGGACGAGAGGTTGCCTGCACTCACCCCGATAGCAAAAACGGTGCAAACATCCACAAGCTGTCGTGTAGAACCCCATGATTTAATATATTTACTTTCCGGGTACTATTGGCCTCCTTATCTATCGGTTGTATTTACACAGAAATAGTTGCCAAGAGATTGCATTAGTTAGTTCCTAAAGCGCTTAACATATAGAATATAATAAGTCAATTGTTGATCGATATATTGCACTTCGTCAATGAACATGCGGAATAAACAAGAATAAGTCATATTTGCCCTATATGCACCAAAGCATAAAGACCACACAGCAGACGACTTAAATATTTCATTCTTCACTTTGAGCTTATAGTGAGCCCATTATTGCAATACATATTTAACAAAAATGCAATGCGTCGATCAATAGATAATCACCTCACTCATTCCTGCATATCTATCCCTACAATGGCGCCAAGATGACCTAGCCTACGTTTAGCTTAATGAATGGAATAATAAATTTTCAGTATAAAAATGCATCCTACTGGAGAACGTGTAAGACGTGGCCTCTGGTAGTAAGTCGCAATGAAATTGTGTCGAAAGTGATCATCCATATTCAGCGAGGAATCGTAGCAGCAGTGCAGCTTCAGGGTCTATGTTTGCCAACAACTTGGATACAAACAATAACGGTTTTGATCAAATTTTAAACTTAGTTATGCCAATCGAATACAAACATTAATGCATGTGTTTTACCAGATATTTACACGTTGCAATGCTCGATTAATGAAGTGAACCGTTCCGTTGTCAATTGATTGACCATCGTCCTCGACCCAGCGCGAGCTTAATTTGATCGACGGCCGACTGTCAAAGAAATCATTAGGGTAGCGCATGATTAAATATTGCTTTCCCCTTAGTATTCCTGTTGAAAAATGCGTGTGAAATAATGGGTTGCCCTCAAATTAATTTGCGCTGTAGCATGTTAGTAAGAGATACTTGCTCGTGTAGTTGACTAGCGTGATTAAATATTTCAGCGACAGACTATGCGTTGCGTTAATGGATTTCCATACTGCATTGGCGTTAGTTTACGGGATACTATAATGAGAGTATATATATAACCGATCAGGATTAACGTCGGTAAGTAATAAGTAATTTTTCCGATGCAGATATCACTCACCTGGCTGTTTCGTTGTCGAGACATATATAGCCAAAACTTAAGTAAATATATAGCAGTGTCTGTCTATCTGTTGCTGAACTTAACACTATCCCCAGTGTGAACAGCATTGCATTCTCGTTTTGTGCCTCCAGCGTCTTAACGTGATAAGTTATGTTACGAAATGGTGCTAAGTTCGCTGCAATCTGAAACTGCAATCGTACTCATCTCAATGCTCGATAAGCATTTTTGACGTTGATTTATAGGATATTACTACCTAATACAGAGAGGTTATATTACGTAACTGCTTAATGTCATTAGACGTTAGACGGTTCGTGCCTACAACTAAGTTTGAGTTAACGCCAGTAACACAGACATTGACATGCATAGCCTACATTCGGTTGTCTTTTGGTCTTCTCATTCCAAATGAGCGTATGAAGAATCACGGCCTTACTCAACGCCGTTAAGGATTATATTCATTGATTGACAGCAACAGGCTATTTTCAGAAAGTTCTATTAGTTATGCTGTAGGCAATGGGCAAAACCATCAGTCATTTGCCTTTCAATCTCTCCAGCTGTCGTTTTATAAACGTAATGTTTCTGCTGCGTTAAATAAACTGATGGCTACCGTTGGTAGCGTTCTACGCTTATGTCTGTGTCAATAAATAAGCTCGGTTTCCGTATTCTCTGTCTCGGAAAATGGAATGCAGCAGTACCAGAATGGGCGCTACGTTGCTGGTGGATTAAGCACCTCAATGCCATATGTGAAAGACTTCATGACGTAATTGGTCGAAGGCCCTCCAAAATTCCTTTGTGCGACCGAATCTTCGCCCAATATATATATATATATATATATATATATATATATATAGATATATATATATATATAGATATATAGAGATATATATATATAGAGAGAGAGAGATAGAGAGAGATATATATAGATAGAGAGAGAGAGATATAGATATAGAGATATCTAGATATAGATAGAGAGAGATATATATAGATAGAGAGAGACATATATAGATATATATAGATACATATATCTATATATGGTATATATAGAGATATATTTATAGAGAGAGATATATATAGATCTATATATGTCTATATATATATATATATATATAATATGTATATATATATATACATATATATATATATATATATATATATATCTATATATATATATATATATATATATATATCTATATATATATATCTATATATATATATATATATATATATATATATATATATATATATATATATATATATATGCATGCAAATACTGGACAATGTATTGTTTTGAGTACAATTGCAGGGTTTACATGCTTTCTCAACCATTCTGTCATCCTTATTTTCATCCATCCAATACAAGAAATGCGAGGACGGCACATATGAATACGGGTTTGTGCAGCACACACTTAAGGCGTATATGGTACTTCATGGCTGTTTATGTTTCCAAAATTGAACTGTTGCCGTGTTAGTGCATATAAGTGAATGCGTCGGGGATAGAAACATGACAGCATGCGTGGGAATATCAAGAAAACTGTTAGAGAATAATTTGCTGTTATGTAATGTGAATGTATTCATCGCTAATTGTAAGATTGCTCTGAAGTTAGATCGCTCATTCACTTATTGTTCATCCTTTATCTTAAGTGGCTATTTGCTGTTTATTCATTTTCAGTGCATATGTCAATTTGTAACAACAATGACATTATATCATTCTAATTGATACCGACTGGCTTTTAATCTTTTACCAAGTTGCCGTATAGATCTTAGAGTGCTTCGCTACTGGTGTTTGTAACAATTAATAAGTTTTGTGTGTACAACATTGGGCTTCTGCCACCAATTAGACGTTGATATTTTCCGGCATGTGTCGATGTGATATTTGTGACGGAATTTGCGACACATCTAATATTTAGTTGTACGCTCTTGAGTTCATATCTCAGCAACGCAACCGGCGTTAAATGGGGAAAGACGGGGGCAATAAGCGTAAACTCGCACTTGACACTCACCCCATATACTATTGTGGTAATAACGCAGGTCTGGCCAAACGATTGTATGTAAAGTACATCGATGGTAATGAAGTATTCGGTAACACCATGAACAGTCTGGTGGGGTTGTTGCTGGGTTGACGGTAGCCTCCAAGTCTAAATTAACAGACGTGTCTGATGAGACGATAGATTCCTGATATAATTTTACAGGCGCGTCTAAACAATAGAGTTCGACGGGGCAATGTCCGGCGAACCGCCTCGAACTTAAATGGCCTCTCAGTTGGCCGCGGCATAAACAGATATGAATGCAATTAACACTACGCAGGAGATAACTTATTAAATGGCTCAACCTTAAATAGCCTTCCATTCGACCAAGAGCATTTACATACCTGCATAACATTACCCACAGGAGGGGAATGGTATATCGGTTTACGAAGGATGGACATGAATAAGATTGACCTTCGGCAACTATTGCTAAACTTAAAAGGGATCGGCAAAATAAAAGTCTGACGTCACAACCAGTTGCATATCTAGTTCTGGCCTCTTCACGAGATCTATGCGATGAGGTTTGGAAAACAACTAACTGAACAATTTTTGGGGGGATCAGCTCTATTCACCGATTTAACATTGTCCAAACGCATAAGGTTGCGCAGCAGCTTTTAGACTGTCAACGGTGATGTCTAGCGTTTTTGATAATATTGATGCAAAATGATAAGTGAGTTCAAACGATAATAAAAAAGGTGATTGTCATACTGTATGCTTTTGCTGTAGAATTCAATGGGCCTGTCGCCAAAAAACATCACTATGGAATATCGCTGAGAAATCAGGTTTTATGACAGCAGCGTTCATCTCGGCTCAATACTAATTGAATGGCTGGTATTCCGCATGGCTGATATGCAATATATGTGAATTTAAGATTAAGTAAACAAAATGTGAATAGATGTTAAAGCATACATATCTCTACCTCTTAGTCATAGGTAGACAAAATTGGATAATGAGTCACTTTTCTTGCCGAAAGCGATAATTGGTATATATGCACTTATCAATGACTAACCGGAGCATCAATTTGTTGTGGCGTTATACGGCCAATTCGCCTGTCTCTACCGGTGACTACATGCTACTCAATAGGGAGCCAATGATGCTCAAGGTATAAATTAAAGAAATGACCCTATCGCATGAGTTATATACGGACATTGATTACATTGCTCACGGGTCAAAACCTACGACAGAAGCATAAAATGTTGTCACAAGGTATTGCGCGTAACATTAACCTAGAGAAGCGCATCAAAACTCATTGATTAATCGTACGTTGATCATAGACTACATTCAAATATAATTTTTCATTCCTTTTTCATATCATCGCTTGCACTGTTCTAGCTATCACACAAATCTGATTACCTTGCCAAAATCGCCACTAGCTTACTCAGAATCAGCGTTGGTTAGCATATTTGCGCCAACTACTACAAAGCACAGTCTTTTGGTTAAGAAATAACCCCGTGTTATCTGTACATTTGTCGAGAACACTTCGGTCATTTTAAGTCCCAAATAAAACGTGATTGTAAAATCGTAAAGGCATGCTTATATTGCCTCACGCCTATGCCTTTAGTTCTCGCAAAGTTCTCTTTGCTACGGCTTGTTCACACGCATCATATGAGCATATCCAGAACACGTCGAACCCGGTGTCATAAAAAGGAGTAGCCCAGTTATAGCTATACCTAGATCTAGTTCGAAATTTCGTTATTGCTAACGGTCTCCAGTTAATACCAAGCCTTCGTTATGATACCGCACCTAGAGAGAACCATGTCTGGCTTAGTCGACTCCTTTGATACACTGAAAGATTTCTATTTACAACAAACATTCACAGAGGAAGTATGCATCGTCCATGATACTAAGTAAGTAAAAGCAACATGACTGATGCTATTGTTCACTGAACCAATCATAATACTTTAAAACACTGCATCTGTTATCAGCCAAATTTTGCTGGTCTAATTTGTCCTCGAACATAGCCAGATTATAGCTGATCTACATACAGCCTGGCCATCTATCTTGTATCTAAGTTGTGGAAGTGACGACAAGAGAAGATGTCTTGTCCAGCCAATTCCCACATTACAGCACAGACACTCTAAAACAACTGCTTTTCAGCTTATATCCAACTTCACCTTTTCCAAAACATTTTGAATATAACGTCCTTACTCCATCCACTTATAGCGCACAGCTGGCACATATCAGTGATGAACACCTATAGATCTTCTCAAAACAATCAGCAAGGATAACAACGTCATCTGATCTACAATGAGCGAATTTTCGAATTTTAAAAGAATTGCTTAGCACTTATCACGCAAGTCATTTTGAGCTATCGCGTTAAAATAAGGTACTGCACAAACGTATCAAATAGCATGGTGATGATGAACTCATATAAAGTGACAGTAGCGTTTTGTAGACAACTACTCTTCTGGACAAATGCTAAGCTGTCCCCTGTGCGGATTCAAGCAGAGGCGGGTACTAACATTTCTTTCGTGGGCTAAGGGTGATATACCTTAATGTACAGTAGAGTACCTGTGCTTTCCAAGGCATTTTATTCACTTTGGTACACGGCAAAGTGTAGACCGCCATCGCTCAAACCATCACTCTTTTTCCGAGCTACACATTGAAACATTTTTAGAATATGTAAGTCTTTCAGCTTTTGGACTATGCAAAGCCTGGTTAAAATTAAAACAGGCGATGCATTTAAAGTCCATACGAAGTTACATTTGTTTTCCTTACATGTGTTATATATACTTAGGTCAAAGCTTTACTTATAATGATCATACTTGTCAATTGAGTTCTAATGCAGCGAAATTCTTCAACAACTCAATAACAAAGCCTCATAATTTAGTGTGTAAAACTTATAAAGGACAGTAAGGCAACTACTCTTCTGGAAAATGAATGTATGCTAATTTAGTTGTGTCACTATTTAATGAATTAAGATGCCTTAGCGGGTCAATTCACAAAAGGCATCACACGTCACTTCTTGTGCTATTTGCACTTCGTGCTTTATAAATGCGTGCATGTATGGCTCTTTGATAGTGCCTACGGTAGAAATGCGCATAACCTCATACTGCCGCGATAAAGCAAAACATTAGTGTTTCCGTTTGATGTTTTGAGAACTGTGATGATACCTCAAGATCAGAATATCCATCCTTAACATGAGCGAATGAATCAGAATAAACAAGTTCGTCCTTCACGTGCGTCATGTGATATCTAATAAGCCAACCTAAGATAAACGTATCATGTTTTTTGTTGTAATGAGCAAACAGACCGTAAAACGCGTTATTTCTTAGGTATATGCATGCAACCTATCGCATGACCACGTGTTTCTCCTTCTGGTTGAATTGGGTGGTTTATGGGAACCTCTCACTCTATTGTAGTATGACGCGACGCAGTCATCTCGAACAAATGATATAATTATAAGCATCTTTTTTCGAATATGTCAGAGGACGTCTTATACAATTACTACGAACGTAATTCTAACTAATATTAACGACTCATTCAATAATGAGCAAGCTACTAAATAACTTCTTATATCGAGTACTGACAAATAGTAAATATACATATATCGGTGAGCTGACCGCGTTATTGAGCCTGTAAGTCAATCTTTCATTGTCGGAGCCATGTTGTGTAGAGGAAAAGTTAGGCTTAAGTTATGATTCGCGATCAGGCTATTGACGTGATCTTGTGCGATTTATCACCTGTCTGCAAGTAAATAGTTCCTGACAAGGATACGTTGAGTGATAATTCTGAGCTAATTCCGGGAAGCGAATGTTTTGTCATATTCTTTGCAATTATCTATGGCGAGTATATCGAGAAAATATTCAGTTGCTAAAATAAATTGCATTCAAAGGATTATTAGAACGTCCGTTAAAAACATTAACGTTGTTAAAAACACCTGCAGTCTGCAGCCGCAATCCAATTTGATCACCCGCGGTTGATCGGAACATTCCTCGTTTATTCCATCTTATACAACGGGTAATATCCATTCACATAACGTGTTAAACCGTTGTAACATCTGTGAAAAACCGTACAAAAATAAATGACAAGGGCGCAGAAAACCCGTTGAGCCCCTGCCAATATCTAGAGAGGAGTTGGGACATCATATCAAGTACGCTGGTGATTTTGAATTGGGCTTATTTAATAGACGACTGCTGAGTATTCCCATAAGCTTTTGAGATTGAATTAGTAATGATTGTCGCATGTGACTGACCTTTGCCTTATCCAACAGTCGAAAACAAAATATCGCATATCACCGAAAGCAGATCATTCATACACGAACAAGCAAACAGCAATTGTTGTGCGTGCGTTAATAGCATAACACAGGTCAGTCATTTGTCCACGGTTTCCTTCATCTCGCATTTCTTCAGCAAATGGGACCGAAGATCGCTGAGTAATGTTCCATTCATCGACAACTAATGTATAGTCAAAACACAAACTGTATGAGAGATATCCGAACAGAAGCCAGGATCATTTTACATCATGCCTAATCTACTTGGGCCGATTAAGGTATTAATATCGTGTTTATGGGAAGGCTTTATTGGACAATTGTGTACTCCATTTGGCGCACATAGTTGCTCTGTTAGCATCACAATATGTGGAATACAGCTGGACTGTCGACGACGAGAGAGAAAGATCACTTTTGTCTCGCTTAATTCAATCGTCAGAGAAGAAATAATCCGTCCGACACTATATTGATTTGTAGGTCAGAAGGGTCAGCATATCATGACTTGTTTCATCGATTATTATGACTTTTGTTTTTGAAAATTGAGCATCGTATATCGACTTATATGTATGTTAATAATTGAACATGATCACACACTGACCTCTCTTAGATCATAAGTATCCAACTGTGGGCAATGATGGCTGTATTATTGTACACATGGCCTGCTTGTTGCCTTCCTTGACGATGGGTGATTAAATGTCTGAGATATTTGTGATTAACGATATCCTTCTTGATTACCCAAGGTAAGGTTAATATAACACACATTGCTTAACTCAACTTTTCTGCTGCCCTTTGTTTGGGTTTGATTTATTTCAAGTACATCTGTGCGATTTAATACCAAGTTGGACAGTTTATCCGAGGAAATCGGAACTACAAGCGGGTAGTGAATGACGTATATCAAATGCTGTCATACAGTTGTTGACAGAGACAAGCCTCTGTGCATCACACATAGACTTTTCTTGAGGAATCGATACAGCATCGCACGGTTTGGACGTCAGATATGTATTCTTGTGTTGAATCGCTAGTTGGATTTACCTTGTATCGACCATATTATCCTAATTAGCGCGCAGCGGCTAAACCAAATGGAAATAAGCCTTACATTGGTTGTGATAAATGCTCAGTGAGTGTGCTTAAATCAAAGAGGGACATAGAATAAGTTAATATACTTAATTGGAAGGTAAACCGTAATGCAATATGTTATGATTCGATTTTGTGTTCCATATATAGCATATTTACTGACCATATCCTGCACTGCATTAACATCCAATGTTATTTGCCAGATATCGCATGAAATCTGCTATTCCCAAACCATCAAAATATGCTAGATATGAGGATAACACAGAAACCTATTCTTAAAACCCTATGGTATTAATACTTAATGAAGCAGAACTTACGATTCACTAATGCTATCCCGTCCACACCATTACCCATATAATAGGTCTTTATAGCTATTGAAGGCATTTAGAAAGCCTTTTATTGATCAATGATGCACATTGGTAGATGAAGGGTGCTGATGTGTCATCTTACAGACATTATGCCTGACAACAAATGCATCACGACAATGTATGTAAGTATTTATTTTCTATGATTAACATAAGGTGCATAAACTGCTCATACAGCCAAAGACATGGTAGTTCGGTGAGATGTGGGGGTCAATGATGATGAAACACTCTGAAACATTTATTTACCAATCTCTGAAATGCGCCAAGAAATTTTGGATGTGAGTGAATTAAGTATTCGACAATATTTGCAGTAGAATTGCAGCGACCGCATTCTTGTGAGGAGCAGCAGTTCGTTAAAAAATGGTATTTTTATGAAGACATTTTCCTACTTGCGCTGAACCCGTCCGTTAGGACCCGTAGAGGTGAAACGTGCATACCTATGAACTGTAAAACAAGGCAAAATATTACGGAAACAAATCGTTTCAATTGTAGCAATGTATGTGAATGGACGCTTATTAACAACTGAAGATGTGATAGACAGAAAGTAAAGGTGAAAGTGTCTAAGGAATTGCAACCAGTAGAGTGTCTGCACGCTCATCAGATGGTCCTGGGTTCGAATTCCAGCTGTCATAGTTTCACCTGGTCCCAAAGGTGCAACTAAAGGTGGCTGAATCCGAAGTACGATCCTGGTGTGGCAACTAGAGTTGTCTAAATACAACCACGTTACAGTGCGTATGTCGCGCCTGTTCGCAACTTTATCACATTGCTATAAAAATAAAGGATTCAATTGTTTGTGTTATTTATACGTCACATCCACCACACTGTGCGTATCCGATACAGGCTGAATGCGGCCATTGATTCAATGCATCTAATTGCGTGTTGTTCCGCATGTCACCCCGACGCGAAATTAGCAATTTGTTGACCATGCGAATACATCCTTACAATTGTTGTTCATGCATCTAGACACGGAAGTTAATTCAAATAATTGAAATTAAGTAATGTGCAAACGTATTTAAGAGCAATTCAAAGGAAATCGTAATCTGTAAATTTGTATACTTATCTGGTAAAGAATAAACTTTCACATCAGCGCACACTTTGCGTAACATCCATGAAGGAGAGGCACTGCTTTTCAAGGATATTCATGTAGCAATAGATAAATATGACACACATCGAGATCTAGTTTTTGAGAAGTTATGCTTTGCTGATATGCCACCTGATCATCAAGCATTGTAACAAATGTATTCCTTTAATCTATACTGAATACCATATATATATGCTATTATTACATTACAGTTGTTGTTCATCTCATATTGGAACATCAACCAAATATTAAAGTATGTTGTGTCCATGAGAGGGGCGGTTCTAAGTGTGTAACTCTATCGAAACGGTGTCTTATGGCACACATAGCTTTTGCCATTTGAAACCAGTGTTCAAAGCAAAAACGTAAATACATAATGAGGATATGCTCCGTTTTGGGAGTGCAATTCATAAGCTAAAAGTATGCTATTGCTTTTCAATTTCCCACATTATATTTTTGAAACAACTCATTTGCTTATGCACCACTGATATGCAGCGATGTTCGTGCCGACTGATGTGCAGTTACTTCACGCGACGATTTCGTATCTAGCAAGGGGCAGTCAGATTTTTCCATAGCCGTTCAAGTAATTAGACGTTTGTTTATTTGTTCAGCATCAGTATTGACGCCAGAATACTTATGGTCGGAGAAATACCATACTATGCTGGACAAGTGCACTTTTGGGAATTAGATTCGTACTTAAAAAAGGCCAAAAAGGCTGCGTATGATTAATGGAAGATTTACGCGTGAAACATCGGCACTTCGTGGGGTATGGTCCGCTGCTTGAAATCAAAACAACGCACACAGACTGGTTGATTCAGCTTTGAATCCACGGAATACAAACGGTGGAATTCTGCCTTGATTCCACTAAGTATCAACGGGAGTCATTCGTAGACCACAGACGTATCCTGTTTAATAGACAGTGTCGTCGATGCAGCAAGACGTCAATACTGCAGAGATTTTATCCCACTGGCTTTGATTTTGATATCACTTTAGACGAAGAGAATGACCGCATGAATTTTCGAGCTGGGTATAATTGGTTGGTTAATCATTGGTTGCTTATTTGCATACGCCTGCTTAATGCACCGACATCAATACTTGCTTCATCGTTTAGTAAACAGTCCTCAGTTAGTTAATTTGTCATCTCCCAGTAAATTTTGTACCATGCAATATTTGAAGCAGTAATTACCTCTGATGCTTATACTTTCATGCACCAGCGTGATCGTGGCGATACACATTTTCATATTTCCACGTAAGCATATCATCTGCATGATACCTTATGATGATGCACATGTGAACGAAAATTACCGATAACTGGGTCATTATTAACGTATATTTGCCAATTTTGTTACTTAAGGTGATATATAACTATAGAAACAGCCCATTGTTATCCATATAAAATGCACTATATTAAAGGCATCTACAGATAACGTTACATCACAGCATTGCAACATAAATCAATATCCGAGCGTTGGTAAGACAGAAATGTACAGATTACGCAAGAAGCAATAGATATATTTCTACAAAAATAAGCCTATGCAGCACATATCCTGCAATTAGAACGGCCGTGTTCAACCCAGTTTGTTAAACATAATCGTTAAGTCGAATATTGGCTGTAGCGTGTCTCATAGTAAGAAAAACGTTTTAGTTAATATTCTCCATAATATTAATTTTAGTTTTGCGCACATAGAACTGCTAAGTTGTTCATGCAATGCGTTTGTAATAATCGTTGGTATCAGTAAAGCACTGAATATGAATTTAACCGTGTCAAAGCATGTGCTATAGAAGAAAACGATTGATACTTGATAAATATTAATTCACATAAATAAAGCAAGATATAGCACAACACCATTAATTTCAAGCGTGCAATGATCAACGAAGAACCCATTTTGTCACGGTATTATGTGCAGCCGATATTCGTAGCAGGGTCGTGAGTGTTGGTGAGAGGGCTTAACAGCACACCATCAGTATGCACATGAAGTATATGGTGCCTACAAAAGTAGATACGAATAGGTAAGACTTCACCTGATTGAGCAGCTACCTTTTTAAATAAATGGAACAAAGAGGGAAAAAAGAGGGGATGACAATAAACAGGAAGTTGGAGAAGAAAATTCGAACGCTGACCATAGAACAAGTCAATTGACTGGGCCACGCCATTCCAGTCTCTCGGCTAGGCTGATTCCAGGCTAAAGAAGCGCAGATATTGCCCTTTTAATGAACGCTCAACTTAACCACCATAATACCATCGTTCACCGCAATCCTCGTTCAACAGGTTCCCCCGCTGAAAGTCATCACCTACAGCCAACAGTGTGTGTATATATGCATCAATATATATATATATATATATATAAATATATATAAATATATACATATATATATATATATATGTATATATATATATAAATATATATTTATATATATATATATACAGATATATTTATATATATATATTTATATATATATACATACATATTTGTATGCATATACATTTATATATATATAAAACATGTATTCATATATATATATTTGTATGTATATTTATGATCATATAACATAAACGTGTATCTATATATATATATATATATATATCTATATATATGTATATATATATATATATGTATATAAATATATATATATAAATATATATCGCTATATATATGTATATATATATATAAATATATATATATTCAATTGGGTATGTATTTACATATATTTGCACATCAAAATACACATATATATATACATATATATATATACATATATATTTATTAATATATTTATATATACATTTATATATATAATTATACATATATTTATATATATTTATATATATATATTCATATCTATATTTATTTATATATATATTTATATAGATGATAAGACGCAAAGCAGAATTTCTTAGCTTTGACAACGACAACTTGTTTTTTAAAATCATTCATTAATGTTGCCTATTATCCTAGCCTCTTGCTCTTATTGCAGTACTGAACCATAATATGCTGGTAAGTATGAAAGGTTTAAGCCCAGAGCAAGTATAAGTAGCTAGAGAAGTATATTGACCGTTATTGGTGAATCAATAATAACGTTTGCAAGAGCATTTTCATGTGTCCTGTTTGAGAGTAAGTGGCCCATTGATTCGAGCAATGCAAATTTGAGTGACCTACTCGGGTGTACCATATTCATTAATTACCTAGAATGCTATCATCTTTTAAGAGCAGGTGATGTGCAGAGTTAGAGACAAAGCAGAATATACATGGAAGAAATTATGGTCATAAATATTTGCTTTGCACGCATGGTCCAATACCTTTTGCTTTCGTTGCTTTCCAACCAATCCCATGTAATCCACTGCCTCGGAAAAACCGCTTAATCGGTTGAGCATGTAATTGGTAGATGTGTTTCCTTTGTTCGCTGATTTCTCATAACTGCATTGCACAAGCGCAATATACGCTTAAATTTGCAGGCTAGAAAATATTGCATTACACTAGATACGAGGCTCAAAAAAGTGTGTAAGGTTGCGACCACGAGTGTATTAATTGGAGAGAGAAAATTGCTGCTCATTGGACAAACCTTACCGGAGGGCTTGTCGCCTGCTTTACTTACGAATCACAAAAGGCCATGGTGAATAAATATTTAACAACCCACTTAAGCTTTGGCATTGTCTTGACAAGGGGCTACGATGTGTTGTAAGCGAATTGATGAGGAATGTTCGTATTATTAAGGGCATGTGACCCAAATTTCGTTCAATTATCAGGAGGCATTGGTGATTAATGGGTAAGAAGCGGACATAACTGGAGCGATATGAAACATTCTGCTATCAACTATGAGTGAAATCGTTCAACTTAAGTTCAATTATTGGTCAGGCTTATACCCTCATGCAAGTGTCTACCAAAATGTTAATCCTGCTAATATTTACAATAACAGTTATGTCCTGGCCCCTTAATTTCACTGTCGATTGCACCAGACAAAATTGTTTTATTTCCTTGTCTAGCCAATTGAAACACTAAACGTGACGCGCTTTATATTATAGCTTGTTGATGTGAATGAGATTGCCAATAACGATAACGACAAACGCTTGTCATCTGACAGCTTTGCCAGCATTATGCACTTTGGATAAAAAGCATGTTTTGGTCCATAGTGCATACAATAACATCAGGACCTTAATGTCATCTCTGGTGCGTTTACAGCATGTCTTTGATGTCGATGGACACACTGCCTATGGTGTACTTGGGAATAGCGACATATTGCACCCATGTGATATCAAACTAAGCTATGTCAACTTAACTGCTTACTTATGACTTGAGTCCATTCACTTAAAAGAGATCCCACGAGGACGACGTGCTCCCTGGCATTGGTTGCTTACTGTTAGTCGTACATATCCTAGTTGCATCATTCGACTTTATTTTGATTAACACACACACACACACACACACACACACACACACACACACACACACACACACACACACACACACACACACACACACACACACACACACACACACATACACACCAGATGCTTACACGCACAAACACATACACACACTCATAGAGTAACCACCATTGTTGCTCTACTAATGATGATAATTGCGACAGAAACAAATCTCTAATGTTGTCAAATGGAATTCAGGAAAGTTAAACTTAAAACTTCAAAAAAAAGGTAGAAAAGTAGCACGAAGAGTATATGCCAAGAAACGAACGTAATTACGTAATCGAGCTGAGCTGTACTGTACAGTCACTGGTGCGTACATGTAACCGCTCCTCACTTTCTTTTCGCTGAAATATTGTCCTTATCGTCAACGCTGCGTAATGATGCATTATGCGTCTGACTGATTCCAAGTAATTTACTTGCCCCCATGCAAATAAAATAATGGTGACAATGCTAATTAATATATGATGAGTGCAAACGCTTACACAAATCCAATGAACCAGCATATATGTGACGTGACATAAAAGCATTGCGGGGCGAGAGTAGATGCGTGCTTGTTTAATGTTAGAATCAGCATCTTTGGTGCAACATCCTCAAAACGAAAATATCCCCTAACAAAGTGAATAGTTTATTACCTGAGGGGTTATTAATTTAAGGCATCCATCTTAATTAACTATGAATTTCATTTAGTTTCTCAGTAACAAGTCGCTACGCATTGACAATACTGCAATTTAAAAAACAGGGAGCCCATGGGTTCCTTTGCTTTCCACAGACCATGGCTCTGGTAATATATCATGCAATTACTCCAGCGGATTTATGCTTGGTCCAGTGCGTATTTTACATAATATGCGGAGGCTATAACTTCCACATGAGTCGCAATTTGGGTTGACCTGCTCTTGCCAGTGTTTATGGAGTCCACATTTGGCATCGCTGTTCATTCAACTAATCAATTACTTTGGGTTATTAGGAGACATATTAAAAATATATATATATATATATATATATATATATATATATATATATATATATATATATATATATATATATATATATATATATATATATATATATATATATATATATATATATATATATATATATATATATATATATTTATATATATTGAAATTAAGTTCTAATAACTAACCATTCGTAGACATAACCCGCAAACCTCAATATCTTCCATACAACCATATATATTTAGATCCAAATTTTCGAAATAATGTTTAATCATGTGTGTTGTATATGTTTATATGAAAATTAATATATTAGATTTTTTTTAAATTTTTATTTAGAAAAAACTATATTTTTTTCTTATTCATCAATCTACAACATTAAATTAGCTCGCGAAATGCTACCAATGGTTCATAATTATCACATTTACAACAAATATTATGTTTCTAATCCATGATGACTGAAAATAATTTCAAAATTTCAGTATTCCGCAAATATGCAAAAATATATATGGGCACGAATGGTTGGATTTATACACATAAATTAGTGACTTGACCTCTCGTGGACGACCTTTCGAGGACCAATAGTATTTACCTGGAATAAAAAGTGACAAAAAGATTTTTATTCGCATTAAACTATTATATTGTATCAATTAAAATATGCCGAATAAATAATTGATGATAGCAAAACCGTATTATAAAAAGGTTTCCACGAATGGTTGGAATCAACGAACGGTTGCAATTGTCGCAATATATATATATATATATATATATATATATATATATATATATATATATATATATATATATATATATATATATATATATATATATATATATATATATATATATATATATATATAAACATGTATATATACATTTACATATGAATACATATATATCGTGAGTGTGCCAGGAAAGGGGCAATATTCTTCCCTTTCGTTACCTCCAATTCAACGCCACCCGAAACCGTCGATGTGATTTATGGTTGGAGTCAAAGAATGGTTGCAATCGTCGCT
The DNA here is from genome assembly GCA_034190875.2 of Urechis unicinctus. Taxonomy (NCBI): domain Eukaryota; kingdom Metazoa; phylum Annelida; class Polychaeta; order Xenopneusta; family Urechidae; genus Urechis; species Urechis unicinctus. The sequence continues at coordinate 35,465,807 of CM067351.1, read as the reverse complement.
ATATATATATATATATATATAAATATATATATATCTTATCACGATATATATATATATATATATTTTGAATATATATAGCGATATATATATATATATACTATACCATTTTTTGACATATATATATAATATATATATCTTCGTTACATATATATCTATATATATATATATATATCTATATATATATTCGATATATATATATATATATATATATATATATATATATTTCGTTGTATATCTATATATATATATATATATATATATATATATATATATATATATATATATATATATTGCCGATTTCCTGGCACACGCACGATATATATGTATTCATATGTAAATATATATACATGTATATATATATATATATATATTTAAATATATATATATATATATATACATGTATATATATTTATATATATATATAATTTGATATATATATATTTATCTGTGTATATATATGTATATATATATATATATATATATATATATATATATTATATATATATATATATATATATATACATGTATATATATATTTACATATGAATACATATATATCGTGAGTGTGCCAGGAAAGCGGCAATATTCTTCCCTTTCGTTACCTCCCATTAAAACGCCACCCGGGAACCATGTGATTTATCATCTATTGTGCATTTTTTCTTGCGTTTCATCCATCTGGTTATATTTTGTTATTTACATAGAGCTATGCTCATTTCGTCCCATAGTTCTTTCGTGTTTTGCACATCTAAACGACGCCGTGTTCAGAGGAAGATTATATTAAGTAATGATGGAATTTGGGTTTAATATATACCGTGGCAGTGTGCTAGGTTAACGTTCTGTGAACCTCATTGAGTATGACATAACGCACTAACACACATTTTAAAATTGGATTGATATTAGTCCTGAGAGCCTCAGTCTTCGAAGAATGATCGTGGCCATTTGATTGTACCAGACTGTAATATAATTGGTAAATTTTGCCATTTACCCACGTACCTACGTATGTGTGTGGCGACTAGCAGGCGCTTTCGTATCGGTTGACCGGCCCCAAGTTGTCCTACTTGGTACAGTGAGTGTTGGTAGGCGCGCTCGCAGATGGCAAACCAAATTGCTAGATAGCATAAGATAAATAACTATAAGACACAGAACCGTTTACGTTACCCATGCAACCACAGATAAGGCAAAATAAGTGTAAGCTGTCATTAGTGAATTGTGCTTTGGGTTAGACCAGGCCGTTTCGTCACGCCCGCCTGACTGGCATCAAAACCATTATTGTATTTAACGTAAAAAATAACGTTGTTAGTTATTAAATGATATTAAGCGATGGTAAGCTGTTAGACCATAACAAATAAGAATCTGATGCCGGACCTAGAGTACTTTATAGATCCACTTACTCCTCTGTATGTACAGCTTGAACACACAAGCAGAGTTTGATTGATAATCGTCGTTAAGGCCGATTAATTCCTCAGTTGACAATAATCTCAGGTTGTCTTTGTCCTAGGGTTGTTACAGTTCATGCTGTTTGTGCTAAAATGAATCACTATACTGTATACAGAGTAAATTGTCACATATAACGGGAATAATTATTCTACCAATAGGCTAACTGCTGGCTTGCCGATTATTATAGCCTATTACATAATGTCTAAGTCAAGCCTTTGCATCCCTTTTGTTAGTCCAGGTGAAACAAAGAGGAAATGAGATCATGATTATAGAAGGTATTAAAAAGCAGAAATAAATGAGCAAATGGTCAAAAGTGGCTATTTAAGGGACCTACCGTGAATGACATAATGGCTGGTTGCTTCAATCATGTGTGACAAACAGGATGCCATTTCCATATGCCAAACCCCGTCCTTAGCAATTGTATATCAGCGCATAGGCAACAGTATTAATAAATTTGACTTCATAGAATAATCGTGATGCCTCTATATCACTCCACAGTTAAGTTTGCATCGGTACACTTCCAATATAAACTATGAAGAGCCACATCAACAAGGTATGAATGTATTGTAGGAGCAAACAATGCACCATATATTATTCATTGCATGCCATTGTTGTTTGCCAATTGTCGACGTATATCCGTTGATTTGACTAAGGCGCCAATTAGGGTTGGTATCCCAATTACCCAATATGCCACAAAACCTTGCCGTAGTGTAAATCTCAATGATTTCAAGGTTGCGCTTGGCTTCAGGCTTTGGCCTACACAGACAAGATAGTTTTGCAGCCCAGTCGAAGCCAAATGTTCGACGCATACAATAACATACGTGGTCAAAATCCTAAGCATCGCTTCTCGCTTTGCGTAATGAATAATGATAAAATGGCAAAACTTTGAGCTGAAGTGAGTTTACCATTCAGCAAAAATGTCTGTAGCGAAGCGAAATAAAACCCCAATTGTGGATGAGTGATTGTTTAGTAAACTCATTATCATGTAACTTAGCCGTGTTTAAACGAATGGCCGATATATCAAGCAATTATTCATGGCTGTCGAATGTGAATCACTTTATTACAGTAGTTCGTGGTTGGAATATGGTTGAACTAAACTTATACAGGCTGTTCCCTAGAATTCTTATTGTTATTGGCCATTGATTATGCAATTTATGGAGCTGAGATTAGCTAATGGCTAAATACACTTTGCTGCGCCAATAAATGCATCTTCGTAGAACATCAATGACGCATGCATTATGCGATGTGGCAGGCTAGGATTGTCTGTGTATGCTCTATCGCATTTGTCTAGAGAATTGTGGGAAATGTTGCCCAGAGGCATTTTAACTTACGAACAGTCTACTTGACGGCACCAGGTAAAAGTAACACACATTGATTTTTTCCACACAAATATACCTGACCGCAGCTCCCGTTTCATGTGGATGCTATTGGTATTAATGGATATCCATTGCCTGGAGCATCTGGAGATGCACGTACTTTATATTCATGAGGTGTTTAGTGTCGTAGAGAGTAGGTTACTATGTACAAAGGTATAAGTGAAGCAATCGCAGCCCTTCCGTATATCAATTAACGCCGTAGAGAGCAATGGATTCTTGCCAACGTCAAAAAGATTGCAAAAATGTCATCTGCTCGGAACTCACACACACCCCCTGCATGTGCTTGGAGTGCATGGAACACTGAATCAACTTGTCCATGGTATTTGTTTAGGGCAAGCAAGCACGAATATTTTCCTCGCAAATAACGTTGGGATTAGCCCGCGAGTGGCTTTCTTTGTATAATCGATGATTCGGCAACTTGCAGCAGTAGGTGAGTCTTAGTGTTCATGGCCGGTGTGACTTAAGAAGAGACAGATACCTTTCGAAATGAAATAATACCAGATGCAGTTATTGTTTTAGTCCTATACCGAACAAACAGAACATATAGTTATCACCGCAGGACGCTTACAGTATGTTAAAGAAACTTACTCATTTAGTCGAGATATGGCTAGCATTTAAAACTTTCGTTGTTTACCCAATGTTCAGACAAGAGCTTGGTACCTGTGACATAATGCGGGCATACAATATCGGAAAACTACCATCGATACTGTCCCTATAATGAGCTCTCCGAGACGAAGATAATTTTTTCCCTAACACCGAACTGTCACGGAACGAGTGAATGTTGAAACGAAGAGCAATGCTTGCAAAAAGGATTATTGGACCTTAATGCAGTATTTACGTCTTAGTCAGAATGCCATGCGGATTTGCCCAAGACAAACTACCACTGTCGATGGCAGCAGTTATTGACGGAATACATGCAGTGTATTTAGGGAGATTTTACTACTATTGCCAATCCTTTTTTTAATCCATGTATACGGTTTAGTTAGTATAAGATAATGTTAAAGAGACAACCGGTAGAAAAATCTTCGAGTAGCAGCACTTGTTCCGCGGTACGTTTATATTTGGCATATACGATCGCCTTCAATGAGATTCAGCGTTAATTCATGACAAGTATTGGGCTCATTTTGCCTACATCTAAGCGAAATGTGCGCTTGTATTCTGTAAATCATCATATAAAGTGGGTGACGCGCTTCGTTTACTCTTTATAAATAGTTCACAATGTGAGCCTTTATCTGATGTGCGTGGCGAGTGCGATTGATGAACGGCAAGTATTTCGTAGACATTGAATCCCCTGAACGGAGCATACAGCAGGTAGTGTTGCGTCTTTTGCACTGCATGATATTGTGCACACTATGATCAGTGTATACATGAATGGTTTGTTTTTAGTTCTTTAGAATTGCTGCCAAACGCTGAAAACGAATGGTTCTAATAACTCACAGAGCTGCAACGGTAAGCAGTAAAAACTAATGTTGGTGTAGCTTATTAACACGTCACCTGAGATTGTGTTAAAGGCATATTTTAGTTTGTTGGCACTTAATGCAGGCACTGTTAGGTAAACAAGCCAAGCTATCATCTGTACGTGGATTCGACATTTCCCATGACATATAACGACCGACTTTACTTTTTCGGTTAAGCGTTACATTATCTTACACGTGATATATATAACACGGCAGTAAGAATGCCTACACCCATGTATATGTTCGCCCATTCAATAATTGGCACCATTAAAGATGAATTGACCTAGTGATGACTTCACCAATACAAAGACATTGAAGTCGCTAGAGCGTTAATCCGCGCATCTTTCACTTACTAAGATATAATTCATTGCCGATTTTGGTAAATGCAAATAAGCACCCAACGTTAACCTCGATGCTGTTGTTTCCTACCACACTTTAAACAATATTCCACACAGTTCTCATCCAACTTGGTTTAAATCGTAATTAATCGCAATTGATTGTAGTGAGAATCAGATTATTACAATTACTGATCTCTTGTCTTTAATAGACGAATTACTACTCCATTGAAACGCCCGCTTAAAGTGTTGTCCAGTTCTTTATATCGTCGAGTAGTCACTTTGATGGTCATGAAAGAGGATTGCAACTATTGCCTCCTAGCTTTATTCGACAGCTCCCATGTGGATTTAAGCCAAATATTGCCGAAATGCAATCCGCCGAATATATTCTGTACACACAATCGAACTTACATGGCAGTAGTTCAAATAGAAGCAACCCAAAGCAGCTCCTTGATTTACTATAGCTACATACATATCGATTTTTGTGGATCACAAGGCCAATATGAAGGAATTGTCCGTGAATATCGCATCAGGTAAAATTAATGTTCTTCAAAATGACTGTTTGAAGCAATAACGCCCAAGAAGAGCAGGGCTGCCAAACAATCTACCATATCCTCCGTAGACAGCCTTGTCGGTGTCTCTGTGCGATATATCCTGCGCTACATGGAGGTTAGCATACACGGAATGCCTATATAATCCTCATTTAGTTTGAAACTGACCCGAAGCACGATATGCCAAATGAGAAGACCGCTTGATTATTTCAGTACCAGCGAAGGCAGAACAAAACAATAATAATCTGCATAAAGACATAAACATTCTATCTGGCAGTGCTTCCTTTCCAAATATTGCGCCACTATGTAAATACCGGACCCACTATGAGCAACACCAACTGATATTACTGTATACACTCTATCCACATGTAAGTCAATTTCACTTGAGACAGTTCGATGTTTATATATACTCAATCACAGACGTCAAAGATATATTTTCAGCTCCTAGCAATTTGCACGGTAGTCCCCCAATGATTGTAGATGTATTTGTTAGGCGAGGTTCTGCTCGAGGTAATATAGAACAGCTCTAGCATATCGTTAGTTACAATGCTAGCACATCACTCTAGTGGTACACGTTGCATTTTAACAGAACTCGATGTCCAGCCAGTACTGTGATGTTATTTTCCATGTTTTCGTGTCCGTCACATCTCCCTCACTGTTAAATGAAATGCTGCACTGTTTAGCCGATTATAAACAAATATTCCTTCTTAGTTATCCATCATTTCCAATGTAGGCTGCGTGAATGTTAACAGAGTGTGCTACTGAGCATTAACTGGTACGATTGGTACTTATGTAATAATGCATTTGTACTCCTGTATTTCCTTGTGTTTGCCATGAAATCATCAACATACATACTTTGACGACTTATGGTGTTTTATATACTACAACTGCATTGTTGAACTATTAAACTATGTTGCGATTAGCTTTGATAAGACAGGTGAGTATAAATTATTGGCGGCGGATAATCGGAAATTATTCGCTCGGAATCGTCGGATGTGCTTTGATTATCACCTGGCCACTTTGACCGTCAGACTCCCATATCGTGATGCCTGCAGTAATAACTCCGGGTTGATCGAATAAATGTGCTTTATATCGAAACAACATAATTGTTTGTAATTTAGCGTATGGTCTGATATCAATAAGTGCACCCTTAATCCGTTGAAACAAGAATGGTTATAAAAACAGCCGAACCTTTTAAAAAAGGCAACTATTGTTTTAGAAACTTTTGAGCGACAGGCCCATTCAAGCGATCATATATCAACTTAAGATAAGTAAAAGCACGCTTTGAAAATTTACAGCCGCATCATTAACAGTGAAGCATATGGATGCAGTATTTGAAAGTCAGCCTACGTCAAAATTGGATGAAGGCAGCAGGATTACAATTCATTTGGTTGTATTAGCGACTGTACTATGTGGCTGCATAACATATGCGATGCATATTCGCCATGAACAATCCTAAACAGGTAATTGAGGCAGCAATCGTTTTCAATATAAATAATCGTTTTCTAATCACATACCCTTATGTGTCAATTATCTACCCTGATTCTAAATAAGGGCGAGATTTTTATGTCGGGACAAATGATACGGTGGATTATATGGGACTTTAATGGTATTGCTTGACACCTGCTGCATATTTACACTGGCGAACTGTTGCACCTATCATACATAATCAAGCGCTTCATGTGGCCTGTAATTATCTCACAAGACTACATGGTGGTGATCGTTAAACCAAAATGTATAACACATAATTGTGGTCACTTCCTTTATACCAGTGATTCATGCGTGCGCGTCTCAATTAGGTTGCTAGTAACATACCATGCTCAAGAAAGTATTGATGCTTTACTCGTGTGTAGCCCACATAGCCCACGCGTGTGTAGCGCATATGGTCGTGGTTAGCGTACGTTTGATTTTTGCTTTGGAGCGATATATAACCAGCACTAGCTTGCATGCGTTAGCGGGATTATCCAGTTCCACGTGTCTGTCAGCATATGTTAGGGCTTTAACATTCAATAGATTTGAAGCTCCGACTAAAAAGTGGCTCTATATTGGTCCATTATGCTGTATCACACGCGCCTTTATGGGCAATTTGCTTAGCTTATCAATCTTAAAAAAACTTCTACAAATAACACGCAAGCAATAACCCAAAGTTACATTCGAATCTATTATTTTCACAAACTTGACCGCATATAGCCTGCTATTTTTCAAACAATACCCGGTACACCGCGAGCTATGTTGGAACGCCAATTCCCGATTGAACGATATCCATGCTTTCAAACGAGAACATAGAGACTTTACGAGCAGCGCATTTGCTCCCTATCAGGTTTTTGTACTAACATGAAAACACCTAATGCACGTGTTTACCCATGTCTATACAGGGACAGCAATTTAAGCCTATGGGCATTATCCACTTAATTACTGAACATCTTTGCTTGAACGAACACTTGAGTGCCACTGGTTAATTCGATACCGTTGGTTAAGTGTAAGAACTGTTCGTAAGGCTAAACAAAAATGTAGGGCTTTACTCTGTTTTTCACTATCTCGGTCGCCAGAGGGCCAACGAGTATACAAAACTGCACGACGACCGCAGAACTAGTGTCTTAGTTTTCTAAACTTACGGCTCCATTGGTCAATGGAATCACGCATTCAAGGGTAGTCTTTATGCCATGCTTAGCGTTTGGCGGCATGATTAGAGCGGGAAACGGCGATAACTTATGAGTTTTTACAGGTCCAACCGTCTGTTTTACCCTGTACGACCGCCTTCAATGAAACTCATTCAGTGTGCATTAACGGCGAGCAGCGGGTCTGTATTGTCTGCATGAAACGGAAATTTATACAATTATTCTTTAGAATGTATTATTCAGTCGATGATGCGCTTCGTGTACGTATTATCGAAAAATGAAATGGGTGGTTCTAACCGCTATGATGTACCTGGCATAAGTCAATCAATCTAGGCCCTGATGCCCTGAGCCTTTGATCGACTGAAATAGATCGTGCAGCAAGCAGTGTTGAATTCAGCAACCAGTTCAAATAATAGTCCATCTTCGGCATTAAATAGATGAAAGATGTCCAAGTTACTCGAGTCGTGCCTGTGTTTGTAAGATAGTTATATCCGGCGTGTATCGATAACAGGATATAAACTGGTTGGTATAGTTTTGGCGCGTTTGTGTCAGTAATGAAACCCAAAAGGGCAGCGCTATTTCAGTGACTCATACCAACAGTGACAGAAACCAAACGCTACAATGAGATTCAGAGTTAATAAATGACAAGCAGTGTGCTTGTAATGCCTTAATGCGATTGATGAACGGCAAGTATTTCGTAGACATTGAATCCCCTGAAAGGAGCATACAACAGGTAGCGTTGCGTCTCTTGCACTGCATGGTATTGTGCACACTATGATCAGTGTATACATGAATGGTTTGTTTTAAGTTCTTTAGAATTGCTGCCAAAACACTGAACACGACTGGTTCTAATTACTCACAGAGCTGAAACGGTCAGCAGTAAAAACCCATGTGGTGAAGCTTATTAACACGTCACCTGAGATTGTGTTAAAGGCATAATTTAGTTTGTAGGCGCTTAATGCAGGAAATGTTAGATAAACAAGCCAAGCTAACATCTGTACGTGGATTCGACATTTCCCTGGACATGTTGCGACCGACTTTACTTATTCCGTTAAGCGTTACATTATCTTACACGTGATATATATAACACGGCAGTAAGAATGCCTACACCCATGTATATGTTCGCCCATTCAATAATTGGCACCATTAAAGATGAATAGACCTAGTGATGACTTCGCCAATACAAAGCCATAGAAGTCACTAGAGCGTTAATCCGCGCATCTATCACTTACTAAGATATAATTCATTGCCGATTTTGGTGAATGCAAATAAGCACCCAACGTTACCCTCGATGTTGTTGTTTCCTACCACACTTTAAACAATATCCCATACTGTTCTCATCCAACTTGGTTTAAATCGTAATTAATCGCAATTGATTGTAGTGAGAATCAGATTATTACAATTACTGATCTCTTGTCTTTAATAGACGAATTACTACTCCATTGAAACGCCCGCTTAAAGTGTTGTCCAGTTCTTTATATCGTCGAGTAGTCACTTTGATGGTCATGAAAGAGGATTGCAACTATTACCTCCTAGCTTTATTCGACAGCTCCCACGTGAATTTAAGCAAAATATTGCCTAAGTGTAATCCGCCGAATATATTCTGTACACACAATCGAACTTACATGGCAGTAGTTCAAATAGAGCAACCCAAAGCAGCTCCTTAAATTATTATAGCTACGTACATATCTATTTTTATGGATCACAAGGCCAATATGAATGATTTGTCCGTGAATATCGCATCAGGTAAAATTAATGCTCTTCAAAATGACTGTTTGGAGCAATAGAGCCAAAGAGGAGCAGGGCTGCCAAACAATCTACCATATCCTCCGTAGACAGCTTTGTCGGTGTCTCTGTGCGATATATCCGGCGATACATGGAGGTTAGCATACACGGAGTGCCTATATAATCCTCATTTGGTTTGAAACTGACCCGGAGCATGATATGCCAAATGAGAAGACCGCTTGATTATTTCAGTACCAGCGAAGGCAGAACAAAATCAATAACATTCTGCATAAATACATAAACATTCTATCTGGCAGTGCTTCCTTTCCAAATATTGCGCCACTATGTAAATACCGGACCCACTATGAGCAACACCAACTGATATTACTGTATACACTCTATCCACATGTAAGTAAATTTCACTTGAGACAGTTCGATGTTTATATATACTCAATCACAGACGTCAAAGATATATATTCAGCTCCTAGCAATTTGCACGGTAGTCCCCCAATGATTGAAGATGTATTTGTTAGGCGAGGTTCTGCTCGAGGTAATATAGAACAGCTCTAGCATATCGTTAGTTACAATGCTAGCACATCACTCTAGTGGTACACATTGCATTTTAACAGAACTCGATGTCCAGCCAGTACTGTGATATCATTTTCCATGTTTTCGTGTCCGTTGTCACATCTCCCTCACTGTTAATTGAAATGCTGCACTGTTTAGCCGACTGTATTGTCACAAGCATTGCGCGTTGTCTAGGGATCGACCAAATATTCTTTCTTAGTTATCCATCATTTCCAATGTAGGCTGCGTGAATGTTAACAGGGTGTGCTACTGAGCATTAACTGGTACGATTGGTACTTGTGTAATAATGCATTTGTACTCCTGCATTTCCTTGTGTTTGCCATGAAATCATCAACATACATACTTTGACGACTAATGGTGTTTTATTTACTACAACTGCATTGTTGAACTATTAAACTATGTTGAGATTAGCTTTGATAAGACAGGTGAGTATAAATTATTGGCGGCGGATAATCGGAAATTATTCGCTCGGAATCGTCGGATGTGCTTTGATTATCACCTGGCCACTTTGGCCGTCAGACTCTCATATCATGATGCCTGCAGTATTAACTCCGGGTTGATCGAATAAATGTGCTTTATATCGAACCAACATAATTGTTTGTAATTTAGCGTATGGTCTGATATCAATAAGTGCACCCTTAATCCGTTGAAACAAGAATGGTTATAAAAACAGCCGAACCTTTGAAAAAGGCAACTATTGTTTTAGAAACTTTTGAGCGACGGGCCCATTCAAGCGATCATATATCAACTTAAGATAAGTAAAAGCACGCTTTGAAACTTTACGGCCGCATCATTAACATTGAAGCATATGGATGCAGTATTTGAAAGCCAGCCTACGTCAAAATTGGATGAAGGCAGCAGGATTACAATTCATCTGGTTGTATCAGCGACTGTACTATATGGCTGCATAACATACGCGATGCATATACGCCATGACCAATCCTAAACAGGTTATTGAGGCAGCAATTGTTTTCAATATAAATAATCGTTTTCTAATCACATACCCTTCTGTGTCAATTATCTACCCTGATTCTAAATAAGGGCGAGATTTTTATGTCGGGACAAATGATACGGTGGATTATATGGGACTTTAATGGTATTGCTTGACACCTGCTGCATATTTACACTGGCGAACTGTTGCACCTATCATACATTATCAAGCGCTTCATGTGGCCTGTAATTATCTCACAAGACTACATGGTGGTGATCGTTAAACCAAAATGTATAACACATAATTGTGGTCACTTCCTTTATACCCTAAATTTTATGCGTGTGCGTCTCAATTAGGTTGCTAGTAACATACCATGCTCAAGAAAGTATTGATGCTTCACTCGTGTGTAGCCCACATAGCCCACGCGTGTGTAGCGCATATGGTCGTGGTTAGCGTACGTTTGATTTTTGCTTTGGAGCGATATATAACCAGCACTAGCTTGCATGCGTTAGCGGGATTATCCAGTTCCACGTGTCTGTCAGCATATGTTAGGGTTTAAACATTCAATAGATTTGAAGCTCCAACTAAAAAGTGGCTCTATATTGGTCCATTATCCTGTATCACACGCGCCTTTATGGGCAATTTGCTTAGCTTATCAATCTTAAACAAATATCTGCTAATAACACGCAAGCAATAACCCAAAGTTACATTCGAGTCGATTATTTTCACCAACTTGACCGCATGTAACCTGCTATTCATCAAACAATACCCGGTACACCGCGAGCTATGTTAGAACGCCAATTCCCGATTGAACGATATCCATGCTTTCAAACGAGCACATAGAGGCCTTACTAGCAGCGCATTTGCTCCCTATCAGGTTTTTGTACTAACATGAAAACACCTAATGCACGTGTTTACCCATGTCTATACAGGGACAGCAATTTAAGCCTATGGGCATTATTCACTTAATTACTGAACATCTTTGCTTGAACGAACATGTAGGGCTTTACTCTGTTTTTCACTATATCGGTCGCCAGAGTACCAACGAGTATACAAAACTGCTCGACGACCGCCGAACTTGTGTCTTAGTTTTCTTAACTTACGGCTTCATTGGTCTATAGAATCACGCATTCAAGGCTAGTCTTTATGCCATGCTGAGCGTTTGGCGGCATGATTGGATCCGGAAACGGCGATAACTTATGAGTTTTTACAGGTCCAACAGTCTGTTTTACCCTGTACGACCGCCTTCAATGACACTCATTCAGTGTGCATTAACGGCGAGCAGCGGGTCTGTATTGTCTGCATGAAACGGACATTTGTACAATTATTCTTTAGAATGTATTATTCAGTCGATGATGCGCTTCGTGCACGTATTATCGAAAAATAAAATGGGTGGTTCTAACCGCTATGATGTACCTGGCATAAGTCAATCAATCTAGGCCCTGATGCCTTGAGCCTTTTATCGACTGAAATAGATCGTGCAGCAAGCAGTGTTGAATTCAGCAACCAGTTCAAATAATAGTCCATCTTCGGCATTAACTAGATAAAAGATGTCCAAGTTACTCGAGTCGTGCCTGTGTTTGCAAGATAGTTATATCCGGCGTGTATCGATAACAGGATATAAACTGGTTGGTATAGTTTTGGCGCGTTTGTGTCGGTAATGAAACCAAAAACGGCAGCGCTATTTCAGTGACTCATACCAACAGTGACAGAAACCAAACGCTACAATGAGATTCAGAGTTAATAATTGACAAGCAGTGTGCTTGTAATGCCTTAATGTAAAAGGAAACGAGTGATAATATTGCTCGGAACACCATTTTGAGTCGATGCTGCGTTTTGTGTTGGCATTATAGAAATCGTAAAATGTGAGATAGAGTTGTGTCATTCACAATGAAATATCTGCTTCACACCATCAGCGATGTTAATATTGAAGATAAGTTCTTACATCGGAATTGCTTCCTAACAAACAGCACGATTGGTTGCTATTACACGGTGCTCAAACAGTCAGTATATATTCCTTGTAAATGAGGCTTCTTGGGATTAAAACCACATTTAAGTTTGCAGGCGGTTCAGGTAAGCAGTACAAAGTAAACAAGTCAATTTATCAGCGACAAGCAGTCCAGTCAGTTGTTTGTATGTATGGCGAGCAAATCACTAATGCAATCAATCTCTTGGCCTTAACTGACCTAATTATGAAAGGAGTGGAGCTTTAGAGTACTTAACGACTGGAGGCACAGGCTTGGTTCATAAGCAGATAAGTTAATCAGTGCACCTGTCTCGTGCTAAGGAAAATTCATTGGTCAGATGAGATGAACACCGCCGGTTTTTGTCAGTTGTTAATCAATATTGTTGTCGATATGAGTCCATGTGAATCATCACACATAGTTACTACCCGGACTTGTGTTTCGATAATTTGATCGCGTCATAAATTGCCATACTTTAGGCAATATTTCACTTTACTAGAGTCCAGTCAGTCATGGCACTATCCGCCTTTGGTTCAAATCGCCTTATTTAATATGCATTAAATCATCATCAATCGTATAAACTTTCCTAGATTATCAGTGTATTGCAATTATCAACCGCTTGTATTCGGTACGTCTTTATATGTGACTATTGTATTGTCCAGCTATTTCTATATTCGAGCAAAGGCGATTGCAAATATTGTCTCTTAATCAAGTAAACTGCACGTGGGCTTATTTGCATTGGAAGTACAATTTGGGTATTTTTTGTGTGTGCCAAGCCCTAAGTTATCCACTTTGACTGGTGCTCTTTGAGTGATTGCTTTTGAAATAGGGAATAAGACTCAAACATTACGTTCGTGTGATCGTTGATGTTTGCGGAATGAAAGCTGATTTATGCGTAATATTTATTGATATGTAGAAACTAAGAAAGCCTCGTAGGTGCTATCTATCTGACGGAGCAATATATTTTGGTTTCAGCATCTTTAAGCACCGGCAGACGAGAAGGCTTCACGCGAAAAAAAAGCATGCAAAGAGGTGCGGCGTTATTGTGCAGGGTTCTAAACTATCGTTTGCGTGCTGATACAAATTTGTTTTAACGACCCCCTTATTGTACCAGGTGCTGCCGCCTCACTTTCATATCGGCATGAAAACGTGCCGATACGGACTGAGAGAGAAGTATTCAGTTTGAAATGTATTACAAGTGCCCGCAACATTGCTAACGGGCATGCGCTTTCATTTGTTACGATAACGCCTGAGACATTAGTATTCTAGGGCGCAAATGGTAGCGTGTAGTACAAAACACATACTTTTCCTTCTTTTATTGGTGTATGACACTTACGCATACCAAATTACAGTTTGAACGTTACATGGATGTCGTATAGTTAATTTGTTCCAGTAACTTGGTTGCTGCCTTTGATATTGAGTCTCTTTGTAATTCACTCTTTTCTGTAAGCTATCATAACTTATAAAATGGCAACGTTCTTCAGCCTAGCTAGCTTACCATTGTAGCTACAATTGTACTGTATTTCATATTATACCATATTTTCATTCGATTCCTTCTGTAAAATGTATCTGCATATCATATCTAGGAACGTAACTTCACCTGTACTATTGATCACAAGGGATAACGTCAAATAGGTGGTAGATACTTGATAGTGGCATGGGACTGCCATTTATCGAAGATGTATGTTTGATCATGTTTCTATTAAATATGCGTTGTAATTGCACTACACTTAACTTGTATGTTGGTCACGTAACTTGTACGCTCTCATCACTTGATAGTGTCATGGGACTGCCATTTATCGAAGATGTATGTTTGGTAATGTTCTATTAAATATGTTTAGTAATTGCACAGACATCATTTTGTTTGTGCATTAATATTCGAAGCCTTTTTTTTTTCCCCTCTAATCGCATTGGAGCGGCTGTAAATTGGCACCGTGCACTGGTCCGTCTCGTGATAGTAAAGTGCATACCGTGATTTCCACCTGATGTATACATAGCTGGTATATAACCTTGATTTTATGCAGAGTCAAACAATCGACATCTGTTATATCAAGTAAAATGACAATATGGACAAATGAAGCAAATCCAGCCATATTGATCTGACTAATACAATGATCGATTGCTATTTCACATTCAATTAGTGCAGCATGTGAGCATTATATTTTAAGAATGCGCATTGTGAACTCGGACCCACTTCGCTGTCATATTTGCTATGGCAGTCTAACCTGTTTTTTTATAATGGAAAACGTAAAAAAGGTATTAGAAGTTAAATATTAGTCGTATAAACGGACGGGTTTAGCATTCGTGTAATGCGGTAGTGCTGACATAATCGGTCTTTTGGCGGGTTTAAAGTGTCACTGTATATTAACGCATCAAACAGCCAGGAGAGGAATTTGTTGTTGTATATGGTAGCCGCATATGCCAAATAAGACTTGGTCAAGCCACGGGCGATTAAGTAGGCCCGACATGCCGGTTTTTTTCTTACACAAGTCTTAAAAAAAATGCATGCATTATATAAAACAGGCAACATTCATTTTGGTATAGTGTTTGTATTTACCGGTATACCGTCCACTTAAGGCTCTGCAAATCTAGCGTATATACAAATGCAAGTATATACCATTTACAAGATATTTTGAACGACCCTTGCAGATTGGCACGTCCAGAGACTTACAAACTAACAAGGTGTTCATATGTGAGAGTACTTCTCCCTGTAGCTTTTCAATCTAGGAATATCTGGATAACTGAGTAAGACATCTGTTATAATTGAGTTCACATGTATTATTGTGCCACTATCTATTTTGTTATACTGATGAAGTGGTGACACAGGAATGAATGCTTTGGGGTAAGCATTTCCTTTCCAGCACAATTGTTGGAATTGTATGGAAATTCGTTAGACTACATGTTGCGATTGAACTTATTATGGTCATTGTTTTGTAAAATGCCCCCGATAAAATCACGAGCAATGCTATGTTGGTTGTAACCTATATTTCCGGCTGTAGCAGTTACACTGTATTTAAAAGTTTAGCGTCCGTTTTCACTACCTGCTTATTGATACCTCCTCACGTTGCATCACATTATATAGATTTCCTGTTCAGTTTACAACGGCATATCTATCTTCGGGCACTCAGGCCTGTTGTCATGTAAGGAATATCATATATTTTACAAGTGTCGTAAAATATTGTCTGATAATTATGGCTTCAATTCTTGTCTGCTCGGTGTCTCCTTTCCTTATTAGGCTGCACCCAACCTGATCGAGGATAAGTGTTCTATGAACTGCCAATAATATTAACTCGAGTTTAGAATATATATAAGATACGATTACTAATTTAAAGATATATGTTTCTCTGTCACAGACACTCGTTATGCATCATGTCATCCATACAATAATGTTCGCCGTCAATTCCATGGGATGATAGCCTTCTCATTTAACTGTAGGAAGTCCAGAGGCTACATGCTGGAAAAGTGTATGTTCGATAATAGCTGACCATCGCTCCATTATTTGTATTGCTTTCTAAACCAAATTCCAGAATATTTCATGGACAATTGTCGGTTTGTATTCTTAAACAGACGCTGCTGCATAACGAAAATACCAACAACAAAGAAACCACAGGAATAATGTACTATTTTAGTATATTTTACTGATACAACTGGGCCTAATAAACATCCATACCATCAATCAATCAAGGTTATTTGATGCCATTACACTGAGTATCTTAAAACTTACTTATCTATCTTGATTGATATAACTACAGCTCCTGACCTAAACGAGAATCTGTGATATGTATAGCCCAACGGGGCACAGCCAGTTACTAACTTATAAATATATTATTCCCTGTCAGATACACCATTGGGGATGAAAAGATTATACACGATGAACAATAATCTTACTTTGGCATTGTTGTGTAAGAGGCACTCAAATCAGGGACCTAAGGATTATTCACGGCTTTGAATCGACAGTGGACGACACATTAGCCAGGTTTATCACCATCTACCGTGTATGTAATTCCACTGGCAGTATGCAGTTCCCCGCCATATCTGGCGCGCTACTGTATTAATGCTGACAGTGTCATAATTGTCCGAGTGCGGTCATGGAGCTACTAGGGAATGCATGGCTTGATGACGCATCACGTGTGTGCAAACGTTCATAGCAAGCCGAGCACATATGACAGCCAGACATAGTATGTACGCGTTGATGCTTTCTGGAGATTTATTCATGCATAATGCGAAAACGCTATGTGCTATGAGCTATGTGTTTTTTTTAGATAAAAGCACAGTTAACCCCCACTTAGGCTGCGATTAAGCTGTTGCCCATTCACAGTTTTAGTAATAATTACTACTCCAGGAATAGAAAAGTCCGTTAATAGAGATGGATTTGACGCGTGAATTGTCCCCTGAAGGCATCGACCACCACTAGCATCTACCAGCAATAAGCCGAAGTATGTTGTCGATGCATCGAGTTCGCATTTAAGACTTGTACATTCATATCTTCTCTGCTTTCGTCATTTCCGAAATGAGGGACGCAAATCTTAGGGTATTTCACGTGTTGCTGCCGTTGTGACTGACTGAGATGACACGTTGTAATGATAAGTTGGCTTGTTGTCAATTTTGCACTCAAAAAAATGCAGGAACGATGCACATTTTCGCACAGAGGGTTTGGCGCGCCTTCTGGATATCATGGGAGGTAATAATTTTCTGAGGGCGACGCCTAAATGCTATCCCATATGCATTTAAATGCAAAGGTACCGAATTCATGTAATCACATATTGGTTTGCATAGCTCCATGTTCTCTTTATGTCCAAAAAACAATTTGTGCATCTTGCCTTTGAATATTTATATTATGCTGGTTTTAACGTGAAAGCTGCTTTAATTATAAATATCATTCACTATAAACTTCCACAAGGCAGCATGCAAAGCGGAGATAAAAAATCGCATTTTGTCTGCTCCATCTGATCTAATTACCTTACACAAATATTATTCATCATGGTTACCCCTCTGTAGGTATAGACCCCTGCAATAGAGGTTGGCTGCATATAGCAGCAAATGGGGTTATTTTTTGCAAATTCAACAGTGGTGTACTACTTTAGAGACAGATAATTCGGCGTGTTGACAATCTACAACCATCAGTCTATATTGCGATCAACACTGTACTAATGGTGCATAAGCCAACCGGTTGATTACCAATGCATATGGGTCATCCGCGTGTAGTTGATCATGTCGTGTGCATGAGAAGGCACCATATCCCCAAATAAAATCAGTATTTTTTTTATTCCAACCCCCTGCAAAACAGGACAGCCTACACGGCATCTACCAACAAATCACCTGCTCCTCATTACGTTTTATGTATAGTAATAATACTCTCACTACAACTTTACTTGTTGAATAATGCAGGTGAAGTGCTCAAATAGTAATGAAGCATTCGACAGCATCAATTCAAGTGCATATTTACCTTTGGCCACTGCGACGAGATTGGGTAAAAAAATAACCGACCAATTGGGATGGGATCAGCTCCCTGTACCGCTATATTCAGTAACAGGCCTTATATAACCCGCACACGCAGCAAATGCCCAGCAGCACTTGGACTGTTACCGGGGATTCCTAACGTTTTTGATGATATTGATGCAAAACTTAATAACACGTGAGTTAAATATTTATAATGCGTAAATTAAGGGTAGCTGTTCCATTTTACGCCTGTACTGTTGAAATCAGTGGGCCCGTCACCAAAAACATCACGTATTGAATTCCCCTGACAATAAATCTTTATGACAGTTACATTTATCCTTGCTTATTACCTATTAAGTTGGCACATAAGAACTCTGGTGAAGTATGTCCTTTTTACGGTGCGCCTGAACAAGCAAAACATCGCGCGTATTAACAATGTTTCATAATTGCATGTCTTTGCTGCGACTTCTCGCTGTTGAACTCGGCTAGAATGATACTCCGGGCAAATATTGTCCTGTATTACGAGATATATGAGTATCGCTGATCACATTGCTCATGGGGTCAACGTATGTGACCCAAGAATAAAATTTTGTAACGAGATACTACGCAGTATATTCACCCAAAGCAGTACATTGGCCTATGTTATTAAACTTAATGATTAATCATACGTTGGATGCAAACTACATACAAACATGTTTTGTAATTGCTGTTTTATCGATCCAAAAATTATAGTATTATATTGCACCGAGTGTTTTGATTAAGGAATAACCCTGTATGACCCATATTGGAAGCACACTTTGGTCATACAAGACACAATTAAAACGTAAGTGTTATGCTCTATCATTAACCATTCCTGTATATGATTAGGTTCAGGAGGCGCAACGGTTGAGTATTTTGTCTTTATTGCAGTATGATGTTCAATAATTGCTTATACGAGTAAACGTGTGCAAGGCTAGCAATGATTTAATTCTTTTCATTCAAAACATATTGCTAGTTCACTGTGCTAGACCGATACCCTTTCTTGATATTTTGGAGACACCTTGCGGTCATAGACCTGTAAAATTACGGAAACAAGTCTTGTTGTTATATATCTTGAAGACTGACTGGTTAACATTGTGTGTATTCTGGTTTAGTTGCAACTATAAATTGATAAATTTGTTTTGTGACCCCGTTCAGAGAAGGACCACCATGTATTTGTAATCTTTCAGCAATAGACGACCGGCGAACGTCTTTGCGAGGTTATATTATAACAATTGTGAAATAGATTGAAACTGAGTGGTCTTTCATCATAACACGCTTATGCAAGACAATGCCCTAGGTGCACGACTCACATCAGTAGATGTCAAGGTTAGTGAACTTAACCTTGACATCTACAAGGTGGTTAGGCTGCAAAGAGAAACGCACAGCATGCCATCATATTAATGGCAACATCAGTGTCCGACGCTCGCTGCAGAGCACGCGCATTGTAATATTGTACATATAAATCCAATAAAATTGAAATTTAAGACGATAGTCTTCATTGCGCATTCTTATATAGCTCTGCTTTGTGACCTGACTTGCTTGGCAGTTCACGCACGTTGCATGTACTACTACGTATGCACATACTGATGGGGCCGCCATTAAACTATTGTCTATTGGAAAAACTATAAATTTTTAATTTATGGCTGATGCAAAGTAAAACGCGTATTACTGTTTCATACCTATTTGTAACAAGAGGCAGTAGAATATCATCGAAAACAAGTCGTTTCAGGTGATATTTTATGCGAATTAAACTATCTGCATTTTGCGTTACGAGTGATGCAAATGTGGGTCATTAGTGAGCCAATTCACCGATTTTTTTACCATATGTAATTTATGAATTTAACAACAGCTCATAGGAATCCCTATAATTTGCACTTTGTTGAAAGCACTATACGAAATGCTATATAGAGAAATTACTACATAAAGCAATACCCGAGCGTGGGTGAGACGGATATAAAATGTCATGCAAGAAGCGACCGATATGTTGCTACAATTAGTACGGTTGTGTTAGGCGCAATCTAACTAAATGAACCCGCTCTCTAATAAATTGACTGCAGCATGTCTCATCATAGGAAAAGCGTTTTTCTTTTCATAATTCGCCCCAACACTAATGCTGCAGTATTTCTTGCCAAGCATCTTTGATAACCGTGGACCGCAGTAAAGCAATGTATACGACTTAAGCCGTTATCATGTATGTTACATTTTAACATTTAATGTGCATATACATATATATTTCTACGTTCAGGAATGAATAGGAAAATATAACTAAAACTTAGGTCTTAAATCATATCATAGCTGAACAATACCATATACAACGAAATTGAAGCAATGTTATAGTCGAATATGAATTATTTTTGCAGACATATTTTATATATCGTATGAAATTGTCGGGTTTTAAAGATAAACGACCGTTGAATAATTCCTACAATTGAATTTGATTTTCGCGTTTTTGGCCCTTAATGGTCGTCAATTATTTCCATGGTTGTGTGTGACCGGCGTTAGTGGATAAATGGCTTCCCCGCCAAATGCTTATGTAGCCGGGGTTTCGTTTATATTATTGCTATCTTGTCCTTGGTCACATCGGGTTTTTGTTCCTGCGGTACCGGGTGTATAGGAATGAGACAACGTTAAATTTGGACTTACGACTTTCCTTCATTATATGAGATCTTCTGGCACGCTCATGTGAGGTAACTATTGTACGTTGCGTTCTTTTACCGATATGGTCTTTCGCAGGTGTATCGCGGTGTGGTAGGTATTGGCTGAGTTCGACTGTGTCTATCCGAGCGGAACCAAGGTGTTCACGGGGAATGGATTTATGGCATTGGTCGCCAATTTCGAGTGTTTTTGGAGCAGCCTGTGCGTACCTGAACATGTTGTCACTTTTCTGTATTTATCGCTGATTGGATTATGTAATGAAAGCGGTATCTGTTGACAAACGCTTTAGATTGGAGTAGGACATATTGACAAGGTAAAGTGGTAATTTGGAAAAAGGGAGTGTTTATGAGCGTGTGTGCATGCATATGGTGTGTGCAAGTGAACGGGCGCGTTTGCGGGTGAGTGGGGGGACTTATACTTATGGACGAATAAGCTTGATCGTGCATATATGTCGTGCTGTGGTTCTGTTGTCAGTCAAATGTAAGTCAATATCAGCCACACAGACATTAATATGGATAACTTCTACAGCTGCATTAGATAATAAGTCGGTCAAGCAATCTTTTTTATCACTTTAAAATGAGCGGATAAGAATGTCAGGCAATATTGCAAATTCAATTGTTTTACCTTGTGTTAGTAATATATATTCAATTCAGTCAACATAATGGCCGTATGCAATGCCTTAAATACCCATACAGTGACAGTAGTAATGTTTCAAGGGAATTCCACTGGCCATAGATACAAGCGAATACATTTCTCCGTTTTACAATTTTAACAACTTCAACTGTTGTAGATCATGGAATAACCATTGTTATCCAAATCATGAAATAATTTGCCTAATCCTGGAAAGTATTGGCACACCACGAAATTTGATGACCGACTTTTACATTTGATCAGACATACTAAATAGTCCCATGCTATATGAGATCATAGGGTCAAACACTTTGAGATGATAATGAATGCAGCCATAAACATCCATATATTTAAGGGTCATATACAATTATATTGTGGCTAGAATTATATAAATAAGCTCTTAGATCAAGTATTAATATGTCCTGATTTGTATCACCTATTCTACAGACCAAGTACACAACCATTGATGCAAATAGTTTGGAATGGGTGATGTTAAACGTGGCTGGAATTTTCTTTAAACCACATCCATTATATAAGCCAAACAAAGTACAATTAAGTTTGTTTCGGAAGTCGACTCGTCAGGTCGCACGAATTGCCACTCCACTTATCAACACCAACCGGATAAAAGAGTTCCACAGGCAGTGGGTAAAAATAAGATTATTTCTCACTTATTCTTTATGGGAGAGTCCTACCCAACCCAGTTAGCTATCGCTTCCGGTCTCTCGCATACAAGCCTACCGAAAGCATTAAGTTTTACGTACGCTGTTAGCCCTGAGTACATCAAATCAGAACACACGAGGGCAGTTTGTTCCGGAAACTAGATTCCGGCAAGGTCATTGTCAGTATAGGCACTTCCGATAACGTGTGAGAATAGCTAAGGCAAAACATATCGGCTAAGATGACAGGATCTATGCCAAAGATTGCCGCTTAATTCACTTTTAAACACGTGCAGGTGATGGTCATAGATATTTATCACTCATGACTATATTTCGCGAAAATATTGACTTAAGGCGTCAATATGCAACATCCTTTTAACGACAACAATGTTGATTGTTGAAGTGTCTTTTCAACTTGATGATCCATGTAATACCGTACCATGGTGTCAATGATTTAAACAAAAAGCCAAATATGCTTGAATAATGATTTTTACGAGTTTACGAGAAGATATGACTAACGCCATTACTTTTTGGTTGAGTTTCCAATAAGCAATTACAGACGCTTGTCTGTTTTCGATAACACATGCACATTGTCCCACAAGTCGGCCAGTTAGAATAACGTTTTGTTGGGTTTTATTTTTACATTAGCAAATCAGTTTTGGTGTGACGGATAAGCGTACAATGTGAGAATGGGGAAGATGGGTACCTGCTGCCTTCATCATTTAGCATATATTGGTGCAAACATTTCATCGGGTGGTAGCCCTTGACGCAGTGCATTTTTTATTTCCGCCTATAAGGCACTCGAGTCCGTCTGGCCAATTCATTTGGAGGAAATATCTCAATAAACGACGAATTTTATTCCCTGGCTCTCTACAGCACATGACTCAGGCAATAAAACTTAGAAATCTTCAACAACGCCTTTAGCGGATTGATGCCCTATATTCAATATTCTATAATGCCACTAAGCATAAATATGGGTCATAAGACGCATCACATTCACATTTGCGAATGCCTCGCCTGTCCACAACTTTATCACGTGGCTATAAATAAAAGTGATTGATTAGCTTGTGTTTTCCGAGCGTCATAACCGCCTGTTACTGATGAATAGCAAGGGGATATGCCAGTTCTGGCCACTGGGCAAGATTATTCACGCCATTTATCGACAATTCAATGCATAATCATATCTAGAGTCTTAGTAAGTTTTGTGGTGCGTTTGCAGCATAGTTGCTCTTACGCCGAACACAGGCTACAAACGTCTGTGATTTCCGTCACATTGCACGGATGTGGCGTGAAAATAAGCAGTAGTAATTGATTTTCAGAGTTTCTCCTGTTTATAACTTTATCACATCATTATCTATATTAATGATCAATAATTTTGTGTTATTTGAGCTCTATACCCGCCAGTTGCAAATGGAAAACACGTGGGACTACGATGATATCTGTTCATATCTTTTCATGCGTCCCCGTCCAAGATATGTAATGAACCTAAATAGTGTCAACTACAGCAAGCGCAAGTAAACAGCGCATACTATGCATATGCAAAACCCAGCTTCTTATTATTCGCTATTACCCATCCATAGTTTGATCGTCGTATGGAGCCAGTTTACCCGAGTTTGTTGGGCTGTCTTTGGAGGGCATGTGCAATAAACAACACGGGTAATTCAATAAATTGCAGACTCTAACTAGGAGCTATTTTCAAGCTTAGTCATCATGTTCCACTAGCAGGTTATGTAGTAACAAATAAAGCAAAGACAAGGATTTTGAAAATGTTTTATTGGCCAGGCCGGTTCTAGGATTTATCTGGGTTCTGCCGTACTTGTTTGAATGTAACCAGCTAATACACTCAGTGGGGTAGCTAAGCAACATTATGCAGCATTTGTCGTTTGTGAATCCGAAAAAAATCCCTGAACTAGTCGGTAAAACAGGACCAGATAATGATGAACCGCGCGGCGACTAAAGCTATACCGTGGTTGTAGCTGCTTATCAAGAAAGATGACGCACATATGGCAAGCAAATTATAGCTGGGCTTTTTCAATGTTACGAGATCAGCCGGCAAATACTGCTTGCAAGCAATGCTCCGCGAATATACTCAATACACAAAATAACTTTGGTGGCAGCTGCTTATTAAATGGATTCAATCCTAAGACGCTCTGTGATATAGCATAGATGCGTACATAACAACTCTTTTCATTTCATTGATATAAGGCAGAGATCACATACAATTACAAATCCAATATGAGTAATTCGTCTGTAAGCATTGCACGCGGTAACAATAATGTACTTGAAAGTTTTGTCAGCCGTGCCCCATTTTCATCATATGCCCTCTAGACTACTTGGAGGCAGTCTGTATGCGATATATCATTCATCATATCTATAAACAATGCACATGCCAGCCAAGGCCACGTCAGACAATCTGATGTTTATACATACACAATCGCTGACTTCAAAAGATACAGATTCAGCTACTTGCGAATTGTAGTCCGCCAAAAGGCACAGATGTATATGTCGGGGTATGTACTGCTAGAGTAAATAAAGCACAGCTCTCGAGGAGGATTAACTGTGTTAGTGCAGTGTGTGTTTTTTTCTATTGCAAACATGCGGTGCACAGCGTATATTGCTAGAACTTGACGTCCAGACAGCATAGTAATAATACGTAACAGTGTATTAACTTTATAAATGGTACGGATGTTACCTCAGCTAAAATACATTAATAGAAGCTAACAAAATATTTTTTGTATTCTTGCGTTTGTATATGCATTTGCCTCAGTGTAATGTCCTCGGTTAAGGATGTAGTGCTACAGCGTGAATGTATAATCCCTTTGGCAAAACAACATACCAAATGTCTAGATGATGATCAAGTGCATATTTCTGAATCATGACTGATATCGATTCTTGGCAGCCGAAGCTATGCCACAATCATCGAAGTCGCCAACAAAATACTTGCAAGTTCGGCAATTCAGCATTATGCAGTAGCCGACCCCCCCCCCCCCCCCCTCCGCAGTGTCTACACTAGGTCCCAACCACATCGGTAGCGGTGAATAGGTCAATACTCGTTGCTATATGTATGATCCAGAGGAATTGCGTTTTTATCGTCTTATTCTGAATGCATCAAACGTACAGTTATACATCTCCCGTACCTGCGCATTTGATTTCAATCAGCTTTTACCAAGATTGGATCGATCTATATTGACTCTCTTTGAGTTTAGAACATGGCATTTTATTGAAACCCAGTTGTAGAGAGTTGTTGGCGGTGCTTTACACAAGTTGGTCGATGAATCAGTTTAGAACCATATTGAAACCCAGTTTAGTACACGGTAACAGTTAAATGCATCGCAAAGGCTATTTGAACAACCCCTAGCGCAAATTCGCAAAACAGAACCATGACAAAATACGAAGCTGAACATATTTTTCCAAACAAAAGATAAGGATTAAATGACATCCAAAATGTTAGACCAATAACGTCCCTCGGTATCCTATAGCAATCAGTTATGGTGCCCTCATGGTTCTCACTGATACACTGCCCATCAAGACATTTCACAAGAGAAACTATATCAGTTAAATTGTTGCTTACATAATATAACTATTCAGCGTTCGAAGCATCAGAAGTAGTGTATATATATATCATAATTTGGCTGCGCTATTGCCTTTACGACAAATCCCACATCATTTAGCCGTAGTCCTGGATATTAGTTTTGATGAATATACTGGACGACTATGGCAAGCTATTTGCTATGTGAAAGATACGTCACAATTACGAAGTATCTGTGTTGAAAGGCTCTTGGAAAAATATGATTATATACACAGTGGTGACAATTGAGTTCGGCATGCCTCAACATATGACATGCCAGAAGCCATGTAACGAAAGGTATTGCTTTATGTCGCGCCGGTGAGGGAGACAGACGTATAAAGAGGACAACTTATCACACTAGTTACTGTGCAGTACTAGCTAAAAAACCAGTTAGTGGTGAAAGTTCCGAGCTTCTGCCACTTTCGATGGGCATTGACATCTGCTTTGTTCCAGATAATGAATAAAACCCCCGAGCCGAAACCTTGTGAGTTGGTGACGCATATTTGCTCCAGAAGGCGTAAAACTGCCTCTTCACTTTGTATGCTATTCCCTGGTGTAACGCCTTCTCATTATTTGGTGAGATCGGAGGAAATGACTAATGGAGAGAATTCGTGTCGAGATTGCAGCCACTGGGCTTCCAACGCTTCAATTTACTACAAAACGGCCCACATAAATGCATCTGCCTCCCAAAAACCTGAAGCGTGCGTAAGGACAAGCAGACTTCATTTGGCGCTATCTATACTCATGCTTAATATATGTCTACTCAATGCAGTAAAAATGAATTATGGGTTTGGATATCTGTGGGTTTTTAGTTAGTTGTCGCCTGTTTAAATTGCTGAGATGATTGCTGCTTACATTTGTTAAGTTTGATTGATGCCTCATATCGTGTTGATGCGAAACAATTTAATGTCTAAAGCGATTGCAAGTTGAAAGCAGTAGATAACGTTTTCTAAGGAACAAATAAACAAATGGAAATGACGCAGGCTAAATTAGCGCATAGTTTTGCACCAACGTACTTTCAATTTGACACAAGGCATCACAAAGCGATTAGTAAACACTTGTCCCCAAGTACAGTGAAAGGGTGATTACTCAGAAACAGTATGACATTGGGACTTTAATATGCACATCTATATAGATTAACTCAAAAGTTCCCTCCATGGCGTATGTTTTGTTCGTAGTAAAAGCAATGGCCACCATAAGTAATTCGCAAAATCAACCCGGGCGCACTTAATGTAAAAAATCATATTTCTTTTGATATCTCTGTCAAGCAGTTAAAGTACAGAAAATTAGTGGACTTCTGTAATAGTGTCCCATAGATTCAAAACAAGATCAACTCCGACCGTGGCAGAATCAATTTATAATCGAAGCCTATATTTCCTGCTAGTGGCGGTGAATCGGCACCATGCACTGGTCGGTATCGTGATAGTAAAGTGCATGACGTGATTTCCACCTGATGTATACACAGCTCGTATGAAACCTTGATTTGATGCAGAGTCAAACAATTGACATCTGTGTTTTCAAGTTAAATGACAACATACACAAATGCAGCAAATCCAGCCATATTGTTCAGTCCAATACAATGATCGATTGGAAAGCTATTCCACCCCAGTTTGCCCAACCAATCCTTAGATTTATGGCACAACATATCTACGCTAATAGTCTAGATGAGAGCTGTGCGTACAACGATATTGCGGCACGTAAAACGTCGTTTTTATAATGTTTTTACGCAAGAATACATCACAGATTATTCACTTCTGTAAGCAGTTTATTCACTTTGCAGTTGACGTTTCGGATAGATGCCAGCACGATGCAATATTTTTTACTAACCTTTCCCACCTGACTCATATTCAATGAAATTACACGCAAAATTTGCGTTTGGCTGGTTTAACGTGTCACTGTAAATTATGGCATTCACAATTCGCTTAAAAAACAGCCAGCAAGAATTTGCTATAGCATTGAAACAGCGTGGAGTCTGACAAATCGATCAGTTTTGCAATTGAACTAATTTTATGAATTATTTTGTTACTAACCCCGACGAAATCACTGAATTCATATGTGTGATGCTCGTTTTCATATGTATTCACGGGCATGTAGAGGCATATATTCAGGTAAAGAATATCTTTTATTTTGCTAGTGTCGTAAAATATTGTCTGATTATCCTGCTGCAATGATTGGCTGCTTGGTGTCCCCTTTCCTTATTGAGGTGCACCCAAACTTATCGAGGATATGTGTTCTATGAATTGCAACTATTATTTACTCATGTTAAGATAATATAAGATACGATTACTAACTTAAATATATATATTTTTCCCCGTCAGAGACACCCGTCATTCATCCAGTCATCCATACAATAATGATCAGCCGTCATTTCCGTGGGACGATATCCTTCTCGTTAAACTGTAGGGAGTGTAGAGGCTACATGCTGGACGAATGTACGAGCGATTAAAGCTGCCCATCCTCTCAATAATTTTATTGGTTCTTTAGCCAAATGCCAGAATATTGCATGTACAATTGAGGGTTGGTATCCCTCATTCTAACTTATATACTTGAAACGCGGCATCGGCATAAATTCCACCATAACTAAGGTGCAGCAGCACCACATTGTAAATGTAATGCTGATATAGAACAAAATATACCGTTGGCATGATGCTTACTAGTCACAATACGAGTAACATTAGCTAGACTTACCAACACATACGGAAAAAAGGATATATGAGGGTGTTTTTAACTTTACTGCTTTGACACTTTAGGAAGCTGAAATTTTCAGTCGCGCCCTCTTTTGATTTATTTTGAAAGATCATTTCACCAGATATAAATTCATTTTCTCTAAATTAATACCAAGAAGTCTAGAAGTTGAATTGACATATTTGCTTGTTGAATACCTGCCTTGTACGTTCCCTGGGCCAGAGGTTGTTCATGAGCCGGCCTACCCTAATATAAACATTGCCCAGACTATTGTGCATCTGTAGATGCACACTATGGTGGCTACATGATGAAAACTGAGGTGATATTAATGATAATAACGTTGGTGATAGCCGTGGTGATAACTATGATGATAACCATGATAATAATCGTGGTGATAACCGTATCGATAACCGTGATGATATCATTGAAAACGTCCAAGAGTTAAACGACCTATGAAGAACTAAGTAAGCTTGGGTATTTCAGCATTTTTCATGGCTTACATATATCGAAATCTTTTTTGATTTTTTGATACATCAATGCGGATTTTAGGAACTCCTGAACCTCCTCTCTTGCTTGGCAAATTACACCTTAATTAAAAAAACGCAAACTGTTTATGTGAACAACATGAATAATATGGATGCCTGCGGCAAGATAGCGCGGCTACATTATCAGAAAATGTTCGTATAACGTTTTCACTGTTACACTGATCGTCGCCATCTTCATTTTATTAAACTGTTGTTGTCATGATTGTGCCTTAACATATTACAGTATTGCTAGAGAATGCTTCCAACCAACTTCAGCACGTGCATCAATTGAAGTATCTCGCACATTATCGGTATATTGCTGTCATGTTCAATTGCAGTATGTGCATTCAATGAATACCACGGATATTGTCGATATGATAGTCTTATCATGTCCGGATGGTCAATTAAATGATAATTATTTGACGTTGCGTTTGGTCTGCTAATTTGTTCTTCTCAGTCAATGGCGGACATATAGCAAGTCACTAAGAGGCAGTGTTAGAAAACTATGGAACGTAGAGCGGTAATAAGATCAGTGCTAAAAGCAACGCACTAGGATTCGTTCAAGGATTTCAGGTTCTTTTGTGTCATTATTATCAAACCATACAATTCATTTGCATCCTAAATGGTTGAACCTAGTACATTTGACACATCTTATAGTCACATATTTTACTTCACATGTGCTACCTACCGCGACGAATAAAAAGAAAAGAAAAACTGAGAATCACTTGAGTTAGGCAGGGGAACACATGATAAACGATCACGTTACCAGGTTGAGTTATTTCCATTCACTCAAGCTCGCGCAATCAGTCTCGCATATGACAGGCCGTAATCGCCGACAGCAGCATTGTCTTTTAAAAATTGAGCTTATCTGGGAGGAAGAAGGATATCGCAAAAAGACTGTGAAATTATGCCAACCTGGCTTGTCCTAATGTAATCGTGATTAGAGCTTCTTTGCACCTGCGCCCTCTCAATTAACCTGGCCTTTATTGCCTCATCAATAAGCTTGGGGGTATTTGGGCGTAATTTGCTCTTTTTACTTTCCGCCAAATATATTAGTGAGAGATAATCTTAACATTTTTCGCACGTTGAATAGATTGCTCTCCGAGGACCGATCGGTCAATAAAATGCTAAATTTGTAAACCTAATATGGGCAACTCGTAGTGACAGATAAGTTCGATCAATCTCGCAACGTCCATAGTTGTATACAAATAAATAAAGCCTGTTGTAAACGTCACGAGTAACGTATATTAACGTATATTGTAATGTACATTTCGGCTACAGATTTAAATGAAATGTGAGGCCCAGGCCACTGTACCTTGTTTGCAGGGTAGGATAGCTGAGCAATATTCCTGATCTTAGTGAAGTCATGGGAGTCAATCCTCAGGTTACTAAATTTTTGAATGATAAATTTGTAATGATAACACCATGCATGTCATAATTATATTTAGAACTACGTTACTGAACCGAAATGTTCTTTGAAGTTAATCGAGCGCTGACAAGGAAAATTATAATATGCGAAGGTTGTGATTTGTGCATATGGTGGTGATCCTGCATTGGTATTTATTGGTGGCCGTTCATACATAGTATTGTCTGCCACAAATAGCCTGCAGCATTTGAAGAACCGTATGCGAAGCCTAACAAAAATTACGCAGCTCATTCTTTTAAGTAATAAAGTTCATACGTTAAAGCTTGACGCCGTTTCGTATATCGAATATTCTATAGATGATAAAGCATTGACAGGGTTTACAACTATAACTTGGAGTGGACATGCCATGTTTTGGCAATAAATTATCCTAACACGTTATTATTATCGTGTGTGGTGAGCAGCCGTATCTATTAATGATGGTTATTTTTACCTGATTTGGACATGCTTTGGAAGGTTCGTCTTCGGCCAATCGATATAAGCAAAGTGACCTTTCGTCTATTTCCGTGCTAACACACATTTGGTTTGCATGAGTGGAGTTGATAATGGAAACTGTCATTTGCATTAGATTGATGTACGTATTCCGTTTACATCGTGTCCTTCGCTTTGGTCTAAGAGTTAATGTGATTTCGCAGGCAAAGCAATTGTGTTCGTACATCCTGTAAATATATGATAATTAAGTGCAGACTGGGCATTAATAACCATATTAGATATATTTAAATATTGGGAAACATGAATCGCTTCTATCGGACGCCATTAGCAAGGGAAG
The DNA here is from genome assembly GCA_034190875.2 of Urechis unicinctus. NCBI lineage: Eukaryota > Metazoa > Annelida > Polychaeta > Xenopneusta > Urechidae > Urechis > Urechis unicinctus. Next base: position 35,434,455 of record CM067351.1, on the reverse strand, counting down.
GGTTTCGGTATTCTCAATAAGTAAACTAGTTTCTTAGAAAACTAGTCTCCTTGGTTATCCGTCCAAACAGTACGCAACTACCAAACTGCATTATTTCCCAAACAAGTTAAAGCACATGATTAGAATATATGTATATATTCCTGAATTAAGCAGAACAAAAACACACGCACAAACATACGCACGACAACACGCACTCAAACATGCATGCATCTGTCGATCCATGATTTTGCCATATTATATCAGCTCTAGCCCTAGCCAAAATGCCCCAGTTTTAACTAGCCAAGATAATGCACCCTTAACGCGAGGCAAGTGGGTATTCGGCAACGGCAATGATCTGTATTCACTCCCATTGCTTTACCAGGTAGTGGCAAATGTCGAATTGGCGTATGCGTTTGACACTTTTCCGTAAGGCATATTAGTAAATGCAAACATAATAGCAATAGGTATTAGGGCTAGCGTTGGAATCTTGAGAAAGCTTATCACGATTAAATGGGTTTGCTGTTTTGTGATGTGAATGTATTTAAACGATTGTCAATGGTCAGTCGCTTAGCGCTATACCTGTTTATGCAATGCTTATAGAGGTTCAGATGAAAACCAATAAATATTTACTCCAAACGAAGGCTATTCTTATCTCGTCTTCGAGTTTTGGTTATTTGTGTTTACGACCATATGCTGCTCGAATACAGCATGTACATAAACATGAAATACGCCTGGCTGGCACACACATTGTCCATTTTGGATTACAAGGCGCAGGTGCATTATCCCTCAATGCTTGATATTCTCAATATTTCTCAGCTATCCAAAACGGCCTTGGTAAAAACACAACTTTCCATTCAAAACATATTGCTAGTAGCACTCGCCGAATAACAGAGCCAGCTAATCATTGGTAGACACCTGGTTGTCATATACTGTTAGTTCTCGTTGATTCAAACCGATTGTAATACGATTAGGAGTTGAGGCTTGTGTTATATGAGTGATACGACCCTGTTTAAAGAAAGGACCACGTAGTACACTGTGGTTTGTCTGCAAAATGTGATCCCTTAACTAGAAGGTAGCGGACAGATTGTTATGAAATAGGGGACAATTGCGTAATCTTTTTCTCCAAATTGATTGTAAATGATTGTATATTGTGTCCTTCAGCATCACAAGCATCATGTATTTAACGTTTAAGCCGTAAATAAATAAGTTGAATGATAACTGGATAAACTGAAATATACATTTGCTCTGTTGCGAATTGACGCACATCTGTATGGATCTTCCTTGTGGAATTATTACAATTTAACTTGAGATTATTAGTATATGCAGTGCTTACACATATCACTCTGCACATCTTCTTATCTAATTAATATAATAAATTAATACTCATATATATATTGGCAGACTTTGCAAATGAGATAAACACATATAAAACACATGTGATCATGACCTCCGTAAGCAATGACGCGTTTGATTCATTATTAGCGTAACGAAGACGGAATGAATCACACAAAATGTTCTCCGCAAATATATGAAGGTAAAATTTATATAGCCACTTACATCTATATTGAGTAATGACTTACTTTCTGGCATCAGGGTCATTTTTGTACACGCTGGGATTCCATAATAAAGTAGAAGTAGCGTTTTGCAGACAAGAACTTCTTGTGAAAAAACGCTCAGCTATCTCCTTTAATATGCACGAAGAGGCCAAATGTAATCCCTATTCTTCCGTGCTGAGTATTAATTCAAACTAAAATATTCACATTTGAATCGCGTCTGTGCTATGCGAGCCGCACTAAGTCTATAACGCAAGGCCGAAAAATTGCCTGCACTCACCTAGATGGCAAAATCCAAAATCCATGAAAACTTCCGAATAATGTCGTGTAGGACCCCATGATTGATTATATTTACTTTTTGGGGTCTGTTGGCCTTCTTATCTATCGGTTGCATTTAATCAGAAATAGTTGCCAACAGATTGCATTTGTTAGTTCCTAAAGCGCTAACCATATAGAATATAATAACTCAACTGTTGATCGTTTATTGCACGTCGTCAATGTACATGCGGAATGAACATGAGTGAGTCATATTTGCCCTATCTGCATCGAAACATAAAAACCACACAGCAGACGACGTCAATATTTTACGTTGATAATGAGCCCAGTATTGTAATATATATCGGACAAAACACGCAATGAGTCAATCAATGGATAAAGCACCTCATTCATTCCAGCATATCTATCCCTACAATGGCGCTTAGATGTCACAGCCTACTGTTAGCTAACTGAAGGTTATATTAAGCTTTCAGTAAACAGATGCATCCTGTAGGACAACGTGAAAGATGTGGCCTCTGGTTGCATCCCTTAATGAAATTGTGTCGAAAATGACCATCCATGTTCAACAAGGAATTGTAGCAGAAGCGCAGCTCTTGTGTATATGTTTGCCAACAACTTGGATGAGAACAATTATGGATTTAATCGAACTTTAAACATAGTTATACCATTTGAATTCAAATATCAATGTGTGTGTTGAAAGCAGATATTTACCCGTTGTAATGCTCGACTAATGAAGTGAATCTTTCCGTTGTCAATTGATTGACCATCGTCCTCGACGCAGAGCAAGCTTAATTTGATCGACGGCCGACTGTCAAAGAAATAATTAGGGTAGCGCAGGATTTAATATTGCTTTCCCCTTAGTACTCCTGTAGAGCAATGTGTGTGAAATAAAGGTACAGTTTGCCCTTACATCAATTTGCGCTGCATCATGTTGGTGAGAGATAATTGCTCGTGTCGTTAATTTGCTTGACTACACATTTCAGCGATAAACATTGCATTGCGTTAATGGATTTCCATGCCGCATTGAGTTAAGGCTTGAGTTTACGAGATACTATAATGAGAGTATATCTGTAACCGACCAGGATTAATGTCGGTAAGCAGAAAGTCACCTTTTCAATGCAGATATCGCTTGGTTGTCGATAAATATATAGCCAAAAGTATATATAGTGTCGGTCTAGCTTTTGATTTAGTCAGCGTCATCCACAGTGTGAACAGCATTGCATTCTCGTTTTGTGCCTCCAGCGACTTACCCTGATAAGTTATGTTTCGAAATGGCATCACATTGGCTAGGATTTGGAACTGTAATCGTACTCATCTCATTGCACCTTAAGCTTTTCAGGCGTTGATTTATAGGATATTACTACCTACCGACAGAAAGTTTATATTACGTAACTGTATGATGTCACTAGACATTAGACGACTCGTGTCTACGGCCAAGTTAAAGTAAACGCCAGCAACACAGACGTTGACATGCATAGTCTCTGCAGTTAAATTTGTTTGTCTTTTGGTCATCTGATTCAAAGGAGCGGATGAAGAAACACAAGAGTATATATTAAATTCGCTCCTAATCAAGGCCTAACCCCACGCCATTAATGATAATATCCATTGCGTGACAGCCACAGGGTATTTTCAGAAAATTCCACTAGTGATGCTGTAGGAAATGGGTAAAACACAGAACCATCAGTCATTTGCCTTTCAATCTCTCTCGCATGAGTCCAGCTGTCGTTTTATAAGCGACAGGTTTGTGCTGCCTTAAATCAACTGATGGCTACCTATGGTAATGTTCTACGTTTGTGACTGTGTCAATAAATAAGCTTGGCTCATGTATCCTCTGACTGTGTAATTGGAATGTGGACTACGTTGCTGGTGGATTAAGCACCTAAGTGCCATATTTGAAAGACTTTATGACGCAATTGGTAGAAGTCCATATCCTAATCGCTTATGCGACCGATTCCTCACCCAAGGCACGACTCACCCCTGTTTCTTGTTCATCTTCTTCATTAACACACAAGGCTATACGCAATTTCCCTCGTTGTATATATATATATATATATATATATATATATATATATATATATATATATATATATATATATATATATATATATAGATATATATGTATATATATATGTATATATATATATATATATATATATATATATATATATATATATATATATATATATATATATATATATATATATATATATATATATATATATATATATATATATATATATATATATGTATGGTATTTCTTGGCTGTTAATGTTTCCAAGATTGAACTATATCCGTGTTTAGTAAGCAGCTACATCATTTAATTGCGGTTATTTTAATCAGACATCGGAATGCTTGAGTAGATTCTGCTTCGGCCAGTCGATGTTAGCCAAGTGACCTTCGTCTTTATCCTTAGCCATCACACGTTTGGCTTTGCATGATTGGAGTCAACAATGAAAATATTGGAAGCCTAATTGGGGCTATTTGGATATACTTAAGATGCTGATGGGTAAAACTTCCACCTGTCCTTGCTAACCACTATGCTGGTTGTTATTAACCATAATAAAAACATCTAGATAATGAGAACGTGATTCACTTTGATCGCTCATTATTTGTATTAGAATTAGTTCAGTATTTTCCATTTGAGTACCGGTTTCTTTAGCAAATGCTCTCGTTCGTCACTCCTCAAAGATATGCGCAAATACAAAATAATGTTATTTCAAAAATATTTTATTACAGACTCAAAATATATTTGTAGCTTTATATACCAAACAGAGCACAGATAAACACACACTCGCATGCACATACACAAACAGGGGCGCGGTAACACACATTCATACATACATTTGTTGATCCAGCTGCAAGCTCTTTTTTATAAATGTCCCACAGTTTCTACTGGCCTCATTAATGTGCTCCTGACATGCCTCAAGGGGTCATTTGGCTGCGGCAAGGATCGGGCGCTTGTGCAGTTGTTTTGCCTGACAGTGGCAAATGTCGAATTGGCATACGAGTATGACACTTTCTACAATAAGCATCTTACTCTTATAGTGAACGCATCGATGATAGAATCAGACATGACAGCACGCGTTAGAATATCAACGAAACTGTTAGAGAATAATCCAGTTTGCTGTTATGTTATGTGAATGTATATATCGCTTGTAGTAAAATTACTCTCTAGTTAGGTCGCTTATTCCTTTATTGTTCAACCTGTTCCTTGAATGGCTATTTTTATCGAGAATTCGAATTTCAGAAAGGGCCAATTTTGAAACTTTTTGACGGCAACTTTAAGTTTTTTTAGTATTTGTCGTACGCATGAACAACGGCATGCCAAATTGTCACGTGTCTCGCAGCGCTAACATTTATTTATTAAAGACACTACTGGACCGTGCATTCGTATATCAATTACAAATATCAGTCAACATTGTTACAGGAAGTTCACAAACCCGATGAGTATTTTAAGGACAAAAGGTTCAAAGCAACATTTTAACCCGGTTGAATGGTAATATTTTAAAGATGTTGTAGCCAATTGTTGCCAATTGTTTGCAGGATGGGTTGTACTTTCCGACGGTTGTTCTTAACCGTGATCCTTGCAATTCATGATGAACAGCATCCTTGTTTGCAATTTGATATCCCATATTCATGCAACCAAGGCAACCTTAATAGACTAATCTCTTCTATTTGTAATACTACAATCGTCATGCGACCTGAGTTGAATAGCTTTCGGTTTGCACTTGTCTTGTGATGTCGCAAAACAACCAATAACGTTGTCAATTTTCTTTATTATCCTTTTAAGCTTCCCTTGACATGCCCCTTTCCGTATATGTAAAAACCTGCGAAGCATACATATCTTAAAGCGGCACAACTATCATTTAAGTAGTTGAATAAGATTTATAATGGAACATAGCATGTGTAAAATAATGAAACGGTATAAATAAATGGGATATTGTTTCCATGTCATTACATTTGTATTTTTAAAAGATAATTAGCACAGGTAATTGGTTTGCATATATGAATAAAACTGGATGAGATAGTCGCTTGATATTTTGCGAACCATGTTGATTCATGTCCGGATCATCTGTACTTTAGACGGGCTGGCTGGCTCGATTCGTGTAGAATTGCTACATCATTAAGATGCCTGTACCATGACGATGGAGTCGGTAGGTAATGAGCATACATGTATCGCATTGATAAACCTCAGTGATCAGCAAATACTTGTAGGTTGTATGACCAACGTTGACACACATACAAATATGTTATACCTCAATTCGAACATGGCCTTTTAATTCATCCAGTCTTGGTTCGATCCTTCGGTAATGATGAAAGCTATAATAGACAAGACAAGACGTGTCTAAACAATCGAGTTCGGCGGGGCAATGGTACTCCGCGGCATATACCACCGAATTGAGAAAATGATCCAGACAGATAGTTTATAAGACCATTGTTATTTCATCTTCAAATATAATCCCAAACCAAACCTACTGATGACTATCTCCAAACCGCTCCCGAAACACGTCTGGTTCACTGCGGTTATCAAGAAAAGCGAGGGGAAGCTGTGTACAGCCGTCCAGAAGGCGGCTGCCATACGTAGGGGGCTGACTACTTCACCTTCTCTCAATTTCGGAATACCTGTCCATCCTTATCCCCAATTCATAAGGTCTTTTATATGTTTTTATTGGGCGTGCGGCCAAATCGTTAGACGCCTCATTTATTCAAAATTAATTCAAAAATCTGCATGCTAATCATGTCAGGCAAACCTCCTCAATCTCAAATGGCCTCTCAGTTGGCCACAGCATTTACATATTGCATGCAATAAACACTACACAGGAGATGACATATCATATGGCTCAGTCTTAAACAGCTCTCAATTCGGACAAGATCATCTTCATGCACGTATAACATTAATTACAGAAGGGAGATGGTATAACCGATGACGGAGGTTTGTACATTATTTGGAATGACCTGCGACCACTATTGCTAAACTTATAAGGGATCGGCAACATCAATGGTCTGACGTTACAACCAGTTGACATGTTTATCTGATTCTGGCATCTTTAAGGAATCTATACAATGAGGTTTGGAAAATAACTAACTGAATAGTTGTTAAGGGGATCAGATCCCTTTACCGATTTATTAAGTCTAACATTGCCCACACTCAGAAGGTTGCGCAGCATTATTAGGACTGTCACCGGTGATGTCTAGCTTTTTTGATAATGTTGATGCAAAACTAAATGACAAGTGAGTTCAATTATTCTCGCTAAAAACACATTCAAACGATAATGTAAAGGGTTACTGTCATACTGCATGCTTTTGCTGTTGAATTAGGTGGGCCTGTCACCACAAACATCACGTATGGAATACCGCTGAGAAATTTAGGTTCATAACAGCAACGTTCTTCCCGTATGATTACCTCATCAATTGGCCCTTAGGTGAGCCCGAATCACCCCAAAATCGTGTTAGTTAACTATGGTTCAAATATGTTGACCTCTTCCGCTCGATGATTAAATCCATCAATTCTAAGTTAATGGCTGGTAGACCGCATGGCTACTATGCAATACATGTAAATTTAAGATTAAGCCAGCAACATGTGAAGAGATTTTAAAGCATACGTATAGCTACTTTTTCGTCATATTTCTCAGATGGGGTACTATCATGGGGTACTAATAATACCGATACCAGAATGTATACCTGTGGGTTAATCAATACTACTGTTTTTGCATGCTTGTACTCTATATATATCGACAATGCTGTTGTGATACTAGTATCAGTTTGTCACAAAAATGGTTATATTGATTCAGATAACATTGCGTGCAGCAATGAGAAAGTAATTATTTACTTCTTGGCTTATATCATCTGCTTGACCGTATATCTCCATAAGCAAAATAACTCCACGTTCAGTTTCATGAGACACCACAACCTTCTTAATCCCCCACCACACCTACAATAGGTCGACAAAACGGACAATAATTGGTCATTATGCGCTTTATATTCAAGTGATCGATGACAAACAGGAGCAAGCAATTTGTTTTGGCGTTATACGGCCTATTCGTCTGTTTGCCAGAGACTACATGCTTCTGAATTGGGTGACAATGATGCTCAAGGTATAAATAATAGAAATGGCCCTATCGCATGAGTTATATACGGACACTGATTACAATGCTCACGGGTCAAAACATACGACCGAAGGATAAAATGCTATAATGATATACTCCGCATTGCAAAAACCAATAGTAGCGCATTAACCTATGTAACAAAACTCAATGATTAATCGTACGTGGAATATTGATTACTTTCAAATAAAATTTTTCATTCCTTTCTCAAAACAAATCTAATCACCTTGCCAAAATTGCTACTAACGTACTGTAATGCATGGGGATATTTCAGTTTGGGTTCCTGCAGTAGATGGCACCGAAGGACCTACCAATGCAATGTTTGGCGATTAAAAACCTTCCCCGTGAGCTCCATTGTATTGGCACGGTTAGACATGTTTGTATTCATGAATGTTGGTGCGCTTACTTGTCAAATATGACAGTCAGACATTAGTAGTGCATTTTAGGGTATATGACTAACTTTGGTGCTGAATGTTTAGCGCACCGCTATCAATGTGGTTGTTTTACTTACTCCATATACTATATGGCAACTGCTCTAAATATAGGCCATTCGAGTCGATTGCTTGTGTGTCAGCTAATGCATAGATAGTTGGGTAAAGACCGTGATAAATGTACAACTTATCACATTTGACGATGCAAATGGAGAACGCAGCAACTCCCGATTGCGGAAGCTGTAATGGTTACTTTACTGCATTGGTATATTTCATATTATCAGGAAAGGTTGAAGATAGTCAGCCAGCCATAACATAAAACAACTTGATTAACCAATTTTGATTAGCTCTATCATTAAACATGTGTGTGTTGTTAGTATTGACTTAATTTGTTTATCTTGCATACTTTGCGGATGTTGAGGAGTCTTCAACGGTTTAGCATTTTATCTTTTGATGCCTAACAATTGCTTAAATGCTTAAACGTGAGGAAGGCATGCACACTCTCTGTTCATTCGGAGTGCAGGCAAGATGATATCATTACATACGTCGCTAACGGGCGCCAAAACGGCCTTGGAATAAACACAACGTTCCATTCAAAACATATTGCTAGTGCAACGTGCTGGACTAGCAGCCTGTTTTGATCTCTTGTAGACACATGTCCGAAATAGGCCCGTAACATTACGGAAATATTCTCGCGGTTGAACATTTATAGACTAGCCAGTTAATGTTTTGTGTATTCCGGTTCCTTAAATAATTCAGGGTTATGCATGATTCATTGCAGCGAACATGCAATTTTAGGTGTGTCATAAATCTATGAATTATGATGTTTTATCAGGTCAATTCCCGAAAGGCATCAATCGTCACTCCTGGTGCTATTTTCATAAAATTTATTATAAATTCCTACCTGTATAACTTTTGATAGCGCCAACAATGAAAAATACATCAGTGTTTACATTTGTTGGTTTGAGCACTGTTATGACATCTCAAGATTAGCTTATCCAACCATAACATAAGCGAATGAATCAGGAAAAACAAGTTCGTTCTCATGTGCGTCATGTGATTCGCGACCAGGCTATTGACGTGATCATATGCGATTTATCACCTGTCTGCAAGTAAATAGTTGTTGGCGAGGATACCGTTGAGTGCAAGAGGTCTGGTCTGCGTGCCAATATGTCCCTATTGGTTGATGAGTAGGGTGATAAATAAAAGCAACATTTGACTCGGCATTGTTAGACCCATTAGAATGTTTATGACCGCATACTGTAATTATTATCAGGAGCATACTCTATCGTTTGATGATGGTAAAATTTACCGCGCATAAGTGTCTTCAAATGCCCAATAACAAAACAGAAATTCAGAAGATCCCGAAGTGTATTTGCATACCTATTAACGTTAGCGACGGCTGATTGGTAATCGTTCTACGTGTCATGTTTTATTCCACAACTTGCTCAGCAAAAGATGTATGAGTATAAAGGAACACTAGTCGGTAAATGGCTCAGCAAACCAGTTGGTGTGTGACAACATCGATGATGACGAATTGTCTATGGCAAATATACAGAGTAAATAACCAGTTGCTGGAATACATTTTAGTCATAGGATCGTTTGTAAAAGATGATGATCGTTTGATCACCCGATGATGAATGGTATAATTTATTCCTTCTTATTCAACTTGTTATATTCATTTATATAATATGTTAAACCGTTCAAACATCTGTGAAAAAAAAACATACTCGTCGCTATTGTTGCTAATTGAACCGTTGTCAATGATTACACTTCTTGCCCGTCTCACTGCGAACTTATTTTGATCGTTGTCGGTTTGTTATCAAGGACAATTTAGCGTCGTAGATCGACATATTCTAATGTTATTAATTAAACATAAAAACACTCTATCTACTCTTAGATCTTAATTATCAAAACTGGGGGCAATGGTGGCTGTATTATTGTACACGTGGCCTTTACATTATTTTGAAGTCGCCAACTTCAGGCTTATTGCCTTCCTCGACGATGGGTGATTAAATGTCTGAAATAATTGTGATTAACGATATCCTTCTTGATTACCCAAGGTAAGGTGAATATAACACGCACATTGCTTCATCCACCTTTTCTGCTGCCTTTTGTTAGGGTTTGATTTATTTCAAGCACATCTGTGCGATTTAATACCATGTTGGACAGTTTATCTGAGGGAATCGGAACTACAAGCGGGTAATGAATGACGTATATCAAATGCTGTCATACAGTTGTTCACAGAGACAATCCCAAGTGCATCACACATAGACTTTTCTTAGTGAATCGATACAGCATCGCACGGTTTGGACGTCAGATATGTATGCTTGTGTTGAATCGCTAGTTGGCTTTACCTTGTATCGACCATATTATCCTAATTAGCGCGCAACGGCTAAACCAAATGTAATTAAGTCTTAAATTGCTTGTGGTAAATGCTCGTTGAGTGTGCCTCAATAAAAGAGCAGCATGGAATGAGTTAATATACTTAATTGGAAGGTGATCATGCAATATGTTTTGATTCGATTTTGTGTTCCATATATAACATTTACTGATCATATCCCGCACTGAATTAACATTTAAGATTACTGCTATTACCAAATCATCCAAATATGCTTGATATGAAGATAACACAGAAACCTATTCTTAAAACCCTATGTTATTAATACTTAATGATGCAGAACTTACGATTCACTAATGCTATCCCGTCCACACCATTAACCAGATAATAGGTCTTTATAGCTATTGAAGGCATTTAGAAAGCCATTTATTGATCAATGCTGCACATTGGTAGGATGAATGGTGCTGATGTGTCAATACTGCAACGATGGAACCCCTTGTTCTTCATCTTACAGACATTATGTCTGACAGCAAATGCAACCCGACAATGTATGTAAGTATTTATTGTCATTGACATACATGAGATGCATAAACTGCTCATATAGTCAAAGACTCTGCTTGCATGGTAGTTCGGTGGGATGTTGGGGTAAATGATGATGAAACACTTTCAAACATTTCATTATCAATCTCTGAAATGCGCAAAGGTATTTTGGATGCGTGTGAGAAAAGTATTTGATAATATTTGCAGTATATTCGCCACTGGTTCATTAAATACCGTAATGACTGTTCAGAAGGCTTAACGAAAATGTAGGTCTTTCACAATCTCGGTCGCCAAAATACTAACAAGTATTCAAAACCGTGCGACGACCGCAGAACTAGTGTCTTAGTTTTTTAAACTTACGGCTCCATTGGTCAATGAAATCACGCATTCAAGGGTAGTCTTTATGCCATGCTTAGCGTTTGGCGGCATGATTAGAGCGGGAAACGGCGATAACTTATGAGATTTTACAGGTCCAACAGTCTGTTTTACCCTGTACGACCGCCTTTAATGAGGCTCAGTCAGTGTGTATTAACGGCGAGCAGTGGTCCAGTTGTCTGCGCTTCTTGTGTGTATTATCTAAACAATAAAATGGGTGGTTCTAGCTTCTATGCTGTACCTGGCAAAAGTTAATCATGCTCGGCACTGATGCCCTGATCCTGTAATCGACCCAAATAGATCGTGCAGTAAGAAGTGTTGAATTCAGCCACCTGTTCAAATAATAGTCCATCTACAGCACTAAATAGATACAGGATACTCGAGTTGTAGCTGCTGTGCTTGTAAGAAAGTTATATCCGGCGCGTATCGATACCAGGATGTATACAAGATTGTAGAGTTTTAGTGCGTTTCTGTCGGTAATGAAACATAACACGCCATTTCAGTGACTCATGCCAACAGTGAATGAGAACAAACACTAGGCCTACAATGAGATTCAGTGTTAGTTAAAGACAAGCAGTGTGTTCGTTTCGCCTTAATGTACAGGAAATGCGCACGTATATTGCTGGGAACATCATATAAAGTCGAGGCTGCGTTTTGTGTTGGCATTACAGAAATTATAAACTGTGAGATGGTGTTGCATCATTAACAATTAAAGATTTAAGCGATATGGATATTAAAGGTAGGCTAATCTGTGCATCTGTCTCATGCTAATGACCATTCATTTGTCAGATGAGATGAACATGGCTGGTTGTTGTCAGTTGTTAACTTATATTTCTGTCGATGTGAATCATCACCTTTAGTTACTACCAGGACTTGCGTTTCGATAATTTGATCGCGTCATAACTTGCCATACTTTTGACAATATAGGGCTTTACTGGAGTGCAGTCAGCCATGGCGCTATCCGCCTTTTGTTCAAAACGCCACGTTCAAGAGGTCCTTATTTAATATACATTAAATCATCATCAATCGGATAAACATTCCTCGATTATCAGTGCATTGCAATTATCAACCGCTTGTATTCGTCAGAGGATTTACGGTACGTCTTTGTATGTGGCTAATATATTGTCCAGGTATTTCTATATTAGAGCTGCATATTCTATGACCGTGAAGGCGATTGTGTATTTTGTGTCTAAATCAAACAAATTGCACATTTGCTAATTTGCATTGAAAGTATAAGTGGGGTATGTTGATGTGCCCAGCCTTAAGTTATCCACTTTGACTGGTTCCCTTTGAGTAATTGCTTTTGAAAAAGGGAATAAGACTCGAACATTGCTTTCGTTTGATCGTTGATGATTGTGGAACGAAAGCTGATTAATGCGTAATATTTATTGATACGTAGGAGCACAGGTGCTATCAAACTCACGGGGCATTATATTTTGATCCCAGAACCTTTTAACACCGGCATACGAGAAGGCTTCACGCAAACACATAGCGGCGTTATTGTCAGTGTGCCAAACGGTCGTTTGCGTGCTGATACAAATTTGTGTTAACGACCCCCTTATTGTGTTAGGTGCTGCAGCCTCACTTTCATATTAGCATGAAAACGTGCTGATACGGATTGAGAGAGAAGAATTCATGGTTGAAATGTGATACATATATAACAATACTCTAATGGCAATGTTGCTCTAGCCTAGCTAGCTTTCAATTGTAGCTACAATTGTACTGTATTTCATATTGTACCATATTTTCAATCTATTCCTTCTAAAAAATGCAACTACATATCATCTTTAGGAACTTAACGTCACCTGTACTATTGATCACCGAGGATAACGTCAAACCGGTCATAGATACTTGATAGTTGCATGGAACTGCCATTTATTGAAGATGGTTGGTCATGTTTCTATTAAATATGTGTTGTAATTGCACTACACTTAAATTGTATGTTGGTCACGTAACCTGTATGCTCTCGTCACTTAATATCGTCATGGGATGCCATTCGTCGAAAATGTATGTTTGGTCAGGTTTTTTATTCAGTGCCATAATAATCATGTTTTTTGTTAGTGCATTAATATTCGAAGTCTTTGTTTCCAGCGAATCTCGTTGGAGTGGCGGTAAATCGGCCATGGGCACTGACCGGCCACATGATAGTAAAGTACATCCCGTGATTTCCACCCGATGTATACACAGCTGGTATACAACCTTGATTTTATGCACAGTCAAACAATCGACATCTGCTTTATCAAGTAAAATGACAATATCCACGAATGAAGCAAATCCAGCCATATTGTGCTGACTCATACAATGATCGATTGCTATTCCACATTGAATTAGTGCAGCATGTGAGCATTATATTTTGCGCATTGTGAATACGGAGCTACTACGCTGGCATATTTGCAGTGGAAATTGGTCTCAACTGTATTTGTTCTATTCCTTCCTGTTTTATTATAATGGAAAACGTAAAAAGGTCTTAGAGGTTAAACATTTGTCGAAAAAACGGACGAGTATAGCATTCGAGTAATGCAGTAGTGCTGACATAATCGGGCAGAATATCATGGCGCATGTAAGCTATATAAAGGTGTGAGGCAAAAGAATTAATAATCTATACTACAAATGATTTTTCAAACCAACATTAGGCATATTTAAGGAAATAACACGCAGAGTTAAAAGTGTCACTGTCTATCAACGCATTGAAACACTTTTAAAACAGCCAAGGTGAAGTATTTGTTGTAGCATGGTAGCCGCATATGCCCAACAAGATTTGGTCAAGCCACGGACGATTAAGCAGGCCCGTCTTGCCGGTTTTGTTGCTGCTGCGAATCTTACACAAGTCTAAATGCATCATGCATCACATAAAACAGGCCACGTAGGGTTTTTCATATTGGTATGGTGTTTGTATTTACCGGTATACCGTCTAATTAAGGCTCGGCAAATTCAGCGTATATATCAAATGCAAGTAAATATCATTAACCAAGATATTTTGAATGACTCTTGCAGGTTGGCATGTCTTACATAGTTACAATGTGTTCACATTTGTGAGTACTTCTTCTTGTAGCTTTTCAATCAAGGAATATTTAGATATCTCTGTAAGACGTCTGTAATATTGGAGTTTGCATGTATAATTGTGCCTTAGCCGCATAAATATAAAGTAATCCTTGCCTGTCTATTTCATTATATCGATTTAGTGGTTACACAGAAATGAATGCTCAAGGTCAAGCATTTCATTTTCAGTCCATTTGTTGCTATTGCATTGAAAGTCGATACAATAAATATTGCGATTGAACCTATTGTAGTCATTATTGTCATAAATACGTCCGATAAAATCTGAGGCAATGGTGTGTAGGTTGTAACCAATATTTCAGACAGTAGTAGTTACACTGCATTCAAAAGATAAGCATGCGTTTTCATTACCTGTGATTTAATACCGCCTTGCACCACATTATATAGATTTTTTGTTCCGTCTATCCTCAGGCATTGAGACCTGTTGTCATGTAAAGATTATGCTGTAGGGTATTGTCGGGTAATTATGGATGCAACACCTGTCTTCTTTGTGTCCCCTTTCTTTATTGGGTTGCACCCAATCTCTGATGCATTTAACTCAACGGGGCACAGTCAGTTACTAACTTATAAATATATTATTCCCTGTCAGATACACTATTTGCGACGAAGAAGGTATACACGATGAAAAAAAAACTGACATTGAATGTATCCAACTTAGGTAAATACTACTCGGCTCAGTGTGCTGTTGATTGCTATCCTCGGTATTTGTTAACAACGCGATTATCACCAATCAATAAGATCAGGCGATTCCATGAGCACAATTTACACGTGATCAGTAAACAAAATCCGGAAATGGGAATTGAATCTTATCCTGTAGTTGATCAGGTACAGAGGCGCCACCGTAGATCGCACCCAGCAGAAACAATTGCAAATCTGAATAGGATGATTTAAAAATGAAAGTGG
Organism: Urechis unicinctus; assembly: GCA_034190875.2. Classification (NCBI taxonomy): domain Eukaryota; kingdom Metazoa; phylum Annelida; class Polychaeta; order Xenopneusta; family Urechidae; genus Urechis; species Urechis unicinctus. The sequence goes on along the minus strand of CM067351.1, from coordinate 35,418,896 downwards.
GTAACGTTTACCTAGACGCTCAATGTGACTTTATGATGTTGCATTGGTTCATGTTGTAATGTCAGCGTGATATGCTGCCCATGTCTCTTTAAGTTGCGGGTAACACCGGCGGATTGATGGGAAAGAATTGCGCTCGGCAAGCGCATCAGTACTTGCGAGCAAATAGTTTATTGAATTAGCCTCTACTCATGCGTCACTTAAGTAGATGTTAATTAGAAGTACCGCTGGAGCTTACGATACGGCAAGTGTCCATAGCCCGCATTGACTTACAAACACACTGATCTGTAGCTTAATCAACAACCCACCCCACGGCGTAAAAGAGTGGCAGGTACCTCTTAAGCTTTTATACCAAATGGCTTATCAATTATAACTGAAGCCTGGTACTTATCGAGACGAACTATTTTTAATAAATCACGTCAAATTCAACAACATTTTCACGGCTAAAAAAATAAAATGTACCAGTAAGGAGGGAATGGGGTTATGATTAGCAAATTCAACAACCAATAGTGTACTACTTTAGAGATAATTCAGCGTGTTGACAATCATCAACCATTAGTCTAGATTGCGATTAACAATGTACGAATGGTGCATAACACAACCGGTTAATTACCCATGCATCTGGGTCATCCACGTGTAGTTGATCATGTCGTATGCGCGCGTAGGCACACAAAGGTCGACTGTTACTTCATTTACCGTTTCAGAAAAAGTCGCTGGTGCCCCTTAATTTTTACTGCAATAAGATCAATAAATGAAATGGTCCGCATAAAATTCAGCTTTGGGAAACACTGAAGATGACAAACGGCAAAAATATTAAATAGAGTTTCACTGTCTGTGTTGTTTTGTTCTCTTGCATGTCTTATCGTGCTTCTCTCCCTTTTCCATCTAAAATCCCACTCATGGTTCCCCCCCCCCCCCCCCCCATGTTAATTCGTTGTAGCGTTGAAATGCCAAGAGAGGACCACTCTCTGCCCGGCTTGGATTCCCAGGAATAAGGAGCGCCGCACGATTCCCCTGCCCGTGCAATCGATGCTTTTGCTTCTATTGTGACAGTTTTTGAGTACAGCTTGGGTAAATACAAGTAATTAAGATGCACTGACAATAGATATTGAACAATATCCCCAAATAAAGTTAAAAGAATTTTTCTATTCCAACCCCTGGAAAATAGGACAGCCTACACGACATCTTCCCACAACTCACCTGCTCCACATTACGTTTTATGTATAGCAATAATATACTTACTACTAAACTATTACTGCTGAAATGATGCAGGTGAAGTACTCAAATGGTAATGAAGCATTCGACAGCATGAATTTAAATGCATATTTATCTCTGGTTACTGCGACGAGTTTTGGTAAAAACTAACCGAACATTTGTAATGGGATCAGCTCCCTGTACCGCTATATTAAGTAAATGGTCTATTATGACCCGCACACAAAAGTTTCGCCCAGCAGCAATTGGACTGTTTCTGGGGATGTCTGACGTTTTTGATAATGTTGACGCACAACTAAATGACACGTGAGTTATTTTTTTTGTCTAATGAGGAAATTAAAGGTAGCTGTCGCATTTTACGCCTGTGCTGTTAAATTCAGTGGGCCCGTCACTAAAAACATCACGGACTGAATTCCCCTGATAATAATTCTTTATGAAAGCGACATTCATCCCTGCTTATTACCTCATCAGTTGGCACATAAAGATCAAATGTTATGCAAGCAAAATGTGTATGTATGTAAAAGAATACATTTATCTACTTCTTTGGCATCATCATCATACAGTCTCATACATCTTTGCCTATTATCCATCAATACCATTTTTTGCGAGGTAGTATCTGTTCAAAAAACAGTTGTATCGAATCTGATATTCATGAGTGGAGCGAAGTTAAGATTGCTATTTCTATCATTGCTAATGTCTACCGTTTATTATTAATCACCAAAGCCATAACAACTCGCATTTCATTTATATTGATGCTTAATGAGACGCCTGCTTTATCCTCCACCACGCATACAATAGGCTGCGAACACGGATGATGAGTCACTCTTCCACCTGAATGTGGCATTTGGTCTGTATGTGTTTTATATTAAAAGTTATCGGTCACAAACAAAAGCAAGTAATTTGCTCTGGCGTTATAAAACATATTTGCATGTCTTCACTAGCGACGCTATTGAATTTGCCGAGAATAATACTCCGGGAAAATATTTTATGAATTATCCTATCTTCTGAGATACCCCGATTACATTGCTCATGGGGTCAACCCATATGACCGAAGAATGAAATGTTGTAGCGAGATACTACGCAGTATATTCACCCAGAACAGCACATTAACCTATGTTATATAATTCAATGATTAATCATTTGTTGAATACAAACTACATTCAAACATGTTTTGTAATTGCTTTTTCAGATCGACAAAGTGCTTGTGCTGTTTTATCGATCCATAAAGTCTTTTGATTTAGGAATAACCCTGTGTGACCCATATTAGAAGCACACTTTGGTCATCAAAGTCACACTTAAAACGTAACTGTTACACTTTATTATTAACCATGCCTGTATATGATTAGGTGCAGGAGGCTGCAACGGTTGAGTATTTTGTCTTTATGGGAGTATGATGCCCAATAATTGCTCATACGCGTAAACGTGCGCAAGGCTAGCAATGATTTCATTCTTTTGATTCCAAACATATTGCTAGTTCACTGAGCTAGGCCAACAGCCTTTCTTGATCTTTTAGAAACAACTAGCGGCCATACCCTGCAACATTACGGAAACAAGTCTTATTGTTGTACATTTTGAAGACTAACTGGTATACATTGGGTGTATTCCGGTTTAATTGCAATAATAAATTGATACCTGTGTCTTGTGACCCCGTTCAGAGAAGAACCACCATGTATTTTTAGTCTGTCCACAAAAGATGATCCGCGAACGTCTTTGCTAGTTTATATTGTAACAATTGTGAAATAGATTGAAACTGAGTGGTCATTCATCATAAGACGCTTATGTAAGACAATGCCCTAGGTGCAAGACTCACATCAGTCAACATATATGAGTCTTGGGCTGCTGGAATATATTAACTTTGATCCGATACGGCATTATTGCTCGCACGAGAGCGCATGGTATAAAAGACGAAATCCGCACAAATTTATGCATTTAAAGCTCAAGAACATTGGTATAAAGACGCGTCATTTTCGTAACCATAGAAAAAAGACAAGTGTGTCCGTTAGCGATCTTAAGACAACGGCCATATCAAAGAGACCCCAAAACACGCTCAAAATTTAAAACGATGCCGCTTGAACTGTTTAGTCTACATGAGCAATAGAGATAATACTGGTAACGTACAAATTTAATGAAGCCAGCAGGTGTTCAAGCGATTTAGTCTGTGCTTCGTCTGTGCAAATGCGGTGATTAGTTCTTACGATATGTACGTTTGCGTAGCATTCGTATACATATACATTACATTTTTATCGACCACGAGATGGATTTCGCATATGAGTTATGCCGATTTCTGATAGTAGCAGGTGCTCGTTGATAATGCGGTATTCAAAGCGATTACCAACACCAGTCCACCCTATTGTCCTACTTCGTCCATAATTAGTGGATTCAAGCTTTCATCCGTCAACATGTGCGCATTTCGTATGCTCAGTGAATTCAGGGCAGAAATTAACATTGTGCCTGCTTCATTTATGCACAGAGCATTCAGGGCTGAATGCGCCAGTCAATGTGCCTCGTTTATGTCTTGTGGATTCAGGGCAAAATCCGCAAGTCGGCGTGCAGTGTCTATGATCAGTTGATTCAGGGCTAAAGAAACCAGCCGGTCTGCTTCGTTTATGCACAGTGGATTCAAGGCGGAATCCGCCAGTGAGTGTGCCTCGATTATGATCAGTGCATTCACGGCAGTATCCGCCAGTCTGCGTGCTTCGTTTAGCTGTCTATAAACGGACCATGCACACGCAAGACCCGATGCTACACGAATGCGTAGCTGATGCAAACATAGTCTTGCCTAGCGTCTGATAGTTTTTGGCTAGTTACTGTTGATCTGTTGTTTCTCGAACGCTTCATAAATCCTTACAACCACCGAAGGCGATTTCGATAGGCATGCGCTGATCAAAGACGCATTCTGTTGAATAGATAGTGGTGTCGACATTACGATATGTTAACACGCAAAAATTGTAGCCCACGTTATCTATCCTACAAACATCATAGCTGACAAGTCTTCCGGGGGATTGTCATGTCATTTGAGGCGCAGAAGTAGACCGCATGAATCTTGATACAGAATAGGCCTCTGCGTCAACGGTTGTTTGGTAGCTTTGTTTGGTTATTACATAACGGACTCATTGGCTGAGGGTTCGGTTCATATGTGCAACAGCCTGCCTGATTGCACGAAACCAAGATAATCATGTACGAATGGCCGTCCCATCTCTGAAAAGCGATGTCAAAGATCATCTGAGGACGATATGTTTCATGGAAGGGACCATTCTGAGAGTTATACTCTCTGTCTGTAGTACATAGCCTAGCTGCTACAAACGATTCTAACTCGATCGACAAACAATTTCTTCATAGACATTCGCATATTATCAGTTCACACCATTGGTAGTTTTGTATAAGTTTGTTGTTAGGAGTCCTTCACTGGCATTTGATGATCATTATAGTCCAAGGTTTGATTGTGTATTCATGCAATTTTCTCCCGTATGTTCATAAAGTGGCATATACGTACGTTTCCAATATGGATCATAATGTGAAATAACAACGTTCGGTCCAGCTGGTGAGATTACTTGAACCGGCAAGCAAAAGTTATTGTTTCGCTACTTTTCCTGTTGGCTAGAATTCGTTTGTTAGATAGTGAACTTAACCTTGACATCTAAGGCTGGTAAGGCTGCAATGCGAAACGCTCAGCATGCCATCATATTAATGGCAACACTTACTGCAGAGCGCGTGCACTGTGATATTGTACATATACATCCAATAGAATTGAAATTTTAGACGATAGTCTTTATTGCACATTTATACATCGTGCTGCTTTGTGACCTGACTTACTTGGCGGTCCACACACGTTGCATACATTACTACGTGTGCATTTATTGATGTGGCCGCCATTAAACGAATGTCAGTTGTATAGATAAATGGTAAAACTATGCGTTGCTAATTTATGGCTAAAGCAAAGTAAAACGTATATTACTGCTTCATACCTATTCGTTATAAGAGGCAGTAGAATATCATCGAAAACAAGTCGTTTCAGGTGATATTTTATGCGAATTAAACGTGGTGGATGTAAAATGTGTTGGTTAATTGTTAATGGTTTATTGACATTAGCCTACTCAAAGCATCAACATTAACAAAGGCTTCGTCGGTAATTGAACAGTCTTAATTAGTAATCAATCGTTAAATAAGCCAAATTGGCCATGACTATCACCCAGTACATTTAATCATATGCATAATTTGAAGCAGTAATTACCCCCAATGTTTATAATTGCATGCACCAGCGTGATCGTGGCGATTGCGCCACTAAAGCCTTCGTATTATCTGCATCATGCCTTACGAGTGGTGCAAATGTGCGTTATTAATAACGTATATTTACTGATTTTTTTACCATATGTTAATTATGAATTTAACAACAGCCCATACGAATCCCTATAATTTGCACTTTGTTGAAAGCACTGTACGAAATCCAATATCGATGCATTACCACCTTAAGCAATATCCGAGCGTGGGTAAGACAGATATAAAAGGTCATGCAATGAAGCTACTGATGAATTGCTACAGTTAGCACGGTTGTGTTCTGCGCAATCTTACTAAGTGTCTTATCTTATGAAGAGCGGTTTTATTTAATAATTCGCTTTAACACTAATTTTGAAGTATTTCTTGCCAAGCATCTTTAATAACCGTGGACAGCAGTAAAACAATGTATACGCCGTGCAAATGTATGTTACATTTTAACATTTTATGTGCATATATATATAATGGTCGTCAATTTGTTTTCCGTGGTTGTGACGGGGGGTTTTGTTTGTGTTATTGATCTTTAGTGGATGTCTTCGTTTTTTAGCTACTTCCACTGCCGACTTTTCTTTATTATTTGATATATTCTGCTTATGTGTGGTCTGACTGAGGTCAATACGGCTTTTCCCATATGCCGAAAACGGTGTTGGTGTCTTTGTTATCTTCTCTGCTTCACTCCTTGGTGCCTTGTAATCTCGTTTTTTCCCGGAAAAGTATGAAATTTTGATGGCCGCTGCTACATTTAAACGGACATAACAAATAGTCCCATGCTGTATCAATTCATAAGGTCCAACGCTTTGAGATGATAATGAATGCAACAATAAACATCTATATGTATAAATCATAAACAATTATTTTGTGGCTAGAATCATATAAATAATCTCTTAGATCAAGTATTCATATATCCTGATTTGTATCCGCTATTCTACAGACCTAGAACACAGCCATTAATGGAAATAGTCGGAATTGGTGATGTTAAACGTGGCTGGTTTTATCCAACCACCTAGATTATATCGGGCAAACAAAGTACAATAAAGTTTGTTTCGGACGTTTGACTCGTCAGGTCGTTTGCATTTTTGAATAAGTTCCACAAGCCGTATAGATAAGATTATAGCCTGTTATATTAAGATTGGGTGATTCCTACCAAACAGTAGTTAGTTATCGCTTCGCGTACGAGCCTACTGACAGCATTTAATTTTACGTACGCTGTTAGCCCTGAGTACATCAAATCAGAACATCGCGAGAGCAATTTGTTCCAGAAACTAGATTCCGGAAAGTTATTTCAGGTTCATGTAGATGAGCATAGGCAAAACAAATGATAAGCAGACATGCTGTACAGATGAGATTGCCGCTTAACAAAACATTCCGGATATTTATATTAGAAGGCTCTACACACAAGATTGCCGCTGCGTTATTCACATATGTAAAAACGTGTAGGTCTTCTTTAGGTTAAAAATATATTACATGAATTTACCCTGACGTTTTTGCGATATGTGAACAGAACCAATAGCCTCAGTTTGTTGTTTAGTTAAACACATGTAGAGCAAAACGTACACGGTATCAACAGCGGAGTTCTTTAATAAGGGCGAGCGACGCGCAACAACCAGTACATGACAAACAAAGTACAATCTTTGCTGTCAGTATACTCACGAATTGGTCGTACGAGATATGGATTATTGAATAACGATACCAACACATCACGTTTATAACCGGTTTATGAGTCGCGTCCACGAATTTCGGATCCTGGGGATTACCTTGTACTCTACCTGTAATTGGGACAAATCACAGGCGGCCACTATCTGACCGATTACAACGAGGCCCATAATATGTCACAGTGGATTACCTTTAAGGGCATGATGTGGAGAGACAAATTCTTAAAACCATACAACATTATGGCATTTGTACTTCCATCTCGCAAACATTAAAGCATTACTGACAGCATTACTAGTTTTACACGTTCTCAATCATATGCAAAACATCACGAGAGCAATTTGTTATAAGAACACTTTCACCAATTCATTCATTTAGGCAATCCAATTCTTTGTACGATGAATTTTACATTCCGGATTAACCAAAATCAGGGCTCTCATGAAAGCAACCGCTAAATTAAATACTTTTAGAAATGCTAAAACAACGCCTATATGGGTTAAATTGAATAGCCTGAATACAATGAAAGTGAACACGGTAATAAACTTATCGAACTACTCCGCGCATTTATATGGCGATTTAATATTCTATACGGACACATATAGCCTACACATGAGTCATTAGGCACGCATCACTTCATTTTTTAAGTGTTTACACCAATTTGCGAATGTCTCTGCCTGTACCCACATACTCTTATTAGATTCGTTAAGCCATAAATATCTAATTTGATAATGATGCCGACAAGACGCCTGCATCATTTAGCATATATTCGTACCCTTGACATAGTGCATATTTTATTTCCGCCCACAACGCAATCGAGACCGTCTGACCAATTCATTCATCTCAATAAATGACGAATTTTATTCCTTTCCCCAGTAACCAGTCCCAGCGCATGGGTAATAATATATTTTCTGGGGTCAAGAGCTGGTGTACCCTGGCTCTCTACATCACATGACTCAGGCAATACAACTTAGAAATGCTAAAACAACGCCTATATGGGATTTATGCGCCATATATAATATTCTATACGGACACTATAGCCTACACATGAGTCATTAGACGCATCACTTCTATTTACATTTGCGAATGTCTCGCCTGTCCACAACTTTATTAGATCGTTATAAATATAAGTGAAGCGAGCCTGATAAAAAAAACAGGGGATATACCAGCGCTGGGCACAGGGCATAGTATACGCCATTTATCGACAAAATAATGCATATTCACATCTACAATGGAAGAAGCAGCCTCGGAGTCTTAGTTAGATTTGGGTACGTTTACAGCATAGTTGCTCTTACGCCAAACACAGACAGCAATGTGCATTGCAAATGATCATATCTGCTAATATGCTTTAAATCTTATCATTGAATCATAGAGGAGCCATATATCGAATTGCCCGCCAGGGACCATGGGTGAGGCTGATTAGTCAGTTAGTCTAGCCAGGGTATAGCTACTTTTTCATGTGCCAGGCCGTTCTTATCTGGCAGCAAAAACCCGTGTTGGGGGTAGTAAATCATACAAACTTGTCTCTTTTTATTCCTCAATTTCATCACAGCATTAACAAGATTGATGGGTGTCAATGGCGCACTGACAAAATAAACTGCTTGAATGTCACCAGCTTATACACTCTGTTGGGTAGCTAAGCAGCATTATGCAGCATTTGTCGTCTGTGAATCCGAAATAATTCCCTTAACAAGTCGCAAAAACCGGACAGGGTAATGATGAACCGCGCTGCGGTAAAGCTATACTGTGATTGTGGCTGTTTATCGTTAAAGACGAAGCCCATATGGCAAGCAAGTTATAGCTGGCCTTTTTCAATGTTACGAGATCAGCCGGCAAATACTGCTTACAAGCTATGCTAAATAAACAAAATAACTTTGAAGGCAGCAGCTTATTAAATGGATTCAACCCTGTGACGCTCTGTGATATAGCATAGATGCGTGCATAACAACATTGATCATTTCATTGATATAAGGCAGAGATCACATACAACTACATGTCCGATATGAGTAATTCGTCTGTAAACATTGCATGCGGTAACAATAATGTACTTGAAAGTTTTGTCAGCCCTGTCCCATTTCCATCATCTGCCCTCTAGACTACTTGGTGGCTTTCTGTGTGCGATATATCATTAAGCATATGTTCAAACAACGGACATGCCAGCCAAGATCACTTAAGACAGTCTGATGTTTATTAATACACAATCACTGACGTCAAAGATATAGATTCAGCTATTTGCAATTTGTAGGGGAGCACAGATCTCGCGGAGGATTAACTGTGTTAGTGCAGTGTGTGTTTTTCCTTGTTAGAACATGACGTCCAGACAACATATTAATAAGACTTAACAGTGTATTAACTTTGTAAATGGTACGGATGGTACCTCAGCCAAAATACATTCATATAAGCTAAAATAAAAAAATTCGTATTCTGGCGTTTGTTTATGCATTTGCCTCAGGTATAAACAGATTGCTTCGGATTGGTAGAGCTGTGCACCATGATCGCCAGTGTCGGTCGATGACTAATCCTTGAGTTTAGTTCATATTTACAGTTTAATTTTGCATTTAACCTATCAAAGTAATTCCAAAATATGATTGCTCTCCAATAATGTCCATTTCAGATTGTACAATATGATTTGCGTTTAATGGAAGATTTTGTACTTGAGCTTGATGTATATTTTGCTCTTTAACGACATTTGCGGGTTTACATTATGGTATTGCCCGTCAGCACGCTTCAGACCTTGGAACACAGATGCACTTATGTTAGCTATATCCTAATCAATAAATGCATATATAATGTCACATGGCCGGCCCTTGCGACGTTAAATGCGTGTAGTGAATTGCACTTTACTGCGAGTGTATGATGGAATTTACCATTTGTAGGGTTGAGCAAAATTGGGCCAATAGGTGTTTGTCCTCTGCAAGGCATTAAAGTTACAAGCTTTTACTAGTCCTAGATTCCGTTTTACCCTTTAATATGCTTTTTAGAAAATAATAATATTAGTTCACTCATTCAGAAAATAAGCTATCGGTGTTGCGAGTTTTGCACAACAGATTATAGTGAGCGTGACCATATTGACACATCGATCTCCAAAAACGAGCAGGTACTCGATGTAAATGCGTCAAGCTACCTCGCCATAGCGATAATCAGTGAGCGAATCTTCGTTAGTTAGCATATATTTGTAAACAAGCCGTATGTTGATCAGTTAATTCACGAAACATACCACGGAAGAACATGTGTAAAAAGCAGAGAAAATGGCGAGGATATGTGTTTGTGTATCAATCACGTGCTAGCAAACCATTCAGGCGCCCGGTAAAATGTGTGCAGTCACTTGCTGCCAGGGAGTCAATTTTCTCTGCCAATGGTAGAAATGCAAGGAAGCAATCTTTGCGTATTTTTAACTTGTGCTTTGATTGGACCTGTCTATAGGCATTTATAATGCTGCGACTACACATACTGCATCGCAGCTTCATATAGAAATCACATGAGCTGCGAGGACCATTTGATACTACCCGAAGATTTCATATGTCTACTTTCCGTACAATTGATATCAGCGTGCTGCCGACTTCACATTAAACTCTCCTCTTCGCTACTAAAGCAACTGCTATTAATTTATTTCCAACACCAAACGCACATAACATACAGTTATTTACCAGCCTACGTCTTGTGTTTCCAACCTTACTGCATTGTTTATAAAACAACCCTTTGATTTACAATAAATGTAACCAGAACAAAACGGTCTGTTGCATAAATCAAGTACTCATATGTAAGGTTGCCTTACAAAAGATATTTTGTTACAAGTCCATCATCAATTCATAAGAGATCCTCATTAACTACACGTATAACTACCCATGTAGATTCATTCGCTTTATCGGCGCATTCGACCATTCCCTTGGCTAAACAAATGTCGATTGTTTGGCTATTAATACTAAGTAAATGTTCATTTGCAGTGGACTTAACATCACGTGGACAGCACAAATTGTGCGTGGCCATAATGTGATCCATCAGCGTAACATGCCGGCTATATTCTAATGTCGGATATATAGGCTGGCAATAAAACCTTGTTATACTCCACATATTCTGCCGGTGTTGATTGAGACGGTTGATATACCCTTGCACCGCAAAGGCTCTGTGAGGGTCCCCGAGTAGTCATGGTTCTTCTTGTTATCAATCGAAGTCAGGCTGATCAGACGCTACTGTGCTTTGTTCTAATTCAGCGTTGGTGAATATTCACCATGCCAACACCAGGCTACGGATGTTTTTTTTTTTGGGGGGGGGATGCGACAAAGCCCAGCCAGTATGGATCTGTTCTTTTACAGTAGGTGTCATTTGATTTATAATGGTACACGGGCATTGGTGCATGGTATTGACTGAATGCACAGGTCTCAATAAACAACTTACATGTTTACGACTCAGTTTATTGATCGCCTCTTGGGAGCTATTGGCACGATGATTTGACGTTTGTGCCCTATATACTTAAATTTCAACAAGCAACTAACAAAACGCAAAAACTTCCAGGGACAGAATCATGACAGAGGTTATATACGAAGCTGAGCATATTTTTACCCCCCCCTAAAAAAAAGAAAGGATTAAAGGGCCTCAAAAATGTTAGACCGTTGGCATGCTATAACAATCATTATGAATTTGTTGATTCAATCAGTTATCGTACCGTCATCGTTCTCACTGATACACTGTCCATCAAGTTATTTCACATGATAAACTATATTACTTATAATTGCTACTTACTTAACCTAGCTATTCACCGTTCCTAACATCAGAGGTTGTGGTGATATATATAATGATTTGGCTGCGCTATTGTTATCCCGTCACAGACTGCATCATTTAGCCGTAGTTCTGGATATTAGTGTTGATGTATTTACTGGACGATTCATGGTAAGCTATTTGCTATGTAAAATATGGGTTACAATTACGAAGTGTCTGTGTTTAGGGGCTCTAGGGAAAATATGATTATATACGCAGCGGCGACTATTGGGTTCGGCCTGCTTCAACATATGACACGCCAGCAGCCATGTAACGAGAGGTATTGCTTAATGTCGCGCCAGAGAGGGAGAAAGACGTATACTGAGGACAACTTATGACTCTACTTGTTCTGCAGTATTTGCCCAATAAATAGTTCGTAGAAAATGCACTGAGCTTCTTTTGATGGACATTGACATATGTTTTGTTCCGGTTAATAAACGAAATCCCCGTACAAAAACCTGTCCCTTTTTGTGAGTTTGCGACGCATATTTGCTCAGGAACTCAAATAACCGTTTTTTGTGCCGCATTAAACTGCCTCTTCACATTGTATGTTATTCCCTGGTGCAACACTTTCTCATTATTTGGTGTTTAACATGGGTGAGACCGGAGGAAATGACAAACGGAGAGAATGCGTTTCGCGATTGCAGCCACTGGGCTCACTTAAGTGCATCTGCCTTTCCAAGGCCTGACGCGTGCTTAAGGACAAACGGACTTCATTTGGCGCTATCTATACTCTAGCTGAATATATGACTACTCAATACCGTTACAGTAAGAATGAATTATGGGTTGGGATATCTGTGTGCTCTTAGTTAGCTGGCGCCTGTTTAAATTTGCTTTGATGATTGCAGCTTACATTTGTTAAATATTATCTTGATGCGAAACATTTTAATGTCTGAAGCGGTTTTACTTGAGTTGACAGCTCTAGATAACGTTGTCTAAGGAACAAATTAACAAATGCAAATGACGAAGGCCTTTGTAGGATAATATGCTAAATGAGCGCGTAGTTTGCCCCAACGTACATTCAATTTGACACAAGACATCACAGAGCAATTGCTAACACTTATTCCCGAGCCCAGTGAAAGGTTGATTACTCAGATATAGTATAACATTGGGAATTTAATATACACATATATATGGATTTACTCAAAAGCTCCCTCCATTGCGCATGTTTTGTTTGCAGTAATGCAATGGCCACCATAAGTAATTCACAAAATCAATATTAACCCGGGCAATATGAATGGCCAACTTAATGTAAGGAATCATATTTCACTTTTATATCTCTGTCAAGCAATTAAAAAAACTAGTAGAAGGCTGCAATAGTGTCTCATAGATTAGAAATAACGCGCCAAGATCAATTCCGACTGTGGCAGAATCAATTTATGTTCGAAGCCTATATTTCGTGAGATTGGCGGAGAATCGGCAACGTGCACTGGGCGGTCTCATAATACTTAAGTGCATGCCGTGATTTCCACCTGATTCATAAACAGCTGGTATAAAACCAAACAATCGACATCTGCTATATCAAGTAAAATGACAATATGCAAGAATGAAGCAAATCAAGCCATATTGTTTTGTCACATAAAATGATCGATTGGGAAGCTATTCCACTTTCAATGAGTGCAGAATATGGGCATTATATTTTACGAATGCGACATGTGAACACCGAGTTACAATGCTATCATATGTGGTGTGGTAATTACGCAAAACTGTAATGTATTTATTCTGTAATGACAAATGTAAAACATTGTACATTTATCGAAAGTTTTGCTGTATTAAAATGCGGTAGCACTGACATAATCGGATATATTTGCGGATCATATGTGCCCAATCCCATATCATTATCGTACATGGAAGCTATATATGATGTGAGGCGAACAATCAGTAATCGATATATACAACTACATAACAGTTTACCCAACCAAGCCTCCAATTTATTGTAAATCCGGTTTCGTATTTATGCTGATAGTCTAGGCGGGAGCCGTTTGTGCTACGATGGTGCGCACGTGAAACCTCGTTCCTTCAGATAGATGCCAGAGCGATGCACTAAGTTTTCTAACCCACCCCACATCACTACCCCATATTAAATGAAATTACACGCAAAATTTGTGTTTGGCTGGTTTTACGTGTCACTGTAATTTTTGGCACCTAAAATACCACTTGAAAACAGTCTAAAAGATTATGCTATAGCATTGAAGCAGCATCCGCCTTATAAGCTAGGTCCAGCCTAAGTCGATCAGGTAGGCCAGACATGCCGTTTGTTTTACTGTTGCCGATCTTACAGAAGTCGCACAACATCATGCAGCAAACGGACAGCATAGTTTGTTTTGCATGTTGGTACATTGTTCGTATTTACAAGCATACCTTCAAATTTAGACACTGCAAATACAGGGTGTATGCAACTGCAAGGAGGCGCCATTTTTACCATATTTTGAACGATCCTTGCAAGAGTCTGACAAATCATTCAATTTTGCTAATTTTGTAAGAGAACCAATTTTACCCTGGTATCTGATAATGAAGTGTATAAACACCTCAGCAACATTTTCCGCTGGTGTTTAACCGCCCAATAAAAACCATCACTAGATACGGAGAACCTCAATAAATATCGCCCGATCTCAAATGTTTCTTTACCGTCAACATTTAATGAGCGGGAAGTGTCAGAGCAGTCCATCGCTAATTATGAATCTACAAACATCTCCAATGTATTTCAGTTAGCCTTTGGGGCGGGTCATTCCTACGAGACTGCCATGGCACGCGTTCAGCCAAATGACATCCAAGCAGTTAATACAGACCGTGGAACCTTATTAGCTTGTCGTCATCTGTCAGATTTATTCGACACGATAGACCACTAAACATACAATTACGGCTATGTTAAACCAGCGTGTGTCGGCATCTAAGACTATACACAGGCCCAAAAGCGATTCTAAAGCCATCGATATGAAATTGCAATGATATACGCATTTGTTGGAAACGTGATTATCACCCATCTACAAGATCGAGCGATTCCATGGGCACAATTTACCCGGGATCAACGAAGAAAGCCCGGAAATCGCAATTGAATCTCATCTTCTGGTTGATCAGGAAGAGAGGCGCCACCGTTGATCGCAGCTATGTAAGTTCTTGTTGCTGCATCAGTTAATGCATTGTCAGCGTGATATCTCGTCCATGTCTCTGTAGGCTGCGAGTAACGCCGGCTGACCGATGAGGGTGAATTGTGCTTGGCAAACAAATTCATGAATGCATTTGCTATAAAACAATATGCAGTGCTTGAGAATAGGTAGCTTAAAAGATACACCTGTATGCATGTAAATATTGATAACACGTACCGCACAAGCTTACGTTACGGCGATTGTCCATTGCCCGCGCCGACGTAGAAAACATAACGAGTCAGGAATACCTTGATCTCGTAGCTTGTTCTTTGTGTGTTATGTATCTTTCGTGTATTGTTATGCATTGTTGCGTTAGGGCTACTAGGACCCAAAAACTATTGGCGGCTTATTATCGACAGCACACCACAGCCAGGTCAATCATCATTTCACCACATGAAGTTACATTGGCAGTATTCAGTTTCCAGCTATATCTGGCGTTCTAATGCATGTATGCTGGCACACTCCTAATTATTAGAGTTTGATCACGGAGCTATTAGGGACTGGTTGGCTTGATGACGCATCAAGTGTGTGCCCACGTGCACAGTAGGTCTACCACCAATGACAGTTACACGCCCCCACTAATATATGTATTGATGCATTCTGGGTATTTATCAATGCATGATGCGAAAACGCAGATACGATTGCCAAACCGTGTTCAGGTGATTTACTGATAACAGTGGGCGATGCTGCCGATTCTAGTTGACATGTGAGTTGACATCCAAATGGCGATGACTTCATGGCTATTCCCCCACATAAAAAAGGGTATCATACAATAATGACATGCATAGGTTGTACTACTCATATGAAGCTGTGTAAACAACCCACCAACATCAGGTTGGTTCATGCTAGCGAAGAGGCCTGTATTTGAATTGCCAGTATCTAATCGCAAGTGTGTGATGCAATTAAGTCAAGCTGCCGCTCACTTGCGGCGTGGAATTGGCGAATAAGAGTGGCAGGCAGTTCCAAAATTTTTACGCCAAATGGCTTATCAATTGCAATTGAATCCTTGTACATATCGAGAAGAAGCATTTGAAACCGCAAACGTTCAATTCAACTACTCTGTCCTGGCTGGGATAGAAATTGTGATAAAATAAACCACCAATATTCCAGTATTTAATTTGACGTCCCGCAATAATCCAAACGCAAGACAGGGGAGGATACAGAACACCATACTGCCAGGCGCCAACATTTTGCAGCGGCTCAGGCTGCAAATAAGCAGTTGGCCATTGACAGTTTCAATGATGATTACTGCTCCGGGAATTGGAATGACCATTAATTGAGATCCCCTGCAGGCTTCGACCACAACTGCAATCTCTGTTATCCTCTTAATTTGGCCTAACAGAGTCTAGCAGGCAATAAAAATCAGCAGCATGGTGACAAGTTATCAAGAGACAGTAACTCACATACGAGCCTACTGTAAGCAGTAAACTGTACTTAAACTGTTAGCCCCGACATTGTACGTCACAAGCAGAGCGGTAAATAAGAGAGCACCGAATCAGAACATCACGAGGGCAATTTGTTCCCGAAACTAGATTCCGGCGTGCTGAAGAAGGTGCAAGTTACATTCAACAAGGTAATTGTCAGTATAGGTGCCTCCGATCCTTTGTGAGATGAGCTAGAGGAAAACACTTCGGCTTAGCAGACAAGCTCTACATAAAATTGCCGCTTAATTCACTTACCAATATGTAGGTGATTGTATAAGAAATTACCCTCTCCGTATAAACATGATGCAATCTGGATCCTACATACTATGATGTAACTGTGTCCCGCAAGGCATATCAAAATTTACATTTTGTGCAGCGTTCTAATTATATATATATTATAAATGCCTAAGGGGGAAGTCAGCAAAATTCATTTGAGCTCGATGAGCCTCAATGCAGCAAATGCACACTTTGAAAATAAAAATTGCAATTATGATTCTTCACCCATTTAAAAAGGTAGAATTAACATTGAAAGAAGTGTAGTGGTGCTGTAAACTAATGTGCGCACAACGGGCGATTGCTACATGATGGGTAGCTACATAGGTAGGGTTGTATGCGACATGGAAGTTACAAAAAACGTGAATATTATTATGGTAGTCGATGTTTGTGTCCGACACTCATCCCGTTGTCCGCGGTTAGCCATGCACTATCATCATTTACATTATCAAGCATGATATCTGTTTTTAAAGTCGATCGGTTGTGCTGGCGACTACGTATGCTATTCTATACCGGAAAGTAAAAGTAAATGTTTCCATAAAGCCGCACAAATGATATATACCCAAGCATGAAAGCAAGTACATAGTAGATATATAGCAGACAGTCGCAGATGCGTGCATATAACTTGTCGTTACTTTATGTTATCTTGCACATTTCTTTGGCGAAAACACTGTGCAATGAAGCATTTTTTCGTCTGTCTGAGTGCCTTATTTACATAAACTCAATGCAAGTAAGATTATGATGACTTTGCTAAAGGATACATGACAATGGCGTACAGTTGGATATAATAGTGGTTCTTAAAAAATAAAGAAAATATCAAGGCGAGGAACTGCTTATATGCCTCCTAATAGCGAGCATCAACTGTTTAGAGTTTTACTTTCACACTAAATCAGCATTCATTTTGCATATATGCAATAAAATGTGGGAAGATGACCGCCGGCTTTATGTGTCAGACATCACATTTAGTCTATACATCTCCGTGGGAAAAAGCCCATTGCAAAGTGAATAATTTATAAACTCGTTTGAAAAAAAATTGGCCATCAATCTTAATAAACGCAGAACAGCGTTTCCTTTCATAGCAACAAGTCGCAATAACAAAAATCCCGTGTGTAGTGTGATTTTCCACAGAATATTGTTCTGGTATTACATAAACTAATTCATTAGTAATGCCTCTTGCTTATTGATGCGTGTACGTGTTATATCTATGCGGATGCTAAAGCTTCCACATAAGCCGTAACATGTGTTCTCTTTGTCTGCAAATACATATATGAATATATATATATATATATATATACTATATATATATATATATATCTATATATATATATATATATATATATATTATCTATATATATATATATATATATACATATATATATATATATATATAATATATATATATATATATATATATAGATAGGGTCTATATATATATATATATATATAGATATATATATATTATGTATATAAATATATATCTATATTGATGTAGATATATAGATTTATTTATATAAAATATATATATATGCATGGTACATATGTATCTCTATATAGATTTACACATATATATATTAGATAGATTTGTATAGATATAGATATTTGTATATCTGTATATACTTATCTATTTATGTAGATATATATCTATATATATATTTTATAGACATATATATATATATCTCTATATATAGAGATATATGTATATATATATATATATATAAATATATCTGTAATATATATATATCTATATATCCCTATATATATATATATATATATCTATATATATATATATCTATATATATATATATAGATATATATATATATATATATATATAAATATATATATATATATTATATATATATATATATATATATATATATATATATATATATGAATATATATATATATATATATGTCCCGCTGAGGGGAGGAAAGCGCTAAACTATATCGTGTGGACAATATAATCTAACTGCTTAAATCGTTTCTATTGCAGCCGTTGTGTTATTTGATATCAAGTAGCTCAGGTGATACTTCTGACAGCACCACAAGCTCCGTTTGGCCTCGCGTAGGTACGGTTGGTAAGATATTGCTTGATTTAATTGCTTTGCCGCGAATATATACGTTAGTGTGACCTGTAGCTGAGATTTATGAATACAGAAACTTCATCAGTCTTTCCACGGAGCGGCATAATTTATGTGGATCATTTATGGCAATTTGAGGCCTATTTTATTCATCTTATCCGGAATCATGCAGTTAACGTTTATGGTCTGCAGCGACGTGTTCTTATCTGGTAAGTTTTTGTGAGCCTTCTCAGTCTGAACTCATGATCAACGCTGGGGTTCCACGAAATTGTCAAGTAGAAATTGCATTTCTTTGAAGTACCGTCGTAAAGTGAAGTTATGGTAGTTGGTGTGGATACAAATTCATGTTTGAAAATGAAAATGCTTCAATTCAACTTCACATTGCTATTGCAATCCGACTCTTGTTGGTTGCTTTTGATGGCTCAACATATACAGAGCTCATTTGCACTCGGTGATATGTTATATATTTACTGTTTCGCAATTATCTTGCCGCATGTCCATGTTTTGAGATGAGATTATTATTGAATACCGTGAAGAATAGCCGAAAACTTTCACAGAGCGTGTATGGGCACACATTAAAGTGGATACCAAATGATTACATTTTTGGCATTAACAGGACGCACAGTTAATATCAATCCGGCACTAGGGCTGTTAGGCACACCATTCGCCATTAATTGAGAAGTTCTTTCAAGCGTCTAGGATAGCGTCTAGGATAAAAACAATCTAATTGTACACTATAGTTTGTATTGATACAGAGCATGGTTTTAAGATATCAGATATGACTGAATGCATCTGTAACAGGTCCTATTCTTAAATCTTAAACGACAAATGACTCATAAACTTATCTAAATCTCGAACATCGAGCATCTACTACTAATGTCCAGCTTAAATGAACTATTCGTCCATACTTACTGTCTGGTAACGCACATCGTTAAAAGCATACTATTTTAGGCATAGTTAGGTTTATTAATTTATCTTTAACAATTACTAAGCTTTCTCATTTACAACAGCAATGCAATACGTTGCTATCAAGTTATATGTGTATGTCTGCATATGATATTGCTTATACACGCGACGGGTTGTAGGCTTTGACAATATAGTTATTTTATATTGGTAAAATATCTGGTATTACATGCGTCCATATGGGTAATTTACTTCATCCATTTAAAAAAAATCATTTTAGTTTCCAATCACGCGTTCCAGCGCCATGATAATAATCTAATTAGCCCAGTGTAGTGGCGTAGATATTTTTGGGCTACTTCTCTACCGATATGACTCCCTGAATAAACGATGAGGATTGCGTAGTGGGTCGTTTTAAAACCACGAATGTTGAAAACGCGAACACAAGCCTTACAATAATCTTTATGTAAAAAATGATCCTTAATGCGTGCGTTGACTAGGACCTCGATCAATAGCCCAGTTTAGGTTATCTTGGCTTCTTGTAATCTGGTCTAAGCTCCTTTGAACACCACAAACGAAAATCAAATAACAAGCCAAATGGGACCAACATATTTGATGGCTTTCTTGCCCTCTGATTTGGATAATTCGATCTCATCAGCAAGTAGGGCCAGTTGTTGAGTCAACAATGCAGACTAATATACAACTTATGCGCGCGCACATGGGGGGTGTACATATCGTCAGGTTATATTAGAAGAAATACAATTGCTCATGATTTTGTTAATGAGTATCAGTTGCGACATTATCAACCAATCTATATCAGATAGTAAAGTCTCGATTGTCAAAATATCCACCTGCCAGGCAGAGAATAATTGTCACTTACTTCCATATGCATTCAAATATGTGTACGCTCATGGCTGCACCGTTATGTTATCATGCACCACCGGCGCGAACTCCAAGAATTTTCTATGGTACTGCAATCATGCACTCAATGCGGGGACATATTAAAGCATGTTATGCCATGCCCTGTCAAATTGGTTGAATATTTCTCCTGTGTTCAGTTCAATGGAGCTTAAGGCTTAAATAATTCATTTTTGCAAATTTTGTGTACCAGGCACCGTTATTAGGTTGGCTAGATCTTAAATATTGCTCTATCTGTCGACGTCAAAAAAACTTATGTGCATCTCGACACAGGTAGTATTAGGCGTTTAATGATATTTGCCCACACATGGCGTTGGTATAGAGCATCCAGCACTAACACTGACATACAACGCACAAAACCGAACCCCAAAAAATGGATGTTTAGATAAACTATTATGCCGACATATCCATGATTTGTGGGATTTACGACATATCAATACAAAATGCTTTAATGTTGATTACATAAAATCGTCTCTAGCGTGTGCGTGTCAGGAAAACTGCTATCTTGTTCCCACTGGTTACCACCAATACAATGCGCCCGCCACCCGAAACGATCGATGTTATTAATGATCTATTGTTCATTTGTTCTGGCGTTCAATGTCATCTGTTTATGCTTTGTTATTCTCATAAAGTTACGCCAAATATCGGTAATTGTTAAGACGCGTTTCGCACATCTCACAGCCGTTTGCTCAAGAGAAGATAATATATAGCAATGTTGGCGTTTCGGTTGGGCATAAAACGTGCTAGTTTGTTGGATTTACTCATTGTGAACCGCACTAAAAATCGCCTAACTGAACAGAACTGCAACATTGAAGGAGTAGGTACAGCAAGTGACCTCATAGATCGGAACATTGCTTACGATAATCAGCTGGCTATGGTATTGCTGCAACATGAGCTTCAACAA
The DNA here is from genome assembly GCA_034190875.2 of Urechis unicinctus. Classification (NCBI taxonomy): domain Eukaryota; kingdom Metazoa; phylum Annelida; class Polychaeta; order Xenopneusta; family Urechidae; genus Urechis; species Urechis unicinctus. The sequence continues at coordinate 35,397,369 of CM067351.1, read as the reverse complement.
GTTAATCACGGCTTAGTATCTCAGCCAACTTGGGGTGCTATTATGATTATAAAGTATGGTCATTACAAGCAAATGTCTATCGAGAATTATTTTCATAGTAGCCCAGACACTTCCTGGTTTAAAGGCAACTATTGTCTCCCGTGAAAATCTACTTTGTTTAACGAAAATGCGCAAGCATTTGAATATTGGTACACTTATCGATATACCAGCATGCATACACGCACCATTGCACCTCCGTATGAAGACATAAAAATTCGTTATATTGCTCAAGTGCACATATGAATGCTAGTTTTGCCACCCCTTGTCATACTGGATGGATGTTGTTTTTTCTGACATGGAGATGACTGAGCTTTGCTGGAAATTATATGCATTCGATAATATCGATCCCAAATGGGTTCAAGGGTAATATTGTTTTTGGTGGAGGAGGGGATGGGACGGGTGGCATATCATATGCTAGCTGGAAATCCTGATGTAAACCTCTGCTTGGCAGCTATGTTAAATATTTCTTCATCCTGAGCAGTTTATCGCTGAATTGTCTTATTTATCTCAGTGATTGCATTATCTCCACTGGACAAATGATGCACATAGATCGGTTAATCACGTTATCAGTCACATACCTAAATACATGTGTGGAAACGATCGGCCGCATTCGCATTGGTGAAAGGCGCCAGGCTGTCCATCAGTGAGTAACATAACCACCGCGAAAAAAGGACACGCTCTTCAGCGAATATTGATGACAAATGCATATACATAACCCTGCCTTATGCAAAATATCTTTAAGCAGATAAAGATCGATGCACAATTGCAACTATGTTATTTCGCAATAGTTGTCCAAAGTAATTGGTATAAATATGTTTGTGGGATCGTGACGGAACCACTGTTGCATTATTATGCGGCATGTATCCTATTTTAGTTATAAATCAGCCATTGTTTCATATAGATATAGACATGTCACATACCTCTGCGCTTTAAGCTTAAGTGTTTTATTGCCCTTAACTCTAATTTGCACCTAAAATTTTCTCATGTTATTTTATGATAACGCCACATCTTCCAACTCGAAATTTAGCAATACTGATATTCATACTGACTGGTTTAGGCGATATATATAGGACAAATATGTTTGCTTCTTGGTTGATATTCTCTACAAATCTAATTACGTCCAAGCTTAGCAGCTACTGCACTGCAACGCAATCAGATTCCAGGTGAAGGAAAGCTGAAGTTTATCTGCGGGTTTAGAACGGCTAGCAATGACAAATGCACGATTTATTATTTTCATTGTATACCATTTTATTCCATTGAATTGGAGACGCACATTTGCGTGAGCATCCGAGAGTACCACCAATTGTACATTTCATACCATGAAATGTACACTGAAATGATTCGAAGATGGCGTTTGGCTTCAGGATTGGCCTACATTATTGGCCCAATAATAAATCTGGTGCGTGTTATAGTTTTGCAGCCCAGCCGACGACAAGAGTTTGACGCATGAAATATCAGACGTTATTGCCATCCTGAGGATCAGTTCTAACGGGAGTTATAAATAATGATATGGTGGCAAACATTCGGTCTGAAATACTTTTACCACACGGCAATAATGTCTGTAGCGAGGCAACATGAAAGACCTTTTATGGTTATGCATTGTATTGTCGACTAATTTTCGTATAACGTAGGCCAGGTTTTAATTGATGACCGACAGATTTAAGCAACTCAATTATATGTCGGCTATCTGGTATATTATTTATATCTGTTGAATGTGAATGCCAATATCACAGTAGCTCGTGATTGTCATATGTGGCTGAACGAATGTCATATATACGATCTTTCCATAATGTACCTATTATTGATTTGCAACTTAAAATACATTAATTTACCCTAGATCAAGGGTGAGAAATGTTTGGTGCGCCAATAAATACATATTTGTATAACGTCAAGGTGGCTTGCTAGGAATTTACGTTCAGTTGGATTTGCCAGAACGATGTGGGAAATTTGCTGTCACGTCTGATAGTGACGGGTACAATTAACACGCATATTGTTTTTTGTTTCGTACATTTAACGGATGTTTAATGTTGATACTAATTGACATTTTTATATATCCCGTCAATGTACCATATATCCGTGATGATTGAATTGTCATGAAACATTTGTTAATTTCAGTCTAAATTAGTCATGTACTAGGTACATTATTTCTCACATTAAAGAATTCGAAAATTCTAATAGGAAAAAAGTGTATCTGCTATTGTGCAGTCTTGCAGCAACACTAGGCACGTTGAAATGGGAGACATATAACCTAACATGTCAAGGCTGTTCTGGACATATCCATTTCCTCAGGGCACCAGTTAATTGAACTTGAAATGTACTTGACCGTAATTTCAACACACTAAGATCAGAGCAATCGCGCGAAATCCTCACGAAAAATTGAATCAAGTGGTACATACTATGAATTATATATTGCTCAAATTAGAGGACAATTGCAACGTAATGTGAAGACTGACGTGATTGATGTTGACTTACTATGATGTTTTTGTACAAAGTTAATCAGCTACGATAAGCGTTAGCTATGTTTTACCAGCACAAATGTTTGATTCTATCGAGGCGTGTTCACGTCTCTACTGTTTGTAGTCACACATCGTGCTCGTCTATGATATATTTGCGCTGTTGATCGTTTTGCAGTCCATAAAACTGATATACATTGCTGATTATTGCATCCATGCGCATCGAGTTTTACAAATGAAGCTATCAAATGTGGATTTATCCACGGGCTTGACCAAGTTATGTCTTTTGAAGGTATGCTCGATTGCAGCAATTGTAAATATCATATAATTTATTCATGCAAATTAAGTTTAACATGCGCATATCTGTTATGGGTCTTGTTCACTGTAACGCAATTCTAAAGACATATGCGGTGTTCATCGTCTTATTACTAAGCTGTGGAATTTTGCAATCCTAAGACGAACAGTCTAGTGGTCGTTGAGCCATAGTTTCAAGAGCGAAAGGCACTAACAATGTATTCATAGACATACAAATAAACACCATATGGCAGCACAAATATTACTGCACTGACGTTTGTTTGTAGGCATATAAGAGGTCATTCTGCTCAGTTAGGTTGCTTAACGACGCATTGTTCCGCAGGCGGTGGATCATGGGTTACCTGGATGTAGATAAGCTAATAGCGCTCCACTATTGGCTATTGGCATGGTCTAAAACACTGATTGTTCAATCGTGTGAATGATGAACAACATGCGTGGATTTATACAATGATTGAAAGGTGTAACACTTTTGAACCGTAAGCGTGCAAGTATGTTTTGTCCATGCTCGTTTATAGCTTAAAATCCATAAGTTCATGCCTTAATGCACTGTGTGATTTTAAAGTGCACGCCAGAATGAAATTATTCATTCACGGTATTCTTGAAAAGCAAGCAAGCTCATACATCTTTCTTGCACATAAGTATTGCGTCGTCCTGCAAATGACATATATATGCCGCCTCTGTTCACAATCGAATATCTATTTTGCTAAAGACATGATGACTTCATATACATTTTATCTATCCTACACACATCATTGCTGACAAGTCATCCGGATGATTGTCATACGTCACTTGAGGCGCATATGTAGACCGCATGGATCTTGATACAGAATAGGCCTCTGCGTGATGGGTTGCATGGTAGCTTTGTTTGATTATCACTTAATGGATGCTTTCAAATCTCCTATTAAGCGCCGGTCCCGTATGGCACAGTGCTTTACTGCCTCTCCTTTCTATTCATTGGCTGTGGGTTTGGTTAATATGTGTAGCAGCCTGCCTGATTACACAAAACCAAGATGATCACGTACTAATTGCAGTCACATCTCTGAAAAGATCAATGATCCCCTCAGGACGATGTGTTCCATGGTAGGGACCGCATTTTCGTATAATTATCAGAGTTTGGTTGCGGAGCTGTTAGGGAATGCTTGGCTTGATGACGCATCAAGTATGGGCACACCTGCACAGTAAGCCGACCACCTATGAGAGCCAGTCGCCCTTACATATACGTATCGATGCATTCTGGGTATTTCTCCATGCATGATGCGTAAACGCAGATTGCCAACCTGCTGTTCAGGTGATTAACTGATAATTGTGGGTGATGCTGCCGATTGTAGTTGTCATGTAGGCTGTCATCCAATTGGCGATTACTGCATGGTTATTCCCCAGCATGATAAAGGGTATCATGCAATAATGACATGCAAAGGTTGTGCTACGCATATGTAGCTGTGTAAACAACCCACCAACATCAAGTTGGTTCATTTGAGCGACAAAGCATGTTTTTGAATTCCCAGTATCTAATCTTAGGGTAAGCGGCCGCTCACTTGCGGCGTGGAATTGGCGAATAAGAGTGGCAGACACCTCAAAGCATTTACGCCAAATGGCTTATCAATGAGAATTGAAGCCTGGTACTCATCGAGAAGTGTTTTAAAGTGAAACCGTTAAATTTAACTACTATGTCCTGGCTAGAATGCAAATTAAGATAAAGTAAACCACCATTATTCCTTACCTTCTGATATGAGTATATAATTGGACGTCTCGTCAATAATCAAAGTAATTACTTCTTCGTAAGACAAGAGAGGATACAGAACATCATACGGCCTGACCCCAAAATGTTGTGCGGCTCAAGCAGCAAATTAGCAGTTGGCCATTGACAGTTTCAATGATGATAACTGATCCGGGAGTTGGAATGACCATTAATTGAGACCCCTGAAGGCTTCGACCACAACTTCCATCTCTGTTATCCTTTAAATTTGGCCTAAGAGAGTCTAGCAGGCAATAAAAATCAGCAGCAATGGAGATAAGTTATCAAGTGACAGTAACTCACATACGAGCTTACTGTAAGCAGCGTGCTTAACTTAAACTGTTAGCCCCGGCATGGTACGTCACAAGCAGAGCGGTAAATAAAAGAGCACCGAATCAGAGCATCACGAGGGCAATTTGTTCCCGAAACTAGATTCCGGCGTGCTGAAGAAGGTGCAAGTTAGATTCAACAAGGTCATTGTCAGTATAGGATGCCTCCGATCCTTTGTGAGAAGGGCTAGAGGAAAACATCCGGCTTAGCAGACAAGCTCTGCATCAAAATTCACATTAAAATGCGTGTAGGTAATGGTATAAGACATAACCCCCTCGAGGTACCAACTTAAACGGTATAAACATGATGAGATCTATTCATATCTGTTCATGCATCATGCCAAGAACATATAATGCACCGACATAGTGTCAGTTGCAGCAAGCGTCAGAAAACATCGCGTATTATGAATATAAAAAATATGAACATTCTATGCAGATTAGTGCTTGAAATTTTTGAGTTCTGCATTTCGTCAGCAAGTTTATATGCTATATATTTGATCTACCGGCCTTGTGCCAATTGACAATGACCAATTTCGATAAAATGTCAGAGTAAAACCAGCGTCATATTATTCGCAGCAAATAGCCAGGACTAAACATCAGGACTGACATCAGCGTCAGTTATCTCTTATGTGACAAGCACTACTAATCGTCACATACGTCCGTGCGCCGGTCGACAGCGGTCGAGTAAATTGAATAAATCTATCTCGGCTTGATGCCGAAAATAAGCTCGATTTAGTACGGAAGAAAAACAACCGATATTCTGATGGCAAAGACGAATGAAAACATGCATCAAGACACATTCTCCCAGATTGGACCTGCAACATGGTAAGTGATGCGTAAAACGCATTTATGAGATATTCAAAGCAAATCATAATCTGTAAAACATTTAGAAATTTCGCTAAGACCTATTCACTTATCTGGTAAACAGTAAACTTTCACATCAAAGCAGACTCTTTTCATAACATAAATGAAAGAATTTAAACGAACTTGACAAACATACATATCTAGCGTCAATTATTGTGCGATGTAACTGCTCTTTAGGACTATCAGAATGTATTGGGTTAAGCACGGATTGGACAAGTGATTTGATAATATTTGTTGGCTGCTGCGCACAATTATCTGATGCGTATTAATTAATGACGTACCTCATTGACCGCTACTCTTCCGTATAATCATGCGTGAGATATTAACCCGCGGCTGTTTTCTGTGATCAGTCAAGAGATAAAAGTCGCTTGAACATGCTCGTCCGGGGCAGCTGGAATATGTTACCGTTGAACCGTTACGGCATTACTGCTCCCATGCGAGCGCATGGAATAAACAGCAATATGCACACTGTTAATACATTCTTCAGTAAAAACGAACGTTTGCGTCTTTGATCTACGTATGACTTATTTGGTAGTAAGCATGTATGTAGCAAGTGGTGAATATCAAGGAAACAGGTACTGGCAAACAACTAACGTCCACTAAGCAAAACCTTATTAGCATTAGCTTATGCGGTAAGCATTTGCGATTTCCTGTGTATTGTTCGTTGCTTGAACACCAAACGAAGCACATAATACATCCCATTAAGAACCGGTTCCTATGGCTTGGTGGTTTTCTGCCTCGCCATTCGACCCATGGGCTTCGGTTTCGGTGCTTATGTGTAACAACCTACCTGATAACTTGGAACCCGGATGATTACGAACACTTGGAAAGAGATGTAACAATCCTCTGAGAACGTCGTGATCCGTGGCAGTAACCACTCTCACAGTTACACTCACTGCTAGTCGTACATGACCTATTTGCCCCACGAAATTATAATTCGATAAACACACAATTCCCCATTGTCAATCGGATATTTTATGATTGCTCAATTGGCTTTTTATCGTCAAGATTCCTCCACTGTTCGACAATAACTGTTGTAGTCCCGGGCTTGATTATGTTTTTATTCAAGCTTCGCAGGCGTGTTCCAATGCGCATTATCTACACGTAGATTTAGTTCGATCCATAATATGAAGCAGTAACCATCCTTAAAGTTTATAACTGTATGCACCAGCGTGATCGTGGAGATGCGTCTCATAGTGCCACATAAGCCGTCGTATTATCTCCGAGCAGCCTAATGGTTGATGACAATGTAAACATATGTTACCGAACTTTCGATGATTGGATCATTATTAATGTATATAAGCCTATTACTGTCATGTAATGCAAAAATATAACAACAGTCCAAAATATCCATTATAATCACAAGTAACTGCAGAATCGTTCCGCAACACGTGTATTAACCCACATCCAACGGATTGCCCCCTGTTAATCATCCTGTGCGAAAAACACGCGGGTGCGGTGGACATATTCCACCGTCGGACCGACTGGAGCCTTCTTCTTAATATCTGCAGCTGTGGTATGACGAAAAATGAATTCCCAAGAATTTAGTATTTCTAACGACTATACGTACGGCTTAAACGATGTCAATACGCAATATATCATAACACTTTCCGCAAGTCATCCGGTAATGATTAAGGGGTGAATAATAAACGCAAAAGCTGACCTTAATGGATCCCAGCTATCCTGTCATGTGTTGCTGTTCTAGATGTAAACTGCTGCTATTCTAGATGTTAACCGGCTATTGCGGCCGCCAGGAAAGCAAACGGCAACTGCATCCCTACTTTACAATAACAGATCGCATACTTTATTCAATGTGGACAATTGTTAAGTTTATGTTTGCAAAGCTACGGTCGATGCCATTGATTAGGCAATTTGTCCATTCGATATATCTTTCATTGGTGACAAAAGGAGTACTTAGCCGAATGATTTAGTCAAGCAGTATTACGTTGACCGTCTATTAACTCCGACTCCCTTCATTATACCAGGTTATCTCACTCCTTCTTTTGTATGGCCTTAAATAAATGCACTCACTTATTAACGCCTCGGTAATACATACATGCTCACAAAATTATCTGACGATTTTTTTGATCGTTAATGCTCTTGCAAGTTTACTTGGACAATGTCAGGGAGGCTAATGCACCATTGGCCATTAACAGTTAATCCGAGCGCCAGACAGGGCGAATGCTTAGCAGCATACGGTGTATAAATGGCAAAGTATTGATAATCCACAAATTATGTGTGCCATTGTTTTCAAATGAAGACCATTGCATGTGATTATAGCCAGCTCTGCCCATAGGTTTTTTGGCCATTTCGTTCATGAGAGCAATAACCCTGATATATAGTGTCATTTGTTGCACCAGCAAGTCGGCTTACCGTGTTTACAATCTAATATATTTGTGGTACCTTTTATGTAATGGTTGCTCTAAATTACATTTTGATCAATTTGATATTCATGTCAGGGGTTATGCGTGACTTGTGATCGGTAAAAAACATAAAGTTGTCCTTGAAAGACTTTGTATGACATTTCCGTGCATAGATAAGGACGAATTAAAATTCACTTATATGAAAGCTTATGACGCACTTATGAATAACGACATGTCGCACACATGTGTTTTGACTCTAGGTATAACACCCTGGCCGCTTACTTGGAACTTGCTATCTCTCTGCGGTGCAACGCTTCTCTCATTTGTGCCAATATGTCGGAGTTGCTAGTGGACCAAATGCGTATCTGGCTCCTACATACTGTGATGTTACTGTGTCCCGCAAACCACATCAAAAGTGACATTTTGTGCAGCGTTAAAGTAATATATATTTTATTAATGCCTAAAGGGGGTGTCGAATAAATTTAGTTGAGCTCCATGAGCCCCGATGCAGCAAATGCACACTTTGAAATGAAATGGCACATATGATTTTTCTTAATTGTACATAACCTAGAACCAACTCTTCAGCGAGGAACTGCATACATATCTCCTGATAACGAGCATCATCTGTTGTTGGTCACATCGAGATTTCTAGTTTTCATTCCACACTGAATCAGCATTTATGTGGCATATAAGTAATAAACTGTGAAATGGGAAGATTGGCGCCGGTTGTATATGTCAGTCAGTATATTTAGTACATCCATCTCAAAGGGAAATAGCCAATGAAAAAGTGAATAATTCATTAACTGAGGGGTAATCAATTTGGTCATACATCTTAATAAACGAAGAATAGCATTTGCTTTCCCAGAAACAAGTCGAAAAAACCAGAATCCCGTGTGTAGTCTGGCTATCCAGAGCAAATGGCCATTTTAATATATAAACTATATAAACTTTATTATCAACGCCTTTCACGTATTAATGCGTGAACGTAATATAAACACCAAAGCTTCCACACTAACCGCATCATGTGTCTTCTTGTCTGCATTGGTTCATAATTATTATGCCTACATTTTTGCACCTCTGGAAATTTGGCTCATACATTAAGTTCAGTTATGAGATCTTCATAATATGCGTGATACATTACCTCCGCAGCGAAGCTACGAATGCTTTGCTTCTTTGACTATTGACTAACACAGCGCTTCGCTGCTACTTTGACCAAATAGTCCTCCGTCCTCCACCGCCTTACTGCAATATTTACGCCAATCTTGCGCGAGAACAGCTTACGATTAACAGTGCGTTCATCGTCTACAAGTGTACAACTACCAGTATATGTCATCATTCTGATGCAAATTCATTATACGTACAGTGTCGATCTCAGCCCCGTTTCATAGCTGTGCATTACAAACACGCCGAATTATATCTAAGAGAGTGCACAAGTGTTACATTTGCTACTTTTAATTTTGGGGTCTATGCTGCCAGAAAGTTTACCATGATGAATGAGCAGACAAATTGTGAGTGGTTTTATTTCCGCTTCGTTTGCCATATTTGGAAACTTCCAATAATTGACATTACTAGTTTGAGCAGCTTTCACCTTATATTAACATGTAAAGACAAGGTCGATTACATTTACTATGAGGTTAATACTGCCAAATACTGCCAATTTGGTTCAACTTGAATTATGCGAGAGATTGCGTTAGATATTCGACATCACCATTGCATTCGCGGAATGATTATGTCGTCGATAAACACATACCCCACGGATTGGTGTGAAATGCGACACTTTACAACCATGACCATTGAAGAAGTAAAGGACTACGATGAACAAGCAGATATCTGTCATTAGGCGTCTAATGATATTTACCCATACATGGCGTGGGTATAGAGCAACCAACACTAACACTGATATACTACTCACAAAACCGTACATGAAAAGTTTTTTTTCTGATATACAGATGAATTATTATGCAGACATTTCCATGATTGGTTGGATTCACGATATATCAATCCAAAAAGCTTTCTTGTGAACAACAGTAAAGCGTCTCTTGCGTGCGTGTGCCAAGAAAGCTGCAATCTTGTTCCTACTGGTTACTACCAATACAATGCGCCCGCCACCCGGAACCGTCGATGTAATTAATCATCTATTGTTCATTTGTTCAGGCGTTCCATTCCATCCGGTAATGCTTTGTTATTCACATAAAGCTACTCCGATATCTGTTATTGTTCAAACGCATTTCGCGCATCTAACAGTGGTGTGTTCTAGGGAAGATAATATAAAGCAATGTTGGTGTTTCGGTTGGGCATACAACGTACAAGTTTGTTAGCTTTACTCTGTGTGAACCACACTAGTAATCGCTAAACTGAACAGAACTGCAACATTGAAGGAATCGGTACAGCAAGTGACTACATAGATCAGAACATTGTTTACAATAATCAGCTTACTCTAATCTGTCAGTGCTGGCTATGGTATTGTTGCAATATGAGCTTTAACAAATTAATCACGCCTTAGTATAACAACTTGGGATAATATTATGATGATAAAGCATGGTCATTACCAGCAAATGTTTATATAAAAGTAATTCTCGATAGCCATGATACCTCATGGTTGTACGGTAACTATAGCCTCCAGTGAAAAATCACTTCTTTTAACAAAAATGCCCATGTATCAACATATTTGTAGGTTAATTGATACACTAGTATGCATGCACGCACCATTGCCCTAGCGCATGAACACATAGAATTCGTTATATCGCTGCCATTATATACTTAATGCAATGACATATGAACGCTTAATGTGCCACACCTTCCCACACTAGATGTATGTTGCTCCTACACTCAGATTCATCGAGCGCAATTGTTCGAATAATGATTTTTACCATTTTGTTGTACCAGCTCGTTTGATCTTGAATATTCATCATTTCGGTATACAGCAATAAAACTCTCGACCCGACCTCTATCACGTGTCGAGAGATACTTGTCCAGACATGAAGCCCTGCTCTACTCAAAATTTGTTTTTCTGACATGGAGATGACTGAGTTTTGCTAGAAATTATACCGAATCATGGACGCTTATTAGCGTGGGCATCCGAGAGTAAACCTACCCTTGATACCACCAAGCCTGTCATAATGTACATCAAAATGATTCGAAGGTAGCGTTTGGCTTCAGGCTTTGGCCTACATTATTGGCACAATAATGAATTTGGCGCGTGTGATAGTTTTGAAGCTCAGCCGACGACAAGAGTTTGACGCATGCAATATCAGACGTTATTGCCATACCAAGCATCAGTTCGAACGGGTGTAATAAATAATGAGATGATGGCAAACCTTTCGTCTGAAATTCTATGATAGAAATCTACAACACACTGAAATGAGATGTATTTACCTAAGTAGGATACATTCAATGTTAGATTATTTTTCATCGTGTATACCTTCTGCGCCAATGGTGTATCTCACAGGGAATAATATATTAAAAGTTAGTAACTGACTGTGCCCAGTTGGTGACAACGCATCACAGATTGTTGTTTAGGTCTGGAGCTGTAAATGCATCATTTCAGATAGCACCTAGGAGGCTTCCTGTGTTCCTAAATATCAATAAATATTACGCATTAATCAGCTTTCATTCCACAATCATAAACGATCAAACGAACGTAATGTTCGAGTCTTATTCTCAATTTCAAATACAATCACTCAAAGAGCACCAGTCAAAGTGGATAACTTAAGGTGTGGCACATTGAAATACCCCACTTTTACTTACAATTCCAATTAGCCCACGTGCAGTTTATTTGATTAAGAGACAATATTTACAATCGCCTTCACGGTCATGGAATATGCAGCTCGAATATAGAAATAGCTGGAAAATACATTAGTCACATATAAAGACGTACCGGAATTCGTCTAACGAATACAAGAGGTTGATAATTGCAATGCACTGATAATCAAGGAAAGTTTATCCGATTACTGATGATTTAATGCATATTGAATAAGGACATTGTGAACGTGGCGTTTTGAACCAAAGGCGGATAGTGCCATGACTGACTGGACTCCAGTAAAGCCATATATTGTCAAAGTATGGCAAGTTATGACGCATCAAATTATCGAAGCACATGTCCGGGTAGTAACTTTGTGCGATGACTCACATGGAATCATATCGACAACAATATTGATTAATAACTGACAACAATCGGCTGTGTTCATTTCATCTGACCAATGAATTTTTCATAGCACGAAACAGATGCACTGATTAACTTCTCTGCTTATGAACACAGCCTGCGCCTCCAGTCGTTAAGTACTCTAAAGCTCCACTCCATTCATAATTAGTTCAGTTAAGGCCCAAAGATTGATTGTGTAAGTGATTTGTTTGCCATACATACAAGCAACTGGATGGAATGCTTATCGCTGATACATTAACTTGTTTAGTTTCTACTGCTCACCTGAATCGCCTGCAAACTTAAATGTGGTTTTAATCCCAAGAAGCCTCATTTACAAGGAATATATACAGACTGTTTGAGCTCCGTGTAATAGGAACCAATCATGCTGTTTGTTAGACGGCAACTCCGATGTTAGATCTTATCTTCAATATTAACATCGCTGAAGGTGTGCAACAGATCTTTCATTGTGAATGACACAACGCTATCTCACGTTTTAAGATTTCTATAATGCCAACACAAAACGCAGCATCGATTTAAAATGATGTTCCGGGCAATATTATCACACATTTTCTTTTACATTATGGCATTACACAGCTTGTCATTGATTAACTCTGAATCTCATTGTAGCGTTTGGTTTCTGTCACTGGTGGTATGAGTCACTGAAATAGCGCTGCCGTATTGGGTTTCATTACCGACACAAACGCGCCAAAACTATACCAACCAGTTTATATCCTGTAATCGATACACGCCGGATATAACTATCTTGCAAACACGGACGCTACGTCTCGAGTAATTTGGACATCTTTCATCTATCTAATGCTGTAGACGGACTATTATTTGAACAAGTCGCTGAATTCAACACTGCTTGCTGCACGATCTATTTCAGTCGATGAAAGGCGTAAGGCATCAGGGCCGAGAATGAGTGACTAATGCCAGTCACAGCATAGCATAACACGTACACGAAGCGCAGCATAGATTGAATAATAGATTGAAAAGAATAATTGTATAAATTTCCGTTTCATGCAAGCAATACGGACCCATTGCTTACCGTTAATGCACACTGAATGAGTGTCATTGAAAGCGGTCGTACAGGGTAAAACAGACGGTTGGACCTGTAAAATCTCATAAGTTATCGCCGTTTCCGGCTCTAATCATGCTGCCAAACGCTAAGCATGGCATAAAGACTACCCTTGAATGCGTGATTCCATTGACCAATGAAGCCGTAAGTTAAGAAAACTAAGACACTAGTTCTGCGGTCGTCGTGCAGTTTTGTATACTCGTTGGCACTCTGGCGACCAAGATAGTGATAAACAGAGTAAAGCCCAATATTTTTGTTTAAGCCTTACGAACAGTTCTTACACTTAACCAAAGGTATCGAATTAACCAGTGGCACTCAAGTTTTCGTTAAAGCAAAGATGTTCAGTAACTAAGGAGATAATGCCCATAGGCTTAAACGTGCTGTCGCTGCATAGACATGGGCAAACACGAGTATTAGGTGCTATTATGTTAGTACAAAAACCTGATAGAGAGCAAATGCGCTGTTCGTAAAGACTTTATGGGCTCGTTGGAAAGCATGGATATCGTTGAATCGGGAATTGAAGTTGCAACATAGCTCGCGGTAAACCGGGTATTTTTTTTAAGAATAGCACGTTACAAGCGGTCCAGTTGGTGAGAATAACAGACTGGATACAGGATAATGGACCAATATAGAGCCACTACTTTGTCGGAGCCTAAAATCTATTAAGTGTTTAAGCCCTAACATATGCTGACAGACACATGAAACTGGTCAACCCCGCTAACGCATGCACACTAGTGCTAATTATTTATTGCTCCAAAAGCAAAATCAAACGCATGCTAGGCACGACCATATACGCTTGGGCTACACACGCATGAAGCATCAATATTTTCTCGAGCATGGTATGTTACTTGTCCCAACATAAAAACTTGCCATTATTTAGAATCCGCGTAGACACATATAAGTATGCGATTACAAAACGATCAATTATATTAAAAACGATTTGCTGTCTCAATTATTTGTTCAGGATTGTTCATGACGAATATGCATCTTGTATGTTATGCAGCCACATTGTACAGTCGCTAATACATCAGATGGATAGCAATCTGCTGCCTGCATCCAATTTTAACGTAGGAAGGCTCTGAAATATTGCATCCATATGTTTCTCTGTTTATGATGCAGCCGTAAATTCTCATAGCGTGCTTTTACTTATCTTAAGTTGATATATCATCGTTTTTAAGGGCCTGTCGCTCCAAAGTTGCTAGAACAATAGCTGTCTTTTTGAAGGACTCGGTTGTTTTTATAACCATTCTCTTTTCAACGGATTAAGGGTGCACTCATTGATATAAGACTTCACGCAAAATAACGAGCAATTATGTTGTTTCTATTTAAAGCACATTTATCCCATCAGCCCCGAGTTATTACCGATATGAGAGTCTGACGGCCACAGAGGTCAGGTGATAATCAAAGCGCATCAGACGATTCCTGAGAATTTTTTCCGATTTTCCGCCGCAAATAATTTATACTAACTTGTCTTATCCGGGCTAATTTCAACCTATCTTAATGGCTCAACAATGCTGTTCGAATACATAAAACACGATATGTCGTCAAAGTATGTATGTTGATGATCTCATGGTAAACAACCAAATGCGAGCAATATCGGTTCGTTTAGCCATTATAAATTTATTAATGCCCAAATACCATCCGTATCAACTAATGCTCAATAGCACACCCTGTTAACATTTACGCAGATTACATTGGAATCGATTGATGACTAAGAGGCGATATTCAGTTGATTTCTAGACAACATAAATATGCAATGCTTGTGACAGTATAATCGACTGAAAAGTGCAAAGTTGCTGCAGCATTACATGTAACAGTGTAGAAGATGTGCCTACGGACATGAAAACATGGAAAATAATAAATGTGCCTTTATCGCAATGCTAGCTGGACATCAAGTTCTGGTAAAAACCGCTGTGTACCACAAGAGTGCTGTACTTGCATTCTTATTAACGATATGCAGGAGCTGTGCTATATTACCTCGTGCAGAACATCACCCAACACATGCATCTTCAACCATTAGCGGACTACCTTGCAAATTACTAGTAGCTAAATATAAATCTTTGACGTCAGTGATTGAGTATATATCAACATCAAACTGTCTCAAGTGACATTGACTTACATGTGGATAGAGGAAATAGAGCGATGTCAGTTTGTATTGTTTACAGTGGCCCTAGTATTTACAGAGTGGCGCAATATTTGGAAGGGAAACACTCCTACATAGAATGTTATTTCATCCTGCAGAATAATATTGGTTTTGTTCTGCCTTTGCTGGTACTGAAATAATAAAGCGGCCTTCTCATTGGGTGCATCATGCTTCGGGTCTGTCTCAAACGAATGAGGATTACAAAGGCATTCCGCGTATGCTTACCTAAATGTAGCGCAATGTATAGTCGCACAGAGACACAGAGAAAGCTGTCTAGAGGGCAAATCAACATAAATGTAATCTTGTTAGTATGCTTCACTCTAAACGGCACCTCGCATGTATCATTTATCATATTATTAGATGATGCGGATATACAACCCAATAGCCATGGCAATACAGCGCGGTGAAACCTAGTGTCTGCCTCGTTGTCTTCTTTGATATCCCATGCTAAGCTGGAGCAGTTTTACAAGCACGCTAAAATTTAATACGATATATGAAATACGCTTCATATACCTTGCCTTGAACGATTTTCACAAGGCGATAAGTGAAGGCATTTTATAAAATGTTTATAACTTGTATGATATTGCTAATTATTTAAACGATCGACCTGTACTTTCTCACGGTGGGGTCAGTATAACATGCTGATACTTAGAACTATGATCAGTCGCAAATTGCAAGTAGACCAATATGCAAATGCGCTTGCATAGTAAAAAGAAGTGTCTCTTAATTCTTGGTAAGATATTTATCATTTGCTGCAAAGTGATCCAGACTCGACATTAGCGCTGTCTTATGGATTACGTAGGATGTGGTTACATTCTCGTGGGAGCTGCGGAACAAGGCTAGGAGGCAATAGTGACTATCCCCTTCATGACCATCAAAGAGACTACTTGACGAAAGAAAGAACTTGACAATACCTCAAGCGGGCGTATCTAATGTGGTACTAAATTGCCTATTAAAGTCAAATGATCAGTAATTTCAATAAGCTGATTCTCACAGCAACCAATTCCGAGTAATCACGATTTAAACCAAATTGGATAAAAACATTGGATATTGTGGAAGTGGGGTAGGTAACTGCGCCATCAAATTAATATATAAAAAACATTGAAAGTAACGTCGGGTGATTATCGTCAATGAATTTTATCTTTGTAAGTGATAGATGCGCTGATTAATGCTAGAATCCTATGGCATGGCACTGGCGCAGTCATTATTAGGTCAATTCAGCCTAAATGGCGCCACTGGCTAAATGGGGGTACATATACACAATCGTAGGCATTGTTACTGCAGTGCCATATATATGACGTGTAAGATAATGTAATGCTTAACCGAAAAATTGAAGTCGGACGGAATATGCCCAGGGCAATGACGGACACACGTGCAGCTGTTAATTTGGCTTGTTTCCCTAACATTGTCTGCCTTAAGCGCATGCAAACTAAAATATGGCTTCAACATAATCTCCAGTAGCGTGTTGATAAGCTTCACCAACATTGGGTTTACTGCTGACCATTTCAGCTCTGTGAGTAATTAAAACCAGACGTGTTCAGTGTTTTGGGAGCAATTCGAACGAACTAAAATCTAACCATTCATATATACACTGATGAATACGTGCACAATATCATGCAGTGCAAAAAAAAGCAACGCTGCTTACTGTATGCTCTGTAATTGCCGTTTATCAATTGCACTTGCAACGCACATCAGAATACTTAGAAGCTCACCTAGTGCATAAAGTGTACACAAAGCGCGCCCCGAACTTTATATGATGTTTTATAGAATGCATGTACACATTTCCCTTAGATGTAGGCAAACTGAATATAATGGTTGTCATGAATTAACGCTGAATCTTATTGAAGGCGATCGTATATGACATAGCAGATTGTCGCATCTGTTAAAGCCCATAACCGTACCGCGGAAAAAGTAGCGCTACTAGAGGATTTTTTCTATCGGTTGACTCTAACAAAACCGACTACATGGATTAAAAAACAATTGGCAATAGTATTAAAAACCCCATCAATACGCTGCATGTTTTCCGTCAATATACGCTGCCATCGTCAACGGTTGATTGTCTTGGGAAAATCCGCACAGAAATCCGACTAAGACGTAAATGCTGCATTAAGGTCCAATTATCCTTTTTTGCAAGCTTCCTGACTTTTGCTCTTCATTTCAGCCCCCATTCGTTCCATGGCTGTACGGTGTAGGGGCAAAAATAATCTTCGTCTCAGAAAGCTAATTATAGGGACAGTATCAAGGGTAGTTTTCCGGTATTGTATGCCCGGATGATGCCACAGGTGCAAAGCTCTTGTCTGAACATTGGGTAACCAGTATCGGTATCATTACATTTCTACAGGTATCTGACTCTTCTGAAGTCGCACCGGCCATGACAAACTGCTGCAAGTTGCCGAATCATCGATTGTACAAATGAGGTCACGCGCGGGCTTATGCAAACGTTGTGTGCGAGAAATATATTCGTGCTTGCTTGCCCTAAACAAATACCATTGACGCATTGCTTCAGCGTTCCATGCACATACAGTGTGTGTGTGAGTTCCGAGCAGATTGCACTTACGAGATATTTTCGACATTGGCAAGAATCTATGGCTCTCAGCTGTGTTTATCAATAGACTAAAGGGCCGCGATTGTTTCACTTACACCTTTGCACATAGCAACAAGCTTTGTACGACACTATAATCCTCAGAGATATATGATACGTGCATCTCCAGATGCTCCCGGCAATGGATATATATAAGTACCAATAACATCTATACGAAACTGCAGTTTAGGGCGCATATGTTTGTGTGAAATTTTTCTATATGTGTCTTCCTCCTATCCGTTGTCAAGTAGACTGTTCTAAAATTAAGCAACATTCCCGCAATGCTCTGGCCAAATGCGATAGAGCATACATAGTCAATCCTAGCCTGCCACATCGCATAATGCATGCGTCGTTTATGTTATACGAAGATGTATTTATTGGCGTAGCAAACTGCATTTAGGCTTTAGCTGATCTTGGCTCCATAAATTACATTATAAAGGGCCAATCAGTAACAAAAGTTCTAGGTAATAGGTTGTATAAGATTAGTTCAACCACATTCCGACCACGAACTTCTGTAATAAAATGATTCACATTCAACACACATGAATAATTGCTTGATGTATCGGCTCCTTTTAAACACGGCTAAATTACACGAAAATGAGTTTGCATCCACATTAGGGCTTTCATTTCGCCTCGCTACAGATATTTTTGCTCTAGGTTTTGCCACCTGATCCTTATCCATTACGCACACGAGAACCGATGCTTAGGATTTTGACAACGTGTGATATTGCATGCGTTGAATTATTTGGCTTCGACTGAGCTGCAAAACTATCTTGTCTGTGTAGGCCAAAGCCTGAAGCCAAACACAACCTTGAAATCATTGCGAATTACACTACGGCATGGTTTCGTGAGATGTTGGGTAATTGGGATACCAACTCAATTGGCACCTCAGTCAAATCAACGCATATACGTCGACAATTGGCAAACAACAATGGCACGCAATGAAAAATATAAGGTGCATTTGTTACTCCTACAATACATTTATACCTTGTTGATGTGGCTCTTTATAGTTTATATTGGAAGTGTACCGATGCAAACTTCACTGTGGTGTGATAGAAAGGCTTCACGATTATTCTTTGACGTCAAATTTATTAATACTGTTGCCTATGCGCTGATATACAATTTCTAAGGCCGGGGTTGGGCAGGTGGTGATTTCATCAGGCTTGTAACACAGGATTGAAGCAACCATCCATTCACGGTATGTCCCTTAATTAGCCTCTTGTGACCACTTGCTCATTCATTTCGGTTATTTTCATGCCGTCTAAAATAACATAGTCATTTCCTCTTTATTACACCTGGACTAACGAAAGGGATGCAAAGTTATTGCTTGGTTTACACATAATAGCAGAATGTTTCATATCACTCCTGCTATGTCCACTTCTTACCCATTCATCCTCAGTGCCTCCTGATAATTAAGCAAAATTTGGGTCATAAGCCCATAATAATACGAACATTCCCCTACATGCACAACCGATTAACCGGTTTGTCAGAGGCAGTAGGGTTGGTTGGGAAGCTACGGAAGCAAACGCTATGGGACTATGCTTGCATAGCAAATAAAAACGATCATAATTTCATCCATGTTATTTTCGGTGTGGCTCTAACTCTGCACACCAGCTGCTCCTAATAAATGAGAGAATTCTAGGTACTTAATGAATTAGGTACACCCGAGTAGCGTACTCGAATTTGCATTGCTAGAATCGATGGGCTACTTGCTTTCAAACAGGACACATGAAAAACCCCTTGGAAACGTTATTACTGATTCACCAATAACGGTCAATATACTCCTTTATCTACTAATACTTGCTCAAGGGTAAAACATTTCATACTTATCAGTATTTTATTATTCAATACTGCAATAAGGGCAAGAGGCTAGGATAACAGGAAACAGTAATGAATTATTTTATAAAACACGTTGTCGTTTTCAAAGCTACGAAATTATGCTTTGCGTCTTATCTCCTATTCATCAAAAGTGGCAGCCCTATTCCGTGACCAGCCACAAAACCCGTAATTGCCACCGGATGACTTGGGGCAAGTTTTATGATAGATTGTGTAATTGCACCAACTAGCCCCATTCGGCTAATGCTAATATTCATTGAGTTGTTGTAAAATATGTGAGAAAAATCAGAAATAGCGTACCAACCAGTCGAAAAAAAAATACATGGATGAATTTGCAACTTTGGAAAGACGGCCAACGCTGTTGAATAACTGCAAACCAAATGGTAGACCAATATATACAAGCACAAGCCTAATATAAATAATATATATATATATATATATATATATATATATATATATCTCTATATATATATATATATATATATATATATATTTCCTCTTTGTTCCGTTTATCCTAAAAGGTGGCTGATGAATTCTTACATAACCTTATCTATTTTTGTAGGCATCATATATTTCATTCAATGATTTGCAGTGAAGCCATTTCACCAAAACTCACGACCTCGTTGCATGTTAAGAGGTGCTGCGACAAATATCGGCTGCACATTTTACTGTAACAAAATGGGTTCGACGTTGATCATTGCGCGCTTGAAATTAACGCCTTTAATATAGTGCATTTTATATGGATAATGATGGGCTCTTGCTGTATTTATAAATTATATTATGAAAACAAATTGCCAAATATTCGTTAAAAATGAAACATCTGTAATTTCTGTTCACATTCCGTTGCATCATCTGTTAGGTATTATGCAGAGAAGATGCTTATGTGGAAATATAATAATGCGTATCGCCACGATCACGCTGATAAAAGAAAGTATAAGTATCAGGGGCCGTAACCGTTAAGAAACTTAAGTCTGCAACCTCAGGTTTTTGAGACGGCAAATTGAGCTGGCCGACATTACCGTATCCTAAAAAAATCTTAAGTTCCCTAGCTCAAACTTAAAAATGGCAGTTCAACGTTAATATTTCCAAAAAAATGCTTTCTCAAATATGACTAAGAACATTTATCTTTCTATAATGAACCAAAATATGATCAACCGCTCGATATTTATGACACACCAATTTTTATGATAACATCGAATATGTTGAAAGTGCCCCCAAAGCACACTTACGATTAGGGTTATTTTGCGTCAAAAAATCCGATTTATGTGTCAAGGACAAAGACACGTCATAGATTAATGACGCGCAGTGACCCAGTAAGGCGCGAATTCCATCAGACAGTCAAACAACAAAACTCAAAAAGGATTGTTTATATTATATCGCGGAATAATAATGGTATAAGTGTAAGCACGGTCGATGGAATTATTTCCTTATCGTGTGGATTAGACGCGATTATGTTGCCAATTATAAGACCTAATAAGTGTGTAAATCATCTCCATAAGAAACAATGGTTCATCATGCCGTTGGCGCTGTGGTCACGTTCATAGATAGCAATGCCGTGGATCGGAGTGCTGAGAATATGTGTTATTGAAATTCGAGGCCAAAAAGGGCTTCACCGTATATTAAACTTGATATCATGTAAAATTGTACAGTCTGATTGAATAAAGGTGAGTGACAAATTCATAAGCAACCGGTGTTAAGGTAATTCCTTTTTTACTTTGTTTTGATAAACGATAACGACGGTAAGTACAGACTATATTATATAAAAGATTCAGACTAGACTTCTTCACTTCCGTCGTCTCAAACGACCATTCTTCGCCATTTTATTCCGTTTACTGTCTAATGAACACAATAACATATTTTTCCTTTTCCTGTACGACACTAACTATGATCACGATGGTACATGTGTGAAAGTGGAGACGTTAATCTTTTTGGCTGTTTGCCAGCCCTGAGCTGGCAGTCTTCGCTAACAATTCATTTTGTGAATACGTTTGAGTTCGTGGACTCAAATTAAGACGACTCAAGTTACGATTCTTTATGAATACGGGTTATTATTGCTTCAAATCTTGCATTGTACATAATTTACTCGAAGATAATTTTAGGCTTATCAAACAACTTCTATCTACATCTTCCATTAATCATACGCAGCCTTATGGTTTTTGCAAGAACGAATCTGATTCCCATAAGTGCACTTGTCCAGCAGAGTATGGTATGGTCCTTGATCATAAGTAATTCGTCAATTGAGATTGATTTTTCAAATGAATTGGCCAGAAGGTCGCGATTGTTTGTACGTTATGGGCGGTAATAAAATAGGATCTGTTTTAAGGGCTACTTTCCGTTGAGATTTTTGCACAAATAAATGTTAACTGACGCATGCAGCAGGTACCCATCCTTCCAATCTCAAAATTTATAGCTTATTCGTAAAAAAGAAGCATATACTTCAACGTCCTTCCCCATAAACTAACTGCGGTTACGGCACATATGTTCAACCTGCAAGCGATCATTGACATGATTCGAGTCACTAATTGCTGTGCCAAGGCCACACAATTGTTTTATTTGTCAAATCTGTTACCAGAATATTGGCGAAAATGTAGGCTTATAATGTTGCCAAATATACTCTCTGCATCATTACCGGATACTTCATTGCAAGGTTTAGTAATCACTAGTAATCAGAATGCGGACCAGTAAATTATACAGTGTGATATTCTCTGTATTACAGTTGCAGTTACATGTACAACTTTGTACATGCTGCTAACAAACTTAAACATACGTTACGAGGGCTCATTCTGACAAGCCATGCGGTGAGCCTATCAATGCAAAACATTACCTCAATAGAGAGGTAGCGCTGGTACAAAATCAACCAAGGCACAAGGGAGTGACGATGATCGCACGTCTTGGCCTTGCAGCGTTTTCTAAAAATCATGGAATCCTATGATTGGTCGATATGATCGCGCCCCTCTAGGACAGGAGCTGTGAAAGCAGGGCGCTGCACTCTTGTACGTGCTTAGTCGGACAGAGGCGTGAATGATCCCTGATCATATGGACCGCCTTAATAATGTCAAATGTGCGGTTTCGTACGTAAGCCAATCTGGGAAACTTGGGGTATTTAGACACCTCTAGTTGCCACACCAGGATCGTACATCGGATTCATCCACCATTTGTTGCACATTTGGGACCAGGTGAAAATATGGCTGCTGGAATTCGAACCCTGGATCATCTGCAGACCGTGCAGACACTCTACTGTGTGCAATCCCTTAGACACTTGCACCTTTACTTTCACTCTATCACATCTTCAACTGTTAATCAAGAAAGCATCCATTCCCATATATAGCTACAATTGAAACGATTTGTTAACGTGATATTTTTCCTTGCTTTGCAGCTTATAGTTATGATACCGTTGTGCACGTTTCCCCTTACGTGTCCTAAGAGACGGGTACCGCGCAACTAGGTTAATGTCTTAAAAAATACCATTTTGTAACGAACTGCTGTTCGGATGATATCCTCACGAGGATGCGGTCGCTGCAATTGTGCTGCAAAAATATAATCAAATACTTACTCACTCACATCCTCAATTTCTTTGCGCATTTCAGAGATTGATAATGAAATGTTTGAGAGTGTTTCATCAACACTTACCCCCACATCTAACCAAAATACCATGAAAGCTTTTTATCAGTTTTGCATCTCTTGTATATTAAAGACAATAAATACTTACATACATTGTCAGGTGGCATTTGCTGTCAGACATAATGTCTGTAAGATGAAGAACGAGGGGTTCCATCTTTGCAGTATTGACACATCAGCACCATTCATCCTACCAATGTGCAGCATTGATCAATAAACGGCTTTCTAAATGCCTTCAATAGCTATAAAGACCTATTATCTGGGTAATGGTGTGGACGGGATAGCATTAGTGAATCGTAAGCTCAGCCTCATTAAGTATCGATACCATAAGGATTTAAGACAGGTTTACGTGTTATCCTCGCATCAAGCGATACCTAGCATATAACCTTGAATTTTAATGTAATGCAGGATATGGTCAGTAAATATGCGATATATGGAACACAAAATCGAATCATAACATATTGCATGGTCACCTTCCAATTTAGTACAATAACTTATTCCACGCTCCTCTTTGAATGACGCACTCTCAACGATCATTTACCACAATCAAAGTGAGTCTTATTGCAGTTTGCAAGAGAAGCAAGATTTAGCTCAGCGGATTATAGCTTTTAAAAGTTGAGTTTACTGCTGTTACAATGCGCTAGTTTGCAAACTTATGACGTATTGATGTAAGCCTAATACATTTTGGCTTTTCAAAAGGAATAAGTTGCGCAAACATAAAACCCTTATCTTGTGACTGATCGGAAGAAACAGTTTTAGGTAAATATGATAAGCAAGATAATATGTGATGGTTATTTCGAGTTCTGAGTTTTAACAAAGAGTTGATGTACATATCTGATTTGATTATTGCGTTAGCATTCATACTTCATAGCAAGTCGCCCTATAAAATAAACGCATGCGAAATTAAATATTTTGAGACGATTGGTAGCGACAAGATAGCAATCGATAACCTTTATATTCGACTTCTGCGTAATTTCTGATTGTCTCGTCAATCACATTTCGGATGAAAATACCGATTGAATAAGAAGAATGATAATGACCCGGTCAATGTTTGAGGGTCATAAAACAGCGCAGGCTACATAGGCCTGTTGATAAATGTCAAGAATCAAGCGGCTTTCCGGGAAATGTTATACATAACGTGCAGCCGATTCTCTCTGATCAACTGTCCAACTTGTTATTAAATCTTGCAGGTGTGCTAGAAATAAATTAAATCTAAACAAAAGGAAGCAGAAAAGGTGACTGACGCAATGTGCGTGTTTTATTCATCTTACCTTGGGTAATCAAGAAGAATATCGCTGATCACATATATCCCAAACATTTAATCACCAATCATCGAGGAAGGCAACAAGCTTGAAGTTGGCGACGGCAAAATAGTGTAAAGGCCACGTGCACAATAATTCAACCACCATTGCCACCAAGTTGAATAGTTATGATCTAACAGGGGATAGTGTTTAATCATGTACAATTAAAAGCATACAAATAGGTCGATCTACGAGGCTTAATTATCCTTGATAATCAACAGTCAACGATCATAGTCAGTTCGCAGTGAGACAAGGAAGATGTGTAATCATTGACGACGGATCAATTCGCAACATTGATCGGGCATTGAACTAGGTGAGCTATCGGATGAATCAAATGCACAAAGCGACCACCTACTACTTTAAATCGGTATCGTACCTGAAGTTGTGTATTAATTATATGCTGTGTTTTATTGGGAGCTGCAGGTCAAACGTTACTTTTGATAGTGGTCTTTGCGATATTCATATAGACCGTCTTGTTATTCAGGACCTACGTGACAGAATCTCTGCGGGAGTTGACACCGTGCATAATTGTATTAAATTCTTTTGAATACTGCATTATAAATCAGTTACGAAATAACAATCACACGGTTCCAAACTTTCAAATGCAAACTTGTAATGCTTAAGAACATATATATAACAAATGATGTGAAGTGAACAGGTTTATCAAAGTGAATTTAACACGGTACACTAATAAACCAATGATGACTGAAAATTGCATTTTTTTATTAACCCGCCCTGCCCAGTCCCATTCAATCCATAGTCAGTTGCGCTTTCGCAATATTCATTGCATTCATTAAGAAAGAAATGTCCTAATAATCTCCATGAAGCTATTCATGACACGTTGACCCGTCAAACCAACAAATCCATATTATGTCGGACGGATTGTATCTTTTCTGACGATTGGATTTAGCGAGACACAAGTGCTCTTTCTCTCTCGTTGTTGACAGACCGCCTGTATTCCTCATACTGTGATGCTAATAGGGCAGCTAGGTGCGCCAAATGGAGCGCACAAATTGTCCCATAAAGCCTGCCCATAAACACGATATTAATACCAGTATCTGACCAAGTCGGTTAGGCATGATGTTAAATGATCCTGTTTGAACATCTCTCATATATAGTTTGTGTGCATAACTATACATTAGAGGTCAAATGTCAATGGCAATGCGTCTCTGGTCGCATGGGATGAATGGAACAATACTCGGCGATTTTCTGTCCCATTTGCTGGTAACGTACGCAGAACACTAATTGCTATTTGCTTGTTCGTTTTTTCAATGATTTGCTCTCGGTGATTTGCGGAATGTTGTTTTCGTCTGTTGGATAGCCAAAATTCAGTCACATGCAACAATTATAACTAATTCAAGCTTTTGAGTAAGCCCAATTCATAAACCTAACTTTACCTCTACATAACATGGCTCTGACAATGAAAGATAGACTTATAGGCTCAATAAAGCGGTCAGCTCACCGCTAGATGTATATTCAGCATTTGTAAGTACTCGATATAACAAAGAATTAGGCAGCTTGCTTATTATTGAAGGAGTCGTTAATATAAGTTTGAATTACGTTAGTAATAATTGTATAAGACGTCCACTGACATATTCGAGAAAGATGCTTCAATTCATATCATAATTTCTCGAGATGACTGCGTCGCGCCATACTACAATTTAGTGAGAGGTTCCATAAACCACCCATTTCAACCAGAAGAAGAGACACATGTGCTCATGCAAAAGGTTGCATGCATATACTCCATCTCTAAGTACCGCAAAAACAACGCGTGTTACAGTCCGTTTGCTTATTACAACAAAAAACATGATACGTTTATCTTAGGCTGGCTTACAAGATATCACATGACGCAAATGAAGGATGAACATGTTTCTTATGGTTCATTCGCTCATGTTATGGTTGGGCACGCTGATCTTGAGGTATCATTACAGTGCTCAAAACATCAAACGGAAAAACTAATGTTTAGTTTTATCGCGGCAGTATGAGGTTATGCGCATGTCCATCGTAGGCTCTATCAAAGAGCGACACAGGCAAGCATTTATAAAACACGAGGTGCAAATACCACCACAAGTGATGTGTGATGCCTTATGTGTTGACCCGCTAATCATCTTAATTCATTGAATTGTGACACAACTAACATTGCATATTCGCTGCATTGAATTATACATAACCCTTAATGTATTACAGAAGCAATAGCCCTACATGTGCCAGGTAATTGATTTCAATATATTCGTAAAGATCACGGTATCAATGATATAATAACCGCGCGCATTTTGTTATTTTGTCTTTACTAAGTTTGCACTGAAACAGGCTCTGTTAAGTTGTTAAGGAATTCCGCTGCATTAGAATTCATTGGCAGGTATGGTCTAGCTGAGAGAAAAAAAGTAACTTCGTATGGACTCTCAAATGCACCGCCTGTTGCAACAGATAGTCCACAAACGAACTGTATAATTGTTCAAAAGCTTGTATATTAATGTTCAGTAGCTCGTACAAAGTATGATGGTTTGAGCGATGGCGGTCTACACTTTGCAGTGTACCAAAGTGGACAAAATGCACCGGAAAGCACAGATACTCTACAGTACATTAAGGTATATCACCCTTATCCCAGGTAAGAAATGTTAGTACCAGCCTCTGGTTGAATCCGCACAGCAGAGAGCGTAGCATTTGCCAAGAAGAGTAGTTGCCTGCGTAGGGGAAGTCTTTACCCGAGCTCAATCAATCATGATGAGTGCCGTTGTTTCTTTTTCGACCTCATCTATTTTGCGATAAACTATGGAATAATATATTATTTTCACCATACAATAAGAATGACGCAAACGAGACATTGCTTATGAATATTATGTTACAGATAGTTGTACTTTGTTTTGGTCGAGGCATACAATTGACCACCCACGTCAGGTTAGCACTCTCCGATTTCGCCACATTATAGCAAACGAATATTTCTATGCTATCGATTAGTTTTAACTTTATCACACAGCGTTTGCATTCCCTTATAAAAGCATTTTACGCTGAAAGACCATTCGGTTTTAATCTACTTCACAATTGTTTCAATGTAGCCTTACCACGAACCTTCACTTATCATTTTTTGCAGACTAATCATACTGCAAAAAGATTAAAATACTCAACCATTGTAGCCTCATCAACAGCGGAACACATCATAAAAAAAATTACGTTAATTCTTGGTTCGTTCGCGAAGATCACATAATGTTGTCGACCCCGACAAACATCGTATCAACATTATCATCAGCTGCTATCACTGTTGCATGCACGACAATATAGATTCTCTTCGAAACAACGAACCTCTAAGTGGTGCGAGATAGCGTGCTCAGGCGGACTACAGGTAATCATGTCTGTGGTAATGAATTAAACAGCACGTGTGTTGCTCTGAGTGTTTCAAGACCTTCGACGCATCGACATTGCCAGTCCCATATAGGAAACTTCATTATCATTCGTAAGTTATTGGGCATTAATACATGTCAGCCAAATCCTGAAGCGTTAAGGGCGCATCAGTATTGCATACTGAGCTTCGGCAAATCAATTGTTTGAAGACAATTGCATTACTCACAAACAACTCGCGCAGTTTTGCCGATACAGATGTCTAAATGCAACAAGGAAGACTGTATGCAGAAGCACTGTAGAGGGACATGATTTCCAGGAAAGTACCAATGATTTCATGCATAGAAAAAAGTGCATGATCCGGGACCAACATATCATATTGTGCATCAATGCATATATGGTGGCTAAAAGCAAGTGCGTGTCCATCGCCAATGTTGTATTATGGTTATGCAATCTCAGCTTTTGCCATTTACTAAAGCATATCACCAAGTGCGCATATGCAGTGCATTTGAATCTAATTCCTAGTCTTCACGCATGATTGGTGCACCCGGTGATGTCCTGTCAGCAGGTTCATTGATATGACATATGGATGAATGACTATTTCGGTATTTATCCGCTACATTCATATGATGCATTGAAATATTTATGTCTGCATCAATAAACACCTTGTTTATTGCCCTATATGAGATTGAAAGAACAATTTGCAGCTGTCAGTGCGATTGGTGTAAATTGGAGCACTATTATTTAGTATTTTGGTAAACGCGGAGGCGTTTATTTGGCCTCAAATAGCTCTATTACACGCTTTACCTGACTCACACAGCGTTTGCTTGTCGAAGATACCAGATCTCGGGACTATATCTTTGCAAGAAATAGGCCCACAAGTAAAAAAAACCATTATCATTGAGAGCCTTAAAGCCATAAATCATTATATACAATACGATATTATTGACCATTACGGAAACAACAGTTGCGTGGCCTAGTTTGTTGGAACAAAGAATGGGAGGGGCAAGTGAGAATAGGCATTTATGATATTTATCGCAGCGTCCACTTTTTGACTTGTTGACCAGATATTATTTACCAATCAGAATAGCTTGCAGTATATAATAGAACTTCTATTTAATATGCAAACAAAACTCTGCAGTCAAAATGGTATCCCTAAAACTGCGTTTGGCCGTTTCCGCATCTTATTCGCTCATTTCCCTTATATGATTCTCGAGCCGAGACAGTGTTAAACTTTCAACATTTGCATTTTGGGTAATACATATTTCATTGCCTAGCGATATTTAGTTTATGAGCGCATTACAGCATCGCCTTCATTTTATATTAACATGTAAGGACAGGGTCAAATACAATAACTATAAGGTTAATACTGCCAGATACTGCCATTTATATCATAATAGGATAAAGCTGATAAACAAAATGTAAGAGGCCATGTCTGAATCAAGTGCACTATTAGATTTATACTTTAAAGCAATGCAGTTATACGAAACAGCAATGAAAGTCGATTCTACATGACAAAATTATTAAAGGGCAGATATTTTCTTTGCTCCTCCTTTCAACTATGATGCGAAAAACACGGCAACCGTCCCAAATAAGTCATCAGGCAAGCTGTAGAGATTCACGCTGCTTAGAACTAATGTGCTCAACTTGAATTGTGCAAGAGATTGCGCGAGATATTGAGAGCAACTACCTCTTAGTCTTAATGACATATCCATTGCTTTCACGGCATGGTTTTATCGTCGATAAACACAGCCCACGGATTGGTGTGAATTGCGACATTTTGCACCTATTTGCATTGAAGGAGTAACGGACTCAGATGAACATGCAGATATCTGGCTTTTGTATTTTGACTAAGCAACTCATTTTACAAACTGAAAATGCGCACTTCCCATCATGACATGCGGCGAACGACTGAATGGACGAGACGTACACAGCCAAAAGCTTTCACAGAGCTACAACTGCATCAGAAAACTGGGCCTTAGTGTGTATGGGCAGACATTAAAGTGGATACGGAATGGTTACTTTTTGGGCTATCACAGGTGCACAGTTAATATCGGTCCGGCACTAGTGTTAGAGATGTCCATTCAAGTTGGCTTACCATATTAAAACCCAACATCCCGTTAAGCGTCCAAGATATTAAGCAATCTAATTGTACCGGATGGTTTGTATTGACACTGAGCATGATTTTAAGAAATCAGATATGACTGTATACATCTGTAAGAGGTCCTATTCTTAAACGATAAATGACTCTGCATAAATTTATGTAAATCTCGAGCATCTACAACCAATGTCCCGCTAAAATGAACTATTTATCAATACTTACTGTCTGGTAACGTACATCGATTAAAGCATGCTATTCTTAGGTTTATTAATTTATCTTTTAACAATTACTAAGCAATGCAATACGTGGCTATCAAGTTATATGTGTATGTCTGCATATGATATGGCTCATACACGCAGTGGGTTATAGGGTTCGATTATATGCTTACTTTATATTGGTTCATTATCATGTGTTTCATGCGTCTATATAGGTAATTTACTTCATCCATCTAAAAAAATAACAATGTCATTTTAGTTCCAATTACACTTTCCAGTGCCATGAAAATAATCTAATTAGCCCAGTCTAGTGGCGTATATATACTCTGGCTGCTTTTCTACAGGACATGATTCCCTGAATAAACAACGGGGATTGCGTAGTGGGGCGTTTTAAAATCACGAATGTTGAAAACGCGAACACAAGCCTTACAGTAATCTTCATGAGCAACGGATTCTCAGTGCGTGCTGTGACCGGGACATCGCTCGATAGACAAGTTATTGTTATCCTGGCTCCTTGTATTCTGGACTACGCTCCTTTGACTACCACAAACAAAAAGCTAATAACAAGCTAAATGGGACCAATATATGTTATGGCTTTCTAGCATTCTCATTTTGGATAGTTCGCGCCCATCCGCCATTAGTGCCAAATCATGTTTCAACAATGCAGACTAATGTACAAATTATAGACGCGCAGACGGTGTAGGTGCATATTGTCTGGCAATATTAGAGGAAATACAATTGCTCATGATCTTGCTAATGAGTACCAGTTGCGAAATAATCAACTTATGTATATTAAGCAGTTAAGTCTCGAATGTTGAGATATCCACCTGCCAGGCGGAAAATAATTATCACTTACTTCCATATGCATTCGAATATGTGTACGCTCATAGCTACACCCCAATGGTATCATGCACCACCGGCGCAAACACCAAGGAATTGCTATGGTACTGCAATCATGCACTCAATGCGGTTAAATATCAAAGCAAATTATGCCACACCCTGTCAAATAATTCATTTTTTCCAGTTCATTGTACCAGGCACCGTTATCGGGTAAGCTAGATCATAAATTTTGCTCAATCTGTCGACAGAAAAAGTACTGATGTGCATCTTGACTCGTCATCTATTGTTCATTGGTTCTGGCGTTCCATTCCAGCTGGTTATGCTTTGTTATTCACATACAGCTACGCCAAAAATCGGTTACGGTTACGACGCGTTTCGCACATCTAACAGCCGTGTGCTCAAAAGGAGATAATATAAAGCAAAGTTGCTGTTTCGGTTAGGCATAAAACGAGCTAGTTTGTGGGCTTTACGCATTGTGAACCGGACTAAAAAACGCTAAACTTAACAGAACGGCTACATTGAAGGAATAGGTACAGCAAGTGACTTTATAGATCGGAACGTTGCTTACAATAATTTGCTGGCTATGGTATTGTTGCAACGTGAGCTTCAACAAGTTAATCACGGCTTAGTATCTCAGCCAACTTTGGGTGCTATTATGATTATAAAGCATGGTCCTTATCAGCAAATGTCTATCGAGAAGTAGATTCGTAATAGCCCAAACACTTCGTGGTTTAAAGGCAACTATATGCATTTAAATATTGGTAAGCTTATCGATAATACCAGCATGCATGCACGCACTATTGCTCCAGAGCATGAATACATAAAAATTCGTTATATCGCTCCAATGCGATAATATATGACCGCTAGGTTTGTCACCCCTTGTCATTCTAGATGGATGTTGTTTTCTGACATGGAGATTAATGAGCTTTGCTGGAAATTATACGCATTCAATAACTTTTTGGTGGGGGAGGGGTATTGGAGGGGTGGCATATGATATGCTAGCTGGAAATCTTTACATGAACCTCTGCCGGGCTGCTATGTTATATATTTCTTCATCCTGAGCGGTTTGTGCCTGAATTGTCTCATTTATCAGCCACATACCTAAATACATGTGTGGCAACGATCGACTGCGTTTCCATTTGGTGAAAGGCCCCAGACTGTCCTGCTTGGCCTGGTGAGTATTTGTAGGCGCTCTCATACATCAACAGTAACATAACTACCGCATAAAATAACACGCTCATCAGCAAATATTGATGCCAAATGCATCTACATTACCTTGTGTTACGCAAAATATATTTTTGCACCTTCAGCTCGATGCACAATTGCAACAAAGTTATTTCGCTGTAGTTTACCGAAGTAATTGGTATTAATATATATGTGTGACCGTGACGACACAGCTGTTGCATTATTATCCAGCATGTGTCCTATTGTTGTTATGAATCAGCCGCTGTTTCATATAGATATAGACGAGTCATATACCTTGTGCTGTAAGTGTAAATGTTTCATTGCCAAAAACTCTAATTTGCACATGACATTTACATATTGAATATTATGATAGACGCTACTCTACAAGAAAGTTATGCTTTTTGCTCGAATTTAAGCACTATGTGACAAACTATATGTGCTTCTAGGTCGTCTTTTCGATATTCAGTACAAATCAAATTATGTCCAAGCTTAGCAGCTACTGCACTGCAACGCAATCGCAGTCCATGTGAAGGAACGCTGAAGTTTATCTGCGGTTATAGAACGGCTGGCAATAACAAATGCGCGATTTATTATTTTCAATGCATACCATTTTATTCCATTGAAATGGAAACGCACATTAGCGTGAGCATTCGATAATAAACCTGCCGTTGATACCACCAAAGCCTGCCATAATTTATATTGAAATGATTCGAGGATGGCGTTTGGCTTCAGGATTGGCCTACATTATTGGCCCAATAATAAATCTGGCGCGTGTGATAGTTTTGCAGCTCAGCCGACGACAAAAGTTTGACGCATGCAATATCAGAGGTTATTGCCATCCTAAGCATCAGTTCTAACGGGAGTAATAAATAATAATATGGTGGCAAACCTTTGGTCTGAAATACTTTTACCACATGGCAATGATGTCTGTAGCGATGTAATATGAAAGACCTTTTATGGTTATGAATTGTTTTTTTTTCGACTCATTTTCGTATAACGTATGTCAGGATTTAGCTGATGACCGACCGATTTTAGCAATTTAATTATAGTTCAACAATCTGGTATATCATTTATAGCTGTTGAATATGAATGCCAATTTCACAGTTGCTCGTGATTGCCATATTTAGTTGAACAAATGTCATATACGCTCTTCCCTTAAGGTCCCGATCACTGATTTGCGACTTAATATGCATTTATTGACCCTAGATCAAGGGTGTGAAATGTTAGGTACGCCAATAAATATATATTTGTACGACGTCAAGGTGGCTTGCTAGGAATTAACGTTGGATGCACCAGAACGATGTGGGAAATTTGCTGTCACACCTGATAGTGACGGGTATAATTAACACGCATATTGTTTTTTGT
This sequence comes from Urechis unicinctus, assembly GCA_034190875.2. Classification (NCBI taxonomy): domain Eukaryota; kingdom Metazoa; phylum Annelida; class Polychaeta; order Xenopneusta; family Urechidae; genus Urechis; species Urechis unicinctus. Next base: position 35,363,531 of record CM067351.1, on the reverse strand, counting down.
TTCGTACATTTAACGGAAGTTTCATGTTGATAATAATTGGCATTGGTATATATTCGTTGACAGCTACTGCGGGAGATCAATGTACCATATATCCGTGACGAATGAATTGTTGTGAAACGTTTGTTAATATCAGTCTAAATTAGATGATTGCTCACATTAAGGAATTAAAAAAGTACAATACAAGCGCCGATAGATAAGAGAATGACGGAATGTTTTCTGGCGAATTCATTTTCCAATATAGAATTATTGCTCTGGGATCTAATACTTATTGTGAACCGCACTAATAATCGCTAAAGTGACCAGAACTGTAACATGGAAGGAATAGGCACAGCGAGTGACTACATAGATCAGAACATTGTTTACAATAATCAGCTTTTGCTAACCTGTCAGTGAAAGCTATGGTATTGTTGCAAAGCACTGACCGCTTTTTTCGGCTACTAGAAAATATATAACCATTAATCGAGGTCCCCTAAATAGATGCTGTTAAAACCGCGGATTCCTGCAAAAGCTGATGAAATCTTACTTAGACTTAAACTCATCCAAACGTCAATGTTTGGTAATGTAGCCATGACCTAACTCATCAGGTGAAAACGTTTTAAAGGCGAAAAAGTTTGATGTTAAAAATACGTACTACACCATAGCATCGTAGTCTGAATTCGAGTGGGCGAGACCTACCTGTGGAGCATAGTAACATATACACTTATGAAACTTCTTGGCAATAGTATTTTAACTTTACCCTGTTCGACGATCTAGGGAAGATCGGAATTATCAGTGATATTGCTCGTATCACGCAAATGTTTTGACAGTTACAGAGCCTCATGCATCAAGGATATTGCAACATGATTACCATTGCTCAATCTCCTTTATACACTTCACACGAATTGCGGTATGCAGTTACAGAACGGGTTGGTTTGCTAATATGATATGAGGATCATGCTCACTGTTGTTATTATGAGGACGATTGTAATTTTATATATGTTTCCTTAAACAATATGTTTTATCGGCTGTTGTGCAGTCTTGCAGCAGCACTAGGCACGTTGAAAGGGGAGATATATGCCTAACGTTTCAAGGCTGTTCTGGATATATCCATTACCTCAAGGCACCAGTATATGGGACTTTAAATGTCATTGAGTGTTAATCCCACCGTTAACTCTATGGAAATCGAATGTCTCATGGGAAACATAGCTGTGATTAGAGTTTACTAGGTCAGAGAGAAATCGCGAAATCATCACGAGGAATTGAATCCAGTGGTATTTACTATGAATTATAAATTGTTCAAATTGGTGGACCATTGCAATGAAATAAGAAGATTGACGTGATTGATGTTGACTTACTTTTTATAAGATGTTTTTGTACCAAGTTAATGAACTACGATAAGTGTTAGCTATGTTTTACCAGCACAAATGTATGATTCTAACGAAGCATGTTCACGTCTATGTTGTGTGTAGTCACACATTGTGCTCGTTCATGATATATTTGCGCTGTTGATGGATCTACAACCCATGAGACTGATATACATTGCGGATTATTGTATCCATGCGCATTGAACTTTACAAATGAAGCTATCAAACGTGGACTTTTGCCTCGAGCTTGACCAGGTTATGTTTTGTTGAAGGCATGCTCGATTGCAACAATTGTAAATATCATGTTATTTATTCATGTAAATAACGTTTAACATGCGCATATCTGTTATGGGTCTTGTTCACTGTAACGCAATTCTAAAGACATTTACGATGTTCATCGTCTTATTCCTAGGACGTAAAGCCTAGTGGACATATAGCTATAGTTTCAACAGCGAAAGGGCACTAACAATGTATTCCTAGACAAACATATAAATACCATATGGCAGCACAAATATTAATGCAAAAATTGTTTTTTAAGCATATCAGAGGTAATTCTGCTCCGTTAGGTTGCCTAACGACGCATTGTACTGCAGGCGGTGGTTCATGGTTTACCTGGATGTAGATAAGAGCTTATAGCACTCCATCCACCCTATTGGCTACTGGCATGGTCTAAAACACTGATTGTTTGATCCTGTGAATGATGAACAACACGCGTGGATTTATATGATGATTAAAACGTTTACATCAAAGCAGACTCTTGTCATTACATAAATGGAAGAATTCAAGCGAATTTGACAAACATATATATCTAGCGTCAATTATTGTGCAATGTAACTGCTCTTTAGGACTATCAGAATATATTGGGTTAAGTACTGACTTGACAAGAGAACAAAAATTGTTCACAGCTGAATATTTTTTCGCTGACAATTATCTGATGGGTGTCTATTAACGTCGTACCTCATTGACCGCTGTTCTTCCGTATAATCATGTATTAAATATTACCCCACAGCTGCTTTCTGTGATCAGTCAAGAGATGAAAGTCGCTTGAACATGCTCTTCCGGGGGCAGCTGGAATATGTTACCGTTGAACCGTTCCGGCATTACTGCTCCCATGCGAGCGCATGTTATAAACAGCAATACGCGCACCCTTAATACATTTTTCAGTAAAAACGAACGTTTGCGTCTTTGATTGACGCATGACTTCTTTTGAAGTAAACATATTTGTAGCGTGTGGTAGAAAATTAAGAGGACAGGTACTGGAACGTCTACTCAGCAAGACCCTAGTAGCATGAGCTAAATATGCGTTAAGCATCGGCGATTTTCTATGTATGGTTCGTTGCTAGAAAGCAAAACTAAGCACACAGACTGGCGGATTCGGCCGTGAATCCACCTATCATAGACGAATCACACACCGACTGACGGATGCCGCCCTGAATCTAGCGAGCATAAACGAAACTAACGCATACATCTTAGACGCATCCTGTTGAATAGATAATGCTGTGGACGCAACAAAAACGTCATTGTCATGTCACTTGAGACACCGAAGAAGACCGCATGAGTTTCTTGATAGCCTCAGTGTGTAGGCTAGCCAGTTCCTATTGCTTGATGGTTTTCTTCCCCGCCATTCGACCCCTAGGCTTCGGTTTCGGTCAATATATGTAACAACCTACCTGATAACTCGGATTGGGAATGATTACGAACAATTTGCGGTCCCATCTCTGAAAAGAGGTGTAATAATCCTCTGAGAACGTCGTGATCCGTGGCAGTGACCACTCTCAGAGTTGCACTCACTACTAGTCGTACATGACCTATTTGCCCCCAAACTTTATAATTCCGTAAACATATAATTTTGCATTGTCAATCGGATATTTTATGATCAATCAATTTGTCGTTAAGTATGCTTTTGTCGAAAAGAGTGCTTCACTGTTCATTGATAACCATTGTAAACCCAGGCTTGATTGTGTTTACATTCAATCTTCACAGATTTGTTGCAATGCGCATAAAAATGTGAAATAGCGACTTTCGGTGCAGCTTAGTGAGGTTACTCGAACCAGCAAAAATAGTAATATTCAAGTATCTTTTCCAGTTGGTTAAATTTCGTTTGTTAGATACACCTTCATTGTAATGGAACTCGCATTGAACTTAACTTTGATATCTACAAGCTGTCAATTGGCATGCTGCAGTTGGAAAAGCACAGCCTGCCAATTAACTCATGGCAAAATCAGGGTGTGATGCTCACTGTGGAGCATGTGCATCGTGCAACTGTAAACATTTTTTACCGCGAAATGTACGATAATAGTCTTCATGGCACATATATACATTGCACTGCTTAGTGACAAGACTTGCTTGGCGGCGCAGATACCACTTCGTGCGCCAAATTTTGTGCGGCCGCTAGTTATCTTCGTTTGTCCATTTTTCAGGACAATACTATATCTGCTCATTTATGGCTAACGTGAGCGGCACTGGAAAATGCATATAGCTCTATCATGGCTGTCATTCATAAGACCGAAAAAATCGTTTCAAGTAATATGTTATATGAATTACACGAGGTAGGCGCGAGAACATATAATTAGTTTGTTCGACATGGCTGGTTTATGTGCATTAGCCTACTTAAAGCATCGGCATTAACACAGTTAACTTCCTCAGTTCGTCAACAGTCCTCAATTAGTTATCGATCGTTTGATTGCTTGTTATGCTGCCATGGTTATCTATTGTCACCCAGAATGTTTATAATTGTATGCACCAGCGTGTTATAGTGCCACATAAGCCGTCGTATTATCTGCATACAGCAAATGACAATGTGAACGTAAGTTACCGAACTTCCATAATTAGGTCATTATTAACGTCTATTAGCCTATTTTGTAATTCAAAAATATAACAAAAGTCCAAGATATCCAGTATAATCACAAATAACTGCAGCATCGTTCAGCAACCCGTGTATCAACCCACAACATACGGATCGCTTCCTGTTAATAACTCTTTACCAAAAACATGAGGGTGCAACTCTGCTTTACAATAACAGATCGCATACTTTATTCAATGTTGACAATTGTGAGCAAATGTCGGCGGAGCCACAGACGATGCCACTTATTGTACAATTCGTCAATAATATATATCGTTGATGGGTGACAAAAACGGAACACTTAGTAGAATGATTAAGTCAAGCAGTGATACGTTGACGTCTATTAACTCCGACTCTTTTTGCTGCACCAGGTTATCTTACACCTTCATTTCTACGGCTTTTGATATATGTGGTCCCTTATTAACGCCTTGGTAATACACACATGCTTCTTATACGAAAATATTGATCGGAAATGCTCCTGCAAGTTCACGTGGACAATGTCAGTGAAGCTTATGCACCATTGAACGTAAGAATTTAATCAGAGCGCCGGAACAAGGCGAATGCTTGGCAGCATACGGTGTATGAATTGCAATGTATTGATAATCTACAAATTATATGTGCCATTGTTTTCAAATGAAGAGCATTGCGTGTGATTATAGCCAGCTCTGCTCATAGTCATCTAGCCATTTTTTCATGGAGGCAGTAACCCTGATTTAAAGTGCCATTTGTTATACCAGCAAGTTGGCTTACCGTATTTACTATATACTATATTTATGGGGCCTTTTAGATAACGGTTGCCCTAAATCATATTATGATCAATTCGATAATCACGTCAGGGTTACTGGGTGACATGTCATCGGTGACAAAAACAAACTTGTCCTTGATCGACTTTATATGGCATATCCGTGCATTGATATGATTGAATTTACATTCACTTATATTGATACTTATGGCGCACTTGTGAATAACGACATATTGTACACATGTGTTTTTAGCCTAGACATAATACCATGACTGCTAACGTGTGACTCGGATGATCCTGGTAGAAAATTGCCTATCGCCATTGTTTCTCTCATTTGTGCCCAAATGTTGGAGTTGCCTACATACTGTGACGTTACTGGGTCCCGCAAACCACATCAAAATTGACATTTTGTGCAGCGTTCAAGTAATATATATCATAAATGCCTATAGGGGGATTCAAATAAATTTATTTGAACTCGGTGAGCTTCGATGCAGCAAATACACACCTTGAAAATAAAATGGCTCTTACGATTTTTCGGCGCTTGCTAAAAGATGGGTAGCTACGCTCGTATGGGTGTATGCGACATGGAAGTTACAAAAAAACGTGAATATTATTATGGCAGACGATGTTTGTGTCCGACATTCTGCTCGTTGTCAGCGGTTAGCCTTGCATTATCATCATTTAACTCATAAAGTATGATATCTGTTTAAAGTCGATCTGTGGTGCGCTATTCTGTACCGGAAAGTAAAAGTAAATGTTTCCACAAAACAGCACAAATGATATATTCCCAGAAACGAAAGTAACTATGTAGTAGATATATATATATATATATATATATATATATATATATATAGTTCGTATGAATTTCTAGTCGATACTTTTTTGTTATCGTGCACATTTTCCTTGGCGAAAACACTGTGCGATGAAGCATTTTTTCGTCGGTCTAAGTGCCTTATTTACATAAACTCAATGCAGGTACGCTCATGGTGACTTTGCAAAAGAATACACGATAAGGGCTTAACGTTAGGTATAATAGTGGTACTTCAAAATAAAGAAAATATCGGAGCGAGCAACTGCATATATGTCTCCTAATAACGAGCATCAACTATTGTTGGTTAAACTTAGAGTGCTCACTTCAACACTGTATCATCAGTTATGTGGCATATATGCTATAAAAGGTGCAATGGGAAAATGATCGTCGGTTTTATGTGTCACACAGCAGATTTAGACCATACATCTCCAAGGGAAAAAACCCATGGCAAAGCGAATACTTTATTAACTCGTTAGTAATTAATTTGGGCATCCATGTTCATAAACGCAGAACAGCGTTTCCTTTCCCAGCAACAAGTCGCAAGAACAAGAATCCCGTGTGTAGTCTGGCTATTTACAACACATTGTCCAAGTAATATATTAAATAGATTATTTTCAATTCCGGGTAGCGTATTGATGCGTATATATATATATATATATATATATATATATATATATATATATATATATATATATATATATATATATATATATATATATATATATATATATATATATAGATATATATATATATATGTATATATACATCAATATATGTATATGAATATATAAACAAATGCATATATATATATATATTTATAAATATATATATATACATATATATATATATATGAATATATATAAATATATATAAATATGTATATCTGTATGTATGTATATATATATATGAATACCACATGTATATATATATATATATTTATATATATATGTATCTCTATATCTATATCTGTATAGATAAATATCTTTATCTATATATCTCCCTCTCTATATCTCTTTCTATCTCTCTCTCCCTCTATAACCTCTATTTATCTCTCTCTATATCTCTCTCTCTATATCTCTCTCTCTCTATATCTCTCTCTCTCTCTCTCTCTCTATCTCTCTCTCTCTATATATCTATTCTCTCTCTATCTCTCTATCTCTATATCTCTCTCTCTCTCTCTCTCTATCTCTCTATCTCTCTCTATATCTATATATATATCTCTATATATATCTATATATATATATCTCTATATATATATATACCAAAGTGCCAATAACTGCAGCAAATATATTTCTCGATCTTGCAGGTGTTTACAAATGACTGTGCAACCACTTCAAAGTCATTAAAACCTCATCACATATTATTTACCTACATGACAAGTAAAATATACTAGAACTACTATGTTGCATCATTAAACGATATTGATTTTAGCCCTAACAACTGATTATATTGCTCAACGCCAGATACGTGTATCGTGTTGTTATAAAAAAATGATTAAGTGAAGTCCGAATTGATGCTGATTCCGAATCAGTTGACAGTGTTGCATTTTTGTAAATAGGCACAACTTTATCCATGCTATGGTCCGCTTAGGGGAAAAAAACTCTGAACTCTATCGTGTGGACAATATTATCTCGCTGCAACAATCGCTTCAATTGCAACCGTTGGTGTTATTTGATACCAATTAGCTGAGGTGGGAACACAATTACCCACTCATACTTCTGACAGCACCACTAGCTCCGTTTGGCCTCGCGCAGGTAAGGTTGGTAAGATATTGCTAGATAAAATTACTTTGCCACGAATACATATGCTAGTGTGACATGTAACTGAGATTTATAAGTAAAGAAGCTACATTAGCCTTTCCTGGACGCAGCATTATTTATGTGGATCATTTATCGCAACTTGAGGCCATTTTTATTAATTTTATCCGAAATCATTGCAGTTAACATTTATGGTCTGCAGCGACGTCTTTTGATATGTTCAATAAAATAGCAGTTGACTTTTGTGTGCCTACTGAGGCTGAACTCATGCACAACGCTGAAGTCCCACGAAATTGCCATTTGGAAATTGCATTTCTTTTCAGTACCATCGTGAAAGGGGCTTGTATGTCGTTGCTTTTTTATTACATCCCGCCTTTACTGCAATATTTACGCCAATCTCACATGAGAACAGTAGACGATTGATAGGGCGTTCATCGTCTCTATGTGAATAACTACCAGTATATGTCATCAATCGGATGGCAAATTCACTATACGTCATTGATGATCTCAGCCCCATTTCACGGCTGTGCATTACACCCACACTGAATTATACCTAAGAGAATGCCCTAGTATCAAATTTGCTACTTTTATTCCTGGGGTCTTTGCTAACAGAAAGGCTATCATACTGAACGGTATTTGTGCAAGTTAATTATATGAGGTGGAGCAGACAAAAAGATTTTTGTTTTATTTCCGCTTCGTATGCCCGTTTGGGAGCTTCCAATCATTTCATTTTATATTAGCATGTACAGACTAGATCGAATACATTAACTATAAGGTTAATACTGCCAGATACTGCCATTTATAACATAATAGGATAAAGCTGATAGAAATATAAGAGGCCATCTGACTCAAGTGCACTGTTACATTTATATTTTAGGGCAATGCACTCGTCAGAAACTACCATGAAAGTCGATTGTTCATGACAAAATTATTTGACGACAGATAGTTGCTTTGCTCCTTTCAACTTTGATGCAAGCTGCACATCAACAGTCTCAAATGTGTCATCAGGCAAGCTGTAGAGATTCACGCTGCTTAGGAATAATGTGCTCAACTTGAATTGTGCAAGAGATTTCGCGAGATATTGAAAGCAACAACCTCTTAGACTTACTGACATGTCCATGGTATTCACGGAATAGTTGTATCATCGATAAACAGCCAACGGATTGGTGTAAATTGCGACATTTTGCACCTAGGAGTAATTGACTGCGACTGAGACTTAAGCAACTAATTTTACAAACTGAAAATGCGCACTTCCCATCATGACATGAGGTAAACGAATCAATGGACGAGACGTACACATCTAATGCACACAAGACGTTCTCACTATCCTTATTAGTACTATACCTATCGGAATCTAGCAGCATAAGATAAGACTAACTGTAGTTTCAGCGCCGAAACCAATTTCTAGCTTCACCGTTATTAGTATACAGCGTGTAGTCATCGATAGAGAGTTAATGAATTTATGGCAGTTGGTGTTGGTATGGCTACAAATTCATGTTTGAAAGTCGAAATGTTAGCTTCAATACAACTTCACATTGCTATTGTAGGCCGTCTGTTGCTGGCTGGTTTAGATGGCTCAACATATACAGAGCTCATTTGCTCGATAATATGGTATATGTTTACTGTTACGCAATTATCTTGCCGCATGCCCATGTTTTGAGATGAGATATGTATTATTGAATACCGTAAAGCATAGCCAAAAGCTTTCACAGAGCTACAACTGCAACAGAGACATTGTTTTTCATTGTGTATGGACAATCATTGATGTGGATAGCGAATAAGACTCGTGTTCACGTTTTCAACATTCGTGATTTTAAAACGACCCACTATGCATTCCTCATCGTTTTTTCAGGGAACCATGTCCTGTAGAGAATACGCCAGAGTATATCTACGTCACTATGTTGTCACTATGTACCGAATGAGTACTTTTTTGGCAATTACTGGCGCACAGTTAATATCGATCCAGCACTAGCGCTGCTGGACACACCATTCGCCATCAATTGAGAAGTCCATTCAAGTTACCTTATTATATATTAGAACCCAACATCCCGTTAAGCGTCTGGGATAGTGAAGAATCTAATTGTACAGTATGGTTTATATTGATACTGAGCATGGTTTTAAGATATCAGATATGACTGAATACATCGGCAAGACGTCCTATTCTTAAACGACAAATGACTCATAAACTTATGTAAATCTCGAGCATCTTGTACCAATCTCCCACTTAAATGAACTACTTGTCAATACCAACTGTTTGATAACGCACATCGATAAAAGCTTATTTCCTTAGGTTTATTATTTTTTCTTTAACAATTTCTAAGCTTTCTCATTTACTACAGCAAAGCAATGCGTTGATGCACGCGGCAATCAAGTTACATGTGTATGTCTGCATATGATATGGCTTATACACGCTATGGGTTGTGGGATTCGTCAATATACTTACTTAATGTTTGTTCATTATCTTGTATCTCATACGTCTATATGGGCAACTAAAATCATCCATCTAAAAGAATGACAGTCTCACTTTAGTTCCAACTACGCGTTCCAGCGCCTCGATAATAATCTAATTGGTCCAGTCTAGTGGCGTATATATACTCTGGCTACTTCTTACCGAACATGACTCCTTCAGTAACCGGTCGTTTTAAACAGTGAATGTTGAAATTTCGCACACCAGCCTTAAAGTGTATATCGCACGAAAAATCATGTCATTTTTTTTCCGCCAGATTACGGAAATATAGCCCAGAAGTACCTATCGTCAAAGTTTTGGTGCCTGCTCAAAACGTGTTCAAGCGGTCGCAAGATGGCTGAAAACGATCAAAAATCCAAAAAGCGAGAGACGAACTCCGACAATGTAAACAACGAGGAACTCCCTGTGTCTCTGTAAACGAGCGTACTTTAATGACGTCACACGCCTGGTCTGACCTAGATAATAGCTGCCGCTGCGTTTTGACGAGTGCTCTTATTTGAACTGACATTTTATCAAATTTTGGCTTTAACTGATCAGATGCGACGGTTATTGGACCGGTTTGAGTTTATTGATCACATTATGAATTGATTTCAGCGAAGTACCGTGTGAGTACAAGATCCTTAATGCGTGCTTTGACAGGTTCCTCGCTCCGTAGCCCAGTTAACGTTTTCTTGGCTACTTGTATTCTGGTCTAAGCTTCTTTGAACACCACAAACAAACGAAAATAACAAGCTTAATGGGACCAACATATTTTATGTCTTTCTTGCGTTCTGATTTGGATAATTCGCGCTTATCTGCCAGTTGGGCCAGGTGTTGCTTGAACAGACTAATATACAACTCGCGCACACAACGGATGTACATATCGTCAGGCAATATTAGCCGAAATACAATTGCAAGTTATGCCACACACTGACAAATTGGTTGAATATTTCTCCTGTTTTCAGTTTCATAGAGCTTAAGACTTCAATATTTCATTTTTGCCAATTGTTTAGTACTATGCACCGTTATTAAGTTAGCTAAATCTAAAATATTGCTCTGTCAGTCGACAGCAAAAAGAACTTATGTGCATCTCAGCTTTTATAAGGCGTCTAACGATATTTGCTCAGACATGGCGTGGGTATACGGCAACCAACATTAACCCTGACATACAACTCACGAAATCGTACATAAAAACAAGTTTGTTGTTCTGATGTATAGATGAACTATTATTCCGACATATCCATGGTTCGTGGGATTCACGACATATCAATCCCAAATGCTTTCATGTTGATTACATAAAAGCGTCTCTAGCGTGTGTGTGCCAAGAAAGCTGCAATCTTGTGCTCACTGGTTGCCACCCATACAATGCGCCCTCCACCCATAACCGTCGATGTAAGTAATCTTCTATTGTTTCCATTCTATCTGGTTATGCTTTGTTATTCACGTAAAGCTACGCCAGTATCGGTTATTGTTCATACGCGTTTCGCTCATCTAACAACTTGTGCATAGGCGAAGATAATATAAAGCAATGTTGGTGTTTCGGTTGGGCATACAACGTGCTAGTTTGTTAGCTTTACTCTTTGTTAAACGCACTAAAAATCATTCAATTGAACAGAACTGCAACATGGAAGAAATGGGTACAGCGTGTGACCACATAGATCGGAATATTGTCAGTGGTGGCAATGGTATTGTTGCAACATAAGTCTCAGCAAATTAATCACGCCTTAGTATCTCAGCCAACTTAGGTTAATATTATGATAATAAAGCAGGGTCATTATCAGCAAATGTCTATCAGGAAGTACATTCTCGATAGCTCTGATACTTCTTGGGTTAAGGGCAACTATCGTCTCCCGTTAAAACTTACTTATTTTAACGACAATGCGCATGCTTTTAAATATGTGTACGTTAATCCAAATACCAGCATGCATACACGCACCATTGCACCAGCACATGAACACATATAATTCGGTATATTGCTGCAATTATACACTTAATGTGATGTCATATGAACGTTAGTTTCGCCACACCTTGTCATGCTGGATATTGCTCCTATGTTCAGTTCATTCGAGCGCATTTGTTTAAATAATGATTTTCCGAATTTTATTGTACCAGACACCGTTATTTAGCGTTTGATCATAAATATTCATCATGCGGTAGACAGAGATAAAACTCTCGACCAAGCCTTTACCACGTGTCTATAGATGCTTGTCCAGACATAAAGCCCTGCTTTATATCAAGATGTTGTTCTGACATGGAGATGACTGAGCTAAGCTGGAAATTTTGTCACATGCCTTGCGCTTTAAGTGTGAATGTTTTATTGCCAAAACTCTAATTTGCACCTGAAATTTACGTATTGTATTTTATTGTAACGCCACTATGTGTGCTTCTAGGTCATCCTTTCGATATTCAGTACAAATCAAATTATGTCCAAGCTTAGCAGCTACTGAACTGCAACGCCATCGCAGTTCAGGTGAAGGATAGCAGACGTTTATCTGCGGTTATAGAACGGCTGGCAATGACAAATGCACGATTTATTATTTTCACTGCATACTATTTTAATCCATTGAATTGGATACGCACATTAGCGTGAGCATCCGAGAGTAAACCTACTCTTGATACCACCAAAGCCTGCCATAATGTACATTCGAAGGTGGCACTTGCCTCAGGCTGTGCGCCAAAAAATATATCTGAATAACGTTAAGGTGGCTTGCTATGAATTCACGTTTAGTTGGATTCGCCAGAACGATGTGGGAAATTTGCTGTCACAGCTGATATTGACAGGCACAATAAACACACTTTTGGTTTTATGCTTTGTACATTTAACGGAAGTTACATGTTGATACTAATTGGCATTTGTATACATCTGTTGATAGCTACAGAGGGGAAATCAACGTATTATATATCCGTGATAATTGAATTGTCGTGAAACGTTTGTTAATATTACTGCATATTAGTCATGTACTAGGTACATGATTGCTCACATTAAAGAATTAAAAGAGTTCAATACACGCGCCGATGTATAAGAGAATGACGGAATGTTTTCTGGCAAAACTATTCTCCAATATAGAATTATTGCTCTGGAATCAAATACTCACTGTGAACCGCACTAAAAATCGCTAAACTGGTCACAACTGTAACATTGAAGGAATGGGTAGAGCGAGTGACTAAGTAGATCAGAACAATTGCTTAATCTTCCTTATAAACTTCACACAAATTGCGGTATGCAGGTGAAGAACGGGTGATGCTCACTGTTGCTATTATGATGACGAGTAAAATTTGTATATGTCTCCCTAAGCAATATGTTTTATCTGCTGTTGTGCAGTCTTACAGCAGCACTAGGCACGTTGAAATGGGAGACATATAACATATCATGTGAGATATATCCATTACCTCAAGGCACCATTCTCTTGGACCTGAAACGGCCTTGACTGTTTATTCCAACACTCTATGGGAATCGAATGTCTCATGGGAAACATAGTTGTGATTAGAGTTTACAAGGTCAGAGAGATATCGCGAAATCACCACGAGGAATAATACTATGAAATATATATTGTCTAATATGGCGGACTTTTGCAACATGATGAGAAGACTGACGTGATTGATATTGACTCACTTCTCATATGATGCGTTTGTACCAAGTTAATAGTTTACGATACACGTTTGCTATGTTTTACCAACAGAAAGATATTGTGTTATCGTAGCATGTTTACGTTTATATCATATGCAGTCACACATCATGCGCGTTCGTGACATATTGACGCTGTTGAGGGATCTACATCCCATGAAACTGCTATACATTGCTGAATGTTGTATCCATGCGCATTGAATTTTGCGAATGAAGCTATCAAGCGTAGATTTCTGCTACGAAATTGACAAGGTTATGACGCGTTGAAAGAACGCTCGATTGGGACATTTGTAAATATCATGTAATATATTTGTATTTCCTACTAAAGCTGCTACCACTATCATTTTTCACATAAGATCGTCAAGGCTAGTTAAGGGTAAATCTATAATTGAGCTATCATTCTTTGTACTACGCTTAAAACGATGAAGTCAATATAGCACAATTAGGTTAATTTGATTCACTTTTCGTATCATTTTTTGGCTAGTTAAGGACCTGCGCTATCCTTCGATTTTGCGTGACGGTACCTGAAAACTACATGAAAGTTAAAACCGCGTTCATTGGATACAAACTAGGAATTATCATTCATCTCACATGTTTGTGTATTGCGTAGTTGTAATGTCAAGGAACTAACTGCTTATGAAACGTACATATAATGCTTCGTTTCGAATTGTACAAACTGCTGTGAACACATTGACAGTACCATCTGTATTAATCCTGAAGCAGATTTCAGTTTGCAGTTAATTTATGCAAACTCTACCTTTTGTAATATATCAGGACATGATTCTATCTTGTATAACGCTAGTTCGACTCTTCCAGTTATGGATATTATGTAATATATATAATTCTAATTCATAAACAAGCTGCAAATACTATTGAATACCGCCCGATTATGGTGTTCGTTTATTAACCACAGCATGGGGAACAAACGCAGAGGATCGCATGCAGCGTAGAAGTCACAAAGGAATCAAATATAATGGCCCAGTAAATACAATGTGACAGTTGATTATGCACATATCTTATGTGGCTTATGTGCAGTGTTAGACAGTTATTCAGATGTGCTGAAGATACATCATCAATATATATTATGCTGGTGAATTCGCTAACCAATACCAGACGTAAAGCCCCTCGTGTTTTTAGAGCTAAACTGCAAAGTCAAAGCTGCGCATCAAGTGTATGTCCAAACATTGATACAAATACCTTACAGGTGCATAAATATTATCGCACCAGCCTTCAACGTTGTAGGGTCATGCTCCGTTACGCAATATACCGGGTCATGAGCATAATGATCAGTGTTCCGTGGCTTGAGGCGTCAAAAACGTATGCGAATCCTTGAATAGTCAATAGCTTGATTGTATTGGTCTTAATTGGCATGTTGCTGGGCAGTACCATTGACTGGGGGAGTTGAGTACGCTACGGATAAACAGTGCATCGATATATTTGTCATATATTGCCAATGTTTGTTGTTGAGTGTGCTGTGTAGAGCCGACCAGTCAACTATTTTAAACCATAATCATGTCATGTTTCAAATCAAGTACTTGCAGCCTACGATGTTTTTCACACATGCGTGTATAACGTGCAGACTGAAGATGGTTTTTGTGACTCGCAAGAGAGCACATCTAATTCGTTTTGCGCAGAGCTTTTGAACTGTTTGGCGAATCAACCACATATATAGCCTAATTACACAATCATTTTATCTATTTTAAGTCAAGACGACTTGAAATACGTTTGAAATAGATTGCTCGGTAAGCATCCCTTAAAATCAGCTCTCTTATGGCCTTCTGCGAATCTACGTCGAGTGCACGACTAATTATTTTTTCACAACTATCAGAAAGCTTGTGGGCAACTCTCAGCAGCCTTTTATTTAGTTTCTTAGTTTCTTATGGCCCTTTTTACTTATGAAGCGCCCGAATCTTGTGGATTACAATGTGCTGTTGGTTTGCGGCCTTTTACAGAACACGCATAGCATGCATTTATCCCTGATAATTCAAGAATGTTTACTCCAGAAGAAGAGATAACGGTGAGACGGTGATAGTTAGACCCATTGTCGGATCAGCTGAATTGTCTGCTTGCTCATTCAAAGTGTGCAAATCAAGGATAAGTGATTGGCACCCGTGATGCTACGTGCGCCTACAATATTGGCCCAACATGGCTGTTGTGTAGAATGTGTTGCTTAGCTTGATTGTAATCAGAACCGGCTGTTTGTAAACTACAATACTATTGGCCTTTGCCTAGTGTCGTTATTCGTTCTAGGGTAAGGTGTTGAGAGAGTTCGGAGGTGGGGGAGTAGCGAGATGCCAGCGTACAAATGTCGGATAGGTAAAAACAAAAATCTTTCTTGATTATGTGTTTGTATGTCCTCTACGCGAACGCCTTCTAAGGTCGTTTAATACATAACCATTGAGCCGCATTGTTAGAAGAGACGCGTGCGTATGCCGACTCTCTCCACATGTTGAAATGGGGAATTATCAATGGAGCGTAATAGCAATGTCATTAACTGATTGATGCGTCGCCAAGTTAATATGTTGGACTCACAGCGAGTGTAATTGTTGTCACGTGATACATTGTATGTGTTCTAGTCATTTGTCCATATTCAAAGCTGCTGTCATCTTACCAGTGTATGCAAAGTGCCCATCTTTCGGGTGCTTGTGTTAAATAAATAACAGACTAAAGATAAGGGCTTAAGCTAAATACAAGATATAACGATTCGCATTTCTGCTGTTACCTGCAGTCTTAGAATGTTTTGGATGTGAATGTTTATGCTGTTTGATACCTGGTGTTCTATTGAGCAATATCTACTAAACTACCGTTTGTACCGTCCTTCGCCTACAGTGTCATATATGAAGGGGAGATTATATGTGTCCATTCGTCGCCAGGTCGTGGAACAAAACAAGGTGGTAAATTTTAAGACCAACATCAAACGAGCCTCAGAACAGCATCAACTGGACTTCAAGCCGATTTCAAGCCTTAGTCAGGGCTTCAAGCGGATTTGTCCCGGGCGAAAGAACCTTGATCGACGTTGGCAGACATTGAAGGTAAAAATGTATCGTATTTATTTGAATAGCGATACCTAGGGATTATAATGTTACCTCATATCGATAATTAAACCATACATTAGGTTAAACTGGTTCAGGGAATTATTATCCAAGTGTAAAATCATAAAATAGGTAAAAATGCCCAACATACGCGAGTTGTTCCTCTTGGTTTTGTTAGATATAAATTGTTTTGTAGAGTGTCGGCGCATTTTAGACGTAATCAATGATATAACATAGCGCTACAAATGTGC
This sequence comes from Urechis unicinctus, assembly GCA_034190875.2. Taxonomy (NCBI): domain Eukaryota; kingdom Metazoa; phylum Annelida; class Polychaeta; order Xenopneusta; family Urechidae; genus Urechis; species Urechis unicinctus. The sequence continues at coordinate 35,346,682 of CM067351.1, read as the reverse complement.
CTCAATTTTACCCAGTCCCACAGTAACATAAATGGCACATTGTTAATGTACAAGGCTTGTGGTTATTCACATTGCCTGATACCCCTTCTGTAATCGCTACTACATTCCTTTAATAAAACTTAAGGGAACAAGACTCGATACATAATGTTGTGTTGATCACTTAAGTATAGTTTTTTATGATTGTGGAACGGAAAGTATAATATCCATATTTGATACGATCCAGCTTTTTTGGGCAATTTGTCCCAGAATTGTGATTTGAAGACCGCATGGAGGACGATAACTTAACAGAGACTGCGACTCAAACACAGGATTCAAAAAATAGAAAACACGTGTCCCTTCTTTACTACAAGACAAATGTGAACCAAAGCTTTGCAATTTCAGGGTGGATGTGATACTTAGCAATTGCCAGTAGGATTATCTGATCTCCAAAAACTAGTCACCACATAATTTCTACGCGGTAAAACATTCATATTTTGCAGTTTGTAGCCTAACTAACGGCCTTCTGATATCTTAACCTATTCCTCCCTTTGGCTTCGAGTGTTCAACGCAGCAGCAGTAAGTCAGCCTCACTTGACTCATCCACAGGTAAGTGCTGGAAAACGCGATTACAGGCCTTCTTTTATTGCTTATCGACACAAAGCTCATTTGTTCGTGCTTTTTATAGTTGATTACACGTGCTGGAAGCCGTGTGGGTGTTATGTGCCATATATCATGTATTTTAAACACCAGCAGAATAGGGAGGCGTTACGTGAACGCATGGCATCTAAGTAGAAAGCCATTATTGTGCAGCGCTCCTAATAGTTCTTTGCGTGCTAATAGAAATATTTTCAACGACCCCTTTGTTAATCCAGGTGCTGCAGCTTCACTTTTATGTCGGCATGAGGCACGTGCCGATATGGATCAAAAGAGAAGTATTCAAGCTTGAAATCTAATACAAGTGCATGCAATGTTGCTACTGATTAAAATAACTCCTGATAAGCTACATGCATAAGAAAAATAGTTAGTAGCATTACCAACTACATATCGTTCCTTCTTATCTAGCTGCAAAGCCCTTGGACATACCATATAACAGCTACTGAATTATATGGATGTCGCCTATTTTATTCCTTGTTGTAACATTTTTGTAATTCATTCCTTTCTGTAAGATATAATAATTGATCAAGTAGGAGTTTGCTCCAACCTCTCTAGCATAACATTGTATGTACATTATTACTGTGTTTCATGCTGTAAAACCGAACAATGAACCACATCTAGAAGCGTTGCATTAACTATACTACTTATAGCGCAGATAAAGTCAAAGATGCTTTGCCGAATCGTTGACTTCTTCTCGGCCAAATTACCTACACGAGGTAATTTTCGCACAGCATTTGAACTCATACTACACAACCTATGTTTACTATTTATAGGTGCACGTAGCGGTTTCTAAAGAGGGGATCGAGAATAGCCTATCCCATTGATCCACATTAAGCTGCAAAACCTTTAAGTCATGGCTGAATCTACCAGTGGATGCGTCACATTTTGTTTTCGCTTAACATAACATGCACACGTAAGTATTGATTCTGCGCAATTATGTTGCGACTGCACGTGGTTTTTGCTTAGTGAGCAATTAAATGTGTAGGTGTTGGAAGCAAGTGAGATTTACAACGAAAGGCTGCTGTCATTCTGTACATGACCCTTACATTCATGGCTGCGTCTCAATTTGTTTTCTAAACATACCATGTAAACAAAAGATCATTGATGCTGTATGCGTATTCACTCGATGAACATATAGTATTTCTTAGCGTGCATTTGCTATTTTTTTTTGGTTTTGGAACGCCAGACCAACTGCCGGTTTTCCTGTTGTTATACAGTATGCTTGGAAAAACATAAGTATGGGAGCGATCAAATTATCTTAATCTAAAGCAAGCACAGCTAAAATTCTTCCATCTTTATAAATACTGTATAGTACCACGAGGAAAAAAGACTGTTAATATAATTGTGTTAAGCGATGTTGATATTTCGGAATGAGCAATTTGTAGTGGCTACATAATGCTCAGCAAAGATCAATGATACATGCTATTTGCTAAAAACAACCAATGGAAATGCATTAGGTTAGGATATATTGGCAGATTATCTAGGATACACTACTTTATAATTCGATGATGTAATTGAAGCATTACAATAATAGCGTCGTTGCAACTGTTAAGTTTTTGCACTAGGGAGCTATTTATGCCGTGACTACCATATCCAAAGCATATGCATGCGAGGTGAATTAAAGAATATTGTTTGAAATCAGCTATGCGACCACACTTGACTTGTTAGAGTATTACATGGTAGCATATTCTTAAATCCAAAAAAAAAATCCTCTTTAACAAACAAAGCGTGAATTTGTCTAACGCAGTTCTGTCTGCTCCATTTCACTGAACATATAGTTGATCATCAATAAAGAATGATTGGGTAACCAGTTGATTGTATCTAGTAAATTAACTAAACGATTAGTATTCGGTTATGACATTGGGACGTTGCGTGCAGATGGTTTTTCTACTAAGACTGGCTAATCATCACACCGGCAGATTAAACTGATCGGATTATTTGACAGTAGGTGGTCTAGGAGATCAGGTTGTCATGTTAGGATATCTAAAGGTGACCCTGGTACTGGCATCATCTGTGTCTTAAACTCAATGCTGAACACAAAGATCTCCTTTGCGTTTTATAATATGATTTTTGTTCACTATTACGTGATTTTGCAGACGTTAACAGGATATCGCGTCTATGTATTTGGACGGAATAGATGCGTATGATTAAATACCTTAAAGTTAACCTGAAAGCCATCGCAGAGCTACAATTGCAACACACAACCGTCTTCTTAGTGTATTTGTCGTGCTATGAATGTATTTATTTAATAATGTCGTTATTGACAGTCAGTCACAGGCGCACAAGTATTATCGCTCCAGGTTCATCTACATTAGGCATAATATTCGCCTTATATCAAGCAAAATTATTGTAATGCAGGATTTTTTCCCGATGAAAACGTCTAATGCTATAATCGTGTTGGCGGTAAACTAAACTATTGTAGTGCAGGGTTATTGGTGTTGACTGAAGGCATCGGCTATTCATCAATATATAATGCATGATAACGCATATCGACAAGTGCACATAATTTGGGGGTCGATTCATTTCTTTGTAACAGTTTATGCGTTACGAATTATCAATAACATGCATGAGTGTGCGGGGTTAACAAGTCGCATGTGTCTGATAGTAATGGTTAGGACTTACAGCACAATGGGTTGAAGGTTTCGGCAATTTAGTAGTTTTATTTTGGTCCATTATCTGGTGACACATGTGCCCTTAGAGGTGATTGCTTTGGTTCATCCATCTCAATAAACGGCGAATTTTATTTCATTTCTAGTATCTTGTCCAATGCCATTTATTATAATCCAGTGGGTGTGGTCCCATGATGCAGGCGCATTTTCAATATTCATGCACAACACATAACTCCCTTTTTAATCGATGAGCATTGCATTGATTGCCTGAAACGTTCTTGTTGTATCTTCCGCTGTATTGACGTACGTTGCATATATCGTATTCTACAATATACATGAGCTTAAAGTTACGAATCACGGAAAGTATTGATTCTGGCGATAATATCTTCTGTGTTATTATTTGGCTAAGATGATTCTCTATATCACAAGCGGGGCGTTCGCTAATTACTTGTTTGTCCTGCTGGCCTGTTAAATGGTTATGATTTCTTGCAATATATTAGCATTAATAACCTAAATTTAATCAATTCACATCATATGACACAGTTACACAGACCGCTTAATGGAAACCAAAAAATGAGTTACTTTATGCACGCTTATATATCGACATATTTTGTCGTCATTATTCTGGTGAAAGCACCGCTCGTCAGCAAATATAAATCGGAAAAGGTAAAACAAAAGCTCATGATGTCGCAAATGAGCATTAGTTGTGATGGTATGCCGAAAACACACGTATGTTTCCAGGGGCAAAGCATAAGAACTAAACCCATAATATTCCTCATATTTGTCCACTTACCCCGATACATAATTCACTCGGACATACCCATACTGTCACTATCTATGATTTTCTATATGCCTTGACCGTTCACCTTTCATTCTTGCTGAGTTAAATACCTTGGGGAAAATAGTTATCACCAGTGAAAAACTTGTCTGAACACAGCTGCACATGCATTAAAATATGGGTACGCCCATCGGTACACCACCATGCATACACGCACTATTGCACCGGCGCGCGATTATTCAGGATTTGTACTGGTTTCGGATTCAGACACTCATTTCGATGACACATTAGAACAAGCACCACTCTTAAAAATTGATCATTACATCTCGTGTGTTCAGTATTTGAATAGAGGTATTTTCGCCATTTTATGGTACCAGACAACGTCATAAGGTTTGTTGTATAGGAAATATCATTCAATCTTTAGAAAGCTTATGTGTATCTCATAATCATACTGGGTCAATCATGATGTACTTGGTTTATATGAATTCAAAACTGCTTGCATGTGGATTACGTGTCTCTCGCTCCTGCATGCCAAGAAAGCTGCAATCTTTTTGCCCTGGTTATCACTTATACAATGCTTCCGCCATCCAGAGCCGTCGTTGATTTAAATCATCTTATGTGCATTTTTTTTGCGGTCCATGCCAACCGGTCTTAGCTTTGTTATTCCCATAAAGCTAAGCCCATTTCGTCTATTGTTCAAAAGCTGTTCATAAAACCATTAACAGTGTGCCCTGGAAAAGATATTATTAAGTAATACTGACATTTCTGTTGGCCATAAAACATGCTAGTTTATTAGCTAAACAAAATGGGGACCCCTCGGGGTTACGCAGTCAAATGTTGTTTTATTCTTAGCTGTCTGTGCCCTAACTTCCTTATTCACCACATAATTGGAGATGTCTCTATTCGACAAGTGATGCACAATGATCCTTTGGTTACATCATCAGCAATAAGCCACATACCTGAACATGGGTAATGACGATCGGGCGCCTGTGTACCTGTAGATAGCTCTCTGCTCTCTTGCTCGGTCCCGTGGGTATTGGTAGACTATAGAGGCTGGTGATTGCTGCTGAATGAAATTTGTGTCCTGACCCACACCACAACAAGACGTGAAAATGTGTTCCCTATATGCTCTACTCGAATCAGCATCGAAATACACTTTTTTAACTGTCCGATATACTTGGAATGAGAAGCAAAATGTTCCAGCGCTGGAGTACCGGCAGTCACGTTACGGGTTGCGATAAGAATCGATACTCGAGGGCAATGACCTCGTATCTTTGACTGAGTATTGGAATACTGTAGTATAATTGCAACATTAATGAGAGGAAAACCTAAATTGTGGTTTGAACACTTTTATTTAAGGATATCTTGTTTTTTGCTTACATTTTACCACAGAGAAATAAAGAGGTCGCTGTTGTGCCTTGGCTCACAGACGACGCATTGGCGACTCTGTCTTAGCTGAGAGCATCATTGGTAATTATGTACGCGCACAGTGACCTCTTTCGGGTCAGGAAATTACAAATATTCAAAATGTTTAACTTATGCTGAGCAAATGAGAACATGGCAATACATCAAGTGCTTATACATCATGGCGCAACTAATTTTGACTTGATAATAAATGAAAAAAGGAAGGATATATTTCACGACTAAGGCTTTAAGTGGGACAAAATTAGCTAAGTTAAACAATTCCTTACATTAAATAATTGCTTCATATTCATGGCATTTGGTCTCGCATAGTAATATCTATTCAGGTGAACCGGATTTCATTCGATTTCACTCGATAAGCGAGAGGGATCCTTACTCTCCCTACTAAGTATATGCAATGAATAATTATAGCACAATTTATTATTTATTGCATGCCTTATATATTTGTCGATTATAAGACTTAAAAACGATTATTGGAGACGCTAATTAAGTTAGGCATCCGACTGTACTGTTACACGGGATACCACAACAACTTGCCATAAAATACAATGCTAATAATTCAAGATTGTTTTTGCCTTCAGGCTTTGGCCTACATTCTGGCAAAATGACTAACCTTGTGGGAAATTATACGTTAGCTCTTTTGCATAACATGACCTGCAATTATTTGTGATTGAACGAATCTCATATACGCTCTTTCTTACATTTTCCTATTATTAATTGGCTACTTTAAATGCAATGTATGGACCCATAAAAACGTCTTCTAACAGCTTCTATGGCGTGGGAAGTATGTTCCTATATGCTTTGTCACATTTGTCCGGAACATAGCGGACATTTGCCCAAGAATAATGCAGCATAGGAACTGTCTACTTGACCGTAACATGTATAAATCAACACACAAACAAAGCGTAAAATTTAGACTGCAGTATAATGAAACATTTCATTTGCACATGTTGATACCTGCTGACAGCTCCAACCGGTATTCACGTAGCGTACCTTTAAGAAATGAAGAATCGTAATAAGTTGTTTACTATTGAAAATGTTAGTAAGCAATCGCTACACTTACGCCTATTAATCCCATTCGCAAAATAGAAATAGGCACTGGGTACTGTATTAATTAGAGAGAATACTAAACGTTTAAAAAGTTATATAAAGGCTCCTGTATATGAGAGAACAACGGAATATTTTGTGTAAGATTGATATTCCAATATAGTATTACAGATCTGGGATCAAACCACTATGTATATGTAACCATATATCAGAGACCCCTCAAAGACGAAGCTGAGCCGTTGAAGAAATCTTAGTTGAATTCAAAAGTGTCATTTACACCAAGCTAACAGTCATCCATGCATGTCGAATGAGAATTATTTTGATCGTGCATAAATATCGGAGCTGTCTCCAGTTCATTTTTATCTTTATTCAGTTGCTATGCACATAAGATTGAATTTTTGTTGCAATATGCAGCTCTTTCGCGTAGTAAAAGTGTAGTGTTGATTTAACCAAAATACCAAAAACACCCAAGTTATCAGGTCAAGGCGTGAGGTATATACTCAGGTATGCAGTCTAACATGCATCGATCTCAGCTGCCTCAACGTTAGCATATAACACCTACACATACAGCCAGAGATATATGTCGACGACGTATCATATTTTACAAATGCAGGCAGGTAATATCTGGGTGCCAAGGCGGAACGTAATCTCCATTCCAAATGGTCAAAATCACACACCCGGATTCACTCGATTGTCATGCTGATAGGAAAAGTTATAAATAAATTCTGAGAATCATCGCTGTTCTATTTTGGTCCTGTTCATCATATTAACTGTTTACAAAACTACCTTGATACTGTCCCTTGACCACAGTATCATTTGTGATGGGGGGTGGTTGTATATGTCTTAATGCCGTACAATTGGTGATCAACAAGATGCTGTAAAAGTCAATGTCAACATCGGAGAAGATTGAGAACATGATCACCCTAGCCTTCACGTGCTGCCAACACATTCAGCAAGACCGGTTCCAATTACTCATCGCGCCCAAACGGTCAGCCGATAATACCTGAAAATTGAGCTTCATACCTCGCTTCATGGGATTCAGTTAAAACCATATTTTAGTTTCCAGGCACTTCCGAAAACAAGTCAAATAAACAGTCAGTTCATTGCACATATTGCGAGCGATTCAACTGGTGAACGCTTGCAAAACTTTACAAGTGATATTTAGGTTACGGCAGTAAATATCATTCTACCTGTGTATAATAATGCGCCATCTATTAGCGGCACATTCATGCCTTAACTGCCTTATCATGAATGTAAAAGAGTTTTAAAGTTTTGGACCATTCGATGCTAAAGCTGTGTTTATAATCAGAACAATTAAGTTTACCCGTGCATCAAACAGGTGTTACGGAAACAGTTATTGGCGCAAACAGTTAGCGGTTATTGTCTGACAATATCTTTGCCAATACAGCGGCACCCATAGTTGTGCGATATTTTGTTTCATATATTTAATTGCGCAACTTGCATATAGAGCGATACAACGCATAACGCCATTACGCAGACATCGTTATATAGTCGATACCTTTCGAAGAGTATCAGTGCATTTCAATTTAGCAACTTTCGATAGAATTTAATTGCGCATCCCTTGCATATTTGTGAGCGATTCATTCGGACAGCTATGACTGGAGAGGGAATTAAAAAATTCATCAAGGATGCATGAGAGAGAGTATGAGAGAGATCGTGATATATATAAAATAACGCGGATCGAGAGTATCAGTAGCATTTCAATTATTTCCTTCCTTTCAATATATAGGGGGAAGAGGCATCCGCTAGATTCTTCGATGTGATATATGTATAGATATATGAGAGAGAGAGAGAGAGAGATAGATTTGAATATAGATAGAGATAGCTATGACATATAGAGATATATATGCAATATATTTTAGATATAAATAGATATTGGTATATATATAGTTATATATATATATATATATATATATATATATAATATATATATATATATATATATATATATACAATATATATATATATATATATATATATATATATATATATATATATATATATATATATACTTTAGTGCTAATAACTGCAGCAAATATATTTCCCGGTCTTGCAGGTGTGTGCAAAAGACTGTGCAAGCACTTTAAAGTCATTAAAATCTCATCACATATAATGTACGCACATGACGAGTAAAATATACTAGAACTGCTGTTTTGCATTTTTAAACGATATTGATTTTAGCCCTAAGGGCTCTAGCTGATCCTTTTGCTCGACGAAAATCACGTGTATTGTGTGGTCACAAAAAGGATTAAATGAAGTCCAAATTTATGCTGATCCAGAATCAGTTGAAAATATGGCAGCTTTGTAAATAGGTGCAACGTCATGCATGAAATGCTCCGCTAAGGAGAAAAAAGCTCTTAACTCTATCGTTATCTCACTGCAACAAACGCTTTTATTGCAACCGTTGGTGTTATTTGATACCAATCAGCTGAGGTGGGAGCACAATTGCCCACTAATACTTCTGACAGCACCACAAGCTCCGTTTAGCCTCGCGCAGCATACGTTGGTAAGATATTGCTTGATAAAATTACTTTGCCACGATTATATATGTTAGTGCGACCTGTAGCTGAGATTTATAAGTAAAGAAACTACATTAGTCTTTCCTCGGAGCGGCATCATTTATGTGGATAATTTATTGCAACTTGAGGCCAGTTTTATTCATTTTATCCGGAATCATTGCAGTTAACATTTATGGTCTGCAGCGACGTCTTCTGATATGGTCAATAAAATAGCAGTTAACTTTTGTGAGCCTACTCGGGCTGAACTCATGATTAACGCTGGAGTTCCACGAAATTGCCATTTGAAAATTGCATTTCTTACCAGTACCATTGTGAAGTGGCTTGTATGTCGTAGTTTGTTTTTCTCCATCCCGCCTTTACTGCCTAATATACGCCAATCTCACACAAATTTATAATTAAGGGCGAGGCAGTCTTCAGAAGCAACAATGAAAGTCGATTGTACATGACAAAATTTTTTATTTGAGAACAGATAGTCTTTGCTTCTGTTTTCAAATTTGAAAGCGAAATGCACGTTAACAGTCTCAAATATGTCATCGGGCAAGCTGTAGAGATTCACGCTGCTTATGACTAATGTGCTTAACATGAATTACGCAAGAGAATGCGCGAGAAATTGAAAGCAACAACCTCTAAGTTTTAAGGACATGTCCATTGCATTCACGTCACCTCTGTGTATTGAAGGAGTAACGGACTGCAATGAACAAGCAGATATCTGGCATTCGTAGTTCGAATGAGGCGTTAGCAACTCATTTTACAAACTGCAAATGCGCACTTAACATCATGACATGATGGACGAGACGTACATATCTAATGCACACAAGACTCTCTCCTCTGCAAACTATGCTCCACTATGCTGATTAGTACTATATATTCGGAATCTAGCAGCATAAGATACGACTGATTGTAGTTTCTGCGCCGAAATCATGTTCTACCTTTACCGTAATTATTCTACAGCGTGGAGTCACCGATAAAGAGTTAATGAAACTATGGTAGTTGGAGTTAGTATGGCTACAAATTCATGTTGGAAAATCGGAATGTTCTTTTCAAAACAACTTCACATTGCTATTGTAGGCCGACTCTTGTTGGTTCCTTTTGCTCGATAATATGTTAAATATATTCACTGTTACGCAATTATCTTTCCATGTGCCAATGTTTTGAGATGAGTTATGAATTATTGAATACCGTAAAACATAGCCGAAAGCTTTCACAGAGCTGCAACTGCAATCGAGAACTCGGCCTTAGTGTGTATGGGCAGACATTAAAGTGGATACCGAATGATTACTTTTTTGGCAATCACGGGTGCATAGTTAATGTCAGTTAATTGAGAAGTCAATTCAAGTTGGCCTACCATATTAAAACCTAACATCCTAGTAAATAATCTAATTGTACAGTATGGTTTGGATTGATGCGACTATCAATTTATATGTTTATAATCGTATATTATAGGGCCTATACACTCAATGGGTTGTAGGCTTCGACGATATACTTATTTTATATTGGTTCACATGCTGCCATGGGGTAATTTACTTAATCCATCTAAAAAAAAATCTCATTTTAGTTCCAATTACAAGTTCCAGCACCATGATAATAAACTTATGGGCCTATTCTAGTGGCGTAGATATACTCTGGCTACTTCGCTACCGGACAAGACTCCCTAAATAAACGATGAGGATTGCATAGTGTGTCGCTTTGAAATTACGAATGTTGAAGACGCTAACACCAGCCTTAAAATAAACTTCATGCGCAAAGGTTCCTTAATGCGTGCTTTGACCGGGACCTCGTTCGATAGCCCAGATAACGTTGCCCTGGCTCCTTGTATTCTGGTCTAAGCACCTTTGAACACAACAAACAAAAAGAAAAAAATAAGCTAAATGGGATCAATAAATTTTATGGCTTTCTTGCCTTCTGATTTGGTTAATTTGCGCTCCGCCGCCAGTAGTGCCAGGTGTTGCGTCAACATTGCAGCAAATTGTACAACTTATATGCGCGCACACGGTGGATGTACATGTCGTCAGGCAATATTAGAGGAAATGCAGTTGCTCATGATCTTGCTAATGAGTATCATTTGCAACGTTTTCACGAATGTATATGAGGTAGTTAAGTCACGATTGTCGAGATAACCACCAGCCAGGCGGAGAATAATTATCACTTGCGAAAAGTTACTTATAAATGCATTCGAATATGTGTGCGCTAATAGCTACACCGTTATGTTTTCATGCACCATGGCATGGCGCAATCACCAAAGGTTTGTTATGGTACTGTAATCATGCACTCTATGCTATGGGATATCAAAGCAAATTATGCCACACCCTGTCAAATTGGTTGAATATTTCTCCTGTGTTCGAATCCATAGAACTTATACATTTGTGGCCAATTAATTGTACCAGGTTATCAAGTTAGCTTGATCTTTAAAGGTGTAGAATCTGTCGACAGCCAAGCAACTTATGTGCATCTTGACACAGCTTGTATTAGGCGTCTAATGATATTTCCAGAGAGATACCAACACTAACGCTGACATACAACTCACAAAACGTTCATGAAAAGTTTGTTTTTCTGATATACAGATGAATTTAAAATGCAGACATTTCCATGATTGGTTGGATTCGCGATATATCAATCCACTATGGATACATCAAGTGACTACATAGGTACAGCAAGTGACTACATAGATCCAAACATTGTTTACAATAATAAGCTTACGCTACCCTGCAGTGCTGGCTATAGTATTGTTGCAACATGAGTTTCAACAGATTAATCACGCCTTAGTATCTCAGCCAACTTGGAATAACATTATGATGATAAAGTATGGTCATTATCAGCAAATGTCTATTGAGATACCTCCTGGTTTAAGGGAAACTATTGTCTCCCGTGAAAATATTTCTTTTAACAAAAATGCGCATGCATTTAAACATTTGTACGCTAATCGATATACCAGCAAGCAAACACGCACCATTGCACCAGCGCATGAACACATAGAATGCTTCATATTGCAGCGATTATACACTTAATGCGATGACATATGAAAGCTAAATTTGATATCGTTTGATAATGAATATTCATCATTCTGTAGACAGCAATATAACCCTCGACCAAGCATTTATCAAGTGTCTAGAGATACATGTCCAAAAATAAAGCCCGGATTTACACCAAATTTGATGACTTAGCTATGCTAGAAATTATGTGATTATACGCATTCGATAGTATCGATCCGTAATGTATTCCAAGTATTGCGCATGCTTGTTTTGTTATTTTGGTGGGGGAGATGGCATCTCATATGCTAACTGGCAAGCTTTACGCGAACCTCTGGTGATCTAGTGAAATAGTTATTTCATCCTAAGCAGTTTTGTAAATGAATTGCCTTATTTATCCCATTGTTTGCAATATCTCTCCTCGACAAATGATGCACAACAATTTGCTAGTTACTTCATAAACAATTTAGCCACACACCTAAATACATTCCTGGCAACGACTGGCCGCGTTCGCATCAGTGGAAAGGCTCCAAGCTGTCCTGTCTAATCCGGTAAGTATTTGTAGGTGCTTTCATACTTCGACAGTAACATAACTACCGCATAAAATGACGCGCTCTCCAGCGAATATTGATTCCAAATGCATCTGTATAACCCTGCATTACGCAAAATATATTTTAGTGGTTTAAGCTGAATGCACAATTGCAACTAAGTTTTTTTGAAGAGATAATCCGTGATAATTGGTGATAAATATGTGTGGTCGGGTGATATTTTTGCAGCTCAGCCGACGACAAGATTTTTACGCATGCAATAATAGACATATTACCATCATAAACTTGGGTTCTAACGTGAGTAATCAATAATGATATGGTGGCAAACCTTTGGTCTGAACTACTTTTGCCACATGGCAATAATGTTGTAGCGAGGTAAAATAAAAGGGCTTGTATGGTGATGGTTTTTTTTTTTGTCGACTCATTTTCGTATAACTTATGCCACCTTTTAACTGATGAACGACCGATATAAGCAATTAAATTATATGTCAACTATCTGGTATATTGTTTATATCTGTTGAATTGGAATGTCAATAGCTCAATTGCTCGTGATTGCCATGTGGTTGAACGAATGTCAAATACGCTCTTTCCTTAATGTCCCTATCATTGATTTGCGTCTTAAAATGCATTTATTGACCCTAGATACGATTAAGGGTAAGAAATGTTTGGTGCGCCAATAAATATGTATTTGCATAACGTCAAGGTGGCTTGCTAGGAATTTACGTTCACTTGGATTTGCCAGAACCATGTAGAACATTTGCATGCCTGATAGTGACGGGTACAATTAACACACGTATTGTATTGTGTTTCGTAGATTTAACGGAAGTTTCATGTTGATGTTAATCAGCATTGGTATATATCCGTTGACAGCTACAGCGGGAGGTAAATGTACCATTTATCTGCGAAAGATGTCGTGAAACGTCGGTTACTATCAAGCTAAGTAAAATAATTGCAGCAATTCAGCTTAACAGTTTCCCATTGACAAATGATTAATTGACACAAGGTACATGATTGCTCAATAAAAGAATGAAAATAGTTCAATACAGGCGCCGATGTATAAGAGAATGACTAATTCATTTTCAAATATAGAATTATAGCTGTGGGATCAAATCACTGACTGTTTGTGTCGGCGACTAGTAAGTATATAACCATTTATCAAAGCCCCCTTAATAGACGCAGGAATAACCCACGGATTCCTGCAAATTTTGAGGAAATCTTACTTGAACTTATCCCAACGTTTACGTTTGGTAAACTAGCTTTGACCTAGCACATCAGGTGAAAACGTTTCACAGGCGAAAAGTTTGATGTGAAGAATACGTACTACATCAAAGCATCGTAGTCTGAATTTGAGTGATGTAGACTTGCCTGTGGAGAATAATAACATATAAAGAGTTATGAATGCCGTTGGCAATATCATCAAAACTTTACTCTATTCAACGAGCTGGTGACGGCCGGAAATATCAGAGATATTGCTCGTATCGTGTAAACGTCTGGATAGTAAAGAGCCTCATGCATCATTGAGAGGCAAAGCTATTGCAACATGATATCAATTGCTTAATCTTCCCTATACACTTCATACGAATTGCGGTATGCAGTTAATCAACGGGTATTTTACTAGTATGAAATGAGGAGTATGCTCACTGTTGTTATTAAGATGACAAGTGTAATTTGTATGTGTATCCTTAAGCAATATGGTGTATCTGCTATTGTGCAGTCTTGCAGCAACACTAGGCACGTTGAAATGGGAGACATATTACCTAACATGTCAAGGCTGTTCTGAATATATATATTACATCAGGGCACCAGTATATTATACTTGAAATGTCCTTGACTGCTAATCTCAACACTCTATGGGAATCGAATGTCTCATGGGAAATATAGTTGTGATTAGAGTTCACTGGGTCAGAGAGATATCGCGAAATCATCACGAGTAACTGAATTCATCATATGATGTTTTTGTACCAAGTTAATAAGCTACGATAAGCGTAAGCTATGTTTTACCAGCACAAATGTATGATTCTATCGAAGCAGGTTTAAGTCCTTATTGTGTTTAGTCACACATCGTGAGCGTTCATGATATTTGCGCTGTTGAGGGATCTACAGCCTATGAAACTGATATACATTGTTGATTATTGCCACGGGCTTGACCAGGTTATGTCTTTTTGAAGGTATGCTCGATTGCAGCAATTGTAAATATCATGTAATTTATTCATGTAAATTAAGTTTAAAATGCGCATATCTGTTGCGGGTCTTGCTCACTGTAACGCAATTCTAAAGACATGCGGTGTTCATCGTCTTATTACTAAGCTTAGAAATTTTGCTCTGCTAAGACGTACAGCCTAGTGGTCGTGGAGTCATAGTTTCAAGAGCGAAAAGGCACTAACAATGCATTCCTAGACATACTTATAAATACCATATGGTAGCACAAATATTAATGCAAAAATTGCTTTTTAAGCATATCAGAAGTCATTCTGCACAGTTAGGTTGCGTAACGACGCATTGAACCGCAGGCGGTGGATCGGGATTTACCTGGATGTAGATAAGCTTATAGCGCTCCACCCTATTGGCTACTGGCATGGTCTAAAACACTGAATGTTTGATCCTGTGAATGATGAACAACACGCGTAGATTTGTATCATGATTACAACTTTTACATCAAAGCAGACTCTTTTCATAACATAAATGAAATAATTTAAACGAATTTGACAAACATATAAATCTAGCGTCAATCATAGTGCAATGCAACTGCTCTTTAGGACTATCAGAATATATGGGGTTCATCAATGATTTGACAAGTGAACAAAACTTGTTAGCTGCTGAATATTTTAAATGTTTTCTCTTTTTTCTCTTATCTGATGCGTATTGATTAACGACGTACCTTATTGGCCGCTACTCTTCCATATAATAATGCATGAAATATTGCCCCGTGGCTGCTTTCTGTGATCAGTCAAGAGATGAAAGTCGCTTAAATATGCTCGTCTGGGGCAGCTAGAATATGTTACGGCATTACTGCTCCAATGCAAGGGCATGTAATAGACAGCAGTACGCGCACCCATAACAAATTTTTAAGTAAAAACGAACGTTTGCGTCATCGATCGACGCATTACTTCTTTGGAAGTAAACATATTTATAGCGTGTGGTAAAAATCAAGAGAACAGGTACTGGAACGTCCACTAAGCAAGGCCATAATGGCATCTGCTAGATATGCGGTAAGCATCGGCGATATCCTGTGTATTGTTTGTGGCTAGAAAGCAAAACGAAGCACACAGACTGGCGGATTCGGCCGTGAATCCACTTATCATAAACGAATCACACCGACTGACGAATGCCGCCCTGAATCTAGCGAGCATAACCGAAACTAACGCATACATCACATTCGACCTCTAAGCTTCGGTTTCTGTCAATATATGTAACAACCTACCTGATAACTCGTATCTGGGATGATAACGAACAAATTTGCGGTCCCATTCTCAGAGTTACACTCCCTGCTAGTCGTGCATGGCCTATTTGCCCCAAAAAATTCCATAAACAAACAATTCTGCATTGTCATTCGGATATTTTATGATCAATCAATATATCGTTATGTATGCTTTTGTCGAAAAGAGTGCTTCACTGTTTATTGATAACCCTTGTAATCCCAGGCTTGATTGTGTTTACATTCACTCTTCACAGATTTGTTGCAATGCGCATAAAAATGTGAAATAGCGACTTTCGGTGCAGCGGGTGAGGTTACTCGAACCACCCAAAAATAGTTATATTCAAGTTTCTTTTCCAGTTGGTTAGATTTCGTTTGTTAGATGCACCTTGATTGTAATGGAACTCTCACTGAACTTAACTTTGATATCTACAAGTTGTCAATGGGTATGCTGCAGTTGGAAAAGCACAGCCTGCCAACAAAATTATGTGGGCCATTGTTTTCAAATGAAGAGCATTGCGTGTGGTTATTACCAACTCTGCTCATAGTCATTTTAGCCATTTCGATCATGGAAGCAAAAACCATGATATAAAGTGCCATTTGTAATACCAGAAATTTTGGGCAGCGTTCAAGTAATATATACTGTAAATGCCCAAGCGGGAAGTCAAATAAATTTATTTGAGCTCGATGAGCCTCGATGCAGCAAATGCACACGATGCAGCAAATGGCACTTATGATTTTTCTTAATTCTACATAACCTATCACCACCTCTTCACCCAATGAAAAGATAGAATAAACATTGAAAGAGATGTGGTTGTGCTGTAAGCTAATGTGCGCACAACGAGCGCTTGCTACAAGATGGGTAGCTACACAGGTATGGTTGTATGCGACATGGAAGTTGAATATTATCATGGTAGCGATGTTTGTGGCCGAAATTCATCTCGTTATCCGCGGTTAGCCATGCACTATTATCATATAAATCATTAAACATGATATCTGTGTAAAGTCGATCTGTTGTGCTGGCAACTACGTGTGCTATTATATACCGCACAGAAGTAAATTATTCCACAAAGCAGCGAAAATGAGATATACGCAATCATAAAAGTTACTATAATAGATATATAGTTGACAGTCGCAGGTGCGTATATATTATTACTCGATACTTTATGTTATCGTGCACATTGTTCTTGACGTACACACTGTGCAATGAAGCATTTTACTTTGGTCTGAGGGCCTTATTTACATGATCTCCATATAAGTAACATCATGGTTACTTTGCCAAAGAATACATGGTAAGGGCTTTAAGATAGGCATACGGTGGCACTTAAAATTAAAGAAAATACCGCAGCGAGCAACTGCATCAACTGTTGTTGGTTAAATTTAGATTTCGAGTCTACATTTCAACACTGAATCAGAATTTATGTGGCACATAAGCAATAAAATGTGAAAGGGTAAGACATGCGCCGGCTGTTTATGTCAGTCAACCTTTTTTAGTACATACATCTCTAAGGGTAATTGCCAATGACAAAGTGAATACTTTATTAACTGAGGGGTAATCAATTTGGTCATACATCGTAATAAACGATGAATAGGATTTGCTTTCCTATTAACAAGTCGCAAAAAAAATGTATCCCGTATGTAGTCTGGCTATCCACAGCAAATGGCTAATTATTATCAATGCCTTTCACGTATTAATGCGTGTCCGTATTATAAACACTAAGGTGTCCACATTAGCCGCATGATGTGTCCTTTTTGTCTGCATTTGTTCATTAGTATTATGCGAACATGTTTGCTGATACATTAAAATTTAGCTGATACATTAGCTTTAGTTATGAGATCTTCATAACAATAATGATACAATACCTCCGCAACTACGAATTCTTTGATTCTTTGACTATTGACTAACACAGCGCTTCATGGCTACATGACCCGCTAGTCCTCAGTCGCGCCAATGAAGAAAACTATATATATAAATATATCCGGAATCATTGCAGTTAGCATTTATGGTCTGCAGCGATGTATTTTGATATGGTAAAGTTGACGTTTTTTAGCTTGCTCAGGCTGAAAACAGGATCAACGATGCAGTCTCACAAACTTGTCTAATAGAAATTGCACTTATTTTCCTTACCGTCGGGACGTCGATAGTATGTCGTTGTTTTTTACTCTAACCAACCCTACCCCCCTCCCCCCACCACCTTATTGAAATATTTACGCCAATCGCACACGAAACAGCTTACGATTGACAGTGCATTAACCGTCTTCATGTGAACAACTACCAGTATTTGTCATCATTCGGATGGCAAATTCATTATACGTACAGTGTCGATCTCAGCCCCGTTTCATAGCTGTGCATTACAAACACGCCGAATTATATCTAAGAGAGTGCACTAGTGTTACATTTGCTACTTTTATTCCTGGGGTCTATGCTACCGAAAGTTTACCATGATGAATGAGCAGACAAAATGAGGGTTGTTTTATTGCCGCTTCGTTTGGCTCATTTAGGAAACTTCCAATGATTGACATTACTAATTTGAGATGCTTTCACATCATATTAACATGTAAAGACAGAGTCAATACATTTACTATGAGGTTAATACTGCCAGATACTGCCCAATTTTGCCATACTAGGATAGAACCGATAAAAATATAAGAGACCATCTTTGAATGAAGTGCATTATTTGATCAATACTATCAGGCAATGCAGCGGTCAAAAACAACTGTAAAAGTCGATTGTTCATGACAAAATTATTTGAGAACAGATAGTTTCTTTGCTCCTTCTTTCACCTTTGATGCAAAATGCACGACAACAGTCTCAAATATGCCATAAGGCAAGCTGTAGATACACAGCTTAGAACCAATGTGTTCAACTTGAATTGTGCGAGAGAGTCTTAATAACATCAGCATTTATTCGCGGCATTATTGTCGTCGATAAACACATACCCCAAGAATTGGTGTGAAATGTGACATTTTGCAACCATATCCATTGAAGAAGTAACGGACTGCGATGAACTAGCAGATATCTGGCGTTAGGCGTCTAATGATATTTGCCCATACATGGCGTCGGTATAGAGCAACCACCTCTAACACTGACATACTACTCACAAAACCGTACATAAAAAGTTTTTTTTTTTTATATACAGATGAATTATTATGCAGACATTTCCATGATTTGGTGGAATCGCGATATATCAATCCAAAAAGCTGTCTTGTGAACAACAGTAAAGCGTCTCTTGCGTGCGTGTGCCAAGAAAACTGCAATCTTGTTCCTACTGGTTACTACCAATACAATGCGCCCGCCACCCGGAACCCGTCGTTTTGTAATTAATCATCTATTGTTCATATTGTTCAAATTGTTTCAGGCGTTCCATTCCAGGGAAGATAAAATTTTTGCTTTGTTTATTCACATAAGCTTTAGCTACACCGATATCTGTTATTGTTGGCGCATTTCGCGCATCTAACAGTGGTGTTTTTCTAGGGAAGGGCAAAAATATAAAGCAATGTCCGATACGTTCTGATGGTGCTTCGGTTGGGCATACATCGAACGTACAAGTTTGTTAGCTTTGGATTTTACTCTGTGTGAAAATCCACACTAGAAATCGCTAAACTGAACAGAACTGCAACATTGAAGGAATCGGTACAGCAAGTGACTACATAGATCAGAACATTGTTTGCAATAATCAGCATACTCTAACCTGTCAGTGCTGGCTATGGTATTGTTGCAACATGAGCTTTAACAAAACGCCTTTGGGTATCAGGATGATAAAGCATGGTCGTTACCTGCAAATGTCTATATAAAAGTAAATTCTCGATGGCCAATATACCTTATGGTTTCAGGGTCTCCCGTGAAAACCCACTTCTCTCGCCAAGATACCTTATGGTTTCAGGGTCTCCCGTGAAAACCCACTTCTTTTAACAATAATGCTCATGAATTGAAATATTTGTTTGCTTATCGATACACTAGCATGCATACACGCACCATTGCATATAGCGCATGAACACATAGAATTCGTTATATCGCCGCCATTATATACTCAATGCGATGAAATAGGAACGCTTAATGTGCCACACCTTCCCACACTAGATGGATGTTGCTCCTATGCTCAGTTTCATCGAGCGCAGTTTTACCATTTTATTGTACCAGGCGCCGTTATTTAGCTCGTTTTTTCTTGAATATTCATCATTCGGTATACAGCAATAAAACGCTCGACCCGACCTCTATCACGTGACTAACAATACTTGTCCAGACATGAAGCCCTGCTCTACACAAAATTTGTTTTTCTGACATGGAGATGACTGAGCTTTGCTTGAAATTTTACGCGAATTGTAGACGCACATTAGCGAAGGCATCCGAGAGTAAACCTAACCTGCCATAATGTACATCAAAATGATTCGAAGATGGGGTTAGGCTTCAGGCTTTGGCCTACATTATTGGCACAATAATGAATTTGGCGCGTGTGATAGTTTTGCAGCTCAGCCGACAACAAGAGTTTGACGCATGCAATATCAGACCTTATTGCCATCCTAAGCATCAGTTCTAACACATGGCGAAATGTCTGTAGCGAGGCAAAATGAAAGGTCTTTTATGGTGATGAATTGTTTTGTCGACTCATTTTCCTATAATAATGCCATGTTTTCACTGATGACCGACCGATTTAAGCAATTCAATTATATGTCAACTATCTGGTAAATTATTATGTCTGTTGAATGTGAATGCCAATATTACAGTAGCTCTAGATTGCCATATGTGGTTGAACGAATGTCATATAGGCTGTTCCCTCAATATTCCTATCACTGATTGGCTAAATGTAACCGTGATGATTGAATTGTCGTACAAAGTTGGTAACTTTCAACCCTATCAATGATTCGCTACTTAAAATGCATTTATTGACCAATATAAGACCATGGGTAAGAAATGTTTGGTTCGCCAATGAATACATCTTCGTATAGCGTCCACGTGACTTGACGTTATGGGAAAGATGCTGTCACGCCTGATAGTGACCGGTATAATTAACACACATAATGTTTTTAGTTCCGTACATTAAATGGAAGTTTCATGTTGATGCTAATTGGCATTCGTAGATATCTGCTGAAGCGGGGGATACACGTACCATCTATCCGCGATGATTGAATCGTCGTGAAACGTTAGTTACTATCAAATGAGGTCTAAGTAAAGCAATCGCTGCACTTCAGCTTAACAGTATCCCATTGGCAAATGATAAATTGGTACTATGTAAGTGACTGTTGACATAAAAGAAGAAAAACGCGTTCAATACACAGGGTTATGTATGAGAGAATATATTCTGGCGAATTAATTTTCCAATATAGAATTATAGCTCTGGGATCAAATCACTAACTGTTTCTTTCGGCGACTGGAAAATATATAACCATTTATCAATGCCCCCTTAATAGACGCTTTTGCAACCCGCGGAGTCAAAAGTTGAGGAAATCTACTTGAACTTAAACTCCTCCAAACGTTTATGTTTGGTAATCTAACCTAACACATCAGTTGAAAACGCTTCACAGGCGAAAAACTTTGACGTGAAAAAGATTTTGAGTGAGCGAGACCTGCCTGTGGAGCAAAATACCATATCAACATATTAATTGCCATTGCAATATTATTACAACTTTACTATATTTGACAAGCTTGTAACGTGCGGAAATATCAGTGATATCGCCGGAATTACGCAAATGTCTGGATAGTAACAGAACTTCATGCATCATGGAGAGACCAAGCTATTTCAACATGATATCAATTGCTTAATCTCGCTTATACATTTCACACGAATTGCGGTATGCAGTTAAAGAACGGGCGGTTTACTAATGTGATATAAGGATGATGCTCACTGCTGCGTTGAAGATGACGAGTGTGATTTAATCTCCTTAATCAATATGATGTATCTGCTATGTGGCGGTTTTGCAGCAGCACACTAGGCATGTTGAAATGGGAGACATACTAACCTAATCTGTCAAGGCTGTTCTGGATATATCCATTACAACAGGACATCAGAAATGGCCTTGATTGCTAATTTCAATAGTCAAAGGTAATCGAATGTCTCATGGGAAACATAGTTGTGATTAGAGTTTACAAGGTCAGAGAGATATCGCTAAATCTAAACCAGGAATTGAATCCAGTGGTACATACTATGAATTATATATTGTCCAATTGGGTGGACCATTGCAATATAATGAGAAGACTGGCGTGATTGATGTTGACTTACTTTTCATATGATGTTTTGTACCAAATTAATATTTTACGATAAGCGTTAGGCATCAAGTTTATGTTAGCCAGCAAATATGTATGGTATTATCGAAACATGCTCATGTCTATATTGTATGAAGTAACACATCTTGCGCGTTCATGACAGATTTGCGCAGTTTAATGGATCAACAGCCCATGAAACTGCGATACAATGCTGATTATTGTATCAATTTTACAAAGGAAGCTATCAAGCATGGATACTGAACCGGTTAAATCCTGTCGAAGGTATGCGCGATTCAGTTAGGTTTCGTAACGACGCATTGTACCGTAGGTGGTGGATCATGGTTTACCTGGATGTAGATAAGCTAATAGCGCTCCACCCTATTGGCTACTGGCATGATCTAAATCACTGATTGTTCAATCCTGCGAATGATGAACAACGCGCGTGGATCTATATAATGATTGAAAGGTATAACACTTTTGAACCGTATACGTACAGGTATGTTTTGGCCTTGGTCGTTTGTAGCCTAAAATTCATCAGTTCATGTCTTTAGTTTCTTAACGTGGATCTGGTTTGGGGTCGAAATAACCTCCTTGTGCACTATACAGGCCCACAGAGATGACGTAAGGAAACCGCTACTGCCTACTTGCCTTGCCCCCAAATTACCTTGGTCGACGATAGTATGTATTAGCGGAAATATTTAGTATATAACTGCATTCAAGTCATTTAAGAAAACGTGAGCATTTGTTGCCATCTTATATAGAAGAATGTTTATCTAATCATGACTGCGCCAGAGCTCTATACCATTGTGCCATTCGATCAACTAGAGCGTTAATCAACGTATTTTTAAATATATTGAGCGTATGCGGTTTTTTTTACAGATGTTGTTGTTCTTCGCCGAAAAAAAGGCGTGGACTGCAACATGGGATAATGGATATAATAGAATACGGCGTGGAAGTCACTAAAATAGTTAATGCAATGATGAAAGTTGACTCGGGTAAGACTGCTTACTCGCAAATCATCACAGCATTTTCAAATCAAACTGTGTGCTTGAATAAACATGCACACTGCATTGGTCGGCAGGGTTCTGTAAATATAATAACTCAACATTAAAAGAGCTAATTTGCAATTCATAACACGAGTTTTGTCACTGCTACGTGATTTTACAGACGTTTACAAGATACCGCGTCCATGTATTGGGACGGGATGGATGCTTATGAAAAAATAACGCGAAGTAAACCTGAAAGCCATCGCAAAGCGTCAATTGCAACACAAAAACATCTTCTTAGTGTATTTGCCCTGATATGAATGTATATATCTAATGATTTCGTTATATGCAGTCACAAGCACACAAATACTAATGCTCCAAGTTCATCGACGTTAGGCATAATATTCGCCTTATATCAAACGAATCTATTGTAATGCAGGATTTTTCCCGATGAAAACGTCTAATGATATAAACGTGTTGGCGGTAAACAAAACTATTGAAGTGCAGGGATATTGCTGTTGACTGAAGGCATCGGTTATTCATCAATATATAATGCCTGATAACGCACATCGACAAGTGCACATTATTTTTGGGTTAATTCATTTCTTTGTAACAGTTTATACGTGACGAATTACCAACAAAATGGATGAGAGTGTGGTATTAACAGGTCGCATGTGTCTGATAGTAATGGTTAGGACTAACAGCACAATGGGTGGAAGGTTTCGGCAAAGTAGTAGTTTTATATTTGTCTATTATCTGGTATCACATGTGCCCTAAGAGGTAATTGTTTTAGTCCATCCATCTCAATAAACGACAAATTTTACTTTATTTCTAGTATCACGTTCTAATGCCATTTATTATAATCCAGTTGGTCCGGTCCCATGATGCAGGCGCTTTTTCACTATTCTACGCAAAACATAACTTCCTTAATAACCGATGAGCGTTGCGTTGATTGCTTGAAACTTTCTTGTTGTTTCTTCTACAGTTCTGACGTACGTTGCATGTATTGCATTTTACAATATATATGAGCTTAAAGTTAAGCCCCACGGAGAGTATTGATTCGGCAATAACATATTCTTTGTTATTATTCGGCAGAGATGATTCCCTATATCATAAGCGAGCCGTTCGTTCATGCCATGTTTGTCCTGTTGACCTGTTAAATTTGAGTAAAATGATTCACCAGGATTGTAATTCCTCGTCATCGCCGGGTGAACGTTGAATTGTATGGCCATGCAGCATCTACGTGAGGATACATATGAAATATGTTCCGAACATGATTTATGATTTCTTGTGATATATTGGCATTAATCACGTAAATTGAATCAATTCACATCATACGACACAGTTACACAGACTGCTTAAAAGAAAACCAGATCGATACACCATGCATTATTTGGCGTTTATGCACAAAACGGCACGTGTATCTTATCGAAGCATAAGTTGCGTGAATTGCAAGTTGAGTCCAGTAACACAGCGAAAATCACCAGTTATGATTTCCTCTGCTCTAAACTACATGGTAACGATTATATGAATCACAGACAAAAGCTATAATATAATACTTTATGCACGCTTTGATAACGACATATTTCGTCGATATTATTCGTGTGTAAGCACCGCACGTCAGCAAATATAAATCGAAGTAGGAAAATAAATTTTTAAGGCTTTCGAATAGGTTTATTGCGTGTTGATATTAATAATCTGCGCTCACCAACCTATTGAGTCAGGTGTTGCGTCAACAATGAGGACTGCTTCAATATCCGCGCAAGGCGGATGCTAACATCGATTGACAAAAGGCATATGGTAATATATTGAGAGAGGTAATAGGGGCAGGGGCAAAGCATACGAGCTAAACACATAATATGCCTCATATTTGTCCACTTATCTGCATTCATTACTGACAACTAGAACATACCCCTCCTGTCACTATTTTTGATTTGCTTTATGCGGTGGCCGTTCATCTTCCCATTTAGCTTAGGTCAATACCTTGTGGAAATTAATTATCACCAGTGAAAACTTGCCTGAACACAGATGCACATACATTTAAATATGGGTACGCTCATCGATACACCACCATGCATACACGCACCATTGTAACAGCTCGCGATTATCTAGGATTCGTTCTGGTTCTGGATTCAGACAATTAATTTGATGACACATTAAAACATGCACCGCTTTTCAAATTGGATCAATACTTCTCCTGTGTTCAGTATTTGAATAAGGAATTCATGAAACCGTTCAGCGAGCAAAAATATTTTGGAGGACGTATAAAGTGCAGAACATTTTGTTAATAGATGTACTTGGTGTATATCAAGCCCAAATATATTTAACCGCTTGCCCGTTGATTACACGACTCTTACTTTTGGATGCCGATAAAGCTGCAATCTACTTGCCCTGGTTATCACCTATACAATACCCCCACCAGCCGGAACCCTCGTTGAGATTAATCATCTTTTGTGCATTTGCTTTTGCGGTCCGTGCCATCCGGTCCTTGCTTTGTAACTTAAAACTTAAATAAAGATAAGCCTATTTCGCTTATTGTTCAAAAGCTGTTCATAAAACCATAAAACAGTGTGGTCTGGAAAGGATATTTTTCGGTAATACTAGCCTTTCTGTTGGCAATAAAACATGCTAGGTTATTAGCTTAACAAAATGAGGACCCCTGTGGGGTTACGCAGTTAAAGGTGATTTTCATCCTGAGCAGTTTTTGCCTTTACTTCTTGGTTCCCCACATAGTTGGAGATGTCTCTATTCGAAAAGTGATGCAAAAGGATCCACTGGTTTCATCATCAGCAATAAGCCACATGCCTGAATATGAGTAATAATGATCGTGCGCTTTTTCACCAATTGATATCCCCAAGCTGTCCTGCTTTGTCCCGTGAGTATTGGTAGGCTATCGAGACTGGTAATTGTTGCTGAATGAAATTTGTGTCCTGACCCACACCACAACAAGACGTGTTGCTCGGTTCCGCATCGAACTACACTTTTTATAACTGTTCGAAGTACTAGGAATGAGAAGCGTTCCAGCGTTAGGCGACAGAAATCATTGTTGATATCGCTGGTGTGTCGCTAGAGTCACGTTACATGTTGCGATTAGGATCGGTTCTTGGCCAAAGACTGCAGTATAACTGCAACATTTATGAGCGAAAAACTTAATTGTAGTGGGAACACTTTTATCTAAGGATATCTTGTTTTTTGCTTATATTTTACCACCGATAAGTTCAGAGGGCGCTGTTGTACCTTAGCTCACAGACGATGCATTGGCAACTCGCCGAGTTGTCAATTTTAGCTGAGAGCATCATTGGCTATTATCTACGCACACAGTGACCCCTTTCGGGTCATAAAATAAAAAATATTCAAAATATACAGCTGAGCAAACACGAATATGGATGTACTAAGTGTTTATACACCATGGCGATTTATACATACATTTTGACTTGATAATAAATGAAAAAAGGGAGGATATATTTCATGACTAAGGTGTTAAGTGGGACAATATTAGCTAAATTAAATAATTCCTTACATTAAACAATGGCTTCATATTCATGGCATTTGGTCTCGCATAGTAAAATCTATTCGGGTAAGCAGATCTTGGCGATGACAACTCCGAGCAAACAAGTACATAGTGGTATTCATCACAAAGATCACTGGAGTTGTACAGAGTACATAAACTTGCATTATGATTATCCGCATTACTCCTCGATGCTACAGGGAATCTATGATTGACACTTTCCATTGACTTCAGTCGATCAGTAAAACCTAGACATAACGAATAATCTTCTATTTCATGGCTAGCTATTAATAATTTTACGACATATACTCATCGACCCAGTGTTGATGAAGCTCGAAGACCAACTTGAACCAGGTAATGATGCTGTAGCAATCAAAAAATTATTAATATAAATTGCAGAAGTGTGATCGTGAATTATTATGCAGCATAAATCAGAGTGTTTGCTGTATTACACTTCAGGAGTGATATGATTCATAACATATGCTACCGTCCTGCCAGTAATCAGGTCATTATAAATGCCTTGGTGCTCTGAACAATGTGTTTAATATCAGGAGCAATAGTAACTGACTTCATATCAGAAACAGAGCAAGAGCTCTGGATGTGATTGTACTACTGCCAAACATTTGCCGAGAACGATTATCATTTATGGTTACGCCTTTCTACAAGCGTTAAAACTTGCTCCACATGAAAGCAAATGATTGAAAGCATATGATTAAACCATTCCGTTAGCTGCCGACGTAAGGTAGCTAATCTAGATATACAACGATCCTTTTTGCTATATACTGATGGCTTGGGTGGTTGGCCTATTGGTCAGCTTGCGGAAAATTATTTCAAATTAGATAATGTCCAAGCTAAGCCGCTCTTACGTTGCATCGCAATCGTAGTGACAGGTGACAGAAAGATGAAATGCGTGAGGTGCTGTAGAAAAGAATACCATAAAAGAAATGAAGGAGTAAATGGTCACAAAAGACTAATTTAGAGACGGCCGAAAGGCATATTGACAATTGCATCACACCTATGTGGCAAACCGGATTCCATTCGATTTCACTCGATGAGCGAGCGGGATCCTTACTCTGCCTTTTATGTTTATGCAATGAATAATCATAGCACAATTTATTATTTATTGCATGCCATATATATTTGTCGATTATAAGACTTAACAACAATTATTGGAGACGCTAATTAAGTTAGGCAACCGACTGTACTGTTAAACGTGATACCACAGCACTTGCCATAAAATACATTACTAAGAATTCAAGGTTGTTTTTGCCTTCAGGCTTTGGCCTATATTCTGATACAATGACAAACCTGGTGGGAAATTATACGTTAACTCCTGTGCAAAACATGACCTGCAATTATGTGTGATTGAACGAATCTCATATGCGCTCTTTCCTAAATTGTCCTATTATTGATTGGCTACTTTAAATGCGATGTATGTACCAATAAAACATCTTCTGACAGCTTCAATGGCGTTTGTACTTTGCCAGGAAACAATGCCACATAGGAACTGTCCACTTGACCGCAATGTGTATAAATTAACACACAAACAAAGCATAAAATTTAGACTGCAGTCTAATGAGGATTACTTTGATCGTGCCAAAATAGCGGTTCATTTATCTTTATTCAGTTGCTATGCACATGAGATTGAATTTTTGTTGCAATATGCAGCTCTTTCGATATAGTTAATGTGTTGTGTTGATTTAGCAAAAAATACCAAAAACACCCAAGTTTATCATGTCAAGGCGTGAGGTATATACTCATGTATTCAGACTCATATGCATCGATCTCAGCTGACTCAACGTTAGCATAAAACACCTATGCCACCATCTAGAGATATATGTCGACGACTTATCATATTTTACAAATGCAGGCAGGTAAAATCCGGGTGTCAAGGCGGAACGTAACCTCCATTCCAAAAGGTCAAAAATCACACACCCGGATTCACACGATTCTCATGCTGATAAGAAACAATACAAACAAATCGTAAGAATCATCGCTATTCTATTTTAGTCCTGTTCAACATATTTAATTATAGTTAAAGGTAAATTATATATATGAATATTATCCTTTTAAACAGGGGACACTCTTTCAGTATATCGTTAACACTATATAACATCATGGCAATTTGCCTTTATGTTTGTACATGCAAGCTATGAGGGTTTAGGTGGCGCAAATTGCTGTTCGATGCTTATTTTTCAATGGAGCTGTCTTACAGAACTACCTTGATACGGTCCCTTGACCACAGTATCATTTGTGAGGGGGGGGGGGATTATATATGTCTTGATGCCGTACAATTGGTGAGCAACAAGAGGCTGTAAAAGTCAAGGTCAACATCCGAGAAGATTGAGAACATGATCACCCTAGCCTTCACGTGCTGCCAACACATTCAGCAAGGCCGGTTCCAATTACTCATCGAGCCCAAACGGTCAGCCGATAATACCTGCAAATTGAGCTTCATACCTCGCTTCATGGGATTCAGTTAAAACCATATCTTAGTTTCCAGGCACTTACGGAAACAAGTTAAATAAACAGTCAGTTTATTGCACATATTGCGAGCGAATCAACTGGTGAACGCTTGCATAACTTTACAAGTGATATTTAGGTTACGGCAGTAAATATCCTTCTACCTGTGTATAATAATGCGCCATCTATTAGCGGCACATTCATGCCTTAACTGCCTTATCATGAATGTAAAAGAGCTTTAATGTTTTGGACCATTCGATGCTAAAGCTGCGTTTATAAGCAGAACAATTAAGTTTACCCGTGCATCAGTCAGTTGTTACGGAAACAGTTACTGGCGTGGTCTGAAGAATACAGCCGGTTATTGTCTGTCAATATCGTTGCCAATATAGGTTAACGCCAATACGCACACATAGTTACATGCGAGATTTTGGTTTCGATAATTTGATTGCGATACATCGCATAGCTGGTCTCCAGTCATAGCATTATACGCTTGTGGTTCAAAACGTAACGCAATATGTCTTCATTCATATTGGGTGACATCATGATAAATCGGAATAACCTTTCGAGAGAATCAGCGCATTTCAATTACTGACCTCCTTTCTTTGGTAGACGAATGCTAATCCTTCGATGTAAATATTTGGTTAATGTGTTGTTGAGTCATTTGAATATTCGGATAGCTATGACTGTGAGAGGGAATTGCAAAATTTTTTCTCCAATGTACCTAAATTAGCATAGAAATAACATTTCTATAGGTGTTGTGGAGCTGTAAGCTACTGTGCACACAGCAGGTACTTGCAACAAGATGGGAAGCTACACAGGAAGGGTTGAATGCACCGTGGAAGTTACAAAAAACGTGAATATTATTATGGTAGTCGATGTTTGTGTCCGACATTCATTTCGTTGTCAGCGGTTAACCATGCACTATCTTCATTAGAATTATATTGCATGATATCTGGTTTTTAGACGATCGGTTGTGCTGGCGTGCTATTCTATACTGGAAAGTAAAAGTAAATAACTCGACCAAGCAGCACAAATGATATATACCCAAGCACGAAAGTAACTTCACAGTAGATATATAGTCGACAGTCGCAGGTGCGTACATATTACTAGTCGTTACTTAATGTTATCTTGCATATTTTCTTTGGCGTAAACACTGTGAAGCATTTTGCGTCGGTCTGAGTGCCTTACTTACATGACCTCCATGCAAGTAAGATCATAGTGACTTTGCTAAAGAATACTTGATAGAGGCTCACGGTTGGGTATAATAGTGGTACGAGGAACTGCGTATATGTCTCCTAATAACGAGCATCAACTGCTGTTGGTTAAATTTAGAGTGCTTACTTCAACAATGAATCAGCATTTATGTGGCATATATGCATTAAAAAGGTGACACGAAAAGACGATCGCCGGATTTATGTGTCAGACAACATATTAAGTCCATACATCTCCAAGGGAAAGAGCCAATGGCCAAGGGATTAATTTGGGCATCCATGTTAATACATGCAGAACAGCGGTTCCTTTCCTAGCAACAGGTCGTACGAACAAAAATCCCGTGTCTGGCTATTCACGGCAAATTGTCCCGGTAATATATTAAATAATTCATTATCACTGCATGTAGAGTATTGATGCGTGTGCATATTATAAAATCTACGCGGATGCCAAAGCTTCCACATAAGCTAAAACTTGTTTTCTTTTAGTCTGCAAAATATATATATATGTATATATATATATATATATATATATATATATATATATATTATATATATATATATATATATATATATATATATATATATATATATATATATATATATATATATATATATATATATATATATATATATATATATATTATTTATACTTTAGTGCCAATAACTGCTGCAAATATACTTCCCGGCTTGCAGGTGTGTGCAAAATGTTAATAGGCACAACGTTAGGCATGATATGGTCCGCTGAGGAGAAAAAAGCTCCTAACTCTATCGTGTGGACATGATCTAACTGCAACAAACGCTTCTATTGCAGCCATTGGTGTTATTTGATACAAATCAGCTGAGGTGAGAGCACAATTGCCCACTAATACTTCTGACAGCACCACAAGCTCCGTTTGGTCTCGCGCAGGTAACGTTGGTAAAATGTTGCTTGTTCAAATTACTTTGCAACGATTATATACGTTAGTGTGACCTGTGCCTAAGATTTATAAGTAAAGAAACTACATTAGTCTTTCCTCGGAGCGGCATTTTTTATGCGGATAATTTATCGCAACATGGGGCCATTTTTATTCATTTTATCCGGAATCATTGCAGTTAACATTTATGGTCTGCAGCGACGTCAACTGATGTGGTCAATAAAATAGAAGTTGACTTTTGTTAGCCTTCTAAGGCTGAACTCATGATTAACGCTGGAGTTCCACGAAATTGCCATTTGAAAATTGCATTTCTTACCAGTACCATTGTGAAATGGCTTGTATGTCGTAGTTTGCTTTTCTCCATCCCGCCTTTACTGCCATATTCACGCCAATCTCACTCGAAGTTATAATTTAGGGCAAGGCAGTCTTCAGAAGCAACAATGAAAGTCGATTGTACATGACACAATAAGTTTAGGACAGATAGTTTCTTTACTCCTCTTTTCAAATTTGAAAACGAAATGCACGTCAACAGTCTCAAATATGTCATCGGGCAAGCTGTGGAGATTCACGCTGCTTATGACTAATGTGCTTTACTTGAATTGTGCAAGAGATTGCGCGAGAAATTGAAAGCAAAAACCTCTAAGTTTTAAGGACATGTCCATTGCATTCACGTCACCTCTGTGTATTGAAGGAGTAACGGACTGCGATGAACAAGCAGATATCTGGCATTCGTAGTTGGAATGAGGCGTTAGCAACTCATTTTACAAACTAAAAATGCGCACTTTACATAATAACATGATGGACGAGACGTACACGTCTAATGCACACATGACTCTCTCCTCTGCAAACTATGCCCAAATATAATCATTAGTATTATATATTCGGAATCTAGCGGCATAAGATACGACTGATTGTAGCTTATGTGCCAAAATCTTGTTCTACCTTTACCGTAATTAATTTACAGCGTGGAGTCACCGATAAATAATTAATGAAGCTAACACACAATTCTGCATTGTCATTCGGATATTTTATGATCAATCAATTTGTCGTTAAGTATGCTTTTTATGAAAAGAGTGCTTCACTGTTTATTGATAACCATTGTAATCCCAGGCTTGATTGTGTTTTCATTCAATCTTCGCAGATTTGTTCCAATGCGCATAAAAATGTGAAATATCGACTTTCGATGCAGCGGTAGAGGTTACTCGAAACAGCAAAAAAAGTTTTATTCTAGTTTCTTTTCCAGTTGTTAAGATTTCGTTTGTTGGATGCACCTTGATTGTAATGGCCCAATGGGCACAACACGTGGAATCCACGTGGAAATCATGTGTATTTTTGGTGAAGTGGTGGATCCACGAACTTTCACGTGATATCCACGTGGATTCAACGAGTATTAATCACGTAGAATAGATGTGTCAAAACGTGGAAAAGACGAAGAATTTAAGGACCCATTTGTAAATTATTATTTATATATTCTTTTTTTCAGTTTATACCAGAAATATGGGCATATGTTAACCAGACAGCCCCAGCTAGGCATGATCTAGGTATGACAAGATATAGTGGGTTTCATAACTTTAAGTGCTATCGATCGATGAGCTCTGAGGATGATGATGGTTTGTGGCTTTCAGCTGCGTGGTTACTATCGTGACTAGGGTCTCCTGGAATAATGAGTCGAAATTCAGGTGAGATACTCTCCAGACGTAGGCGAGTTCGAACACCTGACCTGCTGGTCCGTGGTGGAGACCCGGCCGGGGGTTGAGAGCGCATTCAATTCATAAGCCTCATCGAGTTCTTGAGAAACCGCTTTCCTCGCTTCACTTTCGTACCAATTTATTTTGCATAATTATGATCAATATCCAAAAATACACAGTACACGGTATAAATTATTATTGTTGAAGACGAGATTTTATGCGTCATACTGAACTAGAAAGATTTGATTTAGAGCAGTAAAGCAAATACGAAACTAAATTGTTCGTAACACTCGATTCGCGCGATTTGCTGCAGTTGTGGAAAGTTGAGAATTCATTTGCTATATTTTTGACAGTTTACAAGCGAGTCGTATTTAAATGCTATTCTTTTAACGAAATTAAGTTTACTCATGTGGTGTGCCAAAACTCCATACCGTATATAATTTGCTCATAGTTTTTAATTTTATGCACATTGGTGCTTGAAACCTCTATTATCGCTCTCAACAAAGTGCCAGCCGTTGCAGCGGAATAGCTGTAGGCACGCCTCGTGTGTATTGGGAGGCTTGCTCCTTATTACCCACAACCATCTTATACACACGCCATCGTTCATCTGTCCCTCCATCTCACAGTCATCGTTCATCTGTCAATCCATCTCACAGTCATCGTTCACCTGTTAATCCATTTCACACAGTCGTCATCGCTCATCTGTCACTCATTCCCACAGTCATGGCCCCTCTGTCATTCATTCTGGCATTCGTGGGTTGAGCAATGATGGTTTTCCCGTTAACATAAGTGCACTTTTGTGAATATTTTACTCTTTAAATATTTACTTTATTTTAATGCTGCTATTGAGAAAGGAAAAAAAGTATCTGTTTGGTATTATTTACAAGCTTGTAGTCAACAGCATAGTTATTGAACACTGCATAATTTGTGTATGCACATGTTTTCAGAAGCACTGCCTACATCTCCTCAAATCAGGGATATACTGAACAGGCAGGAGAGGAGAGAGCTGGCCGATAGTGGCAAACAGCTTCCTGAGGCTGTGCAGATGAGCAGCACTGAGGAACTTCAACATTTCAATGAGCAGTTGATGGACAACCAGAGAAAGAATTAGTGGGTATGTAAAATTGCAGTTTTGTTAAGGAATAGTGGGTGTAAGATCTAATAAACAGCAATGAAATATTTTCCACAAAAATGCCTCCATATTATCATATACTGTATTGTCTGGAGGCTGCTGTTAATGTCTTACCAGCCAACCGACTAAGGAATGCACCCAAGAGAAAAAGTTAAAATATTGCCTATTGGTATTTTTTCTTGATATACTCACACATTTAGATT
Source organism: Urechis unicinctus (assembly GCA_034190875.2). Taxonomy (NCBI): domain Eukaryota; kingdom Metazoa; phylum Annelida; class Polychaeta; order Xenopneusta; family Urechidae; genus Urechis; species Urechis unicinctus. The sequence goes on along the minus strand of CM067351.1, from coordinate 35,312,417 downwards.
TTTAATAGATTTGACTAGATCATTGACTTAAATTCAAAATTCAAAATTCAAATTTGGGTAGTCATCTTATTTTGAAGATGATTTTGTGACATTTTTACACTTATATGACTGAGATGTCATAACTGGTTGCCGAGATATAACCGATCGAACTCGCAGACTTTCCTGTATGATATCATCGAACTCACTCACTCACTTTCGTTTAGTGGTCTACTGATGAAAGCCATTTACCCAGACGAATTTGACTGCTTTATGTCAATTAGGTGACGTCACACAATAAAATGTGCGAGTTTGGGCATACTAGTGTCACTTAAAAATTATCGTCAAAATTAGATAACAAAAATTCGATTGTGCATTTCAGTGGCCCTTTAGGCACATTTTATTATTTGCATTTTATTAGGGTGAAAGTAAATCATGTCATATCTGTATAGATTCATGATGCTCATGCATGCAGTGACTGGTTTAATGTGTTTATGAACAAACCTGCATTTCTCTACTAATTCTTTGCCTTTGTATGTTGACATTTACTCGTAATGTTTAAAAAAGATGTTTAATATCGTTATTTGTGATCATGTAGCACTAATAGTTGGATATTCCTGAGAAATAAATGTACTTGGTTCAATGATCTTGTCGAATCTATTAAAAAACAAAATGATTGTATTGCAACATTACTAACTTGACTAAAGATGAAGTAAAAACACCTTAATACAGAAATTTTGTATCGCTAATTTAGGTGGAAGGGTACACGTTTTATTCCACGTGTCTATATCTACATGGTTTCAAATTGCCTTTTACTCGAAGTTTCTACGTGTATTACACCAGTTTTCCAGGTATTTTCCAGGTGGATTCAACGTGTTGTGCCCACTGGGGGAATTCTTACTGAACTTAACTTTGATATCTACAAGCAGTCAATAGGCATGCTGCAGTTGGAAAAGCACAGCCTGCCAGTGATGCTAACTGTGGAGCATGTGCATCGTGTCGCTTTAAAATAAATTACCGCATAGTACGATAATAGTCTTTATTGCACATAGTACATTGCACTGCTTTGTGACAAGACTTGCTCGGCGGCGCAGATACCACTACGTGCGCCATCACTTGTGCGGCCGCTAGTTATCTTCGTTTGTCCACTTTTCAGGACTTGAGAATGGCAATACTATAATTTGCTCATTAATGACAAACGTAAGCGGCGCAGGAAAACGCTTATTACTCTATCATACCTGTCATTTATAAGGCCGAAAAAAGGTAATATTTTATATGAATTACTCGATGTTGGTGCAAGAAGATATAATAAGTTTGTTTAACATGTGTGGTTTATGTGAATTAGCCTACATAATGCCTCAGCATTAACACAAGCTTCTTCAACTCGTCAACAGTCCTCAATCAGTTATCGATCGTTTGATATTGCTTTATAAGCCTAATCCTCTATGGTTATCTACCAGTATTTCGATTCATAATATGAAGCAGTTATCACTCTGTATGTTTATTAACTGCATGCCCCAGCGTGTGGTACTACCACACAGCTGATGACAATGTAAAAAGTAAGTTACCGAACTCCCATTATTGGGTCATTATTAATATTTATTAGCCTATTATGTAATTCAAAAATATAACAAAAGTCCAATATATCCAGTATAATCACAAACAACTGCTGCATCGTTCAGAAACACGTGTATCAACCCACATCAAACGGATTGCTCCCTGTTAATAACCCCTTACGAAAACACGAGGGTGCATTTCTACTTTACAATAACAGATCGCATACTTTATTCGATATTGACAATTATGAATAAATGTCTGCGAAGATGTTATTTATTTATTAGACAATTCGTCGATTATATATGTCTTTGTTGGGTGACAAACGGAGTACTTAGCAGAATGATTTAGTCAAGCAGTACTACGTTGTACGTCTATTAACTCCGACTCCCTTTGTTGCACCAGGTTATTTCACTCCTCCTTTTTATGGCTTTTAACATATGCGGACCCTTAGTAACGCCTTGGTAATACATACATGCTTACAATATAAAAATATATGGTGCTTTATTTGATCGGAAATGCTCATACAAGTTTACGTGGACAATCTCAGGGAAGTTAATGCATCATTGAACGTTAGAATTTAATCACACCGATGGGACAGGGCTAATGCTTATCAGCATACGGTGTATGTATTGCAAAGTATTGATAATCTACAAATTATGCGTGCCGTTGTTTTCAAATGAAGAGCATTGCGTGTGATTATGGCCAACTCTGTTCAAAGTCATTTTAACAACTTCGTTCATGGAAGCAATAACCCTGATATAAAGTTCCATTTTTTTTACCAGCTTACTGTGTTTACTATATACTATATTAATGGTGCCTTTTAAATTACTTTTGCCCTAATTATATTATGATCAATTCGATATTCAGGTCAGAGGTACTGCATGACATGTTATCGGTCTAAATTATAAACTTGTCCTTGATCGACTTTGTATGACATTTCCGTGTTCTGATAAGGATGAATTTAAATTCACTTATATGGATGCTTATGACGCACTTGTGAATAACGACAGATTGCACACATGTGCTTTGAGCCAAGGCATAATACCCTGACTGCTTACGTGTGACTCGGATGATTCTGTTGGCTATCGCCAACGTTTCTCTAATTTGTGCCCAAATGGTGGAGTTGGTAATAAACGAAATGCATCATCACATAATGCTTATCTGGCTCCTACATAGTGTGGTGTTACTGTGTCTCGCAAACCACGTCACAATTGTCATTTTGTGCAGCGTTCAAGTAATATATACACTAAAAATGCCGAAGGGAGAAGTCAAAAAAATCTATTTGGGCTCGATGAGTCTCGATGCAGCAAATGCACACTTTGAAAATGAAATGGCACTTATGATTTTTCTTAATTGTACATAACCTACCAACACCTTTTCACCCAATGAAAAGATAGAATTAACATTGGAAGAGATGTGGTGGTGCTGTAAGCTACTGTGCGCAAAACAGACGCTTGCTACAAGTTGGGAAGCTACACAGGTATGGTTGTATGCATAAAACATAAAATGTCATCTCTGAATAAAGTGCACTATTTGATTTATACTTAAAGGCAATGCAGTCGTTAAAATCAACAATGAAAGTTGGTTGTGCTTGACGAAGTTATTTGAGGTTAGATAAATTCTTTGCTCCTCTTTCAACTTTCAAAGTCTCAAACATGTCATTAGTCAACTTATAGAGATTCGCGCCGCCTAAGACTATTGTGCTCAACTCAAGTTGTGCGAGAGATTGCACGAGATATTGAAAGCAACGTCATCTTAGTCTTAATGACATCACAAATGCATTCACGGCATGATTGTTTCGTCGATAAACGCATAGCCCACGGTATGGTGTGAAATGTTCTTATTTCGACTATGGTGTAAGCAACTAATAGCACAAATAGCACTTCCCGTCATGACATGCGGTGTACGAATCAATGGACGAGACGTACATGTCTAATTTACGCAAGACTCTCTCCTCTCAAAGCGATGCTCCACTCTGCTTATTATTACTATACGAATCGGAATCTAGCAGCACATTTTCCAACAACTTCACTGATATTGTCGGCCGACTCTTGGATGGGTCAACCTATACTAAGCTCATTTGCACTCGATAATATGATGTTTAATCACTGTTACGCAATTGTCTTGTCGCATGCTAGATAGATCGCCCAAGTTTTGATGTGAGATATGTGTAATTGAATATAGTAAAGCATAGCCGAAAGCTTTCACAGACCTGCATCAGCAACAGAGAACTGGACCTTAGTGTTTTTGGGCAGACATTAAAGTAGAAACCAAATGACTACTTTTTTGGCAATCTCAGGTGCACAGTTAATATCAATCAAGCGCTAGTGCAGTTAGGCACACCATTTGCCTAAAATTGAGAAGGCCGTTCATGTTGCCTTACCATACTAAAACACAACACCTTGTTAGGCGTCCGGGATCATAAACAATGAAATTGTACAGTATGGTATGTGATGATATGAGATATGACTGAATTCATAGGCTAAAGGTCATATTCTTATCGATAAATGGACTCCGCATTAATTTATGTAAATCTCGAGCATCGTGCATCTACTACCAATGTCCCGCTAAAATGAACTATTCATCAATACCTACTGTCTAATAAGACACATCGATCAAAGCCTACTATTCTTAAGTTTATGTTTTTTCTTTAACAATTACTGAGCTTTCTTCTTTACAGCAGCAATGCCGTGCGTGGGTGCACGTGGCTATTAAGTTATATGTGATATCTGCATATGATATGGCTTGTACACATTACTATATATTGGTTCATTATCTTGAATCTCATGCGTCCATATGGATAGTTCCAATTACACGTTCCAGCGGCATGATAATAATCTTATTGGCAAAGTTTAGTGGCGTAGATATACTGTGGCTACTTCTCTGTACAGGAATAACAATTGATGATTGCATAGTGGGTCGTTTTAAAACCATGAATGATGAAAACGCCACCACCAATATTAAAATAATCGTCATGAGCAAAAGATCCTTAATTCGTGTTTTAAAAAGGACCTTGTTCGATAGACCAGTTAACGTTATCCTGGCTCCTTGTAATCTGGTCTAAGCTTCTTTGAACACTGCTAACAAAACGAAAATAACAGGCTAAACGGGACCAATATATTTTATGGCTTTTTTGCCTTCTCTTTGGATAATTCGCAATCACCCACCAGTAGGACCAGGTGTTGCTTCAACATTGCAGACTAATATACAGCTTATCCGCGCGCACACGGTGGATGAACTTGTCGTCAGGCAAAATTAGAGGAAATACAATTGCTCATGACCTTGCTAATGAGTATTAGTTGCGACATTATCAACGAAATTATAACAGGGAGTTAGGTCTCGATTGTCAAGATATCCACATTCCAGGCGGGGAATAAGTATCAATTACTTTCATATGCATTCAAATATGTGTACGCTCATTGCTCACCGTTATGATTTCATACACCATTGCAACGGCGCTAACCCCAAATATTTGCTATGGTACTAAAATCATGCACTCAATGGGATGACTTATCAAAGCAAGTAATGCCACACCCTGTCGAATTGGTTGAATATTTCTCCTGTGTTCAGTTGCATAGAACATAAGGCTTCAATAATTCATTTTTGTCGATTAATTGTACCAGGCACCGTTATTAAGTTAGCTAGATCTTAAATATGATATACTATATGTCGACAGCAAAAAAACTTATGTGCATCTTGACACAACTTGTATTAGGCGTCTAATGATATTTGCCTATATATGGCGTTGGTATAAAGCAACCAACACTAACCCTGACATACAACTCACAAAACCGAACATATGCAGACATTTCCAAGATTGGTTGGATTCGCGACATATCAATCCAAAATGCTTTCATGTGAATTACAGTAAAGCGTCTCCTGTAGCTAATCGATACACAAGCATGCATACACGAACCATTGAACCAGCGCATGAACACATAGTATTCGTCATATCGCTGCCATTATATACTTAAAGCGATGACATATGAACGCTTAATGTGCCACACCTTTCCACACTAGGTAGATGTTGCTCTTACGATCAGTTTCATCGAGCGCATTTGTTCGAATAATGTTGTTTGCCATTTTATTGTACCAGGCGCCGGTATTTAGCTCGTTTGATCTTGAATACTCATCATTCGGTATACAGCAATAAAACTCTCGACCCGACCTCTATCACGTGTCGAGAGATACTTGTCTGAACCTAAGGCCCTGCTTAACACCAAAGTTGTAATTCGGACTTGGAGATGACTGAACTTTTCTGGTAGTTATACGCGAATTGTAGACGCACATTAGCATGGGCATTCAAGAGTAAACCTACCCGTGATACCACCAAAACCTGCCATAATGTACATTGAAATGATTGGAAGGTGGCGTTTGGCTTCGGCTTTGGCCTACATTATTGGCACAATAATGAATTTGGCGTGTGTGATAGTTTTGCAGTTCAGCTGACGTCAAGAGTTTGATGCATGCAATATCAGACGTAATTGCCATCCTAAGCATCAGTTCTAACGGGAGTAATAAATAATAATTTGGAAGTAAACTTTTTGTCTAAAATACTTGCCTGTAGCGAGGCAAAATGAAAGGCCTTTTATGGTGATGAATTGTATTGTCGACTCTTTTTCGCATAACTTATGCGATGTTTTAACTGATGACCGACCGATTTGTGCAATTCAATTATATATCGACTATCTGGTAAATTATTTAATGTGAATGCCAATATCAAAGTAACTCGTGATTGCCATATGTGGTTGAATGAATGTCATATACGCTCTTCCTTTAGCATTCCTATCACTGATTGGCTAAACGTACCCGTGATGATTGAATTGTTGTACAAAGTTGGTAACTTTCAACACTATCAATGATTTGCTACTTAAAATGCATTTATTGACCCCAGATTAGACCAAGGTAAAGAAACGTTTGGTGCGCCAATGAATACATCTTCGTATAACGTCTACGTGGCTTGACGTTCAGTTGGATTCGCCAGAACACTATGGGGAAGTTGCTGTCACACCTGATAGTGACGAGCACAATTAACACACATGTTGTTTTTAGTTCCGTACATTTAACGTAAGTTTCATGTTGATGCTAATTGACATTTGTAGATATCCTTTGACAGCTGCAGCGGGAGATACACGTACCATCTATTCGCAATGATTAAGTTGTCATGAAACGTTGGTTACTATCAATCGATGTCTAAGTAAAACAATCACTGCACTTCAGCTTAACAGTATCCCATTGGCAAATAATAAATTGGTACAATGTAAGTTATTTTTGGGATAAAAGAATAAAACGAGTTCAATACACGCGCCTATGCATGAGAGAATGACGATATATTTTCTGGCGAATTTATTTTCCATTATAGAATTAAAGCTCTGGGATCAAATCACTACCCGTTTCTTTCGGCGACTGGAAAATATATAACTATTCATCAAGGCCCCCTTGATAGACGCTGCTGCAACCCGCGGATTCCAGCAAACCTAAGATAATCTTAGTTGAACTTAAACGCATCCCAACGTTTACGTTTGGCAATCTAGCCATGACCTAACACATCAAGTTAAAACGTTTCACAGGCGAGAAAGTTTGATGTGAAAAATAACGTCTTTTGCATCATAAATGATTCATTACCACATAAAATCGTCGTAGGCTGAATTTGAATGAGCGAGACCTGCATGTGGAGCAAAATATCATATAAACGCCATTGCAATATTATTGTAACATCCATTGCAATGTAATGGGGAAAAGTATATTCAACAGCAGTACGTGGACGGTCGTTTCCCTGGAATTACAACCCGCGACTGTTTCTGTTAAGGATTACATTTTCTAATGCGTGATATATAAGACACGGCGGTACGATTGCTTATACCTGTGTATATTTTTGCACAATCATTCAGCGGAACCTAAACGCTTAATTGGTCTAATCATGATGAGTCAGAGCTTTGTACCATTGTGGCATTAGATAAACGAGAGCGTTAATCAACGAAATGCACCATGCCCTCTCCATCTGGTTTTAAATCATGTTTATTCGGATTAATTTCATTAATAATATCGTTGCATTACCCATTACAACGAAATGCTCAAATATAAGAATAATCCATGCCCTGTCCATCTGGTTTTCAATCAAGGTGATGTTTATTCGGATTCAAATTTCATTAATTTAACTTTTCGTATCGTAATTGCAAGATGCCCATTATCCATTACAATTGCATGGAGTGATTCATTTTAAACGTGTGCGAGTATGGTATGGTGGTTTTTGTAAAACTTAAGAAACGTAATATAAGAATAATCCGCGATTGTCTTTCACACATTCAGACAGGCAGCATTACAAATTCTATTTTTTAACTGCAGCTGCCAATTCTAATTCATTTCATAATTTAGCTATTCTAAGATTGTAGCACAATGGGGGTGATTGTATGCAACGTGGAAGGCCACAAAAGGAAAATGCTAACTTGGCATAGAAATAGAACAGCATAGAATTATCTACCTGGCGCAGAAAATCCAATGTGACAGTTGATTGCGCATATCCTATGTGGTTTATGTGCAGTGTTGCACAATAATTAAGATGTTCGGAGGATACATGATCATTATACATTATGCTGGTGAATTTGTTGATCAATACCGTATGTAAAGCCTATTGCGTTTGCAGAGCTATACTACAAAGTCGAAGCTGCGCTTGAAGTGTATGTCCAAACATTGATATGAATACCTTACAGGTGCATAAATATTATCGCACCAGCCTTCAACGTTGTAGGGTCATGCTTCGTTACGCAATATCCCGGGTTCTAAGCATAATGATCGGTTGGGTTAGAACATGCGCAATGGAGCATTGGGCAGTAGGCTGGGCACCATGGCTAAAGCGTCAAAAACGTCCGTGAATCCTTGAATGGTTAATAGCTTGATTGTACTGGTTTAAATTGAGTTTGTGGCTGGGCAGTACCTTTCATTGGATGACATTGAGTAAGCTACGGAAAAACGGTGCATCGATATATGTGTCGCATAAAGCCAAAAATCGTTGTTAAGTGTGCTGTGTAGAGCCGGCCAGTAAACCACTTAACCATAATCATCTCAGGTTTCAAATCAAGTACTTGCAGCTTACGATGTATTTCAAACAAGCGTGATCATGCGCAGACAGAAGAAGGTTTTCCTGACTCGCAAGAGAGCACATCTTATTCTTTTTGCGTAGGGCTACCGAACTGTTTGGGAAGTCAACTACATATACAGCCTAGTTACACAATCATATAATTTACTAAAGACAAGACTCGAAATACGCACACTCAGTATGTATTACGAATGTGCTACAAGGCACAATAAGCTTCACTTACAGTCAAATCTCTTATAGTCTATTGCGTCGCTGCATCAAGCTCACGAGGAATGATTTCACAACTGACACAAAGCTTGCAGGCAACTCGCAGCAGACGTTTACTCAGCTAACCGATAATTCAAGAAAGTTTATTCCAGAAGAAGAGATAACGGTGAGACGATGATTGTAAGAACAAATGTCGGATCAGCGGAATTGTCGTGCGCCTACAATATTGGCCCAACATTGCTGTTGTGTAGAATGTTTTGCTTAGCTTGATTGTAATCAGAAACGCCTGTATGTAAACTACAATGCTATTGGCCTTTTCCCGTTACGTTATTCGTTCTGGGGCAAGGTGCTGAGAGAGCTCGAAGTTTGGGGAGTTGCGGGTTACCAGCGTCAAAATTTCCGATAGGCACAATCAAAAATCTTCCTTGATTGTGTGTTGGTATATTCTAACGCATACTCTTGTAGGCTCGTGGAGCGAAAGGAGGTTGTAAATTTCACGGCCAACATCAAAGGAGCTTGAGAACAGGATCAACTGGACTTAAAGCCGATTTCAAGCATTAGTCAGGGTTTAAAGCGAATTTATCCCGGAGGAAAGTGCATTGATCGAGGTGGGCGGACATTTAAGGTTAAAACATGTTGTAATTATTTGAATAGCGGTACCTAGAGATGTTACAATTTCTGAATTATATTAAACTGTTCCAGAGAATTATCATACAAGTGTCAGAAATCATAAAATAGGTACAAATGCCCAACATACACGGGTTGTAGCTTCTGTTTTTGTAAGATAACAGTGTTACACAATGTCACTATGTTAAATCAAGCGTTTGCCGATTACAGGACATAAATTGTTTCGTAGAGCGTTGGCGCATTTGATTCGGTAATCAACGATATAAGATACAAATGTGCCTGTCTCACAATAACATAAACGACACATTGAGTATGTTAATGTGCATGGCTTGTGTTTATTCACATTGCCTGATACCCCTTCTATAATCGTTGCTAAATTTTTGATGATTGCGGAACGGAAAGCATGATATCCATATTTGATACGATCCAGGTTTTTTTGGCAATCTGTCCCAGAATTGTGATTTGAAGACAGCATGGAGGACGATAACTTAACATAGACTGCGACTCAAACACAGGTTTAACAAGATGGGAAACACGAGACCCTTCTTAACTTCAAGACAAACGTGGAACCAAAGCTTTACAGTTTCAGGGTGGATGTAATACTTTGCAATTGCCAGTAGGATTATCTGATCTCCAAACACTAGTCACCACATAACTTCAACGCGGTTGTAAGCCAGAAGAGTAAAACTTTCATATTTGGCCGTTTGTTGTCTAAATAACGGCACTCTGGTATCTTAACCCATACCGCCCTGTGTCTTCAAAGGTGTTTCATGCTGCAGCTGCAAGTCAACCTCGCGTTACTCATCCTCAGGTAAGTGCTATAGAACGCAATTACAGACCTTCTTTTACTGCTTATCGACACAAAGCTCATTTGTGTGTGCTTTTTACAGTTGATTACACGCGCAGTGAGCCGAGATGCCATAGATCATGTCTCGGCACCTATAAACACCAGCAGAATAAGGAGACATTACCTGAACGCATAGCATCCAAACGGAAGGCATAATTGTGCAGCGCTTCTAATCGTTCATTGCGTGCTAATAGAAATATTTTCAACCAGCCCATTATTGATCCAGGTGCTGGAGCCTCACTTTGATGTCGGCCTGACGCACGTGCCGATATGGATTCAAAGAGAATTATTCAAGCTCTATATGAACTGCAAGTGCATGCGTTGTTGCTAATGAGCTTGCGATGCTAATGGCTAAAAAACTACCGATAAGGTACATGCGTAAGCAAAATAGTTATGAGCACTGCCAACTACATATTTTTCCTTTCTGACAGTAAGTTGTCTAGCCGATTAAATTGCTTGCTATGACGCTAAAAGCTGACCCGGGTAATGGCATCATCTTTGTCTAAAAGTCATTGCAGAACACATGTATCATATCACTGTACATATCGTTTCAGTGAAGTCACAATTGACGGTGATCACGAGTCAGTTAATTACATTGACAATATCACTGCTCCGTGAATAGGCAAAACTTTAATTTGCTCTCTGACGACACTTTGTTGGAAGACATTCGCTAGCTGGAAAGGTCTGCCCCGCCAAGCAGAGTACCTTAAACTTCATCGTGCTAAAATAGTATCGCTACGCTGCAACAATCACTACTTTTGTGGCAGTTTGTGCTTTATGATACCAATTAGGGGGGGGGGACACGAAATTGACAAAAGTGCGTACTTAAACTTCCGACAGTTTCATAAGATGTTGCTTGATACGTCTTATTTTCCGGGAACATTTGCCAGCACCATTAGTACGACGCATATTCGGAAAATATCAGTTACCCCTAATTATTTTTATTATAAATACCAGGTTATTGTGATGGCACACGCAATGCATAATTGTGCGCCGTAAACTGCAGTATTGTACGCATTCAAATATCGAGATATGTAAATTGTGATGGACTGTGGGACATGGTAACATTTAAATATATTTGAAGTTGCGAATAACTTCATCGTTGTAACTTTGCAATAGACCGATCCAAAACTTCATATTTCTGTATTTATTGGGCTCGCTAAGTCAGACGAATCCATCAGTCAGTCTTAGTTGCCGCCTAGAATATGTCTACCCTAAATCAGATCATAATCAGTTTGATCTACACACAAATGCGCTCTTATGCGAGCTACGCCATTCCCTCACCTAATCGCATGCCTTTCCACGTCTCGGATGAGCGCCAACCTATTAGATAAGATGCGTTAGCTGTTTGTATCAGCATCACGCCAATGCAAAGAGCACATGCAAGAAGCAATTAAAAGTTTTACTGTAAAATTTTAAAAGTTAACAGGGATGACATTCACAATTAAAGTGTCGTTTGCGTTAAGCATAACATTAATGCCTTAAGACATGGTTGAATGCATGTACTAAAGCTTGATATGGCCAGTTTCTGACAATTCAAAAATCATAGTATAAAGCTGATGAAAACACAAGAGGACATCTCTAAATACGGTCCGATATTTGGTTTGCACGTCAGTGCAAAGCAGTCGACTGAAGCACATCATAGGTCAATTGTGTATGACTTAATTATTTAGGGACAGAGAATGTATTGTCAATCTTGTCTACTTTTGTGCACAATGCTAGGGCAAGAGTCTTGATAATGTCAGCAGACAGGCTGTTGAGATTCACGACGCTTAGGACTAATGTGGTCAACTTGAGATATTCGCGAGATTGCGCAAAAATAAATGCTAGGGATGGCGTTGCCAGCAATTAACTGAATGAATAAACCCATGTAGATAAAATACAAGCATTGTCCGATAAATTTTGCAATTGATAACCTCTAGTTCTTAATAACATTTATTTACTTCTATGGGCTGCCGTAGCATAGTAAAATGATATAGCAAGTTAACCATTAGATATTCCAGTCATGGAACAAGGTGCATGAATCACTTACAAGCATGGACGAGGCGTCTATCGTCTGTTGCCTAATGTTTTTCAATCCATACATACGAGACTGTCCAATATTTGCTCCGCTGTACCAATTGCAAATATATTGAACGTATGCGGGTTTGTTTTACAAATGTTGAACCTTGCAGCACCTCTTCCAACCGTGAATAATATACGATAGAACATAAGGTCTTCTGTTGAATCCAGTTTCTTCGCCAAACAAAAGGCGTTGGTAGCAACATGGGATAATGGATATAATAGAATACCGCGTGGAAGTCACTAAAATAGCTAATGCAATGATTAAAGTTGACTCGGGTTAGACTGTATACTCGAAAATCATCACAGAATTTCAAAATCAAACTGTTTGCTTGAATAAACTTGCACACTACGATGGTCGGCAGGGTTCTGAAAACATAATAACTCAACATTAAAAGAGCTAATTTGCATTTCATAACATGATTTTTGTTCACCGCTACGTGATTTTTCTACGTGACAGTTACAGGATACCGTGTTCATGTATTGGGACGGGATAGATGCGTATGATTACGTACCGTAAAGTAAACCTGAAAGCCATCGCAGGGCTACAATTGCAACACAAAAACGTCTTCTTAGTGTATTTGTCGTGATATGAATGTTTGCAGTCGCAAGCGCAGATACTGTCGCTCCAAGTTCATCCACGTTAGGTATATTATTCGCCTTATATCAAACAAAACTATTGTAATGCAGCATTTTTTTTCCAGATGAAAACGTCTAATGCTATAAATGTCTTGGAGGTAAACAAAACTGTTACAGAGCAGGGTTTTTGCTGTTGACCCAAGGCATCGGCTTTTCATCAATATATAATATAACGCCCATTATTTGATATCCATTTGTAACACATCGACATCAATAAAATGGATTTTGCATTAATCGCATGTGTCTGATGTAATGGCAGGAATTTATACGTGACTGCAAAAATAGTTTTATATTGGTCCATATCTGGTAAATGGCCCTAAGAGATTGTAGTTCATCCGGTAAGTAAACGACAAATTTTATAGTGTTCCTCCATTTAGTAATCCTGTTGGTGGTTCCATTACGGAATTTTACATAACTTCCTTAATCCGATGGGCTTTGATTGAGGTTTCTTGTTGTTTCTTCTACAGTTCTGACGTACGTTGCATGTATTGCATTTCACAATATACATGAGCTTAAAGTAACGCACCACGGAAAGTATTGTTTTACCAAAAACATCTTCGTTTTTATTATTCGGCTAAGATGATTCTCTGTATCATAAGCAGGCCGTTCGCTAATGACATGTTTGTCCTGCTGGCCTGTTAAATTTGAGTAATATGATTTACCAGGATTGTAATTACTCATCATCGCCGGGTGAACATTGAATTATATAGCCATGCAGCATCAATCTGAGGAAACACCTGGAATATGTGCAGAACGTGATGAATGATTTTTTGCAATATATTGGCATTTATCACATAGATTGAATCAATTCACATTATACGACACAGTTAAAAAGACCGCTTAATGGAAACCAGATTGATAAATCATGCGTTATTTGGCGTGTAGGCACAAAACATGGCGTGTGTATCTGATCAAAGCATATATTTTGTGAATTGAAAGCTTAGTCCAGTAACACAGCGACGATCACTGGTTATGATTTCCACTGCACTAAACTACATGTCAACGATTATATGAAACTCGAATACACGCCATGAAATAATACTTACCAAAATGAGTTATTGATGCACGCTTTGATATCGACATATTTTGTCGTTATTATTCTGGTGTAAGCACCGCTCGTCTGCAAATATAAATCGAAAAAGGAAAACAACATGTTATGGATTTTTCGAATAGGATTGATGCGTGTTGATATGAATAATCTGCGCTCACGAACCTATTGAGTCAGGTTTTGCTTCAATAATGCGGACTGCTGTGCAGCTTCAATATCCGCACAAGGCGGGAGCTAATATAGATTGACAAAAGACGTACGGTAATTTAATACAACAGCTAGTGATCTCGTAAATAAAGATCAGTTGTGATGGTCTGACGCAAACACACGTTACCTATGTTTCCAGGGGCAAAGCATACGAACTAAACACATAATATGCCTCATATTTGTCCACTTATCTGGATACATAACTCACTCGGACACACCCCTCGTGTCACCATCTATGATTTTCGATATGCGTTTGCCGTTCACTAATTTCGATGACACATGCAAACAAGCCCCGCTCTTCAAACTGGACCAATACTACCTCTGTGTTCAGTATTTGAATAAGGAATTTGGGTCATGTTATGATACCAGGCAACGTTATTTCATTCGTTGTATCTTTAATATTGTTCAATATTTCGACAGCTTATGTGTCGGACATCTCATAATAATACTTGCTCAATCACGACGTGGATCTAAAGTTATTTACCCGGAAATACAACTCATGAGACCGTGCACCATGCAAAATTTTTTTTTCTGATGTATAAATTACTTAATTATGCAGAATATTATGTTAATAGATGTACTTGGTTTATATAAATCCCAAATATATTTAATTGCTTGCATGTGGATTACACGTATCTCACTTGTACGTGCCAAGAAAGCTGCGATCTACTTGCCCTGGTTATTACCTATACAATACTTCCACCAACCGGAACCGTCGTTGAGATGAATCATCTTTTGTTCATTTGTTTTTGCGGTCCACGCCATCCGGTCTTTGCTTTGTATCAATGGCGAAGGCAGTATGCAACGTGGCAGGAATATGTTCCTATATGATCTGCCACATTTGCCCGGAATATACTCTCCATACTTCGCCCAGAAACAATGCAACAAAGGAACTGTCTAATTGACCGCAACATGTATACATTAACACACAAAGAAAGCGAACATTAGATGGCACAGGATTCCATTTGCACTTGTAGATACCTATTGACAGCTCCATCCGGCATTTACGTAGCACACTATAGAAATCTTAATAAGCAACCGTCTATTTATCACATTGGCAAATTATAAATGAGCACTGGGTACTGTACTAATCAGAGAGAGGACTAAATATATGACAAGTTATATATATACAAACCTGTATATGAGAAAACAACGGAATATTTTGTGTCAAATTTATATTTCAATAGAGTATTACAGATCCGGGATCGAACCACTAATGGTTTGGTGCGGTAAGTAAATATGTAATCATGCATCGCATACCCCTCAATAGACGCATCTGAGAACCATGTGTTCTTGCCATCGTTGAAAAAATCTGAATATCATCTACAGAGAACTAACTCACATCCAAGTATGTCGAATGAACCTCATTTTGAACATCCTCTTCATCATATGTACTCATAATTAAAGGTTATTGCTTTATTTGAATATCGTCAATTGACACAAAGGGGACTCTTTGAGTACATCGTTAGTGCTGTATAACATCATGAAGATTCGCGTTTATGTTCGTACCTGCAAGATATGAAGGCTTTGGTGGGGTAAATTGCTGTTCGTTACCTATCTTTCGATGGAGCTGTGTTATAAAACTACCTCGATACTGTACGTTGACCACAGTACCATATGTGATGGGGGATCATATATGTCTTGATGCCGTACAATAGTTGAGCGAAAAGAGGCTGTAAAAGTCAAGGTCAACATCCAAGGAGCTTGAGAGCATAATCACCTAGCCTTGACGTCGCTCTAGCCTTGGAAGTGCTGCCAACGCAATCAGCAAAAACGGACAATGAGGCATATTATGTGTTTAAACCATATTGTCTTCAGGCGCTTTCGGAAGGAAGTCAACGAACCAGTCAGTTTCTTGTACATATTGCGAGCGAATCAATTGGTGAAAGCTCGTATTATTTTACAAGTGATATCTAGGTTACGGCAGTAAATATACTTCTACCTGTGCATAATATTGCGCCATCTGCTAGCGGCATATTCAGGTCTTAACTTCCCTAATCATGAACACAACAGATCTTTAGAGATTTGGACTATTCCATTCTAAAGCTGTGTTCATAATCATCAGACAGGTGTCAACAAAACATCTATTGGCGAGGCCTGGAATACTGCCGGATATTGTCAGTGATTAGTTGATAAAGTTGCCGATGTCGGTTGCCGCACATAAGCAGCCATAGTTACAAGCGCAATCTGGGTTTCGACAAGTAGATTTCGCATTAACCTCTCATATTTAGAGCAAAATTTCGCATAACTGATCTCGAGTCTTAGCATTATACGCTTTTGGTTCAAAAAGAAACGCAACATGTCATCATTCATATTGGTTGACATCATGATCAATCGAAATAACTTTTCGCGAGTATCAGTGCATTTCAATTGTTGACCTCTTTTCTTTGTTAGACGATTGCTACTCCTTCGATGCATTTGGTAAATGAGTTTTGTCGAATTATTTGAATATTCATAACGACTCGTGGGTTTGGTTTCAAGTGTTGCATGATTTAACTGCCAGTCGTCCTAACTTTACTCTAGTAAGTGCTTGAAAAGCAAATTTATACTTTTAATTGTTTTTTATCGACACAAACCTAATTCACGTGTGCTACTTATAAATATTAACACGCACAGAAAGTCGTGTTGGGTGCTATCTAGGTCGCGATGTAACATATTTTGGTTTCGACACCTTAAAAAACGTCATTACATAGCACGTTAAATAGAAGGGCAATAATGTGAGTATTCCAAACGGTTATTCGCGTGCTAACATAAATAGTTATAACGATCTGTTTATTGAAGCATTGGCATTAGTTACGCGCTTAAACGGATCGCGAACGAGGTATTCATGCGTCCTACGTAATACAAGTGCTCGCAACGAGGCGTAAGTGCTGGCAGGTGCTACAAAAAAACGCCAGATATGATAGCGTGCTAAAGGCAAATAGTAATAAGCATTAACGAATGCATACTTTTCCGGTTGTATAACCCTTGAATATACCTTATTACAGCTGCAACAGGTTGGTTATATAAGGTCAATAATTATTGAATAACAATTAACAACACAACATTCTTTTTATATCTGCTGTTTATCTATAAATATATTAAGATACAAGTAATTTCTACGATTCGCCAAACGGAAAAGAAAGCACAGCTCTCACCAAGGATTAACTATGCTAGGGCAGCGCGTTCTTCCTAACAGCAAACTTGCAGTAAACCTATTTTACCTGAACTTGATGTCTAGAGAGCATTGTAATAAAGGCAAAATTACAATCGTTTTCTTGTCCATATGCATATCTTTCTCATTGTTAAATACGCCGCAACGCACTGTTTGGCTGATTATATCATCACAAGTATTGCGAATCTCCGTATTTTCCAGGAAAAGACTAAATATATAAGTGGATTTTATTAGGGTGTTCTACAGAGAAATAAGTCCGCACTCACATTGAAACAGAAATAAACATGCTGCGCAGGGAAGTCCACAAGATATAATGCCAGCGTGTCATCAAGGTGTCACTCTCCCCGTTAAAAAAGATGGATAGCAGCGAATGGGGTGGAGACACTAACTATGGTCAAGTTGATTTACCTGGAAATTTATGGGGCGGAGTCGGGCCCGTTTGGGGTTGGGTCTGGCGCCCTTTTTTTCCGATACTCTCTCAAATGAGAGCGGAGAGCCCGAAAGTAATCAGTTATGAGCTGTGTAATTTAGATGAGGGGGGGGGAGTGCAAGAACCACCACTACCTATACAACTGCATTGGCTCAAAGTTGCTTTTAGTTTGGATAAGATAAGATAAGATCACTTATATATAAATTGTTACACGTCAGAGACACCCGTCCAGTTATCCTTACAATAATGTTCAGCCGTCCTTTCCGTGGGACGATAACCTTCTCGGTTAAATTGATCTATAGGTATTCTAGAGGCTCCATGCTTCACAAACGGATTATCGATCAAATCTGTGCTCTGTTTCATTTATTTGATTGCAAAAGGGCCCGAAATCGCAAAGTCATTCAACTTCTTGAGCCAATTACCACAATATTTCATGAACAATAGCGGTCATCGATATGAAATTGCAATGATAATTGCTATTGCTGCCAACACACTTATTACCAATCCCTGAATTCGGGCTCAATGTGACCGAGATTAGCGAACAACGACCGGAAAGCGGACTTAAATCTCATGTTGCGGCTTATCAGGAAGAGAGGCGCCACCGTTGATCACACCTGACTGTAAAAGATGCCAATCCTAATGGGATGGCTTATAGATAAAAGAGGTGGACACTCACCACTACGCTCAATGTAGCTTCATGATGCTGCATCATATCATGCCACAACAGCGTGACATCTTGCCCAATCACCTGTAGGCTGCGAGTAACACCGGCTGATTGATCAGGTTGAATTGTGCTCGGCAAGTCCAGTTGATTAGAATAAGCCTCTATCAATCCGTCACTTAAGTTAACGTTGATTTGACGCACAACAGAAGCTTACGATACGGCTATTGTCAATAACCCGCTCAACCTTGCAATCAAATCGAGTCACAAATACCTTAATCGCATAGTTTGTTCAACGTGAGTTATGTATCATTCGAGTTCTGTTATACATTGCTATGTAGGAGCGACTGCGATCCCGGGCCCATTCATTATGCACGGCTTATAGTCGACGGTAGACAAAGCACAGTATCCAGGTGAATCATCATCGACCACACATACAGTTACATTTGCTGTGCGCTGATATGTTGAGTTCAGTCCCCCACCCCACTCCCCGTCAGACAAAAGTATTCATGTGCATATGTTGTGGTAATGTGTAGCAGTAAAAATAACCAAAACCAACCCGTGAAAACAAGATCAGGTTGCATCTCGCCAGTGAAGGATCCTGTATATGAATAGCCAGTATATATTTACAATTTTATGGCACCTATGTAATTGGGGTTGGCTGTTGCATGCATGCGTTGTGGCATTGGCGTGTATATCCCAAGCTTATGAAACAAATGCCTTTGCAGTTATAATTGATGCTTGGTTATTTCAAATTTGGCTGAAGTAAAGTACTATTATTCCTCACCCTCCGAGATAATCAAGCAATTTGCCGTGGCGGCACAGTAGCAGTTCGGCGCAAGACTGAAGAAAATTCAAATCTTCAAATGGCCAACATTTTGCCGTAAATGGCTGATGAGTAAACAGACCGATGGCGTATACTGTATTTGTCTTTGGGGGAATGTGTTTTCGAGAACAAAAGTCACAGGCCATCACCACTTAAGCTACGAGTAGGCTGTTGCCCATTCACAGCTTCAGTGATGATTACTGCTCAGAGAATTGAAATGATCACTAATTGAGACGGATTTGCCACATGAATTGTCCCCTGCAGGCCTTGACCACCATTGCAGTCACTATTTCCTCTTAATTTGGTGTTTATGAGCGTCAAGCAGGTAGCACAAATCGGCAGCAATGACGACTTGTTAACGTGAGAAAGCCACCAAGCCAAAAGTTACAGTCAGTTGTTGCTGCTCCTAATTCGCAGCAGTCTTATTTCTTTCTGCATTTATCGTCAGCACAGTACAACTAATAAGGTGGCAAAACTGGCATATCGTGCCAATCTTCATTTCAGAAATAAGTTACGTAAATATTAATAGCAAATGTAAAAACGAATAACTGTAAGTGACCCTCCAACTACAGCAGTGTTCTATGCATACTCATTCGTTATCGGGCACAAATGATTCCTATTTTTATGCACTATTGGTGGCTTTAACTGCTACACAATCGATGTTTATTTGATAAGACGTGTGATATATTTGTATAGGCATTCTCGGAAGAACAACAAGGGGTTGTTATGTTGTTCTCGGAAGTATATTAGGAGACGACCGTTGTACGGGAAGATGAAGACAAAAAGTAATCCAGAGAAGAGGAAGTACGGGTCGATTACACCTAAGGCACTTGTCCAAAGATGCAACAGTGCAAAAAAAACCTTGAACCAAACAACTTCCACAATATGGTCTTAGCATGGAGTTGCGTAAAAATACTGGTTTCATTGACGCTGTATTTGGCGGTGAACTATTGCCATCCGGTTAAAAGCCAAGTTAACATTTCTTGAATTTACGTTGGTTCTGGCGATTGTAATTAAAATGTGTTTAAACTTTCTTATTCGGCGTTTGACAATTATTTGCGAATCACGACTTTGTGGCTCAGCGGGTTATCGCAGCGCGTTAACCAAAACTATTGCTCGGCCTCGATAAATATCATTAGGTGTTTCTGATTGGATTTTTGGAGGTGTGCCGGCTGTATATAAGATGAAAATGGCGACCCATAATGTGTTTCACGGAGCATTACGTAGGGGTCTGTTTGTGTCCAAATTATCTGGTACATTATCAATTGGACAATGATAAACATTGAGTTATTTTATATTGGCCATTGCCCACATTGATTCAACCTCTTATGGAACCAGCCCCTCTGCCATTGCCATGCACTAAACCTACGGCGTTCTTTACCTAGGTTTAACTTTGATTAATTAGGCATTGAACGTGTATAACGGTAACGGGAATTATAGATGTGTATGTAAGTAATAATAATTATACAACTAAGGTTACGTTTGAATTTGTTGTGAATGCTTTAAAGATATCCGGCAAATAATTTAAATCGAGTCACTTCCCCAGACATGCTTCTATGGTTGACGTCAAGTTTTTTGCAAAACTCTTGCCAAAATATTTGATACGTCTACCTTCTAGGTCCGTACAATTGCTAAAAGAGCTGTACTCTCTTTGTAACATCAAAATGTAACTAATTGTTAAGTCAGATACTCGTTGCTTTACTATTGAGAACCTTGTCGATATTATTTCATCACCTAACGCACATAGTTTTTGTTACAGAAGACTTTAGCCTTTTAAGATGTATATTGCATTACTGTTGCGAAGAACCTGGGAAAGCCTCCCGCGAAACTCATTTAATCATCCAGTGTAGTAAAGAACAAGCGTTGTAGACATGCGTACCATTTTCTTGTCGATGTGTATGAATATAAGATAGAATAGTGTGCTTGATTGATTTGGGGTAAGCAAGCAATTGGTCAAAACTGCTAGAGTACCGGCATTTATGCTGCCTTGGCATCAACGTGACGGTTGATACAAGTCAAGTTGACACTTACTTGCTACTCACGCAGCATCATGCTGATATGAGTTGTCATTTGCGATATTGGTTTTCTTTGTAACTGTGATTCCCCGCATATCTTACAAACTGCTTCATACCATAGGACAATACACAGGGATTCATTAAAACACTACCGTCGTGTCTTGAAGTATATTCCAAGTGCATCGTTAACGAATTATTCAGTAGCCCAGGTCATGTTTCCCAAACAGATTATCCACCTCCTATGCAAAATATATTTGATTACTTGCTATAACAAATACCTCTGCGCAAACTCTGCAAGTAACCATTATTTGTCCGTCCCACATCCCTAACCGGACGACGAACAATCGGGTAGAAAAAACACCGCATCGGATAAACATTTAATTTAACAAAATGAACGAAACGAAAACTGACTGAATTCAAATAATAATGTTCCACTTCCAACGGAGATATCGTTGCCAGAATGCAAAGTCTCCGTGCGCGTTGCTGTACAAATTAGGGTCGGGTATAGCAACTGTTGGTCTCTCGGTATCCATCGATTCGACCATATCACAACACCACACACATCGCCAATGTGCAAAGCGTAAGATACGCTGACTTGGGCGGAAAACGACGAAAAGTATTCGTTCAGCGGTTTGGTTTTTACAATACATCCCTGTTGTATTATTTGTAAGTGCAAAATCATTGGTATCGATCATAATAGAATTTAAACCAATGTGTTCGTCATTGCGCATTTCTGCTGCCAATACGAAGTACAATATCCTAGCCTTAATCAATGTTTGATTCCTTTTGTCTCAATGACAGGTGGTTGCTTTACCTAACTGAGGTCGACCATCGCACATTGCCGCATTGAGTAATTACCGATGACTTGCTGACTATGCAAAGCTACTTAAATTGTATGTTTTTGGTTGGGATTGACGAAACCGCAAAGGCCATACGAGGGCCTCTATACGGTCGAGGTACTTAAGTGTATCAATAAAAGCTGGCTCATCAGATGCTATTGTGCTCGAGCGATTCCCTCCTTTAACGGCAGAGAATTGTCGGTTATGAATACAGCATCACGAGACAAATCTTAGTCTGATATGTTGCGTCCAGGTGTGCACTTCATCATGACTTAGTACCTAGTGGAAGACAGCTATATATATTATTTAACCGTAAAACAAGTCAATCTCCCTTATACATGACGCATGAGGTGGCGAATAATGTGAAGTCATTATCCACTGATGACATTCGAATTTCATTCACCAACATGTACATCTACGTATGAGCAAGTGTACAAAATGTAAAAATGATCATTTACACTTCATGCTGCATGGCTGTTAAGCCTTTGAGCTCAAATGATATAAGAGTCCAGCAAACCACGTAAACGAGGACATAACTGATCTGGTAGCTTCTCTGGTCACAGCAAGCAATAACACACCACCAAAAATAACTAAAAACCAAATCGATGTGCTTGTATGTAATATTATATGTAATTTATAATTATTATTCATGTATATTGCGTTAATTCGTAAACCTATATGTGTATGCAACGGAGAATGTTAGAGGTTACGCGAAAAGCATATGTTTTAACCCATCACCGTCGAAACTGATGCCACTTTGTGGGAATTAGTCGTCAACTACAGCGTTTAGTAAATCAAGCTTGGTATCTTATTTATGCAGCACTGATGTAACTCACATAACAGTGCATGATTTAAGTACCCTGCACTTTACGCAAGGTTGACTTGCTCTGATAGAAACCTGTGATAGTTGTACCTAATCATTTCATCACATTTTAACCTGATGGACACAAAGAATCAGCAATACAAGTAATGAATTTTCATGTACGCCATGCAAACGACAAATACTGTCTGTAGTGGTAGCGGATATTGTTGACATCCTAAACTAAACAAACGAACCTGGGCAGCCTTGATAAGCGGGAATAATCCGCTCATTATCGCCTGATGAATGGTTTACAATGGATGGGCAGACAACACAGAGGGTCAATCTTGACATATACACAAGTATGGGCTCATTTTGCAGTCTTTCCCACCTTCTCGATAACGTATATAGTAAATGCGTCGAAAACTGTTATTTATCATCCGAAACTAACACATACCTTAGATATGTGACTCGCAAATTATTTATGCGGGATGATATTTTCGTATAATATGAGAGTCATACCTAATACATGTTTGAGCATTGGGATGGCTGTAATAGTGTGTGAGTAAATCACGACTGATCCGATTTGGTTGGTACATTTAAGACACCAAGGGTTGTCATCAATCTAGCAATGCGTTGTAGTTGCGCATTAAAACAATGCATTACGTCAAGAAGCATCGTTTTCCGATATATTCTCAGCAGCATAATATTCAGCAAAGGCGAGCAGCCTATTCACGATCAAACAGCTTCTGACGAAGCAATGGTCGGATATATGCTACGTACGCAAAAATTAAACTGCTGGCAAAGCACCTGTCGTTGTCTGCTCTTCATCAAAATACCGCCAATGGCCTGGGGATATTGCGTAAATCCATCATCGTGGTTTATAGCCCTTTTTGTCAAATAGCTATTAACACGAGGCAACGTAATTCCTAGCCCGTCGCTTATTTGTCGTCCGGTTATTGAAACATGACGCACATTCGACTGAATTATATTATGGCTGTTTTCCTGTGTCTCGAGAGAATTTCTGATGAATGGATTTTGCCCTTGTAAAGCAGTCACACCGATATTTGTCAGTACTAGTTTGCCCTACGTAGTATGTTGTACAGAGAAATAGGGCACCTAAATCAACTGAGAGGCTGTTGATCAAGTTGAAGTTTATATGAATCATATGAGAGAGGTATAAACGAAACAGTATGGTCACACATGCTAACCGCTGCAGTTGACAACTACCTCGGAACAGTTTGCATCATCTCTATGGTGATGAGACTCGCATCAGCTGTTATGACTTTTGCAGAAACGCATTATTTATATGAACAAAGTCATGGATATTCTACATCTTATAGAGCTCTGGCATATGATGTTCACAACAATCAACGATTATTGCCACCCTGGACATTATGGTGTCTGTAGGCCAGAGATAAGCAGCATCGCAGGGCCACGTATATCGTGCCACAGATGTTTAAGAATTAACACTACACATACATATCAAAATGTGACAGTACTTTAACGAATCCATATAATGCTTTTCTCGAACATGCATATCGATGTTTAATTCATCGTATTCCTGTCATATGCGTTTATAAGATTTTATGAGCCATGTGGCCGATGCTATGTTATAAACATTAAATGCATAGTGTCATTCAGGGAATTCAATTAAGATCTGGGACAGGATAAATCCAAATTTGAAGTGCATGGATGTACCAGTCTCAATCAACGGCTGTATTGCTTACACTTGAGTTTATTGATAGTCTCTGCGAAGTTTGTTGGCACAACCGAATATGCTACGGATTAATGGTTTTAAGCAGCTCCATCACAAAAGAATTTTCCTCCTGACAATAGTACTGGATGTTTCAGACGGATGGCACCTTGTGTGTGAGTTTGTGTGTGTGTGGGTGTTTGTGCGAATGTGTTTGTGCGTATGTGTGTGTGTACGTGTGTAAACTTGTCTGATACAGGCACTGAACAAGCGTGAGTTGGTGAAATTCGACCCATCAGAAATGGGCATTCAGGCGTTGACCATAAAGTAAAAACTCCGTTCCTATAATGACAATCACGTTGACAACATGGCTCATACGATGCCAGTTTGTTATCAAACATAATGATAAAACTGTTAATGATATATTATCCAGCAAGAGCACAACCTTGTGAATTACAAATAGTATTCAACAAAGAGCCGTCGTGGCTTGATACGAGCGCTATTTCTGATGTGATCGAGTTCGGCACATACCGGCACAATGTTCATCATTCCGTCGATAAATGGATGACATGCAAAGAAGCTTATTGCATAATATTCTGTTCATTCTCTGGACAAACTCTTTACTCTATCCTTCCTGAGTTTAACTGTACGTCTCATCGTATGACTTCCTCAAAATATACAACTAAACGACTAATAATCTGCTTTTGTGTGAATAAAAGAGGCCATTTTATTCTCTTTAAATATCGTATTATGTTTAAATTGTTATGTGCAGCGGAATGAGACTAACGTAATCAGCATAAATTTAAGCGTCTCAATTATTAAGACCCATATAATATCAACATAAAGCGTCAGTGTCAGTGCATCACGGATTTACAACAATATATGCATACTAACAACGGCAAGCCCAACCAGTTACTGCGTATTTTTAGACGATATCGCATATTACAATATCACTTGATAATATAATAATTCAATAAAAACTTTGGACTTCTAGTGATCGCCGGAAGCCGCACATCACTTTCTACATCTGTGTGAACTGTCCTTGTTTGCTTCAAGTGTGTGCAACAAAAAACAAACCTGTTCTACCACAGAGAGACTCACAACATTGCAAGCGGCAATCGGATTTAGTCTCTGCGCAGTAATAGCCAATGCACTGAACACGGCCTGTGCTAAGCAAAATTTGCCTCATCGCTGTATCCCTTGACAGATAGGCCTATCGGGACATAAAGATAATTGGTTAGCTGGGCTATATATATAAAGTAAATACGAGGAGCTTTATAACTACTGTAACTGTAGTATGCTGCCAAATCATGTTTGTCGATATCATTATGGTTGTGTATACACATTGTCGTCCGGGTCGAATGCTGTAATGTATGAGTTCACTACGGGAGGGCGCTTTATTACAACTGCTACTGTAGTTTGCTGCCAAATCATTTTGTCAATAATTTTGTTGTGCGTTGAGCATAAAGTAATCCCATCGTTCGAGATTAAAGGGGTTTATGCGAAAAGTACTTTGTTAACAATCACCATTGAAGCTGATACCATCTGTCGTTAATTAGTGGTCATCCGAAAGCGCTTAGTAATTAACCATTCACTGCTGGTCTACCACCTCACGAATATATTCACATAAAATTTGATGATTTAAGTTCTATGCAAAGCTAATGACTGTTTGTCAACTGCTACATCCATTCATTATCTATTCGTAGGGGACACAGTGGACCAGCAACACTCTCTTCTGTGCGTTTTGCCGACGGCAAATAAGAGACGGGTAGGATATATAGGCTCGTACCACAAAATCATCTATATTAAAAAAGACCAATCAACCAAGATGGTGAATCGCTGCAATTAATGGCCTAATTGGCCCAGGTCATTCGAGGTATGTTGCCACTAGAGCGGACAAAAATAGACGCTGTACTTGCCATTTGCATCTTCACGCACGTAGCTGATACATATCGAGTATAAAGGTCAGCCTAATATTTCGATCGGAAAGGAAAAAACGTATTCCTTATTATTTTGCATTGCGACATGTACCGACGTAGGCCACATGTGAGGGCCTAAATATAAACAGAAATTTGTTTTTACAAGGTAAATAGCCATGAATCCTGCATCATGAGGTCAAGACAACGTTTGGGAAAGGTCAGGTATATTTGTGGCCTTAGTTTTAACTCGTTATGTTTCGGGTGTTGGTGGTCAGATAAGTTCATAGAACATAATCGCAAATACATTGACTTAAAAGAACCAGTGTTTTCAGCTAAACACACGGATATGTGCCATGCATCATAACAAATCCCGCTATAAAAACACAGCAATGTGAGCAAAGGCTGTAACCCCAGTATGCAGCAATAAATAGGCGCGCGTATAAACTTCGAATATCAACCTCGACCTGACTACACGCGCCAATACCTAGATGCAGTTCATTTGATGCCACAAAAGCTACATGGGGTATGAAAAACTCCCCATTTTTAGTGTATTAAGCACACGGGGCGAATTTGTCCGTAAGCGACTTCCGTGTCGGTAAGCGGAGTCATTAAAGAAACATGCTCTCACCGCCTAATAACATTGTTCCTTTCATGCAAACTACGTCACACATATTTCCTTGTGGCAGCTGTGTTGACAAACCAACTCTGTATTAGTAGAATAGAAAAGTGGTTGCCACCCGCTCCCTTCATACTTTAAACAAACTATGCGATCGAGATGTGGGTCACTCGTTGAATTTGCACGGGAGCGCGGGCTATGGACGATTGTTAGAGCGTTAGCTTCATGTTACATCGTATCAACATTTAATTTAGGGACATATTGATGGGGGGGGCTTATTATAATAAACTTTACTCTTGTAGCTGTTTGGCGCAGCGTATATTTGACTGCAAAGCTTCATGAATTCAAGGATACGGTGACCGAGCACAGGTTACTCTAAAAGGTCAGCTGGTGTCAAACGAAGCTTGCAAAGCACTGGACAACGTGTTACCCAGACATTGAATAAACAGATATAAACATTAGGAAGTTACCTGTAAATGCGGCGATAACATAACCCTTTCTTGTTAGTTAACGCTCCCATTCAGAGGAACTATTATATAGAATTTCGAGCGTAGTTTGTTCATCAAGGGTAAACTGTATGAAGGAATCGGCCCACTTGCGAGACCCCTGGTCCATGGTTGTGCGTGTGGTAAGCGCGTTGACAGCATAACTATATACCGTAGCAACTTTGATGGTGACTATACCTAGCTGGGTTCGATGCATTTTGCATTACCATGAGGGCCCGGAATTGTGATTGCACTATTCCAGATAGATTAATTCGCTTTAAGTTACTCGGTTACCGGGGTTAAATGGTATGCAATAACCTAGATTGGTGGTAAGGTTGTACTTTCGGCTAAGTTATATCAATATAATATTGGAAAACAGTACAAAATTCTATTGGTGGCGATGCTTCATTTTCGTATGTTTTTTTGTTTATATTTATATTCCTAAAGAGTTAATACCAGCGATTGTACATAAAAACAATCTGGTAATTGGCTCAATAAGCCAATTTTCTTTGCGGCTGTGGGCCCATTCAATCAAATTATTGAAACGACGGACTGCTTTTATCACAAATCAAATTGTCCACAAAGTCGCTAGGGCGTTTCCTACAGATTAAGTTAATGAGAATGTCATATAACACAACCTGATTGTGTTCCTTAGCTGCTCATGGATAGATAAATCGGTAACAATAAAAGCCGAGTTTAGCCACTGGCGTTCCCAATTCGTATAATTCATGTCCGAGAATATTTATATCATGGAATGCCAGGTAAAGCGGTATCAAAACATAGGCAACGAATACAAATGTAAAAAAAATAATTACAGAGCCATAGAGCACCGTTCACACACAAAGATACGCAGACACAAACACAGACACACAGACACACACAAACACACATATACATGTATGTGTATGTAGGTGTATATATATATATATACATATATATAGATATATATCATATAGAGGGAGATATATAGATATGTATATATATATATATATATATAATATATATATCAAAATATGTAAGAATACATATATAAGAAGGAATATTCATATATAATATATATATATAGAGAGAGAGATATAGATTTAGATAGATATAGATATATAGATAGATATAGATATATATATAGAGAGATATATATATAGGGAGATAGAGATCTTTCTATATATTATAGATCTCTCTAGAGAGAGATCTCTAGGATAGAGATAGAGAGAGAGATATCTAGAGAGAGATCTAATAGAGATCTCTCTCTCTCTCTCTAGATCTCTCTCTCTCTCTCTCTCTCTCTATCTCTCTCTCTCTCTCTATATAGATATCTAGAGAGATAGAGATCTCTCTATCTATATATCTATCTCTCTCTCTCTCTCTATCTATATATATCTATCTCTCTATATATATATATATATATTGTCCCTGATTGTCCCTGAATAGCTAGCTTGATTGTATTGGTTGTAAATGAGCATATAGGTGGGCAGTACCTTTGCCTGGAGGAATTGAGCACACGGTACATTGATCCATGTGTCGTATATTGCCAAAGTTCGTTGTTGGGCAGGATGTTTACAGCCGACCAGTCAACCACTTAGCCACAATCATGTTGTGTTTCAAATCAAGCACCTGTAGCTTACGATAATTTTCGTGCGTGGATCAAGTTAAGACTGAAGATGGTTTACTTGACTCTTGCGCAAGGCTTTCGAAGTGTTAGGCGATTAAAATACATATATAACCGAATTACGCAATCATTTAATTTACTAACGACAAGGCGACTCACTGAGTATCTGTTACGAATGTGCAACAATGCTCAATAAGCACCACTTACTGTCAGCTCTCTCTTAGTCATTTGCGTCTCTACTTCAAGTACAAGACAAATAATATTTACACAACTGAGAGAAAGCCTCAGACGTTTTAATAGTTTCTTACAGCCGTTTTTACTTATGAAGCGTCAGAATCTTGATGATTACAATGTGCTGTTGGTTTGCAGAACACGCTCAACGTGCATTTATCAACGATAACTCACGAATGTTTAGTCCAGAAGAAGAGATAACGATGAGAAGGTTATAGTAATAACAAATGGCGGATCAGCTGAATTGTCTGCTTGCTCACTCAAATGTGTAAATCATGGATAAGTGATCGGCACCCGTGATGCCACGTGCGCCTACAATATTGGCCCAACATGGCTGTTGTGTAGAATGTTTTGCTTAGCTTGATTATAATCAAAAACGGCTGTATGCTTACTACAATGTTTCGTTATTCGTTCTGGGGCAAGGTGTTGAGAGAGTTCGAAGGTCGGGGGAGTTTCGAGTTGCCAGCGTCAAAATGTCCGAAAGACAAAAACATTCGTGATTATGTGTTTATATGTCCTAACGCAAACTCCTCTAGGTTCGTTTAATAATTAACCTATTTAGGTAACTATCGTGCCGCATTAATACGTAATTAGGGGTGTGTGTTTAATCCGACCAACTCTCTCCAAAGCATGAAACTTGGAATTACCAATGGAGCGTAATAACAATGTCATTAACTGATTGATGCGTCGCCAAGTTAATATGTTGTAATCACAGCGGGTATAATTGCTGTCACGTGAAACATTGCATGTGCTCTGCTCATTTGTCCACATTCATAGTTGCTGTCATTTAACCAGTGTATCGAAAGTGCCCATATTTTGGGCGCTTGTGTTCAATAAATAGCAGACTAAAGATCAGGACATAAGCACAAAACAAGATATAACGATTCACATTTCTGCTCTTACCTGCGATGTGAATGTTTATACTGTTTGAAACACGTTGTTTTGTTGAGCAATGTGTACTGATCACCTACATCCAAGTAGCTCGAGAATAGGATCAAAGGGACTTCAAGCCGATTTCAAACATAAGTCAGGATTTCAATCGGATTGTTTGCCGGGGACGAAAGTGCATTGAACGACGTTGGGGGATATTGAAGATAAAAATGTGTTGTAATTATTCAAATATAGATACCTAGGGATTATACTTATACTGCAAATCGATAAATAAACCGTACATTATATTAAACAGGTCCAGATAAGTTTTATACAAGTGTACGAAATCATAAGACAGATAAAAAGGCCCAACATACGCGAGTTGTAGCTTCTGTGATTGTGAGATAGTAGTCCTACACAATGTGATGTTATATCAGGCGTGTGTCGATTACAGAATATAAATTGTTTTGTAGAGAGTAGGCGCATTTGAGTCGGTAATCTACGATATAAGACAGCGCTATAAATGTGCCTGAATTTTACCCAGTTTCACAATAACATAAACGGCCCATGGAGTATGTTAATGTGCAAACATTGCCTAATACCCCTTCTGTAATCGCAACTATATTCCTTTTAAAAAAAATTTAAGGGAACAAGACCGGAAACATTAAGCTGTGTTGATCACTTAAGTATAGATTTTGATGAATGCGGAACGGAAAGCATAATATCCATAATTATTACAATCCAGGTTTTCTTGGCAGTCTGCCCCAGATTTGTGATTTGATGACCGCACAGAGGACGATAACACATCAGAGACTGCGACTCAAGCTGTCAAACACAGAATGAACAAGATGGGAAGCACGAGTCCCATCTTTACTACAAACCAATGTGGAACCAAAGCTTTGCAGTTTCAGCTTTGATGTGATACCTTGCAATTGCCAGTAGGTTTATCTGATCTCCAAAAAATAGTCACCAGAAGAGTAAAACTTTCATATTTTGCCATTTGTTGAATAAATAAAGGTCTTCTGGCATCTTAACCCATACCGCCCTGTGGTTTAAAAAATGTGTTTCATGCTGCAGTTGCAAGTCAACCTCGCTTAACTCATCCTCAGGTAAGTGCTATTTAAACGCGATTACAGACCATCTGTTATTGTTTATCGACACAAAGCTTATTTATTCGTGTTTTTTACAGTTGATTACCCGCGCAGGAAGCCGTGTGGGTGTTTACTGAGTGTAGGTGCCTTAGATCACGTCTCGGCACCTTTCAACACCAACAGAATAGGGAGGCGTTACGTGCACACATATCATCCAAATGGAAAGGTGTTATTGTGCAGCGCTCCTAATGGTTCTTTGCGTGCTATATTGTTCACCGACCCCATTATTGATCCAGGTGCTTCAACCTCACTTTTATGTTGGCATGAGGCGCGTGCCGATATGGATTGAAAGAGATGTATTCAAACTTGAAATATGATACAAGTGCCTGCAATACTGCTAATGAGAATGCTTTGCTAATCGCTAAAATGACTCCTGATAAGGAACATGCGTAAGCAAATTAGTTTATGAGCATTAACGACCTTATATTGTTCCTTCCTATATGGTTGCAAAATTTGTACAAACCATATAACAGCTGCTGAATTATATGGATGTCACCTATTCTATTCCTTGTATTAACTTAGTTGCGGCTTTTAATATGAGTTTATTAGCAAATTACCTTCTTTCTGTAAGCTATCATAATTTATCAAGTAGTACGTTGCTCCAACCTCGCTAGCATAACGCTGTATGTACAGTATTACTGTATTTCATTCTATACAACTGTACAATGTACCACCTCTATAAGCGTTGTCTCACCTATACTTCTCACAGTGCAGATAACGTCAAAGATGGTAGGCCGAATCATTCACTTCTTCACGGCCACATTACCTACACGAGCTGATTTGCGCACAGCATTTATACTCATACTACACAAACCTCATTTGACTATTTATAGGTGCACGTAGCGGTTTTCAAAGAGGGGATCGAGAATAGCCTGCCCCATTGATCTTCAGCAAGCTGCAAACCTCTCAGACCATGGCTGAACCTAAAAGTGGATGCGTTACATTTTGTTTTCGCATAACATACCATGCACACGTACGTATTGATGCTGCGTATTATGTAGCCAATGCACATATTGTCTTGCTTAGGGAACAGTTAAATGTGTAGGTGCTCGAATGTAATCAGATTTACAACAAAAGGCTGTGGTCAGTTCGGACATGACCCCTACATTCATGGCTGAATCGGCTCGTGATTGCGTCTCATTTTTCTTCTAGTATCATACCATGCACACGCAAAAATATGGATGCTGTACGCGTATGCAGTCGATGCACATAAAGTATTTCTGAGCGTACATTTCTTTTTTTTTGTTTTGGAACACTAGACCAACTACCTGTTTTCCTGTTGTTATGCAGTTTGATAGAAAAAAAACATATGAGTTTGCGAGCGATCAAATAAACTTAATCTAAAGCAAGCACAGCTAAAATGCTTCCACCTGTATACATACTGTAAAGTACCAAGAGAAAGAAAGGCCTTTGATATAAGTTTGTCAAGCGATGAAGATATTTCGATATGAGAAATTTTTAGCGGTCACACAGTGTACCGAGCTGGTTTCTCTTTGCAAAATGTTTAACAATGGTCAAGGATACTTGCTATTTGCTCAAAAGAACCAATGGAAACGGCGAAGTAGTAGTTTTATATTGGTCCATTATCTGGTATCACATGTGCCCTTAAGAGGTAATTGTTTTAGTTCATCTATCTCAATAAATGACGAATTTTATTTCATTTCTAATTTCACGTTCCAATGCCATTTATTATTATCCAGTTGGTCCGGTCCCATGATTCACGCGCTTTTTCACTATTCTCCGCAACACATAACTTCCTTAATAACCGATGAGCTTTGCATTGATTGCTGGAATCTTTCTGGGTGTTTCTTCTACAGTTCTGACGAACGTTGCCTATATTGCATTTTACATATATATATGAGCATAAAGTTACGCAACACAGAAAGTATTGTTTCGGCAAAATAACCTCATTTGTTATTATTCGGCTAAAATGATTCCCGTTCCGGTCCGTTAGTTATTGACATGTTTGTCCTGCTGGCCTGATAAATTTGAGGAATATGGGTCACCAGGATGATAATTACTCATCAACGCCGGGTGAACGTTGAATTGTATATTCATACAGCATCTACCTGAGGATACACCTAGAATATGTTCAGAACACGATTAATGGTTTCTCTGGTCATAGATCGGCATTAATCACATAAATTGAATCAATTCATATCATGCGACACAGTAACACAGATTGCTTTAAGGAAACCAAATCTATACGTCATGCGTTATTTGGCGCTTACGCCAAAAAACATGGCACGTGTATCTGATCGAAGCATATATATGCGTGAATTAAAAAGTTGAGTCAAGTCAAGTAACAGAGAGACCATATACATATATATATATATAATATATATATAATATATATATATATATATATATATATATATATATATATATAGATATATGTAAAACATATATATCTAGATATATTATATATA
Source organism: Urechis unicinctus (assembly GCA_034190875.2). NCBI lineage: Eukaryota > Metazoa > Annelida > Polychaeta > Xenopneusta > Urechidae > Urechis > Urechis unicinctus. The sequence goes on along the minus strand of CM067351.1, from coordinate 35,278,425 downwards.
TATATAAATATATATATACATATATATATCTGCATAAATATATAAATATGTATATCCTAATATATATATATCTACCACACGTAAATATATCAATATATATATGTTATAGATATATATATATATACTAAAATATATCTCTATAGCTATGATGTATTTATGCATATTTGTATAAAATATATATATATATATCTCTATATATATATAACACAAATAAATATATAAATATATTTATGTATCTATATGTTACATATATCTATATATCTTATATATCTCGCTATCCCTATGTCTATATATATATATGCAAAAATATATATATATCTATAAATATATGTATATATATATATGTATATGTATATATATATATATATCTATATATATCTGCATAAATATATATATATATAAATATATATATAAAAACACAAATAAATATATAAATATATATATATATATATATATAGATATATAAATATATGTATATATATATATAGATATATATATAAGTATTATATACATATTTGTGCCTAAATGTAGAGGAAGAACACAATGGCTGCTGTTATATACATTTTATATATACATGCATATATATATACATATATATATATAAATTAATATATATATGATATAAATATATATATATCTATGATATCTAGATCTCTCTATATATATATCTATATATAGATATATATCTATCTATATATATATATATCTATATATCTATCTCTCTATATATACTCTCTCTGTATGGATGTAGTATAGTATATATCTCTCTCTACTATCTCCCTATATATATATATGTATATAAATCTCTCCTCTCTCTCTATACATATAAATATATATATCTATAGATATATAATATATCTAAGAATCTATATTATATTAGGATATATAAGGTTATCTTTATGTATTGATGCAAAAGAATATATGTATATATATATAAATATATATAAATATATAATATATATACATATACAACACCTCTACATTAATATATATATCTTACAAATAAATCCCTCTCTCTATATATATAATCTATATATCCTCCCTACTATATATCTCTATATCTATCCCTACATATATATTTATCTCTCTATCTCTATCTATATATATATATATATATATATCTATATATATATATATATATATATCTGTATTTATATATCTATATATTTATATATATTTTTTCATATTTGTTTATAAATGTAGAAGAAGAAGACAATGGCTGTTTGACAAAATAATCATACTGTGGTAAGTACTTATACTTGGGATAATATAGAAAATGATGAGTGTGATTTTTAGGGTATTTATATTGAGGTAACCTTTTAACTAATTCTGTATCAGGGTTAGCAATTTAATCTCTGACAGCAAAACGCCATGTACTAGCGCTGCTTTCGGGAGAGCAGAAATATTTTATGGGAAAGGCGCAAGGTGTTGTGGAGTAAGACCTGCTAGCTTATACTACGTAGTCCAATGCATCATCAAGCAATCGAGGCAAAACGCTACGTTCAAGGAGTTAATTATATATAATTCAGAGCCTTTTCGACGATTCTGTTAGTAAATTATAAGATATTTACGACCATGTGATAATGAATAATGAACAACAGCCTGATTATATGCTTTTCAAAATTTGTATCACTAGCTATGCAAATGCTTACGGGTACATATGTGCTCACTTCGACGGTAAAAACAGAAATATACCTGGAATCATGATTGTAGGTTTTAAATGGTCGGAGTATTAGACAGAGCAACTGTGAAAAGTGTACAGCGTGACAACACCCCTGGTCATAACGTGAACGCAGCAATCGGTTTTATGTGGTTACACTCACCGCTTATCAATATTACTAAACTTAGCTTTCTAGATTGAGTGGCGGCCCACGTGTGACCTGCTATCTACGCTTATTTACATGTGGTCGTCAAATACCCGTCCATTCTAGCAAAGCCGCCCGGGCACCTACCATGCCCCAGCTGGCTAGGTTACTGCATGTTCGATGACAATAGAGCTCATGTAATTTACCCTTGAGGGTATCACTTCTACAGTTATAAATTACAGCTTTATCCTGGCTCCCAGCTTAACTCATTTCCTTCTGAATGGACTTAATATTTTCACCCCACATTCAAAAGTTTGAATAAGATGATAAATTTTTATGTTTTCTTTCATCCTCACAAGTGTGTGTCGAGGATCATTACGCAATTAAAGATACGACACTCAAAGCAAACATCTTAAGCTTTGATATTCAGATATCTACATCTATAACGTAATTAACGCATGCTTTTGTAGTCTCAATTGTGGCGAAAACGGCACTTATCAGTACCATTAGCCATGATCCGCAAATACAAATAAACACTAGCATAGGGAACACAATCAATCTAAGGCCACTAACAATATATCATACCAGTTTGTAATATTATGCTGTATGAGTATTTTTAGTTACAGATGTATGGTGACAATATCTATTCAGAATGCAACTCGCACAAGACTTAATCATTGCCTGTAGCGCAAGAGTTACACTGGCTAAACCTCGAGCGCAAGTGTGATATAAATACTAGGCGTGGCAAGATCCGGTACACAGTCATTCAAACGGTTTTTATCTTATATATGTATATATATATATATATATATATATATATATATATATATATATATATATATATATATATATATATATATATATATATATATTATATATATATATATATATATATATATATATATATATACGTATATATATCGGACTAGATATATATAGAGAGAGAGAGATATATATATATATATATATATATCTCTATATCTCTATATATATATATCTCTCTCTCTCTCTCTATATATATATCTCTATCTATCTCTCTAATCTCTCTCTCTCTCTCTATCTCCTCTCTCTCTATATCTATCTCTCTCTCTCTCTCTATATCCCTACCCTATCCATTTCACCTAAAGTTGGATTTATTTAGACACTGCCGTCGTGCCTGAAGTATTTTTAAAGTGCATCGTTAACGAATGAATCATTAACCCAGGTCATGTGACACCCAAACCGATGCCTCACCTGTATTTCAAAATACATGGAGGACTTGCTATAACAAATATCTCGGTGGTTGTTGAAAGATTGTCGTTCGAGACACACGTAGCCGGCCGTGCGCAAATTCTCTGAGTAACATTTATATGAGCGTCTCACATACCTATCCGGTCGATGACCAATCGCCGGGGTGGATATAACATTACCTCAGATACATTTATTTTAACAAAATGAGCAAAACAATAATTGACTGCATTCAATTAGTAATTGTCTACTGTCAACGGAGATATCTTTCCGTATCAGCATGAGGGAGCAAGACGCTTACCATAATATAGAAAGCATGTTCAGTGTCTTAACGCAAAGTTTCCATGCGTAAATGCTGCACATGTTCGGGTACTTGCAATTGTTAGTATCTCTGTTCATCAATTTTACCATATCACAACGCCACACATCGCAACAGTGAAAAGCGTTAGATACGTTGATTTGGGCGGAAAACGACGAAACGTAATCGTTCGCTGGTTTGGATTTTACAATACATCCCGGTAGTATTATTTGTAAGTGCAAAGACCCTCGTATCGATCATAATGGGAATTAAATTAATGTTTCGTCATAGGATATTTTGGCATTTATACTGCTATTACGAATTACTATTGCTTGATATCTCAGCCATAATCAATGTTCGATCCCACTAGTGTAAATGTCAGGTGATTAATTTACCTTACTGCGGTCGACCATCGCACATTGCGGGTTTGAGTAAATACCGATGACTAGTATACAATACAAACTTACTTAAATTGTATGTTTTCGGCTTGGATAGACGACACTGTAAAGGCCATACGAGGGCCTCTATCCGGGTCAGGTGCTTTAGTGTAAACATGAAGCACGAGATGAAAAGTCATTATCCACTGATGACATAAGAATTCCATTCACCAACATGTACGACTCCGTAAGAGCAAGTGAACTAAATGTACCAATAATATTGTTGTTGTTGAGCCTTTCAGCTCAGATGATATAAGAATCCGGCATTACACGTTAACCTAAGCAAACGAGGAAATAACTCATCAGGCTGCTTATCTCGTCGAATTGTCACAACAACGAATAGCTAACCACCAAATAGTGTGTCCCCAAGCTTGCTGGGCTATTTTAAAAACCATATACTTGCATGTTATATAACATTATTATTCGTGAATATTGCGTTCATTTGTAAACATGTATGTGTATGCAACGGAGATCGTAAGAGGTTACGCGAAAAGTATGGGGTTGAACCCATCACCGTCGAAACTGACACCACGTTGCGTAAATTAGTCGTCAAATGCAGCGTTCAGTGAATCAACCTACAGAACTAATGTAATTCGCCTGACATTGCATGATTAAAGTACCCTGTTAAAGACTTTCTGTGCAGCGCTTTAAGCAAGGTTGACTTGCTATGATAAATACATGAGACAGTTTTACTAAATCCATTCATCAAATTTTAACTGATGGACACATAGAAGCAGCAATACAAGTAATACTTTTTCATGTGCGTCATGCAAACGACAAAAGCTGACTGTGGTGGTAGCGGATATTGTTGGCAATTACTTTACCCCTAAACCCCTCTTCTTTGTTTACACTAAACAAACGACCCATTTTGAGACTGGGCAGCTTAAATAAGTGGAAATAATCTGCTCATTAACGCCTGAGAAATGGTTTACAATGGATGGGTAGATCGCATCAGAGGGTAAATCTAAACATTGAGATATGCACAAGTATGGGTTCATTTCGCAGCTGTCTTCCCCACGATCTCGATAACATCTATAGTAAATGCGGCAAAAGCTGTGATTGATCATCCGAAACTCACACATACCTCAGATATATGACCCGCAATTTAATTATGAGGGATAATATTTCCGTATGATTTGAGAGTCATTCCGAGAAAATATTTGAGTTTGGGATTGCTGTAATAGTGTCTTAGTATATCACGACTGGTCCAATCTGGTGGATATTTTAAGACGCCAAGAGATGTCGTCTATCTAATAATGAGTTGCAGTTGCGCATTAAACAATGCATTACGTCAGGAAGCATCGTGTTCCGAGACATTCTCAGCAGCATATTATTCAGCTAAAGCGAGAGACTTATTCACAGCTGCCTTCGAGTCCGGTTATATGCTACGTACGCAAGGGTTAAACCGCTGGCAAAGCACCTGTCTTTGTTTGCTCTTAATCACAATACCTCCAATGGTCCTGGGATACTGCATTAATTCATCATTGTGGTTTATAGCTCTTTTTGTCAAGTAGCGCCAAGGTATGAAGAGGGATGCAACAACACAAAGTAGCCACAGCAGAATACCAATTAGAATGCTTATCCCAGGACCTTTAACCTTTATTGAAGACGAAGTGAATCGCAACAACCAAAATGGCGAAGTAAACAGAAGACAAACGAAACCCTCGCAAGAGGGCGCTATAACAACTACTGGCGCGACTACTTTTCTTTCGCTTAGACAAATGAAAGAGGGGAATGAAATCCCTTAAACAGAGAACACTACATGATGATCCCCTCTGGCCCTGGGGATTAATCTGCCCCATATAAATATTCATCAAAACGAGCAAAACACAATCCAACAGGAGAACGTAGTAATTAGTCCGTAACATAGTCATCCAGGTACTTGGGAGGACGATGTAAGCGCGAAGAGCGTCGTGGTCCAAGGGAGGGTGTGTCCTGTGAAACAACTACTGGCGGTAGTGGGGGCGATTCAAGATGGGCCGCAGGTGGATAAGGCACAGAACAGGGTTCCTCAGGAGCGGTCATAGCAGGTGTTGAAAGCTTGCTTGGTATGTCCGGAGGATCGGGAGGACTGGGTGTCAGGACGGGGTCATGGTCCTCAGTGTCATCCTCGGTGTCTGGGCTGCAGGATGGGGGAGGAACAACGTGGGACGAAGTGGGCACCTTATAGCACTCCGAGCGGTTCACGCGATAAGAAGTACTCCTGAGTTGGTTGCCCACAAACTTCCGAACGTTACACCAAACGCCTTCGATGGAGACAACTAGGTAGCGATTGCGACTGCGTGTCTTGTTGCGGTCAGCGTGGAGGTACACGAGGTCACCGATCTCGACGGCGGTGTCGAGAGGGGACATCTTACCAAGGGCCTTAGCATGCTCACTATGAGGTGATTGGCTGTGCGAAGACGCTGCTGCTCCAAAATAAGACGTTGATCGGTGAAGGGTATCTGGTGGTTAGTGAACTGGTCACGCTGGTACCACATTTCACGGGCTGAGAGTCCACGGGAACGAATGCGTGAATTGAGGCATGAGGTAGCAACAGAAAGGGTCACAGGAGAGATGGCACCACCCATGGGGTCCTGGCGGAGCAACTCATCGATAAGTTCGCGGACAGCCTTTTCCGCCACAGGGTTTTTTTGTTGAGGTTTTTCACCCGCCCAAGTTCGATGGACAGCCTGTGACGTCGGAGGAGCTCGTCATTGACGAGTGATTTGAAGCCAGGCGCTGGATCAGTGCGAATAACTGCCATGGGGCCATTGAGCGGCCTAAGGTCTATGCAGAGACAAATCAGTGCATCCCGCAGAGTGTTGCGGCGCTCATCTTCGATGAGGCAAGACGTGGTGAATGAAGTGGCAGTTTCCCGGAGCACGAGGATGAGCTGGCGATTACGCTTAATTACATCGGCAGCGAAGGAGAACCCGAGTGCATCTGGGGGGTCGGACGAAGACTGGAGTTGGATTGTAGATGGGACAGTGCGAAGTGCAGCGCACTGGTGGCATCCGGTTGTAACTGTGTCAATCGACTTGTCCATGTCGAGAGCAAAGAAGTAGCGATGAACGATTGACTTGAGCTGGTGGCTTGATGGATGATCGAGTTGAATGTGCTGCGCTGTGAGTAGGCCATCTAAAATTTGACGGGGCACAACGATGCACTCGCGAGTTGGAGCGAGTGGAACATCGCGACGAACGACGATCAGACCATCCTTGGCCAGGGATGCAACCTGAAGATAGCGCTTGACATCTTTGGCATTAGTGACCTTTTTTGAGGGACGTGTCCCCTGCATCAGGTGTGCCCGAGTGCGGCGAAGATCTGGACATTCAGATTGGATTGCAGACCAGGCAGCTCGGCTCGTGAACGGCAACTTTATTTTGCCTGTGAGAATATCCTGTGCCGATACGCGCAATACAACAGACTCCTCAGTTCGCTGGACAAATGAGCAAATCTGACAAGGAGGGTTCAAGCAGGCTGGGGCGTTGCGGCTAGCAAAGTCAGACGGAATGTTGGCAGAGCCAGCGAGGTGGCGTACGGTCGCTTGGTACCGGCTGACAGTAGAGAGGAATGTGGAGACGCGGGGACTTGAGGAAAACTCACCGCGGCATAACTTTTCGTAAGCCTGTACACAAGGCTTGCTGTCGGTGAGGATGGAAGCATTGCGAGTCGACTGGATGAGATAAGGGCTGAAGTGCTTGGTCGATGCAGCAATGGAAAGGGCTTCAACTTCACAGGGCAGCCACATGGGTTGGCGGCCGCGGAGTTTGGCGCTGAAGAAACCAGCGAGGCACAGCTTGTCGTGGCGGGTAACGTACAGAGTGGCGCCGATGCCATGGCTCTTAACTGCACCGTCAGTAACAATCCATAACTGGTCAGTAGGGCGAGGGAGCGTGATTGTGCGAGACGCCGACAGAGCTGACTGTGCATTCTTGAAAGCAGAACGAGATTCGTCGGACCACACAATAGAATCGGAGGACTGGCGTCCTGCTATGACGGTATCCAATGGGGAAAGGATCGAGGCACAGTTTGGGAGCACCCGCGCGAGTACTTTGTAGGCACCGATGAAGGAACGCAGTGCGGATACTCTCTCCGGGATTGCGCATGTTGATAGGGAGGCGATACGGTGAGGGCTGGCATGGAGGGTGCCCGATGACCAAATCCATCCGAGGATAGTGGTGGTGGTCGGACAAATCACTGTCTTTTTAGCAGACAATCGTAGGCCATTGGTATAAAGGGTATGAAGCACACGTCTCCTGTTGGTGAGAAGACTGTCTAGTGTGTCCCCGCCACAATAGAGGTCATCAGCAATTTTGGCGACAACACCGTCCCTGAGGAGATCACCGAGTACGCGACACATGAGCTCCTCAAGGGCTGTCTCGGAGCCTGGCATGCCCATGGCTGATCTGGTGTAGACACGGATGCCGCGGAAGGGAGTGGCAACTCCGCAATACTTCATGGAGGCGTTGGAGAGGGGGATCTGATAGAAGGCATTGGTGAGGTCTGTGGCAATGATGTATTTCCACTGTGCAATCAGGCGTAAGGTAAGGTGGAATTGACGTCAGGCATGAGAGACGGCTGTGGCTTACTATAACGGCCAACGTCAGCAACGGCCGTGACCAATCGAAAACCGCCATTGGACTTCTTGTCGAGGAATGAAGGGTTGAGGTATTCCACAGAGATGCCAATATCCTCGGGGCGAGCAAAGACACCATTTTTCTCAAGCTCATCGAACTTCTGCTGTAGCTCCAACAATTTATCACGCGCATACTGGGGCAGGCGGCCTTTGCGCTGCGGAGGTTGCACGGGACCCATGTTGACGACGGCCTCGAAGGGGCCGGAGGCACCATTGTACCCTTTGTATTCGGGATCAAAGACATCGTCAAATTCAGCCATAAGAGATGAGAACAGTGCTCTGGTGTCGTCAGGCAAATTGTGGTCGGGGTCCAAGCTGGCGGAGTGTGAATGGAGTTGAGCGATGGCAGGGCGGAGCTTCGGAGTGACGTGAGAGGGCATACTTTGTTGTACTACATCGGGTGACGGAGAAGGGGTGAAGACGGGGCGAACTTGGCAGAAGTGCTCATTGCGTTTGAGAATTTGCGGTTCTGTTGACGAGTTGGGGATGCGGATTCTTCCAGCGACGGAAGTGAAGATGTCGGGGGGGGAGGCCACAGCCGCGATGACTGATCGGGTCTTGCCCTGGCTGTGTCCGTGCGAGGCTCAAGAGCAAAAAGTTCATCATTTGATATGTCTTTTGGTAGGGTTAGCTCAATGAACTCCCCCGGCCAAACCGTGGTGGAAGGGGAGGGTGCACGCAAAACGTGCGCACGTCGTACGGCATTGCTTGTCGAGGGCTCCTTGGGCGAGCCATATGTTATTGCGGATCCGTTGCCAAGGGTGATGAGACGTTTTGGCGGGGCGGATTGCGATATCATTCACAGATATGAATGGCGTGCCGGCAAGGATGTCAACATCAAGGTTATCAACAACCAAGCCCTCGAACATGAAGGTATGGTTGTCGCGTGTGAGCCTGAGTCGAGTTTCACCAGTGATGGTGAGTGGTGAAGATCCATCAGCCTGGTGAGCAGATTGGGAGCTCTCGGTAATATGGGCACCCAGGCGCTTTGCTGTGGATGCACGAATCATATTGCCCGTGGCGCCGCTATCGATGGTGACACGGGTGGTATGATGGCCGTAAAACATGTCCATGTAGGGGGATTGGTTGATCTGCACTCGTAATGCAGCAGGGGCCTCGACATGGGGAGTTGGGATTGAGGTGCATGAATCCCCATCATGATCCGACTCAATATCTGTGGGTTGGTCATCAAATATGTCCGCGACAAGTCGGGCTCTCACGATGTACTTACGGTCATGTTCTGGTAAGTATGTGCATTCGCTGAGGAAGTGGCGGGTGTCACTGCGGCCGACTTGCTTGCAGAGAGGGCATGTCTTCTGGAAACGTGCAGGACGGGGCTTTGAGTTGGGGGGGAAACCGGCTGCTGGGGGCAGAGGTAAAAGAAGCGGTACGAGGTGTGTTCCGTGGGCGAGTGGTGAAGGCTCGCATGGCCTTAGCCTCGTCACTGTTATGCACTTCATCTAGCAGTGAGTCCAAGGCCTGGGAAATTTCCGGTTTGATTGAAGCTAGGGTGCGTGACCGTAATTCCGTCCCGTACCGTTGTTTAACGAATTTTGGTAAGCTGGTGTGGATAAGGCGGAGCCAAGTGAGGACAACAAAATTCTCAAGGGAAGGGGAGAGCTCCTCATCTTCAGTGACTTCTGCCCCATGGTGGGAGATTCCTCCATTGCACTGGAGCAAATTATCCTCAACAAATGCCATGAGGCGCTGGTATAAGTCCTCTGGGCGTTCATCCGGTTGGAGATGGATGTCAGCAAAATCGAGTAAGTGTGCGCCGGTAGACTGGAAGCCATAATGGATGCGGATCACCTGCCAGATATTACAGACTGATGTGGATGATTTGATAATGGTGTTACGTGAGATAACAGGGCAATAATTTGCAATCTGACCCAGCATAAGCTCAAGCATGTTGACTTTCTGTAGAGCTGTTTTACGTTGGGGCAAGGGAATGTCCTCGGCATCATCAGTGAATCCACGGAGGGGAGAAGTTTTGGCCTTTTTCTCCCACAGTGAGCCGTTGAGTAGAAACGGAGCAAAATTCAGGTCGAGGGAGAGAGTGTAGTGCAAATTCTGACGCCAATTTTCGAAAGAGTTCACAGTTTCAATTTTATTCAAGCACCACTGTTTTGGTGCCCGATGTGTGGTAGCCATATTAACTAAGCCGATGAGAATATCGGCTGGATGCAAAATGTATGGTACGATCAGTCAAATGTAAATCAACTGCACTGCTGTTCACCTGTATCGTGAAAGACCACGTTGTGACGTTGTGTCGAACCGGAGATCCGTTGGAACGGCGTCGAGAAAACTGCACTTTCTTTCACCTTTATGGAAGCGAGGGACGTTTCAGACCGCTGCCACCACGCCAAGGTAAGAAGAGGGATGCAACAACACAAAGTAGCCACAGCAGAATACCAATTAGAATGCTTATCCCAGGACCTTTAACCTTTATTGAAGACGAAGTGAATCGCAACAACCAAAATGGCGAAGTAAACAGAAGACAAACGAAACCCTCGCAAGAGGGCGCTATAACAACTACTGGCGTAGCACATTCAACTGTATTATATCATGGCTTTTTTCCTGCGTCTCGAGAGAATTTCTGATGAATGGCTATAGCACTTGTAGAGCCGTCAGAGCTGGTTCGCCTTATGTAGCATGCTGGACATAAAAATAGTGATCCTAAATCATCTGAGAGACCATTGTTAATCAAGTTATGGTTTATATGAATCACATGAGTGAGGCATAAACGAAGCAGCATAGTCACAAATACTAACCGCTGCAGCTGACAACACCTTACGACAGTTTGTATCAGTTTTTATGGCGATGCGACACGCATCAGGTGTAATGATCCGCAGAAACGCATCGTGTATATGAACAAAATATTGGAGATTATGCATCTTAGAGAGGTCTGGCATTTGACGTTTACAACAATCAACGAACATTACCTCCCTGATCAACATGGTGACAGTAGGCCAGAGCTAAACAGCATCGCAGGACCACAGGTATTGTGCCACAGATGTTTAAGAATTAACACTACCTTACATATCAAAAGGCTATAGTTATCCATAAAATGCTTTTCTTGAACATGCATAACGATATTTTGAACGAGCTCGCTCAGCGAGTTTGCTTCACACTATTTAATTCACCGTATTGCTGTTATTTGCGATACGATAAATCTAATTACGTTGTGCATGGATGCACAAATCCCAGTCAACGGCTGTATTGCTTACACTTGATTTTATCTATACTCTCTGCAAAGTTTGTGTGTGTGTATGTGTGTGTGTGTGTGTGTGTGTGTGTGTGTGTGTGTGTGTGTGTGTGTGTGTGTGTGTGTGTGTGTGTGTGTGTGTGTGTGTGTGTGTGTGTGTGTGTGTGTGTGTGAGTGTGTGTGTGTGTGAGTGTGTGTGTGTGAACGTCTCCATTACAGGCACTGAACATGCATGAGCTGGTGCAATTCGACCCATTAGAAATGAGCATTCAAGCTTTTGGTCATAAAGTAAAAATTCCATACCTATATTGACAATCACCGTTAATTACTTGGCTCAAACAATTCCAGTTTGTTATTTAAAATAATGATAAAACTGTTAATAATATTATCCAACAAGAGCGCAATAATTAGCAAGCAAACGAATAGCTAGAAGCCAACCATGTGAATTACAAATAGTATGCAACAAGGAACCAAGCTGGCTTGATAGGAGGGCGCAGACTTTGGCCAATGGAGACGAGCTCGGCTATTTCTGTTGTGATCGAGCACATACCCGCACAATGTCATAATTCCATCGATAAATGGATGATATGCGAAGAAGCTCATTTTGTAATATTTTGTTTATTTCTCTTGATAAACTGTATACTCAATCCTTCCTGAACTTAACTGTACGTCTCATCGTATGACTTCCTCAAAATGGGCCACTAAACTACTAATAACCTTCTTTTGTGTGAATAAAAGAGGCCTTTTTATTCACTAAAATAATCGTCGTATGGTTACATCGTTATATGCAGCGCAATGAGACCAACGTCATCAGCATAAATTAAAGCTGTTGATATATGTGTATATCATTTGTTGTCTGGGTCGAATGCTAAATGTATGACTTATATACGGAGCGCTTTATTACAACTGTAAATGTAGTTTGCTGCAATATCATGTTTGTCGATTATATTATGGTTGTGTGTTGAGCATATAGTAATTCAATCACTCGGAGATTTAAGGGATTATGCAAAATGTATTTTGTTAACAAATCGCCGTTAAAGCTGATACCATCTTTGGTTAATTAGTGGTCAATTGAAAGGTTTAGCTAATTAACCTTTACTACCGGTCTATGATTCACATAAAATTTGATGATTTAAGTACTACGTCATGGACATTCACTACAACATATAACCAAGGTTGACTTGCTATGAATGTTTGTCAAATGCTAAATCCACGCATTACCTATTCCTTTGGGACACAGTGAATCAGCCATACCCTTTTCTGTGCGTCATGGTGAATCGCTGCAATTAATGGCGTAATTTCCCCAGGTCAATGGAGGTATTTTGCCACAAGGGTAGCCAAAAATAGATGCCGTACTTGCCATTTGCATCTTCACGCACGTAGCTCCCCAACCATTGCAATAAATGAATGTCATGAATACGTCGCTTGTCTTCGCTAACGTTAAGTTGTTTTATTGCAGGCTCTTTTATATCAAAGGAAGTGGTTGAGTTTGCTTGTATGATAATTGCTGACCATTTGTCTTTTAGTACTGGATCTAAGTTCATCTGCATTTGTCTGATAATCGGATCGAAAATGAGGTATTTTCTTCACCATCATGGAGTCGGCCGAATTTTATTCAGCAACAAAGACGATTTGCAGGCATGGGAAGCTTATGATTGTTTATATATAATGTGCTTAGCCCAAGTAGAAAGTGTCCCATCGGATGGCCAGATGTATGTTTAACTTAGATACTAATGAAGTTTATCTCAAGCTACAGCAAGGCATGACAGTCATAATGTACGAAACCACAACTCGTTTTCAACAGTGTTCGCCTCGTTTACCACAGACGCTACCGAAAACGCGAGGTAACCAGCAGTGAAATGATTTCAGGCCGGAACATATCTCACCGCTCAAACGCATTATTGATGCCATTACAAACGCGCCTTTTCACAAAAGACATTTTTATGTAAATAGGGTTTTTGATTAGTGATCGCACTTTGATAACTTATATTAATGCACATAATAATTCATAAACAGTGGCAATCATAGTTAGCTTTTTATCAATCAAATCGATGGCTATATTTGCACGCAGGAGGTACAATGTGACGATGTGTTTTCCTTTATTGCAGGCTCTCAATATGAAGCACAAATATTTAGACGAGGACTCCCCGAGTTGATAAACCCTCATTTTCCCATTGATTTAACGGCATCAAATACTCG